>JARQOD010000003.1:559713303-559786391 GCA_033576555.1 Oophaga sylvatica
GAGGTGGCAGCTCTCACCCCGTAACCTTCTGCGCCTTGTCCCCCACCAAAATGTGCATGCTCAATTAGAATCTGATGATCCTCCTGCCTGGACGCCTACACCTCAACCCATTCCCCCACCGAACCAACCTTGGCAACAACAGGGTCAAATGGCTGGCTACAATCCGACTTCCCAATATGGCCACTTGTACAGATCCAGTGTTGAAGGCTGGTCCCAACCTGGATGTGCTCAACATGGTCATATTGGGGGGTATAATTCTCGGGGTTATCATCTTACACAGGAATATAATCTCCCTTATCTGTATGGCAATGAGCCCACACACCAACCTGACCATGGGCCGATGTTAGCTCAGGGCCCAGAAAATTCACCCCAACAGGGAGATGGTCAAGGTGGTCATCCAAGCCAACCACACAGAGATGCTGGGAACCCGCCAACCCCACCACCCACATACCACCAGCTGTGATTTTTTATTTTACGTATATATTATGATTTCAAAAGCATTTTTTTTAAATTACTTTAGACTCATGTTGTGCAAAAGAAATGTGCACTAATCTAGATGCATGTAAGAAACATATGGTTCCAATATGCTCTTGAGTAGGCATACTCAACGTTTGTTATTTTCATTGTCTCTTATTATTTATAAAAAAGATTGTTATTTTTTTACATTTATTTTTACACCATGTTGTGTAACGCATATTTGCACTCATCTGAATGCCTACAAACAGCATTAGCTGGTGGGATATGGGCTAGGAGAAAATTTTTGGTTTCTTTATATCTTATAATTTATACCAATGTTTGTTATTTTTTCCCCATCCATTTTAAACATTGTTGGCTAATGCATCATTGCATTAGTCTAGTCTTAGAACCCAACCATATGTGGCAGATATGGTACTCACTAGTGATAGTGAAAGTTTGTTATTTTGCTTATTTATTCTTATTTATGGAAAAGTTTGCTATTTTTTTATATTTTTTTTTAATTCATGTTGTCTAATACATATTTGCAGTAGTATAATCTTGTGAACCAAACATATTGGTAACATATGGTCTTCACCACACATAGGAAACATCTGTTCTTTTTTTATATTTAATTTCACTCACCATTGTCAAATGCATCTTTGCACTTGTCTAATGTGACCAATATCACATATGGGTCACATATGATCAGCACTAGCCATATTGACTTTTGTTTTTTGTCTTTATATACTATTATGTATAGAAACATTTGTAATTTTTTTAAGCCTTATTTTGGTACTTGTGTAAGAATGCACACTTACACTATTGTGCTGTAAATACATATACCATATGAAGCAAATATGGTAGTCACTACCTCAAGTGGCAGTTTGCACATATAAATATCTATTTTTATAAAAAGTTTGGAGTCTTTTTTCATAAGTTGTTTGTACTCAACCACCAACACATCAGTTATGACCATTAACACCAGACTGAGACTATGTGTACCAAAATAGTTTATTTAAATACACACACACAAACATTACAGCATAGATAATGCATAATCTTGCCATGTTGTAGTACCTTCAGGTGACACAAAATATTGGGTAAAGATATCACGCGATTTCAGTCCTGAGAGTGGGCGACGTAATGGGATGACATGGGGCATAGGCATATCCACATTGGTGACCACACTTTCACCAACATCTGATGGGCCACAATCATGCATTCTGGTGAAATTATGTAGAACAACACATGCTTTTATGACCTCATTGACGTTGCCTTCACTCAGCTGAAAAGCAGACTGGAGAACCCGCCATTTTGCACACAGAATGCCAAAGGCACACTCCACCAGGCGCCTGGCCCGTGATAGGCGCAAGTTGAAGATCCGACGACGATGGTCAAGGTGTCGTCGTGGATATGGCCTCATCACATTCCTTGATAGCTGGAAGGCCTCATCCCCAACTACAACATATGGGACAAGTTCTAGATTGGAGCCAGTAAGTTGGTGTGCTGGTGGTAGGTGCAACTCGTTATTGCGAAGCCGCCGACCCATAATGGAAGAATTGAAGACTCTAGAGTCTCCAGTTCTTCCATAGGCCCCAATGTCTACAATTATAAACCTGTAGTTACTGTCAACCAGAGCCAACAGCACAACAGAAAAATATTGTTTATAATTATAGAATTGGGACCCTGAGTTCGGCGGCTTACGCACACGGATGTGCTTCTCATCAAGGGCTACTATACAATTTGGGAACTGGCATTGCTCCTCAAATCCCCTGGCAATCCTCTTCCAGTCTTCCATCTTTGGCTCAGGCATCACCAGTTGATGAAGTCTGTCCCAGAGTTGTGAGCAGGTATCATGCACAATGCCCAATATGGTGGACCTCCCAATCAAAAACTCCAAATGGAGTGCGGCATAGGATATGCCAGAAGTTAGGAACCTACAAGTAACCAAATGTAGAGAGAGCAATCATTACACATGCACAAAGGTAGAACAAATGCACTATACATAACTGTTAAATCATTTCATTTACAAACAATCCTAAGTTCTATTTACCACAAGTCAAAGGTTTCTGTCATTTGTACATACACATAATAGTTCTGGTAGTTCTAGGTGATATATGGGATAGATTATGAGGATATCTCTGCAACAGCCATAAGGGTAAATGCAAACTTGTGGGAAAACACATCATCAACAGACAGTATGTAGGTGAGGAATACATACCGTAGCATAAGGAGAAGGCGCTCCTCTGTAGAGATAGCTTTCCACATCCTGGTATCCTGGTAGGTGATCCCAGGGCGCACAATCTCCAACAAAACATCAAATGTGGAATGGTCATCCGACAAAACAGAAAAAACTTGTCTGGATGAGTCCGCAGAGATGCATAAAGGCGGTGAAAATGGCCTTTAGTGAGGCGTTGCCTCAAATGCGGATGCACCCACATTCGCCTCCTCCTCCGCGGATCAACGATCACTGGGTAAGGCTGGCCAAAGCGGTGGGACAAAACCCAGTTGTACAACACTCGATCAGTTGGGGTGAACTGAAGACTGTCAGACATGTTGGCAAGCAAGCAGCAGGACTCCAACACAAGCACACCACAAAAATGGCAAGATTGGGGGCTGCAACCTGATGCAGAGCCAATAAATAGCCTTGCTGATGATGATTTGAATGAGTTTCAGGCCTAAAAACAGTTAAATGTCCATTTAAGCATACGGATGCTTACATGCGCAAAATACGCAGCCTCACTCTGACAACGGATGAAATATGGATTGTTGTGCCGGCAACATTTTGGCGTATTACGCTCGTACAATACGGTCCGTATTTGTCTACGGTGAGTGTGACGCCGGCCTTACAGTCCAAATTCAGGTTACCGGGTGGAATCGGCACAGATAGAGGAGTGGTCACAGGGGAGCATGGTCACAGGGGTTGCTCGGTGGTTCAGGCTGATTCGGTGGCCTCTGGGAAATCCCATCATAGGCTGGTGCGACGGTGGCATTTTGCAACAGGTTCAGCGGTGGTGTGGCAAGAGGTATTTTGCAACAGGTGTGGTGGTGGTGCTCTGTGGTGCGGCGTGGCTCCGCCGACATTTTGCTACAGGTTGAGCTGTGGTGCAGCAGTGGTGCAGCGGGGCTCCACCGGCATTTTATGAAACCCTGGAGGCCCCCGCAGATCCATTGCTGCGATGCTTTGGCCTCCGGGAAAATGGCCGCTGGGGGCAGCGCATGCTCAGATTCAGATCTCTGTGCTGAGATCTGAATCTGAGCATGTGCCGCCCATGGTGGCCATTTTTCCGGAGGCCACCGCATTACAGCAATGGATCTTCAGGGGTCTCCGGGCTTTCACAAATTGCTGGTGGAGCCCCCCGCATCACAAAGCACCACTGCTGCACCACAGAGCACTTCGGCCGCACCAGCCTGGGAAGGAAGGCTTCATCGCCCTAGGACTGCCACTACAGTATTTGTAAGTATATTCAGACTACTAGACGCACCCCCACTTTCCCCAAAAAATTTTTGGGAAAAAAGTGCTTTTTATAGTTCAAAAAATACGGTACTCCTACACATTGCGTGTATACCAACTTATACTACAGTTCATTTCTTTCGGTTTTGCTTTCTTGCATTCAGTACAAACAAGGTTGTGACCTCCCTTTCTTTGAGCTGGGCATTACATTTATATAGATTCCCATTGCCGGGTGTCCACAGTTGGGCCCTCGTCCAGCTTCGCCGTTATTCACATTGAGGTGATTTTTTACACATAGTAAGGTTTTAATACTAGAAATTCTGACTGTCCCAAATTGGGTACACTTTGATTCTGGTGAGACGGCTCTTATTTTAATAAAAAATAGTGTTTACCAACTACCATATGTTATTTATATGAACTACTGCTTTTACTTGCTTACAGCAGGATGTATGCTCATTTTGTTTCTATCTTAGGTTTTGTTTTTTCTGCTTATGAAGCATGCAGTGTAATAGCAAAAATGTAAAAAAATAAGTGCTAATCCAGCTAAGCTTAGGTATACTGTTTGGAAAAGTTATGAAGAGATATTAGCTCTTCAGGCAAAGTGAAAAGAACAAATAAAATAATTATATATATATATATATATATATATATATATGTATATACACTGTATATATATGTATATATACAGTATATACATCTAGATTCCATTCTTTTTGATTGATGCAAATCACTGATATAAATATGGCCACATGAAAGAGACCAAATGCTGAACGGGGATATTTTTAAGGTGGCTTCCTTAACCTTCTGGGAAACTATATAACTGCACAGGTTGCACATATAGTATGTTTTTTTCCTGTATAGATATATTTTTAAATACCGGATGAAGCAGTTAAAAAATCTATAGTATATTCCGTACATATTTCACATTATCATTCAATGACAGTAATATAAAACTGTGCTGTCATACACTTACATACAACTGATATATTCACATTTGACACATACCTGAAATGTACCTTATACACAAAACACATACCCAAAGCATAATTTGATCAAAGCCTTAAAGGAAACCTGTCAGCAACTTATACCCCCAACCCCCCTACCATCCTGAACAATTTATGCAACAGTTTAGCTCTTAAAAAACAAGCAAGACGATCCCTATTTGGCTCCAAATTGTTGCTTCAGAAGGGAAAAATCACCATTTGAAGTTTATTCTAGAAGTGCATTTGGACATGATGATGCACTTACAGCTCCTCAGCTGCCACTTTATTTCTGAACTAATAGTACTGTCTACTGGTTGATTGACAGGTCATTTGCTCTCGTACATTGGCCAATGACATGCCAATCATGCAGGGAAGGGTGCTGCAAGTTTGGGAATACAGCAGAAGCATGCTCCAATGCATAGAATCATAGAATCATAGAATGGTAGAGTTGGAAGGGACCTCCAGGGTCATCTGGTCCAACCCCCTGCTCAAAGCAGGATTCACTAAATCATCCCAGACAGACGTCTGTCCAGCAACTGTTTGAAGACTTCCACTGAAAGAGAACTCAGCACCTCTCGTGGCAGCCTATTCCACTAACTGATCACCCTAACTGTCAAAAAGTTTTTTCTAATATCTAATCTGTGTCTCCTCCCATTCAGTTTCATCCCATTGCTTCTAGTCTTTCCTTGTGCAAAGGAGAAACTTCCAGCCTGAACTTCAAAATGTGATTTCTTGCTGCAAGAACAGCACTTTTGGGTCATAAAAGGGATCAACTAGATCAGTGTTTCTCAACTCCAGTCCTCAGGACCCACCAACCGGTCATGTTTTCAGGATTTCCTTAGTATTGCACAGGTGATAATTGCGCTTGGTGCCACATGTACCCAGGAGGATGCATGAAAGGTAATTCACAATCACCCAATATTCATTCACACTTCACATTTCCCAGGTGCCACCAGAGGGAGCCCTTTAGATTCAGGTATATAAGGGAGTGGAGAGACGCAGCAGTAGGCATTCTAGCCAGACAGCCATTCTAGTTGTTGGTTGTACCTCAGACAGATCAGATCTCCTCAGAACACCGGAGTGAGAGGATTCCTGTCAGAGCTCAGATTACACTGGTCTGGGTCAGAGCGTGTTGTACCTCAGAGAGACGAGCTGAGAGGAAAGTTACCTCAGAACGTGCTGACTGATAGTTCCCTAGGGAAGTGGAAGGTGACTCTCGGAGTGTGCACAGATCAGTCTGACGGAAGGTCCTGATAGCTACTCTGGACAGAGCCAAAGAAGGAAGTGAAGGAAAGGGAACTGCAGTATTTGTAACACCGAGTCAACTGAGGTACTGTTGGAGAGCGGTGAAGAGAAGGAAGCTGACATCTACTGCTGCCTGTGCTTATGTTAAAGGTGTGAGTAGGACGACAGGCAAGTGGAAAAAGGGAAAGAGAGTGACTGAGGAGAAATAGCAACGATAGCTTACCTCCACTCTGCACTACCGGACACCGGGCCCGAGCTTGCTAGTACCTTCACGGCTAGTGGGAGAAACCGGAGACCCTGCTGGACTTCAGGTCGCAGAGGGGCCCTTCAGTGCTGATACGTAACCGGGGTCAGGAAGAACAGGAGTCAGGCCTGATCAGCCATAGAGGACTTAGTTCTGTCCGCAAGAAGGCTCTACCACAATGTCAGCCGGGCGTAGCTGTTTCTGTCACGCTGTATAGCAGATATATATATATGTGATGACAGTAATCTATATCAAAAGGGCAACATACAATATAACATGCGCATAGATATATGATAACATAGAATTACCTGACAGAAAGTCCAGTGGGTCAATACGGAATCCGTTATACGCTGTCTCCGGCTAGAGGGTGACCGGGGTCTATGCTGACCCTAAACTGGGGTCCTAACTAATCCCTCTACCTGGAGGTACTGTTAAAGGTACAGAGGTCCAGGCCACCAGCGTAAACCCTGTCTCCTATCAATCCCTGCCAACTGTAATCTAGTCCTAAGAAGAACCCAGATTACCACCAAAGGGAATGAACAGGTAACGGTTAATGAACAGAAAGACATACAAGAAAGACAAGAAATAAAGTAAATAAAGTCTTACATACAACACTCACACACAGTAGGAACACCTAAGGTCTCAGAGATAAACTATAAGCTGTAAGAGTAAAAACAACTAAGAAGCTCTTAGCTTAAGTATTCTCAGAACCGATCCAGTCTGCTAGACTACATAAAGGCTTTCACTGGCATCTAACAAGCAGACTGGCAGGTATATGAAGGAATCTAATTAGAACATAATCAAAAGCAGCCGGGCGAGGCTGGACCTAGTCTTAGCAAAGAGCTAGGTAAAATTAACTCCCTCATTACCAAACACAAAGAAACAGCAACTCAGCTGTGAGAAGTCAGAGTGTGTAATCGCGACGATCCTTGTGGCGATACACCCATGACAGTTTCACACGGAGTTAAACTTTGTTTTATGCAAGTTAGAAATTCACACACATAAAGACGTAAGGAGGCCTTACACCTACTCAGTGATTACTGGACGTACATCCTCCACCCTGACAGCCTCCCGGGACGTGCCTGCAACTTCATCACCAGTAAAGGTACAGAAAGAGACTGTCTTGTGTGTGTCTGGATTATTGCTCCTTCACCCCTATACCGCCATATACCTCGAGGGATCAGTCTTACCTGTGGAAGACTTAACACCTTGCTGCCCAGTAACATCCCCTCAGAGGATTCACCCTGCAGCGCTGGTCACCCTGATCAGAAACCACAGGTGGCGTCACGAACATTTCTACAATCCCCTGTAAATATCCCCCTTTAGTGAGCACCCAGGGCAACGGACCGAGCTGCGCTACCCGTGACATCCCCATTGAAGTGAACGGGCTCGGTGCCGAGTACCCCAGTGCCCTGGTACATGCGACTCATCTACTTGGCGTCACGAACAGGATCCGAAGCTCGCAATATGTGAGTCCTGTGTGCCTGGAATGGACTGTTTTTGTGCAAAAAGACTGTTACGTTTTTGTGATTTTTGGCGCCATTTTCCGCCATTTTGCCACCATATTCGCACCCTGAGGCGCTGGTGAAGAAGAGGGGCATGGATTCGTGGGCGTACCCCCCCTGTGGCGCGAAAGTAATGGGCGACCTGTCTAAATGCTATTATAATGTCCGAGCCTGCCCCACTGCAAGGGAGATCTGCCTCCTCTTCATCCTCTATGCTAAGAAGAGAAAGCGAAAGTCCCGCTTCCACGGAAAAATCCAGAGTGTCCCAGATGAAACATACAGTCTGGCCTGGAGTGAGATGGCGGAAGGACAGGAGACACTGTGTGGGGGAATGGCGGTGCGCAGACCCCATTCCCCTAAAGAGCTGCAACCTGTGCCTGAACCCTCCCCAGGTCGGGAGGACGAAGAAATGAACTACCGCGTGGAAGAAGTGGATGCGGTGCTGAGATATATAGCCCGACACCGTGCAGAGATGGAGGCAATGGAGCAAAGCTGGCATGCCTTGAAACAGCGGCTGCTGTGGGACCCACTGCTCTCCCCTCAAGATGCGCAAATGCCACCCGCGCCACCACTGGACCCAGCGGCTGATGAAGAATCGGAGGCCGGCCCCAAAAGAGCTGATCCTGACTCCGCCGAGGATACGGCGGGAGGGAAGGAGGCTGAGGAGGCCCTGCCCGGACTGGAATGCCAGCGAGGCCTGGAACCAGAGGCCGCAGCGGAATGCAGTCCCCCGGTAGGGACGATGGAGGAGATCCTGCCCGAAGAGATGGAGATCGACTGGGAGGAGATGGAGCTCCTGGACGACGTGGAATACGCCGCCCAGAAGGAGAACGAGTGGCGACGCCGAGAGTATGAGCAGCAGCAGCAGCGGGAGCAGCGAGAGGCGCAGCAGCTTCGCCAGAGGTACCGGGAGAAAGATCTTGCTGACAAAGAGAACGTCAGGCGAGACAAAGGTACGCTCCGGGAACCGCGGCGCCAGGTGGCCATTAGAGACTTCAAACTCCAGGAAGGCTGGGGGTTCATCCATGAACCAGGCCTGTACCAGGAGGTCTTTGTTAATCGCAGGGATGTGGAGTCTCACCTGCCAGAGGGGCACCCGGGAAGGGATCTGCTTATTGGGGATATTGTCACCTACACGCGGCACTGGGGTCTTAAGGGGTGGTATGCCCTGAATGTCTCCCGAGTCAGCGACCCAGTCCCTGAAGCCGGAAACGTACCCCGTGTCTCAGCGTCCCAAGCCCCAGCCACATCAGCGTCCGGCCGCGCACCTGCATCTTATCCTGCGTCCTGTTCTGCAACGAAACAGAGCGCAGCGATTGTAAGCGCGCCCCCAACTGAGCCACTGCATACATCTGCGTCACCATTGGAAACGCTGCAGAGCGTAGCAACTGCAACAGTGACCCCTACTGAGCCAAACCTATACTTAGAAGAGGCACCTGTTAGGCCTCAAGCAAGTCGCAAAGTAAAAGTTGAAAAGAGGACTGTAGCTACTCAGACACTGGTAGCAGGACACGATCTTCTGGTGATGCGTTCCAGAGCGCACCGTATACTTCCAGCCCCAGGTGTGGAAGGTGCCACTATGTTTCAAGAAGAACAGTAGGACCCAGACAGGGTTTACTGAACTGTAAAAAGTTTAAAGAAGAATTGCACTTTATTGAATATGTTGATAATGTCTGAAGTAGTATACCCCAGTTGGGTAATGTGTCGTATAAAGTGGATATGATAGAAATGTGATTTTTCTATAAATGCTGTTTTGAAGGACTGCGTGCTGAGGACTCTTGCAGCACAGAACTGAATTGTAAATAGTTGGCACTTCGGTGCTCCATCTTGGTTTTACGTAAAGCCATTTTACCTCTGAAGAAAAACCTGTATGGTGTGGCCTTGAGTGAGGTTTGCAGCAAAGAAGTCCTGCAGCCCACCCAGGACCACCGTGGGAGGTTTGGTACGGGTCCTCCACAAGAATCCTGTATTTATTGTGTGAAAGTATTTTGATATTTTCTATTTGCCATTTGTACACATTGTAACGTTTGAAGTGTCGTTACCTCCCGCAAGGGATGAGTTATGTTTATTGTTGATATTATAAAAATTTGTTTTCTTTTTCAGCCCGGGAGTGCTGAATATAACTAGGGGGGGATGTGTAGCCCAGCTGCGCTTGGTGCCACATGTACCCAGGAGGATGCATGAAAGGTAATTCACAATCACCCAATATTCATTCACACTTCACATTTCCCAGGTGCCACCAGAGGGAGCCCTTCAGATTCAGGTATATAAGGGAGTGGAGAGACGCAGCAGTAGGCATTCTAGCCAGACAGCCATTCTAGTTGTTGGTTGTACCTCAGACAGATCAGATCTCCTCAGAACACCGGAGTGAGAAGATTCCTGTCAGAGCTCAGATTACACTGGTCTGGGTCAGAACGTGTTGTACCTCAGAGAGACGAGCTGAGAGGAAAGTTACCTCAGAACGTGCTGACTGATAGTTCCCTAGGGAAGTGGAAGGTGACTCTCGGAGTGTGCACAGATCAGTCTGATGGAAGGTCCTGATAGCTACTCTGGACAGAGCCAAAGAAGGAAGTGAAGGAAAGGGAACTGCAGTATTTGTAACACCGAGTCAACTGAGGTACTGTTGGAGAGTGGTGAAGAGAAGGAAGCTGACATCTACTGCTGCCTGTGCTTATGTTAAAGGTGTGAGTAGGACGACAGGCAAGTGGAAAAAGGGAAAGAGAGTGACTGAGGAGAAATAGCAACGATAGCTTACCTCCACTCTGCACTACCGGACACCGGGCCCGAGCTTGCTAGTACCTTCACGGCTAGTGGGAGAAACCGGAGACCCTGCTGGACTTCAGGTCGCAGAGGGGCCCTTCAGTGCTGATACGTAACCGGGTCAGGAAGAACAGGAGTCAGGCCTGATCAGCCATAGAGGACTTAGTTCTGTCCGCAAGAAGGCTCTACCACAATGTCAGCCGGGCGTAGCTGTTTCACACGGAGTTAAACTTTGTTTTATGCAAGTTAGAAACTCACACACATAAAGACGTAAGGAGGCCTTACACCTACTCAGTGATTACTGGACGTACATCCTCCACCCTGACGGCCTCCCGGGACGTGCCTGCAACTTCATCACCAGTAAAGGTACAGAAAGAGACTGGCTTGTGTGTGTCTGGATTATTGCTCCTTCACCCCTATACCGCCATATACCTCGAGGGATCAGTCTTACCTGTGGAAGACTTAACATCTTGCTGCCCAGTAACAACCCCTCAGAGGATTCACCCTGCAGCGCTGGTCACCCTGATCAGAAACCACAGATGGCGTCACGAACATTTCTACAATCCCCTGTAAATATCCCCCTTTAGTGAGCGCCCAGGGCAACGGACCGAGCTGCGCTACCCGTGACATCCCCATTGAAGTGAACGGGCTCGGGGCCAAGTACCCCAGTGCCCTGGTACGTGCGACTCACCCACCAACCGGTCATGTTTTCAGGATTTCCTTAGTATTGCACATGTGATAATTTTATCACCTGCTCAAGCATTAATTCCATCACCTTTGCAATACTAAGGAAATCCTGAAAACATGACCTGTTGGTGGGTCCTGAGGACTGGAGTCGAGAAACACTGAACTAGATGATCTTTTAAAAGGCTAAATGGGGTGGGGGCTAAAGTTGCTGATAGGTTCCCTTTTTTATGTACATATCCTTCTATTAACTGCCAGCAAAATCTGAACTCCATAGTAAATAAATATATAAAGCTAAAGAGCTCTAGTAAAATACAAAAAAATTGGGAGTGAATAACATAAAATGTGCACGGAACTGTATGTACAGTAAAGCCTACTGTATGAGAAGTGTATGCTAGATATGGTGTTAAAAATAGTGTTTAATTGGACTTAAGTTCCTATTCTGAAAAAAAAAGTGCTAATGAAACTTACAGTGAGAAATTATAGCGTAGACATCCCAGCTGGAAGTATTACATCTTACAGGATATAATGGCAGCCTATCGAAAACAGGTAAAATATATTCATTTTCCCAGCCCATTGGGAATAGCTTAATTTCACTCATGTGCTTAATTATTTATAAGTATTAACTTCTAATTGAAGACTTAGATGTTTGCTGAAAATATGCTGAAACTTTTTTCTACAGTTGTGTTATTGCATATACAGTATCTTAAGCTATGTTTTTGTTATAACAGTAAATGGAAAAATTTTTATAGCACAAAATAGTAGAATTTTTATTGTACAAAATAAAAACAGCCCTGTCCTCTTGCAATTCCAAAAGTCATAAAAATAACAAAAATGTAGAAAGAAACAATCAAATCTCAGGATCAGATGACGCCACATGCAGAAAAGTATTATAAAAATATCCAAATTTTGGCAAATGCGGAATTTCGTAAAAAAATTGCGTAGAATTCAATTCCACTAGATTATATGATCTCTTTTCTAAAAACTATAAGTAGTGGGGAAATTAGTATACACCACTTAAATTCAGAAGAAGCTAGTAACTAGTGGTAAAAAGTTAAAACGTAACATTAATGTTACTCTGAAATTACCTAAAATAGTGTCCCTAATGACACAAATTGCAGGTGCAACAGACAGTGTCACACAACACAGGACAATCACTTCCTCTCCCTCCATGGTCTATGTTACCCTACTAGGGCGGAAATTATCAACCCATGATAGTACGTAATTCTGTTGTATGAAAATGATACCCTGAACAACCTAGGGATATCAATCAATATTCGGATGAACTGTCTCACACTAAGAGGTACAAATCACCCAATGTGACATCAATCTATCTACCCCTACTCTAAGGTGGTGATGCTCTATAGGGTAAATATGCATAAAAAGAGAGAGGGAGGAAAGAAAATCATATTAATATGGCAGAACCTTCCTGTACTGTGAGAATGGTTAAACAAATAATTGCTAATAAAATGGAACAATTTCACATATGCATGTATAATAGTCATTCATTTCAACCTGTACTGTATTCATCAGATAGTCTTATTTCGTACTAGGGCTGGGAGATCTTGAATGGCTAGTGTGTTTTTGCCACGATCTCTGATAGAATACTTTTTACCTTAAAAATCTTGGTACATATAGTGCCAGGATGATACTGTGGACAGCAAATGGACAATTACCCTGAGCCTGCGTCCTATGGGGAGGATTGCAGATGTGACTGAACTGTTAGGCTAGCCCACTGTGCTGCCCTCTTATTTAGCATAGCAGCACATGATGCGGTGAACTATACTCACACGCCGGCAGGAAGAGACGCATCTGGTGCCGCGTTCCAACGGGCGATTCTGAAGTCACGCCAGTGAATACTTTTCAACGGCTGGATGTGACAAACCAGAAGTGATGCAGCCATGGTGTAATGTGCGGCTATTTCAATATAAGGTGCACGACAACACAGCACCACTGCACAGAGGTTGTGAGAGAACAACTGGAGTCAGTTGGGTGCGGAATGACCTTATTAATAAGGCTCTACTGGTTAATCGGATGAGAGAGGAAACGTGTTGGGAGCTTTTTACTTCAAATTCCATAGATTGAGAAACATGGAGACATCCTTGAGGAGGACCATCTGACTAAAACGGGTTGGAACGAATGACTATTATACATACACTGGAAATAGGCCCAATGCTATTGCATCGGGAGTGTGGTGAAATGAACATCTGTCACCGCTTGTCACCATGGCAGCCGTGTCCGGAGGGCGCCGCTGATCTCCCGATGGTGTGGCCGCAGGAGATGTAAATACAGCTGTGTTTAAGGGTTTGTGCACACGTTGCAGATTTGACTGCAGAATTTTCTGCACGAAAACAGGACCTCTTGGCAGATAACGCAGGTGCTTTTTTGATGCTTTATTGATGCGTTTTTCTCATGCATTTTTGTAAGCTAAATAAAGATGTTATTTAACAAAAAAAAGATTTGTGATATCATTTCTTGTCCAACCCACACTCCATTACAGATAGATAGATAGATAGATAGATAGATAGATAGATAGATAGATAGATAGATAGATAGATAGATAGATATGTATAAAAGATAATAGATAGATAGATATGGTATAATAGATAGATAATAATAGATAGATAGATAGATAATGAAATAAGATAGAGGATATATGATAAATAGATGTAATAGAAAGATAGATAGATAAGTATATAGATAATAGATAGATAGATATATAGAAAGATAGATAGATAGATAGATAGATAAAGATAGATAGATAATAATAGATAGAGAGATAGATAGATAGATAATAGATAGATAGTAGATAGGTAGATAGATAAGATAATAGATAGATAAATAGGTAGATAATAATGAAATAGTGATAGATAGATAAAAATGGTACATAAATAGGTAATGACACACACACAAAATCTTCATGCAATATCATTAATTTAAAAAAAAATTTGAAAAAATAGCATTTTCTGAACCAGAGGGGGAAAGCCGATGGCCGGGGCCAATATTTCTAGCCTGGCAATGGGTTAATACCCATGGAGCTTCCCAGGCTATGAATATCAGCCCACAGCTAGCCTATACTGGCTATTGAAATAGGATGACTCCCCCCCAAAAATGACGTGGGGTCCCACAATAATTTTTAGCCAGAAAGGCTACGTAGACAGCTGTGGGCTGATATTCATAGCCTAGGAAAGGGCCATGGATATTGGTGGACTCCCCTGGCTAAAAATACCAGCACCCAGCCGCCCCAGAATTGGCGCATCTGTATGATGAGCCAATTCCGGCACTTAGCCCCTCTCTTCCCACTCTCATGTAGCGATGGGATATGGAGTAATAAGGGGTTAATGTCACCTTACTATTGTAAAGTGACATTAAGCCCAGTTAATAATGGAGAGGCGTCAATAAGACGCCTCTATATTATTAATCTTATGGTGTGAAAGGGTTAAAAAAACACACACATAAGAATAAAGTAAAATGAGAATAAAATCAAGTTTGCGCACACTAACCTCTCTAGTTTGCAAGAAGGATAACTGATAGAGATGTTTTACAAGGGTTTTTTTTATTATTGTTGAGCATAAAGGAAGATAAAATATGATAGTATATATATTGCACAGTTCCCAATAGAGCATTTGCACTTATGCCCAAAAAAGAGGGGTTAAAATCCACGTTGTACCTTTAAGAGAAATAGTCAGAGGAGGGTGCCCTAGCGAGAAATAAAATTAATGGCAAATCCTAGTCAGCCAATAAATGTAGGAAATCGCTTAGGAGAATGAATAAATAAATAAAAATTAATCAATGGGCATTCAATACAAACACACAGTATAAATTAAGAGGTTGACCTTTAACCAGAGGGAAAAAATGGGCCCTTCAATAAAGTATTAGTTTTTAAATGTCCAAAAAGAATCCACAAAAAATGATTTTCCAAGTCTAGGGAGAAAACCTGCCCAGGCTGGTGGCAGTTCCCATAAAGTACTTAGCGAAGTCCTGCTTGAAGATACAAGAGTGATACAGAGTTACCTCCTGAGTGTCCGGTGCACGAAGCCTCCCGTTGTTCTCGATGTGTTCCGTAGATGGTATGAAGAATTCCGGCAGACGCGGTCCAGTGCCACGTCCTTGCTGTATGCGGTGGCTCATCCAGGACCTATCGTGGCACAGATGGTCACGTGGCTGAGAAGACAGTGAGTTACCTTCGGCTTGGGAAGGAGGGGAGAAGGCTCCCCGTAGAGTTCAGTGCTGAGGAATATGCGGCAGTTGTTCCAAGGGAGGCGGTCAGGTGAGCCAATGAACATTGCATCGCAGCTTTGAGCGCTGCAGGATTCAAATCCCCCGCCCTTGATTGTTCAGGGTATCATTTTCATACAACAGAATTGCTGTCACAGGTTGATAATTTCCTCTCTAGTAGGGTAACAAAGACCTCAGTGATTGTTGTATGTTGTGAGTCACAGTCTATTGCTCCTTTGTCATTAGGAGCATCAAATTAGGTAATTTAAGAGTAATATTAAAAGTTACTTTTTAACTTTATATCACTGGTTGCTAGCCATTTCTAAGAACTATTAAACTTTATAATAGTGAAAAGGGCACCAGTGGATTTTCATATAAAAGGAATCTTTTATTGATTCTTCATCAAAAATTCCATGTACATGGCAAGGAGACAGCAACATAGTTTTGCGTGTTTCAACTGCAACTCAGTCTTAGTTGTTACATACGTGAAACAAACGCGAAATTCAATATAAAACATAAGACGCTTCTCAATCGATGATGTCATGAATATACAAAATAATCAACAATTCAAACATAGCAGCTATATCAAATAGGAATGTATAGAAAATACTGAAGGAGTTTGAATTAATAAATATATGAAAAGTCACAACACAAATTCATAATTTTTGGAAATTGAGTACTAAATTGCAAAATCCAAATTTTTTTTCTGTTAAAAAGGTTTCCACTACTTTAACAATGATGACTTATCCTAAGAACAGGACATCAATGTCTGATTGCTGGGGGTGCAGATTTGAATAGGGGGCGGATGTGCAGTAACTGATCGTGGTCGTGGCCATTATTAGTAGACGAAGGAACTCCATAACTGAGCTTTTCTGGGTAGCATAATAACATAGTAACGTATTTAGCAAGGCCGAAAAAAGACATTTGTCCATCCAGTTCAGCCTATATTCCATCAGAATAAATCCCCAGATCTACGTCCTTCTAATGAACCTAATAACTGAAAGATACAATATTGTTATGCTCCGGGAAGATATCCAGGCCTCTCTTGAACCCCTCGACTGAGTTCGCCATCACCAAGTCCTCAGGGAAGGATTTCCAGATTCTCACTGCCCTAACAGTAAAGATTCCTCTTCTATGTTGGTGGAAAAACCTTCTCTCCTTCATACGCAGAGAATGCTCCCTTGTCGCCGTCACCTTCCTTGGTGTAAACAGATCCTCAGAGAGATATTTGTATTTTCCCCTTATATACTTTTACATGGTTATTAAATTGCCGCCCAGTCCTCTTTTTCGTAGACTAAATAATACTAATTTTGCTAATCTCTGTGGGTATTCTAGTTCCCCTATTCCCTTTATTAATTTTGTTGCCCTCCTTTGTACTTGCTCTAGTGCCATTATATCGTTCCTGAGTACGGATGCCCAAAACTGTACACAGTACTTCATGTGTCTAACCAGAGATTTGTACAGAGGCAGTATAATGCTCTTATCATGTGTATCCAGACCTCTTTTTTTGCACACCATGATACTATTTGCCTTGGCAGCCGCTGCCTGGCACTGGCTGATCCAGGTAAGTTTATCATTAACTAGGATCCCCAAGTCCTTCTCCATGTCAGATTTACCCAGTGGTTTCCCATTCAGTGTGTAATGGCGATATTTACCGTATTTTTCGGACTATAAGACACACCGGACTATAAGACGCACACAGGTTTTAGAGGTGGAAAATAGGGAAAAATATATTTGAAGCAAAAAATGTGGTAAAAATATTTAATAACATAAATAACATACTATTATATGTGGTGTTATTATATATAATAGTATGTTATTATGTTGGAAGCTACGGGTAGGAGATGGTGCTGGGGGACCAGTGTGGTGTCTGTAAAGTACTATGTGAAGACGCTGGAGGGTGAGTATAAGGCCAGGGTCACACATGCCAGAAACTCGCACGATTTCGTGTGAGTCTCTCGCATGAACACCCAGCACTGCCGCCGGCACTCAGACTGGAGCGTGCGGCTGCATAGAAATACATGCAGTCGCACGCTCCGGTCCAAGTGATGGCTGCAGTGCTGGGTGTTCATGCGAGAGACTCACACGAAATCGTGCAAATTTCTCGCACGTGTGACCCCGGCCTGTGAATGGGGGCACAGGGCTTATATTTAAAGCCACACTCCAGCACTGAAAAATAACACTGGAGTCCTGCTTTAAGATCCCATGGGAGAACTATAACTCTCAGCATGTCCTGCAGATCCTATGGCATGCTGGGAGTTATAGTCCACCACAGTAGTGGCAGAGTGCTTTTTTATGTGCTGTATTACTAACCTTTTAATTAATTCTCTGTTGTACAGTGTGTCTGCAGGACCTGTGATGACATCATGAAGAGTCAGGGCTTTGTGTGGTCATGTGATGCTCCAGCCCGCACTCTTCATGACCTCATCACAGGTCCTCCACAGGAGCATTCAGCATCGCATCAGCACAGCCCCTGTGCTGTCAGGTATGTGATGCCTCCTGCTGCACTCTGCTCCTGTCGCCTCCTTCTACTTGGGACAGAGATTTCCCCAGCTGCTACAGGAATCAGGCGCTGGGGAAACCATGTGACTCTGTCATTTGCTGCTCCCTGCTGACTGCTCAGCTGATAGGTGGGCGGGGAAGCGGCTAATGAATATGCACTGCACTTAAGTATCCTGACCAGTGGTTTCCCCAGCGCTGGATTCCTGCAGCGGAGGGATATTTTCCTGCCTCCTGCGATCTCACTCCACCGCTGCCCCCTGCCCCCCTCCCCACTTACATTCCGACCATAAGACGCACCCACACTTTCCTCCCAAATTTGGAGAAAAAAAAGGGCGTCTTATGGTCCGAAAAATACGGTATTCCTTCTTCTCATGTGTATAACCTTACATTTATCATTGTTAAACCCCATCTGCCACCTTTTTGCCCAAGTTTCCAACTTATCCAGATCCATCTGTAGCAGAACAGTATCTTCTCATGAATTGACTGCTTTACATAGTTTTGTATCATCTTCAAATATTGATATTTTACTGTGTAAACCTTCTACCAGATCGTTAATAAATATGTTGAAGAGAATAGGTCCCAACACCGACCCCTGCGGTACCCCACTGGTCACAGCGACCCAGTTAGAGAATATACCATTTATAACCACCCTCTGCTTTCTATCACTAAGCCAGTTACTTACCTATTTACACACATTTTCCCCCAGACCCAGCATTCTCATTTTGTGTACCAACCTCTTGTGTGGCACGGTATCAAACACTTCAGGAAAATCAAGATATACCACGTCCAATGATTCACCTTGGTCCAGTCTATAGCTTACTTCTTCATAAAAATTGATTAGATTGGATTGACAGGAGCGATTCCTCATAAACCCATGCTGATATGGAGTTAAACAGTTATTCTCCTTTAGATAATCCTGAATAACATCCCTCAGAAACCCTACAACTATTTTACCAACAATAGAGTTTATACTTACTAGCCTATAATTTTCAGGTTCACTTTTAGAGCCCTTTTTTAATAATGGTATCACATTGCTGTGGAACAGACCCCATCGCTATAGAGTCCCTAAATATAAGAAATAATGGTTTGTCTATTACATTACTTAGTTCTCTTAGTACTCGTGGGTGTATGCCATCCGGACCTGGCGATTTATCTATTTTAATCTTATTTAGCCAGTTTTGCACCTCTACTTGGGTTAGATTGGTGACCCTTAATATAGGGTTTTATTTTTCTCTCGGTATTTCACCAAGCATTTTATTTTCCACCGTGAATACCATGGAGAAGAAGGTGTTTAATATATTTGCTTTTTCCTCGTCATCTACAACCATTCTTTCCTCACAATTTTTTAAGGGGCCTTCACTTTCACTTTTGATTCTCTTACTATTGATATAGTTGAAGAACAGTTTGGGATTAGTTTTACTCTCCTTAGCAATGTGCTTCTCTGTTTCCTTTTTGGCAGCTTTAATTCGTTTTTTAGATAAAGTGTTTTTCTCCATATAGTTTTTTAGAGCATCAACGGTGCCATCCTGCTTTAGTAGTTTAAATGCTTTCTTTTAATGTTAATTGCCCTTCTTACTTCTTTGTTTAGCCACATTGGGTTCTTCCTATTTCTTGTCCTTTTATTCCCACAAGGTATAAACCGCTTACAGTGCCTATTTAGGATGTTCTTAAACATTTCCCATTTATTATCTGTATTCTTATTTCTCAGGACATTGTCCCAGTCAACCAGATTAAGGGCATCTCTAAGCTGGTCACATTTTGCCTTCCTAAAGTTTAGTGTTTTTGTAAAACTGTACAATAATGTGGTCCCTATTTCCTAGATGCCCAACGACCTGCAGATTTGTTATTCTGTCAGGTCTATTAGATAGTATTAGGTCTAAAATTGCTGCTCCTCTGGTTGGATTCTGCACCAATTGTGAAAGATAATTTTTCTTGGTTATTAGCAGAAACTTGTTGCCTTTATGGGTTTCGCAGGTCTCTGTTTCCCAGTTGATATCCAGGTAGTTAAAGTCCCCCATAACATGGACCTCATTATGGGTTACAGCTTCATCTATCTGCCTTTAGTAGCAGACTTTCCATGATTTCTCTTATATTTGGGGGTTTGTAACAGACCCCAATGAGTATTTTGTTACTTGTTACTATTGTTCCCTCCATGTATTTCGATGCAAAGTGGACTCGACATCCTCATTGCTTTTGCTAATATCCTCCTTTACAGTAGACATTAGACAAGACTTTACATAAAGTCTCTGATTTTTACGATCCTTTTTAAACAGACCGTAACCCTGTAAGTTAACTGTCCAGTCATAGCTTTCATCTAACCATGTCTCACCGGCACCAACAGCAGCAGCAGAGTGTCGCACTCTGACTGATCAGACATCAATATTAAAGTAGAGGAAAACCTCTTTAAGCAAGACCTTCTGCCAACGGACACCCCATCTACGTTTCATCGATATATTCTCTTGGTGTGGACGGGTGATAGGGTGTTGTGATTACATGGAAAAAATGCAAAATGTTCCAGCTCTTCATAAAAATTATTTCTTTATTCCATTAAAAATTTAAATTATAAATTGCTGCCACGATCTTTAACAGCTTTGATAAAGATCGCAGCAGCGATCGAAACGTTTCGCTTGTCCTCAGGTGCATTTTCATTATGTCCGAGGAGCTATTTGTATTTTAAATTTTTCATGGAATAAAGAAATCATTTTTACGAAGAGCTGGAACATTTTGCAATTTTTCCATTTGATCATGTCTCATCAGGACGGAGTTCCGTGCGATTTCCCACATTGGTGAGCTGGCTTTATTTCTTTTGCTGGTGTTGTGATTACAACAATAATAATGAACTTAAGATTCACTATTGTGATTCTGTAATCAGCAAAGCCCGTACAGACACCCCAATACTGGTCCACATGAGAATATTATCAATGAAATGGCCATACTAGACTATGTGCTAAGAAAAAGGATTGCCAGAAGAGAAAATAAAAAGTTTTTCTCGCCATGCCACATACAGCATTGCCAGTGCAGGGGAAAATTTCAACCAGATTGCAGTGCCTCTGATTTGTAAAACTATATATTCTACAGTGCTGAATTTAAAGTTGAAAACATCCTCAAGTTAATTTTAGTCAGATAAGAATTATTTGAATTAACAAACTTTTACAAAATGCATATTGAGTTTCAATTTGACTAAAATTGAGTTTCTAATTTCTAATGCCAATATATTAAAAGAAGAACAGAAACGATTCAAGATCTTTGCCTCTATGACTGACTGTCTGATCAATCTTTAGCAGTTTTTGGAACAAATTTACCTATTTCTTAAATGGAGATAAAGCCTATGTCCACTTTTATCCAGGAGATCTTACAGTGCGTCTTGGATGGGTGTTAGTAATTCCAAGCAGTTAGTGCACCATTCCTCATTGGTTATTGACAGCGATGGCTGGCCTGAGTTTTCACAGTAGACAGTGGTCATTCAACCTAATCAGTCAATCACCAGAGAGGAAAGTGGGGCAAGGAAAACCAATGAGCTGAAAGGGGCAATGAGATGTTTGGTTACACCAAGAGTAGCTTTATTTCATCCTAATTATCATGTTTGATCAAACTTCAGTTTCTGCAGAATGGAAGAAATGGAAGAAGCAATTACAATATAGGTTCAATTTTTATAGGCGCTACACATGTACTAAGCAGGGGGAATACTTCTCTAACAACTACAGTATATGGAATTAGATATATGAAGTAGTTGCTTAGCAAGTTCTATACAGTTCCAAGAGAAGCAGCTAATACATCTCTATAACTGTACACTTCATTCTGTAGTTCGACCAGAGATCATTATGGGGCAATATGTGATTAGCATGATAATTACATATCATGGTTGTGGAGAATTACAATGTACCATATTTCTTTTTGTTTTGTATGAAAATACTTTTTTTTCGTATTTTTTAATTTCTTTTTTGTTATCTGTTTGTAATTTTTAAAACAAGTTATATGAGACAAATTAGGTTGTTTAACTAATTATTCGACTGTGCTCACATTGCTATAACATTGATGGCTAATAATCAGGACAAAAAAGTGCGCTTTTACTAAGATTGCCTTTATAATCAAATTAAGTAAAGTAGTAATCTTTCTATGTCCCAATAAAACTATTTTGTGAATGATTAAGTTATAGTTGTAAACTATGCCCCAATAACCTACTAAATATTGATTGATAGGTCCTACAACTGCACTGTAGAAACAGAAGAGACTGTGCAGAAGTTTGACATCCGCTCATCCTTATTTACAAACATAAGTTATTGTAATAGTCATTGAACATCGTGCCTAGAATGATAATAATACATAATAATCTTTATTTTTATATAGCGCTAACATATTCCGCAGTGCTTTACAGTTTGCTCACATTATCGTTGCTGTCCCCGATGGGGCTCACAATCTAGATTCCCTATCAGTATGTTCTTGGAGACTGGGAGGAAACCGGAGTGCCCGAATGAAACCCACGCAAACACGCAAACTCCTTGCAGATGTTGTCCTTGGTGGGATTCAAACACAGGACTCCAGCGCTGCAAGGCTACAGTGCTAACCACTGAGCCACCGTGCTGCCCATATCATAGAATGATGATAAATTAAAGGAAATGTCCGTAAGAAAACTAAGAATGCATGGACCTAATATTCTTTACTAAAGCATTCAACTCATCCTTATTATTCAGTAACAAAATAAAAAAAACACTTTTAAATTTATAAACTTTGGTGGACAGTAAATGGGGGACATCACAATGTAAAAGAAGATGCTATTATTTTATCACGAAAAAAGCATATACTACGGTAAATACAATGTCATCTTTCAGGTCCTCTTTAAAAGTTTTTTCTTAACCCTATATGTTATAGTCATGTAATAAGCCATAAAACTCTTTATAGCTGGTGATCACTTTAATTACTGCCACAGACATGAATATTGTGTGTACTGCACATTGGTAGCCATCTCTTCATTCAAAGTGTCTCTGAAAATGATGGAAAGTAGCTTTTTTGTAATAGGAAGAGGTGTTGGAGATAAAAAAAATGCTAAAAATATTTCCAAGAAAAAATAGTGTCATTTTAATTTTATTTCCTTTATTATTTTGTGCACATTTTTTTTTATTTTACCATAATAGACCTTTTGTGAAACATCAGTCAGCAACATCTTTTATTTGGCACAGAATAATTTTTTTCATTATTTCCTCCTAGAAATATAGAATTGATGATCACCCAGAAAATTGTTACCTGTTTTTCTTTTTCATGATTTTTTCTAGACTTGAGACATACAGATTATGTTACGTTTACACATGTCGCTGGGTCATAATCACCTTTGTAACACATCTATGAAAAGCTGCCTTGACTTCAGTGTTTCTTAAGCTGTATAATAAAGGATTTAGAATTTGGATAACGATTGTATTTAAAATAGATACTGGTTTCGTGTTATGAGGATTATTTTTGCTTGGCTCTTTCAAGTAGACTAAAATCAAGGTCAAGTAGAGAATTGTAATGACAATGAGATGAGAAGAACATGTTGAAAAAGCCTTATGTTTCCCCCCCGAAGATGGTATTCTTGAAATGACCCTGATTATGAAAACATAAGATATACCTGTGAAAACTAAAGAAATAATGACTACACCTCCACCTTCCAGAATTATTAGAGACTCCACCGTAGAAGTATCACTACAGGCCAAGTCCAATAAGGGTACAAGATCACAGAACAGGTGGTCAAGAATACGAGACTTATGAAATGAAAAATGTGATATGATGTTAATAATGGGTGCTGGAACTAGAAGACTTATCAGCCAAGTCAAAGCCACTAGAAAAATGCAGGTCTTTCTGTTTAATACATAATTGTAGTGAAAAGGATTGCAGATTGCCACAAAGCGGTCATAGGACATCACTGTTAATGTGAAAAGCTCTGCAGACTGCAACATTATAAAAATATAGCCCTGCATCATACATTGAAAAAGGGATATTCTTCTTATGTTCACAAAAGTGCATAACAATTTGGGAATGATGAGTGACGTGAAGGAAATGTCTATAAAGGACAAGTTACATAGGAAGAAATACATAGGCTTGTGTAAATGAGAATCCAGATAAATAAGGACAATCAAGGTTACATTCTCCAAAACACTGAGGATATATGAAAGTAGAAAGATGAAAAATAGTGGAATTTTTAGGTTTGGATATTCATAAAATCCCAAAAGGATGAATTCATCATCTTCTGTTGTGTTGACCAGCATTCTTAAGATAGAGAGTATAGAGGCAGAAAAACAAACTAAGTACACTGTAATACAGAGTATCTTAAAAATCAAATAAAGAGCCATGATAAGCAAGATCGGAAAAGTGTCATATAATATAATGTAGAAATGCATATTTAAACTTACCTCTGAACTCCTGTTGTCCATTCTTGGCCTTATCTGACATTACTTCTTATTTGCCCCTACTTATTTACACATGACATTTTCATTGTCAAACTATCTAAAGTCCACTATAGCTCACTCCTCTGACCAAATCTAGGAACATCCTTGTCACTTCTACCCAACCCTGACTGCCACTCTCATGATGATCCTTGGCAATTCTAACCTACAATTCTTCATTCATCATGTAGCTCTGAAGGCTTTACCAAAAGGCAGTTTGTTTATTAAAGGACCATACTTCCATTAGAAGCTTACAGGAAGCCTATCATCAGTGCTATGGCTTATAAACTGTGCTCATCACCTTTAAAGTCTTGTGAATTTGGATAATACAACCTTTTTATATCCTCATAGGGGCCCCTGCATACTTTTGAAAAAGTGTCTTATATATGTCCCGAACAGCCTGTAAACTCCTCGGTCTGGTCCAGAGGGCTAACCTAGATTGCAATCAGTGCCAACCCAGTCCCTTCAAACGCTGCCTCTTCTATCTGGATGGATGTGGATGACGTCACTGTCATTCTCACAGTGCTCAAAATCTTGCGGCTGCTCAATGGAATCAGAGACCTTTGCATTACATTACATTCCATTACATTACAGCCGGTCTCTAATTCCACTGTGCATAAGTGAGACTTCAAGCACCGTGAGAACAACATAAGAGGGATGATCTACTTCTATTCATAAGGAAGAGACCATGTTTGAAGGAACCAGGACAGCATTGGTTGGAATGTGGGCTCAGACATTAGACCATGTAGTTCACATGCAGCGCAAGCTACGAAGAAAGCACTTTTGAAAAGGTATGCAGTGATACCTATGAAGATATAAAGGGTTTGTAGGAACCCAATTCGCATGATTTCAAAGGTGATGGACATAGTTCATAAGACAAAAAACAGGTTCCCTTTCAAGAAGAACAATGTGAGGCTCCATGCCCTTGTCTTGATTACTTCCCCAATAAACACATACAATCTGACTTCTTATTATTCACAAAAAAAATCATAACAGAGTCATAACCTTTAAACATCTCTCATGCTTACACTTTGATATTTAGGCCTTGAAATAATAATATTGGAGAAAAATATTTAGAATGAAATTGTAAAAAAGATTAATAAAGATATTAAGCTAATTGGTTAAAGAGTAATTCTGAAAAAAATAATAACTTACAGTTACAAATTCTTTAAAATGCTTTCCACATCTTTTATTAGAAAATCTGGATGTAAAGCACCATGTGGAAAGTATCAAATACCCATGCAAAAGAGAAGGCGTGAAATGAACTGCAGTTATTAGTTTATATATATTTGATGCCTGCGGGAATGAAAAATCCTCTGATGCTTTATTAATGTTTACAAATCTAAACTTTTCCTTAACTTATAGAAAAGTGACATAACTACTAAAATATAACTTTACATCTAATAATGTCATCTATTCTGTTAAATACACAAGCCCTTCTTGCAGCAAAGTACTCACACAACGCGATGCTGTAATCCTTGCACTTAAGCACATAAGGACCATAGAAACTTTTCATTTTTACGCATTCGTCTTATCATCTACTTCTTTCAAAAGGCAAATCTATTTTATTTTTCTGTTGACATAGCAATATGAGTTCTTGTTCTTTGCGATGTGATGGTTTGTCAAGATTTGCTGCAGCCGCAGACAAGCGGCCCAACCAATAAGCGCCCCCACGGCGATCGACCACGACGGCGTGGGGCGGGCGTCCCCCGGGTATGCAATATGGACCCTCTACTGTATACCGCAGAAGGGGACCCGGGCCTACCTGAACTAGGGAAGGGCAGAGACTGGGGTTCTGTGGCAGCTGAGCATGCGGACAAGGAAAAGACACGTATGACTTGATTACAACCCGCAACTTCCGGTAAAGAGAAAGTAAAGTTTACTAAAGTAAAATCACACAGTACATAAACCAAACATGACTATGCCAGGCTCCCGATTCCACACCTACCAGAAGGGTACCAACCAGTGGACCCCAAGGCACCAACATATCACCGAGGCACACATAGGCAGGATATCGGGACATCAGGACACAGGCAGGACATCAGGGTACATGAGGTCATAAGGATGCAGGCAAGACATCAGGGTACACGAGGACATCAGAACATCAGGGTACACGAGGTCATCAGGATGCAGGCAGGGCATCAGGTTACACGAGGACATCAGGACATCAGAACATCAGGACACAGGCAGGACATCAGTACATAAGGGTCACTGGCAGACATCAGACAGGAGTCGTTCGGTTCCGGACAACCGACATGACCTACAGGCACCACCGCGGTCATCAGGCTCCAAGCTACAGGCAGTGGTCATCAGGTTCCAGACTGCAGTTGTCAGGCTCTGGGCATCGGACCTAGGAAAGAACCCAAGCATGATGGTGCTAGAACCGCAGGATTGCTAGACCTGCCTGGAGCTAGCACCCCATGGTAGTCAGAGAACAGAGTAGTAGATGCTCAAAAGAAACACCTGTTACAAGAGACTCAAAGTCACTGGGTACGAGGCTCCAGACACAGAGGGATTCCAGGAACATAACACAATGGACACAGTTCAGACAGGGTCAGGTACAGGACAGGTACAGGACCAAGTATTCAGTCATGGATATACCGCCTCCAGGACAGGCGCAGGAACAGGACAAAACAGGAATCAAGGCAATGACTTTGGTACCAAAACATAGACAGGAGAGTGCAGGAACACAAAACACACATAGCAAAGTTCAGGAGCTTTGTGAGTAGCTCAGGACCGGCCCATAGGGCATGGGAGTTTTATATAGGAACTGCCCCACTGCAATTGGCTGGGGACAGCATTTCAGGTACACACACTAACCCTGATAAATGCAGGGGAGGTGTGGCCACGCATGCCCTAAGCACAAACAGAAACCATTACAGCACAATCAGTGCAGAAACTGAGGCTCAGGCACCTGGCAGTGGCTGCATGCCCAGACACACGTGGAAAGTCATTCACCAGCTGCAAATGACCTCACAACCCACGGACAGCTTCCACTGCATCAACCAGGGGCCGCACATGCGGATGGTCATGCAGCAGAGCAAAGACCTAACCACCCATGTATGGCTACGCAGCAGAGCAGGGAACTGAGCAGGCTCCATACAGGTAACAGCCAACAGTATTCCAGCTCAATTAGGGGGAAAGGAGCAAAGGGTTAAAGTAAAGGCATGCATTGTCACGCCGACAACCAGGTGCAGACAGAACAGCGTGACAATGTTGTTTAGAATTAATTATTTAATTAATTTGCCATAAAAAGTGCTGAAAACCATGAAAAAAGTTTCAACTTTAGAGACTAGCTGTTAGGGATCGAGTTCCAACTGCTGCACAAGGGGAATCTCGAACCAGTCCCGCTGTGGTCCCCCATTCATTTCCGGCCACAGTGGAACCTGCTCAGCACAGACGTCGGTCCCAGCGTCTTGCCCGGTATAGTACTGTGCAGAGACTTGCTGCTGCCGCACATGGATCCTCTGTTGTAACAAGTGTTGGAGCAGGCTGATTTGGGACTAAGTCCTCTGTTTCTCCATCTGAGCATACCCAGGGCAAGATCTTCCATTGGAGATCAGGGGTCACATGCTCGGACACAGCTACGACTCCTATTGGTCCTCCAGGAAGGTCCTGTAGCTGTTGGTGATCTGAAGCAGCTTTATATTGGTCCTTTCTGGAAGGTCTCATACTCGTGGCTACTATAAAAAGGTGGCATAACCGAATGGCCGGGCGCTAGTATCAGATTTGTTACGTGCTTGCGCCAGTGTGGTTATGCATGTGTTTTAGGGACCCGGCTGAAATAAGCCCCTAGAATACCGGCACCTTCGGTGAGGAGATGTGTGTATGAGTTCAGGACTCTGACTGAAATAAGCCCCTAGTATACCAGCTTCTCCGGTGAGGAGTTTGCTGTGTGCATTGCTGACTACTGTATGTTGAAGCTGCGCAGTCCGGACGTAACCCGGTGGTGGCACGCGGACATCGCTATTAGTCAGCATTTAGGTTGCGACTCTGTGGAGCAACAGAGTTCTCTTATACCGCCATATAGCGCCACATCCTTTTATTTAGCGGCTCTGTGGAGTAACAGAGTTTGCACACTTCACCATATAGTGCGACGGCGACCATATCTGCGACTCTGCGGGATAACAGAGTTCGCTCATACCATCCACTGCGCCATCTTACTAGCAGCAGGTTCTGCCTGCACGGTGGACCCCGGGCTGCGAACGCACCTTCTATTTTTATTTATTTGGTGCGTTCTGCCAGCCCTAACATAATACTAGCGCCAGGGTCTGGCTAGTAAAATGGCAGATGACCAGCGTCTACCACAGTACATCCAGCAGCTGGAGGGTAGGTTGGCGGCTCTTGAGCGCACAACCTCAGCCGTGGATGTTACCGCAGTCGCTGTTCAGGCTGCTAGCGTGGCTGCAGCCAGTTTGTCCTCTGCCACCTCTGCCCTTACATTATCCCACCTCCCGCTTCCTGACAAGTTTGCTGGTGACAGCATGCAATGTCGGGGATTCGTGAGTCAGTGCTCTATACAGCTCGAGCTTCTGGCTGCACGTTTCCCTACGGATTGGGCACAAGTGGGTTTTGTATTGTCCCTACTCTCGGGCAGAGCGTTGGAGTGGGCAATGCCGCTGTGGGAGCGCGACGATCGTGTGGTGCGGAGTGCTCCTCGTTTCTTGGAGACTCTTAAAAAGGTCTTTTAAGGACCTCAGGTCACCCACGATACGACGCTCCAACAGCTGGCATTGGCACAGGGTTCGTCTTTGGTCAGTCAGTTTTCCGTCCAATTTCGGACTCTGGCCTCAGAACTGGACTGATCAGATAAAGTTCTCATTCCAGTCTACTGCAGAGGACTGGCTGACCATTTTAAAGACGCTTTGGCTACCAGGGAGATTCCCACTACACTGGAGAAGCTTATCTCCATTTCTACCCGCATCGACCTCCATTTTCACGAGCAGAGGTTGGAGCGGGCCCAGTGTAGGCAGAGGATTCGGTTGGCTCCCACCTTTGCCAATCCTCTTGAATCTCCCGATCTGGAGTCCGAACCCCAAAAAGCCACAGAGGTTCCAGGTGCAAGACCTAAGTCTCGGGTCGCTCGAGTATCCGTGGTCTGTAACCTTTGTCAGCAGACTGGACACTATGCTAGCAGATGTCCACAGCGATCGGGGAAGCGATCGCGTCTAGTGACCCTGGGAGGAGGTTCACTGGAGACAGTGGCATTTTCCTCCAAGATGACATTTAAAGGGACAGTCACTGTAGATTTTTCCACACTTACAGTCGAGCTTTGTGTGGACTCAGGAGCAGAGGGGAATTTCATGTCATCTACCTTTGCTCATCGCCACGCAATACATCTGGTAGTGCTCGACAAACCAGTGACTGTCCGGGTAGTGAATGGGTTGACATTGCCCTTGCAAATTACACATCAGACTGTCCCTCTTACTTTGTGTGTACCCCCTTCCCATCAGGAAATTATTTCCCTTCTCGTCCTTCCCGAGGGAATAGACGAAATCCTACTGGGAGTACCCTGGCTCCGTTTCCACTCCCCTCATATTGAGTGGACCTCCGGTAGGATACTGGGTTGGAGTGAGACATGTAAGCGCAGATTTGTCAGGAAGTGCATTCAGGTTACCACTACAGAGATACCCGCAGATCTTACTCCTCTTCCCAAGTGCTATCAGTCATATGAAGACGTGTTCTCTAAAAATATAATATAAACCTAAGCACACACCAGTGAATTCTTGATGAAAATGAGGTGTTTAATAAGTCAGTACATACAAATACAGATGTTTCGGTCTTACATGACCTTCCTCAATGTACTGAAAATTGAAAAAAATAAAAAAACATAAATTTAACAGAATAGACTGATTTGTTTAAGAAAAAAGGACAAAAAACAAAGGTATTTACATGTGGCTTGTAGCTATTTGTTAATATGCTAGTGATAAATGCAAGGTTCGCATGAGCAGAAGTATAAAATGGCATATAATCTTCAGAAACATCGATATATAGCGTAAGCAAATATGAGGTATACACAACACCAAAACCGTATCAATTCAGTGGTAAGTAGATTGTACATACCAGTATGCAAATACTGTGAGCCCAGAGGAAAAAGATAGACCTAAGAAAATATGGTGGATTATATGGCAGGTGTCTTAACGGTAAGTACCAGGTGGGTGTAGTGCCCTGAATTGAATACATACCACAATGAAGGCTGAAGATGCTTTATACCAGATCACTGTGGACTATATATAGAATTCCACATTAGGGGACATAACGATGGCTATATAAATATCCAGCAAAAGAAGGAGTGACAGGCAAAGAGTTGCTTACCGGTATCACTAGCATATTAACAAATAGCTACAAGCCACATGTAAATACCTTTGTTTTTTGTCCTTTTTTTCTTAAACAAATCAGTCTATTCTGTTAAATTTATGTTTTTTTATTTTTTTCAATTTTCAGTACATTGAGGAAGGTCATGTAAGACCGAAACGTCTGTATTTGTATGTACTGACTTATTAAACACCTCATTTTCATCAAGAATTCACTGGTGTGTGCTTAGGTTTATATTATATATGTTACGGATTGGGATCCTACCAGAGCACCACTGTCCATTATAGAGAGTTGTGCCAACGATTCTGTTACCACATATCAACCTCTACGTTTGAGCACACTCGTCACTACTTTTCTGGGCAATGACATCTTCTACTTTTTCATATAATGCGGACGAAACATCGAATATCATAGCACAATCCACTATTTCCAGTGATTTCCTTCGGGTCCCCCCCAAAGAGACTAGGGGACGAGACCTTGAAAGAGAATTAAGGCGGTGCACTAACTTTGAATTACACTGTGCAACTCTCACGGAATACCTCAAGGTACAGAGGATTCCCAGAGGGTTACGGGTTCCCTTACGCCCCACTCTATTTAGCGATTCTCAAGAATTCTGTACACGTTTTGAACATATTATTAACAAATGTTCTTTTGATCTCATGACATTAACGTTGGAGCACCTGCACCAAGCCATCATCAAGAGCAAAGAGGAAATCACCAAAATTGAAAGCCAACTAGCAACCTCCACTACTACTGAGGAACTTAATAACCTCAAAACCAAAATCAACGGCATCATTGACCAACATCGATGGAACACAGAAACAAGAAAAAGAAATAAATTTGCAAGGGACACTGAGGACTACGAACTACAACGAGTGTACAAATGGCAAGTATCTTCTTCTTCTGGAAATTACTCACGTCCCTTCTACAGATCATCCATAGATATTTCGAATTCTGGATCGGACACAGAGAGGTCGTTCCCATCCAATTGTTTTTTAGGCCAAAGGAGGCGGGCCACAAGAAAAAGAGGACCCACCGAGGAAAGAGACTCTCGCAGAGAGTTCCACCGCGTGACCCGCTCCCAGGTAACAATCCCCTGGTGATCAATATCTCTTCTATAAATCTGGGCATAGCAGAGTATCAATTATTACAAAAGGGATTATCATTTTGTCCTAGCTACAAATATAATACATTTAATTTGGACATGGACTTACAACGCTTCTTTAGATTCTCAGACTCAAACTACATTTCTCCAACAAGAACCCGAATCCCGACGTGGATACGGAGATTCAGAGGTCATCACTTTCATCTAATAGTCTGGGTCTGAGGAAGAAGAGTACTTATAGACCCCCTATGGGCTCCCATGCCTTAGAAACATTCATCTCATTTATCAATAAAACATTCCAACAAATAAGAGATGATATCAATAGGAAGAAGGTATTTTTTCCATCAAACATGACATCAATTGATCAACAGGCCCTTACTAATTTGCAAGAAGAGAAAAACATTATTATCAAACCTGCAGATAAGGGGGGGGCCATAGTAGTTTTAGACAAATCCATGTATCTTGGTGAAGTCCACCGTCAACTAAATGATAACAGGATTTATCAGAAACTAGAACATGACCCAACCAGTGAAGTCAATTCTCTTATACAAGAGATACTTATATATTACAACACCAAAGGGACTCTAGATGACAAAACTCGTGATTACCTCAGAAAGGATTTTCCAGTTACTCCAGTATTCTACATACTACCAAAAGTTCACAAAAACTTAGAGAATCCTCCAGGGAGACCCATAGTGGCCTCCACAGAATCAATCTTCTCACCCATTGCAAAGTATTTAGAAAAAATCCTGACACCACTTATCAAACAAACCACTTCCTTCATATTGGATACAGGAGAGTTTCTTAATGTTATCCATAATCTGGATCACATTCCTATGGAGGCCCTGTTGGTGACCTTTGACATCAAAGATTTATATACTTCAATACTACACATTGAAGGTATAAGATCTGTACGTAGACTACTGGAGTCCTCTCAACATAACCCAGATCAGGTCAACATGTGCTGCGACCTACTTACCATCATCCTTACTAAAAATTATTTTCTTTTTGGCGATAATTTTTATTTACAGATAAAGGAACCGCAATGGATTCTAACACAGCACCCCCTTATGCTAATTGTTATGTAGCGCACTTTGAGGAAAGTATGATTTACACCAATGAACTCTTCCGCACATATGCAATCATGTGGAAAAGATATATTGACGACATTTTCTGTATTTGGAACGGACCACCTGACACCCTCAAAACTTTCTTCTCGTTTTTACGTACCTCATGGCCAGTGTTAGACTTCACCATGACATATGATGATAATCATGTCAACTTTTTGGATGTTCTTGTCATAAAGGAGACAGACGGTCACTTGTCCACAGATATTTACACAAAACCTACAGACCGAAACAGTCTCCTCCACTATGACAGTTTCCATCCAACAAAAATGAAGAATTCTATCCCGAAATCCCAAATAAAAAGGGTTCAGAGAATTGTTTCCAACACAACAATCCAACAACAACGTATTCAAGAAATGTGCTCTAAATTCCGGGAGAGGGGCTATCCAGAACACACATTACAGGCCCCCTCTACATCCACTTATCCAAAAACTGATACAAGAGACCGCATTCCCTTCGTACACTACTATCATCCTCTAGCATACCGGCTACATAAAAGCATACGTCGCCACTGGCACATTCTGGGTACTGCTCACCCTGAAATTAAAGAATTTAATCAACCATTCTTACCTTGTTTCCGTAGACCTAAAAATTTACGTGACCACCTAGTGAGGGCTGACATAGGCACCGGTCGCCCACCCAAACATCAACGTTTCCTGTCCAATCCTAAATTTGGTACGTTTCCCTGTTTACAATGCATGCAGTGCAATAATATTCTGAAAGGCAGCGTATTTTACCATCCCCACACGGGCAAAAGATATGACATCAAGGGATATTTCACTTGTAACACCAGTTTTGTCATTTATCTGATAAATGTCCTTGTGGCCTTATTTATGTGGGTGAGACAACACAAGCAATAAAGGATCGTATATCCAAACATAAATCGACAATCAGATGTCAAAACACACTTCTCCCCATCCCGCATCATTATATTTCAGCTGGCCATAACATTGCACAATTAAAATACCAAGTCCTAGAACAGGTACAACTACCACACAGGGGAGGCGACCGTATCAATTTATTAAAAGAAGAGAAGCCTTCTGGATTCACGAATTCAATTCCCTATCACCTAAAGGACTAAACAGAGAATATGATGTGCAGGCATTTCTGACATAATGATATCTTATATCATTTGGTCGAACCATTATGTATATTACAACATTTATGAGAATTTTTATCTTTGATATTGATTATATGTCTCTTTATTACAGAACCAACCACAATGAACTTTTCACCATCTCTTCTTCTGATCACGGACCCTATTTGGACGGCTCTCTTCACTCACTCTGAAAAAATCCAGCACTTATCCACTTAATCTTCTCTGGTGATATACTCAGGCATTACTATGCCCGTGAAGCTCACACAGATTCACATAAGGCATCACTAGTCTAACTGTCACACTCTCTCTATACTGGTTCCGATCTTTGGAACACACACATGTCAGGTGGAACGCACGACGCGTTACTTCCGGTCCAGGACTTCCGGTCCGGACTCCACGCCTGCACAGCGTTCTTAAACCCGGCACTCTGTGCCTCACAGCGCTACTGACAAGCGGTGGATTACCGCATCCTCAAAGCCATCACGCTAGCTATCTGTCACAGTACCGGTAAGCAACTCTTTGCCTGTCACTCCTTCTTTTGCTGGATATTTATATAGCCATCGTTATGTCCCCTAATGTGGAATTCTATATATAGTCCACAGTGATCTGGTATAAAGCATCTTCACCCTTCATTGTGGTATGTATTCAATTCAGGGCACTACACCCACCTGGTACTTACCGTTAAGACACCTGCCATATAATCCACCATATTTTTTTTGGTCTATCTTTTTCCTCTGGGCTCACAGTATTTGCATACTGGTATCTACAATCTACTTACCACTGAATTGATACGGTTTTGGTGCTGTGTATACCTCATATTATATTTGCTTCCGCTATATATCGATGTTTCTGAAGATTATATGCCATTTTATACTTCTGCTCAAGCGAACCTTGCATTTATCACTAGCATATTAACAAATAGCTACAAGCCACATGTAAATACCTTTGTTTTTTGTCCTTTTTTTCTTAAACAAATCAGTCTATTCTGTTAAATTTATGTGTTTTTATTTTTTTCAATTTTCAGTACATTGAGGAAGGTCATGTAAGACCGAAACGTCTGTATTTGTATGTACTGACTTATTAAACACCTCATTTTCATCAAGAATTCACTGGTGTGTGCTTAGGTTTATATTATATATGTTACGGATTGGGATCCTACCAGAGCACCACTGTCCATTATAGAGAGTTGTGCCAATGATTCTGTTACCACGTGTTCTCTAAAAAGGCTGTGGAGACTCTACCGCCCCATCATCCCTACGACTGTCCTACTGACCTCTTGCCTGGAGCAGAACCTCCTCGGGGAAGGGTCTATCTCCTCTCTCTTCCTGAGACGGAGGCTATGTCTCAATATATCCAGGAGAATCTGGCAAGAGGGTTCTTTAGGAAGTCAGTGTCACCAGCAGGGGCGGGGTTCTTCGGGCAGAAGAAGAATGGAGAATTACGTCCGTGTATAGATTACAGGGGTCTTAACGCCATCACCGTTAAGAATAAGTACCCGTTGCCCCTGATTTCTGAGCTCTATAATAGGCTCCGGGGAGCAAGGGTATTTACTAAATTAGATCTGCGTGGTGCCTATAACCTGATTCGCATCCGTGAAGGGGACGAATGGAAGACGGCTTTTAATACCAGGGATGGGCATTACGAATACCTGGTGATGCCCTTTGGGCTCTGTAATGCCCCAGCCGTTTTCCAAGACTTTGTCAATGACATCTTCCGGGATATGCTTTCCACCTCTGTAGTAGTCTATCTGGATGATATTCTCATCTTTTCTCCTGATATTGACTCTCACCGGAAGGATGTCTGCAAAGTCTTCGACCTTTTTCAGGCGAACTCCCTCTATGCAAAGTTGAAGAAATGCATGTTTGAGCAGGAGTCTTTACCTTTCCTGGGCTATATCATCTCTGCCCAGGGATTGGCTATGGATCCTGCCAAACTACAGACTGTGATGGACTGGCAAGAACAACATTCTCTTAAAGCGGTGCAGCGCTTTATGGGGTTCATTAATTATTATCGCCAGTTCATTCCCCATTTCTCGACTTTGGTAGCTCCCTTGGTAGCCCTCACCAAGAAGGGAGCAAATCCCAAGTTGTGGTCTGAAGAGGTCTCCAAGGTGTTCTCTTCCATCAAGTCGCATTTTGCCAGTGCTCCCATATTACATCACCCCGATGTTGATAAGCCATTTATTTTAGAGGTGGACGCCTCTTCTGTTGGTGCTGGAGCAGTCCTTTATCAAAAGGATGCTCAAGGTCGGAAGCATCCTTGCTTCTTCTTTTCTAAAACCTTTACACCTGCAGAGAGGAATTATTCCATCGGGGACAGGGAGTTATTGGCTATGAAGTTGGCCTTCTCCGAGTGGAGACATCTTCTGGAGGGGGCTCGCTTTCCCTCCCAGGTCTTCACGGACCACAAAATCTTGGTATACTTGCAAACAGCCCAGCGACTGAATTCCCGCCAGGCCAGATGTTCCCTGTTCTTCTCCCGGTTCCATTTCACCCTCCATTTCCTCTCCGGTGAGAAGAACATTCGGGCCGATGCTCTGTCTCGCTCCGTCGTATCCTCTGAGAAGGTGGAGGAGGAGCCTCGGCTTATTGTCCCCTGTGAGAGCCTAAGAATTGTGGCTCCGGTTTTGCTTGAGTCTGTGCCTCCGGGCAAGACTTTTGTACCCACCAATTTGCGACCGGAAGTGCTTTCTTGGGCACATTCCTCCAGGGTGGGTGGACATTTCGGGACAAAAAGGACATCTGAGTTGTTGGCGAGGACATATTGGTTGCCACATATGGTCCGGGACGTCAGGGAATATGCTCAGGCGTGCGTGTCCTGCGCCAACAATAAGTCCCCTCGACAATGGCCAGCTGGGTTACTTTTCCCTTTGCCGGGGCAGACAGGCCTTGGGAGATGGTCAGGATGGATTTTGTGGTGGGCTTACCCAAGTCTCGGGGCTGCACCATCATCTGGGTGATAACTGACCATTTCTCCAAAATGGTGCATTTGGTGCCTTTACCATGGTTACCATCTGCACGGGCCTTGGCAGCATTATTTATCAGGAATATTTTCCATTTACACGGTATGCCAGACAAAGTCGATAGTGATCGAGGTCCCCAGTTTGTGTCTCGGTTCTGGAGAGAGCTGTGTCGGCTACTCAGCATTGAGTTAAATCTCTCCTCTGCGTACCATCCCGAGACGAATGGGTTGGTAGAGAGGGCCAACCAGACCTTGGTCACATATTTGCGACATTTTATCTCTGCCAGGCAGGATGACTGGGCATCTTTGCTACCGTGGGCTGAGTTTGCTCTCAATAATGCTGTGGCTGACTCCACCAGACAGACCCCATTGCTCTTGAACTATGGTCAACATCTGCGGGTCCCGGTGCCCATGCCTGTGTCATCCGCCGACTCCTGGGTGGCAGACTGGGCTGTGGAGGCATGGAACATTTGGGACCGAACCCAGAATGCCATTCAGGCCTCCAAGGAGAGGATGAGGTCTTCAGCCGATTTTCATCGGCGCCCCGCTCTGACATTTGCCCCGGGCGACTTAGTGTGGCTCTCTGGCCAGAACATCAGGATGCAAATATAGTCTACCAAGTTGGCACCTCGCTATTTGGGCCCCTTTAAGATCCTTGAGCAGGTAAACCCTGTAGTCTACCGCCTAGCCCTTCCACCTCGTCTTGGTATCGCCGATACCTTTCACGTGTCCCTTTCGAAACCTGTGGCCATCTCCCGGTTTTTCGAGTCATCTGCCAGGACGTCGGGTGAATGCCATCGTAGGGTGTAAGGTGGTACGGGTCAAAACATTTATTTGGTGGATTGGAGGGGTTATGGGCCTGAGGATAGGTCCTGGGAGCCTGCCGAGCACATTCATGCTCCGCAGCTCATCGCTGCCTTTGAGCACAGAGAGGCCCAAAGAAGGGGGGGCTCTAGGAAGGGGGGTAATGTTAGGGATCGAGTTCCCACTGCTGCACAAGGGGAATCTCGAACCAGTCCCGCTGTGGTCCCCCATCCATCTCCGGCCACAGTGGAACCTGCTCAGCTGAGACTTCGGTCCCAGCGTCTCGCCCGGTATAGTACTGTGCAGAGACTTGCTGCTGCCGCTCCTGGATCCTCTGTTGTAACCAGTGTTGGAGCAGGCAGATTTGGGACTAAGTCCTCTGTTTCTCCATCTGAGCATGCCCAGGGCAAGATCTTCCATTGGAGATCAGGGGTCACATGCTCGGACACAGCTACGACTCCTATTGGTCCTCCAGGAAGGTCCTGTAGCTGTTGGTGATCTGAAGCAGCTTTCTATTGGTCCTTTCTGGAAGGTCTCGTACTCGTGGCTACTATTAAAAGGTGGCATAACCGCACGGCCGAGTGCTAGTATCAGATTTGTTACATGCTTGCGCCAGTGTGGTTATGCATGTGTTTAGGGATCCGGCTGAAATAAGCCCCTAGAATACCGGCACCTCTGGTGAGGAGATGTGTGTATGGGTTCAGGGCTCTGGCTGAAATAAGCCCCTAGTATACCAGCTTCTCCGGTGAGGAGTTTGCTGTGTGCATTGCTGACTACTGTATGTTGAAGCTGCGCAGTCCGGACGTAACCCGGTGATGGAACGCGGACATCGCTATTAGTCAGCGTTTAGTTTGCGACTCTGTGGAGCAACAGAGTTCTCTTATACCGCCATATAGCGCCACATCCTTTTATTTAGCGGCTCTGTGGAGAAACAGAGTTTGCCCACTTCGCAATATAGTGCGACGGCGACCATAACTAGTTTTAACTAGCTGATTGGCCCTTGGAGGATCGAGTTCAAGTCAAACTTCCTGCAGTATGTGGTTTTACGCAAATACATATATTTTGAGATTCAATTCACCATTCCCTGAACTGGAATCAAATTAAAAGGGTCTTATATTTAAGGCTCATGTAAGCAAGGTAATCAATAAAAAGGAAAAATATTTTCCAATTCTTTCAAATGTGCCTTCATGAGCAAAATCATCTTCATGCATGACAAAGAATACCTCTGAGTCAATGGCTGCTATGGGCATAAAAGAAGATAAACTCATGGTGTGGTCACCATCTTCCCCTGACCTCAACCCTATAGAGAACCTTTGGAGTATCATCAAGCAAAATATCTATGAGGGTGGGAGGCAGTTCACATCAAAACAGCAGCTCTAGGAGGCTATTCTGACTTCATGCAAATAAATACAAGCAGAAACTCTCCAAAAACTCACTAGGTCAATGGATGCAAGAATTGTGAAGGTGATATCAAAGAAGGGTTCCTATGTTAACATGTAACTTGGCCTGTTAGGATGTTTTGGAGTTAAATAGCTTTTTTGCTAAGTGAATGTGACCTCCTAATGCTGCAAATTCCACAAATGAGCATTTTCAGTTCTTTAAAACAGATCAAATGTTTAGAAATTCTACTGTGCCAAATAATTTGGAACAGTGCATTTTGAGTTTTTATGCATTTTGGAGATTTGACTGTTATCATTTTGAGGTTTCTTCAATCTAATTCGATGTATACTCTAACGGGTGATGACTTTTATTAGACTGACTGTCATTTGCACCGACCACTTAGGACAATAGAGAAAAATATCATTTTCATAATAATTTGGAACATGGTGTAACAATAAAATCTGCACTATAATATGGTGCTCCTTCACGTCTGAGCTTTGCATTGTGCTTGAAAATTATTTCCTGTTTACATGTAGGATATTGGTGCAATGAGGAGAAATTTTTTCAACAAACTAAGGGTCCTTTTTTACTTATAGCCCTTAGAAAATTTAAAAATTTGGGGCTACAACAATATTTTAGTGGCAAAAATTTAATTATTGTTTCTTCACAGCCCTATAGTAAAAAATCTTTGAGGTACATGTGGTGTCAATATGATCACTGCACCCCTAGATGAATTTATTGCTGAGTGTAGTTTGAAATTAAGGTCAAATATGGGTGGTTTCTCCTGTTATGACACATCAGGGGCTCTGGCAAAGTTACAGGGAATCCTCAAACCATTCCAACAAAATCTGGATTCAAATATGGCGCTTTTTCCCATCTGAGCTTTGCACTGTGCCTCAAAAGTAGTTTTCGACCACATATGGGGTATCATTGTACTGAGGAGTCCATTTTCTCCTGCTATCCTTGTGAAAATGATAGAATTTGTGGCTAAAACCATAGTTTTGTGGAGACATAATTTTTATTTTCATTTTCACAGATCAATGTTGTAAAATTCTGTGAAGCACCTGAGGGTTCAGAACTCACCACACATCTAGATAAATTTCTTGAAGGAATTTATTTTATTTTCACGGCTCTATGTTATAAACTTCTGTGAATAACCTGCGGGTTCAAGGTGTTCAACACACATCTAGATAAGTTCCTGGAGGGGTCTAATTTCCAAAATGGTGTTAATTGTGTGGGGGGTTCCACTGTTTAGGCACATCAGGGGTTCTCCAAACACAACATGGAGTTTGCTAATTATTCCAGCAAATTTTGCATTTAAAAAGTCAAATGGCACTCCTTTCCTTCTGAGCCCTGCCATGTGCCAAACAGTAGTTTTTCCCTACATATGGTGTATCGGCATACTCAGGAGAAATTGCACAATACATTGTGGTGCAATTTCTCATGTTACTCTTGTGAAAATGAAACATTTTGGGCTAAAAAAAAAAACATTTTTGTGGGAAAAATGTGATTTTTTTTAAATTTTTTACTACTCAACACTAAAATTCTGTGAAGCACCTGGGGATTCAAAAGCTCAACACACATCTATATAAATTCTTTGAAGGGTCTAGTTTCCAAAATGGGGTCACTTGTGGGGGGTTTCACTGTTTAGGCACACCAGAGGCCATCCAAACACGACATGACACCTGCACACTATCCCATCAAAGTCTGCGTTCCAAAACGTCACTCATTCCTTTCTGAGCCCTGCCTTCAGCCGAAACAGTAGTTTTCCCCATATAAAGGATATCGGCATACTCAGGAGAAATTGCAATTTTTTATGGTGAAAGTTCTCCTGTTACCCTTGTGAAAATAAAAAATTGGGCTAAAATAACATTTTTTTAGGAAAATTAGATTTTTTTATTTTCGCGGCTCTATGTTATAAACTTCTGTGAATAGCCTGGGGTTCAAGGTGCTCAGCACACATCTAGATAAGTTCCCAGAGGGGTCTAGTTTCCATTTTGAGCTAAAAAACATTTTTGTGGGAAAAATTTGATTTGATTTTTTTTTATTTTCACTGCTCAATGTTATAAACTTTTGTGAAGCACCTGGGGTATAAGTTCCATAAGGGGTATAGTTTCCAAAATGGGGTTACTTGTGGTGGGTTTCAACTGTCTAGGCACATCAGTGACTTTCCAAACGTGACTTCTCATCAGCTAATTATTCCAGAAAATTTTACATTCAAAAAGTCAGATGGCACTCCTTCTCTTTTGAGCCCTGCCATACATCCAAACAGTGGTCTTCCCCCACATATGGGGTATCGGTATGCTCAGAAGAAATTGTACAACACATTTTGGATCCTTTTTTACTGTTACAGTTGTGAAAATAAAAAATTGTGTGTCTTAATTGAATTTTTTGTGGCAAAAATTTAAATGTTCGTTTTTTCATTCCACATTCCAAAAATTTCTGTGAAGCACTGGAAGGGTTAATAAACTTCTTGAATGTAGTTTTGAGCACCTTAGAGGGTTCTGTTTTTGGAATGGTGTCACTTCTGGGTATCTTCTGTCATCTAGATCCCTCAAGGTCACTTCAAATGTAATGTGATCCCTAAAACAATAGTTTTGTAAATTTTGTTGAAAAAATGAGAAATCGCTGGTCAACTTTTAACCCTAGTAACATAGTAATAAAAAACAAATTATGTTTCAAAAATTGTGCTGATGTAAAATTTGCATGTGGGACATGTTTTGTGACATAACGCTCTGATTTAAGGGCATAACAATTAAAAGTTTGAAAATTGTAAAATTTTTGACTTATTTTTTTTCACAAATAAATGCAAGTCATAGCAAATAAATTTTACAACTATCATGAAGTACATTATATCATGAAGAAACATTCTCAGAATCAGTGTGATCCATTAAAGAGTTCCAGAGTTATTGTCTCATAAAATGACACTGGTCAGAATTATAAAATTTTCACTGGGCATGACTGTGTAAACAGGCTTGGTGGTTAAAGGGGTTTAAGGCAGGGGAGAAATTTTAATTTCATTGAATACAATCACTGCAAATTGAATTAGTCAGAAGTTAAAAACAAAGTATACACTGTTGTGAATACTCTGGAGGCGACTTCTGAGCTGGGGCTCCCTCCGGTGGTTGCTGAGGGTAATGAACTAATTGCTGAATGGCCTTCAGCTGGTTCTGAATGGTCTGATATAAGTGACCTGAGTTCCCATCAGCCTTGCCGGTAATCAATTGTTCTTCCTGGTCTTGCTTGGAGTTCAGCTTGTATTCCTGCTCTCATTCAGATAAGTGATTTGCTGTTTTTTTTCCTCTGGTTGGATTTTCCTTGCTGGTTTGCTGCTTGCAGTAGACTTCAGCCTGGTCCCCTTTTGGGGTCTGGTGCTGCAATTGTGCTCATTTTGTGTTTGCACTTTTGCTCTGTTCCTTTGTCACTTTTTATTTGCTGAATTGCTGTGTGTTACACCAGAGATCTGATTTAGGTGGTTGAGATCGTGTGATCTCAGGTTTTTTGTTAATCAGAAGTGTTGGTATTTATTACCACGTATAACCACGAATGGTTCAATATGCGGAATATCATCACCAAACATTGGGATGTTTTGAAAACTGAACCCTCCCTGATGGCCTCCCTGGGTGACTACCCATCAATGACTTCCCGACGCTCATGGAATCTTGGTGATTTCTTAGTTAGGAGTCATATACCTGCTATCAAATCGCCTTTCGGAACTCGTGGTCCAACCCTGGCGTTTTTCCTTGTGGCCATTGGCTGGCTTGCGCCAATGTCCTGCGCTGCTCCTCCTTTACCTCCTCCGATGGAGTTAAAACCTTTGACATACGCCGGCGTATAACCTGTGGCAGTACTAATGTTATTTATTATGCTACCTGTGGCTGCCCCAGGATATACGTCGGCCTGATTACCAGGGAGTTGAGGATACGGGTCCGGGAGCATGTGCGGGACATTGGCGCAGCAAGATCCATCTTGGATTCCTCGGACTTGAAGACGATTCCTCGCCACTTTAAACAACATCACAATTGTGATGCAACGTCTTTCAAGGTCCGAGGTATTGATATCCTCCACCTCGGGATTCGAGGTGGTGACAACAAAAAAATACTAGCCCAGATGGAGACACGATGGATTGTCTCTCTTGACACCATCGTGCCCAATGGCCTCAATGAGTCCTTAAGTTTTGCCTCTTTTTTATAAGCATGTTCCATACGGACCTTGTCATTGTGTGATGTCCTTTCATTTTATTTTGTTTTTAACTTTTTCGTTTTATTCCTCACTTGTTTTTCCACAGCAGTTCATAATCTACCATACTCTTGGGACCCTGACCAGATTTTTTATCCCCATGGTTAAGAGAAGGAATCGAATTTACATCAGAATGAGATGTCTGGCTGCCGTTATCTTTTATGCATATAATTACATTTATGCACATGTCGTCGCTGTTTGCCTAATGGCATTTATGTATATTTGATGTATTGCTACTTATGTACTTGTCTGCCCTTGGGGTAATGCGCTTATGACATGTGCTGATTTAATTCTTCTGATATTTTGGCACCATAGTGACATCTAAATTCATGCCTATTAGCTCCTATTACCTATGATGTCATGCTTATTTACATATGCCAGCTTCCTCCTTTTCTGGCTCTATGATATCTATTACTGGTTGTGCGCATGCGCTGTGTGGGTCCCCTCATCCCTTCGGCGGTGGGGCGTCTTTACGGTTCCGGCACACACCTGGAGCTTTTTGCTCTTTGTGTGTGCTTGGATCTGTGACGCCTAGGCCGCCGACAATACCGGCGCTCATTGGTCTATTTTGACCATGTGACCTATCACAAGGGATATTTGAAGGTCCTGGTCCCACTATCTATCATCCCCTTGAGAAAGCAACGTGTAGCATCCACGAAACGCGCGTCGGGGTGGACATCACTCCGGGACCCGTCCCCTCCTGCCCTCCACCATTTCTTTGGGTAAGCCCTTTACTATATACTGTATAGTGTTGTTACGGTTTTTCAAAGATTGAGTTCTCTGCATGGGCTGCCTTTGGGGTCATTCCTATGGTGGAGTTCATTATCACACACATGTGATAAATATATTACTTGGAGGTTTTCTGGTCTCTTCTGTCTGTTCTAGTTCTTGATCTGCACATATATTTTGATATTATGGGTGAATTATGTGATGTTATTTAATTATATAATAAATGATTTTTTACTATTATCACCAAAGACTCTTTGTTCTCCTCATTTTCATGTATTTATATGAGTTGGTGTTTTTTCTTTGCTTATGGGATCAAGCACGTCTTTGTGCGATCCTTTTTCTTGTTTGCTGACATTATGCAGCTGGATGTGTTTGTATTGCAGTAGACTTCAGCCTGGTCCCCTTTTGGGGTCTGGTGCTGCAATTGTGCTCATTTTGTGTTTGCACTTTTGCTCTGTTCCTTTGTCACTTTTTATTTGCTGAATTGCTGTGTGTTACACCAGAGATCTGATTTAGGTGGTTGAGATCGTGTAATCTCAGGTTTTTTGTTAATCAGAAGTGTTGGTATTTTTGTCAGGGTTTTTTTGGGATGTAGTCAGAATTATTTCCTATACTTTTCTATCTAGATAGATTGGTCCAGCGTTTGCTCATTCTATTTTCTATCTGTGTCCGTATTTTCTTCTTGTCTAACCGTCATTACATATTTGGGGGCTTCCTATTTCTTTGGGGGTTCTGCTACGGGGCAGATAGCTTTCATCTTTCTGCCTTTAGGTGTAGCTATCTCTCCGGCTGTGACGAGGCGTCTAGGATCACCGTAGGTATGCTCCACGGCTACTTCTAGTGTTGCGGTTAGTTTAGGGTCCTGCAATCCAATAGGTTCCAGCCTCTCTGGTGTGTTGCTACTTTGCTATTTTTGCTATTTCTCCTCAGCTACCGAAACATAACAATACACACCTCTCTTCGGTCCTCCCTGCTCCTGTTCGGCAGCAACTGGTACTCTGCTTAGCTCTTTTATTTTCTTTTTCTATAGTTTTTCTTCCATTTACAAGACCTCAAGTTGTCTCAGCCGGATACAACATAGATGTAAAGAAATAGAAGACAGAGGATAGAACAGTCAGACAGAGCAGCAGGACAGGTATGGGGAGGGCCAAGGAAAGATGACTATAGGATTTTTACAACCCTTTAAATCCAGTAATAACGATGTCCAGCCACCATTTTGCTGAATTTGTCTAAAGCAAAAAATTAGGATTCTTTTCATATCTGCAATCGAGGTAGAGGATGAGAACTCTAGTGCCAACTACCAGAAGTAATAATCGTAAAATTCAATATCAACTCTTTAAAGGGCCTTGCCACATGATTAAGCATAAGAACCTGAAGACCCACCTGTTCCGACAAGCCTACAGCCTACAATGATCCTCAGTCTACTGAACCATCGCACGACCAGCTCTACCCTCTCCTAGTGTATCCTCACCCATCCCTGTAGACTGTGAGCCCTCGCGGGCAGGGTCCTCTCTCCTTCTGTACTTGTGTGTTCCTTGTCTAGCACACGTTTATTGTACCTGTCTATATTTTCCCTTTTCATATGTAAAGCGCCATGGAATAAATGGCTCTATATAAATGTGTAATAATAATAATAATAAGCCAAACCAGAAACTCAGTTTGCAGACATGAGTTTCAGGGTGTTTGCTCTAAATCAGTGCAAAGCAAGAGATCTGATTTGGCTGGGTGAGATGCTTCTGAATGGGGATCTACCGTAATTGGTAACAATTCTCCTTATGGAATGCGCCAAGTCGGCATAAGGAAACTTATAAGCCGTACAATGCTCCTCTGGGAAATTATATATGCAAATAGCCTCTTCAGGGAGGAAGATGACAAAAACTCTAGCACCACCTATTGGAAGTGGCATTCATAAAGGTCAGTATTAACCCTTTATAGAGCCTTGCCATGAGAGAGGATAAGAAGCAAAACTAGAAAGTCTAGCGGCAGACAAATATTTCGGGGTGTTTTCCCCTCATCACTGCAAAGTGGGAGATTGGATGTGTCTGGGTGAAAGGCTTCTTACAGGCTTCTGTGTTCAGATTAGCTGTTTGGTAATAATTAAGCTAACAAGTAATTTTAATGTCTTCTTTTGTAAATGTCCATAGTGGTTACTTATAATTACCCAATGATGATTACTGCAATTTTGAATTCTGGCAGCAATTCTGTGCCTAGAACACATGGGAGAAAGGAGAAAATATTATGTAATGGTTTCTAGCATTCCCAATGGGTCATGTAAAGGATTCATAAAACAGATTCGCTGCTTCTTGTAATTCAGTTTCAGAGACACAGGACGTGTTCAGACTCACTGCTAGTTTAACTAGGAACTGCTGGTAAGTTGGTTTCTTGCAAAAAAACCTTGTCTCTTTGTTGTAAATAATGAAAAAACTATTCTTTGTCTTCATACTGCATTATCATATATCTATTTAATCTCTTTCCACCATAACCAATTTTCTTTATTGCACTTTTGTTTCTTCCTTAATTTCTTCCAACAGTCATTAATTTTAATTCTACAAAGCAATATAGCAGCTTGATTTCTTTGGGGCAAGCTGTAGTTGTGACTGACACCATTAATATTACTTCACAATAAAAACAAAGTGCTGTAAAAAATGTGAAAAATGGAATTCAGCTATTATTTTTTTTTTTTTTTCACAGCATTAATTGTGTTGACCTATTAAAGTAACTCTACAGGTCAATATAATTAAAATGATACTAAACTTGTATAGTTTCTCGTTTTATTTAATGTGAAGAAAATTTTGAAGTGTAAAAAATTAAATAAAAAAAATGTTTGACAGCTGGTTACTCTCCTTGCTTCTGTTTCTGCATAATGCAGCCAGCAGCTGCTGTGTATAAAGCAGGATCAGGGACTGAGCCTGCTGCATACAACCACATCTGATATAGAATTAACAATTACATCCTGCATTGGAAAGCAGTTAAACCAGGGGAAGAGACCCGATGAGAGGATTTGCATATTCCCAGTGCCTTCTGGGATAAATGAAGAGTCTCCGCGAGCTCAAAGAACACTGGATTTTGGCCGTTGCAGCTGAAAGGAGGACATCAGTAAACAGCGCACCTATATATTTCACCGCTTTGATATCTCTTGAGTGCAGGTGGTCTTCTCTTCCATCCTTCCAGTGGATGGCCATGGAACAAGGAGGTGGATTAAGATTGTACAGGTGAACTACTGGCTATGTCGATGGTGCCGTCAGCAAGGATTTGGATTTCTGGATCATGGAGTGAATTACCTATACGATGAACTACTTGCTAAAGACGGGGTGCACCTTGCGAAGACTGGAAAACGTGTATTTGTAAGTCGCCTTGCTACACTCATCTGGAGAGCTTTAAACTAGAACAATGTGAGAAGGGAAGCAAAATGCCAGAAAAAACCATACACCTGACAAATGCTATTGAGAATTCTGTTATTGGAAGTGGAAGGGAAGAACAAAGACAAAAAAATAATAAAAATATTGAAGAAAGAGAAACCAATCACAAACGAAAATGTTTCTATACAAATGCACAAAGCATGGGCAACAAACAAGGAGAATTTGAGCTACTAACGCAGGAAAATAAATATGATGTAAATGTAAAGTACTACATCTGGGCAATAAAAATGAAAAAAGCATATACAAAATGGGAGGAGTAGGGCTAAGTAACAGCACATGTGAAAAAGACTTGGGTATGCTAATAGATCACAGACTGAACATAAGTCAACAGTGTGATGCAGCAGCAAAAAAAGGCAAATACAATTCTAGGATGTATTAACAGAAGCATACAGTCTAGATCACGTGAAGTCATTATTGCCCTCTACTCCTCTTTGGTCAGACCTCATCTGGAATACTGTGTCCAGTTTTGGGCACCACATTTTAAAAAAGACATCAACAAACTGGAGCAAGTTCAGAGAAGAGCGACTAGAATGGTTACTGGTCTGCAAACCATGTGCTATGAGGAACGGTTGCAGGATTTGGGAATGTTTAGCTTGCAAAAGAGAAGACTGAGAGGAGACTTAATAGCTCTATAATTATCTCAAGGGCTATCTCACATTGTAGAAGGATCATCTTTATTCTCATTTGCACAAGGAAAGACTAGAAGCAATGGGATGAAACTGAATGGGAGGAGACACAGATTAGATATTAGAAAAAACTTTTTGAGAGTTAGGGTGATCAGTGAGTGGAACTGGCTGCCATGAGAGGTGGTGAGTTCTCCTTCAATAGAAGTCTTCAAACAGAGGCTTGACCGATATCTGTCTGGGATGATTTAGTGAATCCTGCTTTGAGCAGGGGTTGGACCAGATGGCCCAGGAGGTCCCTTCCAACTTTAGCATTCTGATGATTCTAAGGTTGGTCAAATAATTATATATGTATACACTGTTTTTGTAAAATTTTTAAAAACCCATGTGGCCTACTTGTCAGAGATTTTCCCAAAACCTTATATTAGTATCTAAGTTGTATCTTCAAGATGACCATACATTATTGTACCAGCGTCCTATTAAAAACCTGCCAAGATGACGAAAAAACTACCTCCAGTTGTTAGATTTTCCAGGTAGTCAAAGCGCCACACCTCCTCGATGTAGAGATTCATCCTTGATACAGATATAACATTTTTTAACCTAACTCAGAACAAGTACACCATGATGCAGTAAATTAACACAAGCCAATTAACAAGTCAAGTTAGGTCTTGAAGTTACAACTTTATGCACTTAACATTTACTGAATGTGAGACAAATTAGAAAATGCTACATTTGTAGGTTTCTATGCAGCAGTAGATTTCTTAATCCACTTTGAGAGGGTATTCCAACAAATAATAAATATGGGGACATTCACCAGTAATAAAATCCATGAGAAAATGTACAAACTAGTTGGGGGTATACAGGTTGCCTCTGCTGACCATTATTGCTGTATGCCCCCAGATTATTTTATCAATGGAATAAAAGAAATATCTTCATGGATTTTACTACTACTTGATGAGTGCCGCATATGAAACCATGACCCAGAAGTATATCTGTACAATGATGGTTCCAAATGGTGCTTGATGGGCCCCATTGTCTTTCATTGGCTTCCAAGCAGGTAGTATATGAGGGACTCTAGCGCTTGTTGTTGTACCCACATGCATTGCTGTCCTTGCCATGAAATCTGATAAAATGAACTACTAGATTATCTCACAGATACAAATTAGAAGCAACATCTGTCTTTACTTTACACAATATGTTTTTGTATCAAGGAAGGATGGTCTATGAAAATACATCAGTGGAAGGATTCACCCTGTTAGGCTATTTTGAATACCCAAATTCCAAATTTTTACTCTTTTTTGGATTTCTGACTGCTTACAACCTGTGCATTTTGGAGAACATAATTCTTATTGTCCTTGTTTGTCTTAATCCTCAGCTTCATTCTCCAATGTATTTCTTCCTTTGTAACCTGTCCCTCTTAGACATTTGCCTGACCAGTCTCATCCATCCAAAATTCTTGCTGACATTTTTGAATATGAGATCAATTTCCTTCCATGAATGCATGGGCCAGCTTTATCTTTACATTGCTTTCCAAAGTTTGGAGTATCTTTTGCTGACACTCATGTCCTACGACCGCTATGTGGCCATCTGTAATCCACTCCACTATAATATTATTTTGAGTAGAAAGTTCTGTGTAATTGTATCTGCTGTCACCTGGCTGATCAGTTTAATAGATCCTGCCCCCATCATGCGATTAGTGACCAAGTTGCCTTTCTGCAAGTCGCATAAGATTAACCACCATTTTTGTGATTATGTTGAATTAATGAAACTCTCTTGTGGAAGCATCACCAGACTAGGAATTGTTATACTTATCGAGAGTGTGATTTTGGCATTACCAGCCTTCTTATTTACACTGTATACTTATGTTTCTATAATTTCTGTCATTCTCAAGATCCAAACAGCCAGAGGAAGACTGAAAACATTCTCCACCTGCTCATCTCACCTCACAGTGGTATCTATGCTTTATTTGACTCTAACTTGCGTCTATATTTTGCCTCCATCTAGTCAATCTGTCAATGAGTCTAAATCAATCTCTCTCCTAAATATAGTCCTTATTCCAATGATAAACCCTGTCTTATACAGCCTGCGGAACAAAGATGTGAAAAATGCATTTCTGAAACTTATAAAACAAAAGAAAATTTCAGCTAAGTAATGTTATATATAAGGGATATACAGTTTGCCCATTTCATGAAGACTAGTGATGAGCGAATGTGCTTGCCATTACTCGTTACTCGCCCGATGATCACGGTACTCAGTGTACTCGGTGAGCACCGAGAATTTCCGGGATTACTAGACAGGAACTCGGGTCTCCACCCAGCTTTTTTGGAGGACTTTACAGACCCAATCACGATGCAGGGATTGTCTGCCAGGCAGTGAAACGCTGCAGCCATCTTTGTTGTGGTCGTGCAGTGATTGGCTTACCGCACAGCATCATCAGGGGTATAAGAGAACGGACATCGCCCTGCTCGGCGCATTCAGCTCCGGATTGAGATGGTTTAGGGAGAGCTGCTGCCGAGATAGGGTCAGAATTGGGGATTTATTAGTTAGTGTGGGGTCTACTATCCTAAACTATTCAAATCCAGCTAAACCAATAGTCCTCCCAAAGACTAATTCCGGAGTATATACAGTACAGACCAAAAGTTTGGACACACCTTCAAAGATTTTTCTGTATTTTCATGACTATGAAAATTGTAGAATCACACTGAAGGCATCAAAACTATGAATTAACACATGTGGAATTATACATTACACTTTACAAAAAAGTGTGAAACAACTGAAAATATGTCTTATATTCTAGGTTCTTCAAAGTAGCCACCTTTTGCTTTGATTATTGCTTTGCAAGCAGAAAAGGTGAACGGACGGACTCTACATGCCTGGTTCCCACCGTGAAGCATGGAGGAGATGGTGTGATGGTGTGGGGGTGCTTTGCTGGTGACACTGTTGGAGATTTATTCAAAATTGAAGCGGTGAGCGGTCCAGCTCACCCCAAACCATCTCGATTGGGTTCAGGTCTGGTGACTTTGGAGGCCAGGTGTTAGGGTTCGAGTTCCCGCTCCTGCACAAGGGGAGTCTCGAACCAGTGCCGCTGCAGTCTCCCATTCGTCTCCGGCCGCAGTGGAGCCTGCTCAGCAGAGACGTCGTTCCAGGCGTCTTGCCCACTCCACTACTGGGCAGTGACTTGCTGCTGCCTTTCCTGGATCTGCTATTGTAGCCAGTTCTGGAGCAGACGTCTTTGGGATAAAGTCCTGCATTTTCCCTTCTGAGCGTGCCCAGAGTGAGATCTCTCATTGGAGATCAGGGGTCACATGCTCAGGTACTGCAGCGGCTCCTATTGGCCCGCCAGGAAGGCCCTGTTACTACTAGTCTTCTGAACAGGTTCTCATTGGTCCTTGTTCCTGGAAGGTCCTGTGGCTGTTGCTATAAAAGGGTAGCATGGCTGGGCCGCCATGCGCTAATATCAACCATTGTATGCTATGCGCCAGTGTGGTCATGCGTGTGTGTGGTTAGGGACCCGGCTGAAATAAGCCACTAGAATACCGACTTAATCGGTGAGGAGTTTAGTGTGCTAGCTGGTCAGGGTCGGTGTCCTAGATGCCCTAGATTACCGGCATAACCGGTGAGGAGTTTGATTGCCGTATTCAGGGTCTGGCGTTCAGACGCCATAGATTGCGGGTGACTCCCGCGAGGACATTAGCGCATGACCACGTATTATGCTCGCTTAGCAATTAACTGTGTGCCTGAGAGCCTGACAGGACACGGCGTTTGTTCTCAGCGGCTCTGTGACGTAACAGGGTTCGCTCTCGACGCTAGACAGCGCCCTAGCGTTTTACTTTGCGGCTCACTGAAGCTAAGTGAGTTCGCACATATCGCCATATAGCACTGTGGCATCCCGTTAGCGGCTCTGTGAATTAACAGTGTCTGCACTTACTGCCACAACGCGCTACGGCGTTTATTTTAGCGACTCTGCGGGATAACAGAGTTCGCTACTTTCGTCATCTTACTAGCAGCAGGCTTTGCTTGCACGGTGGACCCCGGGCTGCGAACGCACCTCTCCACTTTATATATTTGGTGCGTTCCGCAGACCCTAACACCAGGTCATCTGGCGTAGCACCCCAACACTCTCCTTCTTGGTCAAATAGCCCTTACACAGCCTGGAGGTGTGCTTGGGGTCATTGTCCTGTTGAAAAATAAATGATGGTCCAACAAAACGCAAACCAGATGGAATAGCATGCTGCTGCAAGATGCTGCGGTAGCCATGCTGGTTCAGTATGCCTTCAATTTTGAATAAATCCCCAACAGTGTCACCAGCAAAGCACTCCCACGTCATCACACCACCTCCTCCATGCTTCACGGTGGGAACCAGGCATGTAGAGTCCATCAGTTTTCCTTTTCTGCGTGCAAAGCAGTAATCAAAGCAAAAGGTGGCTACTTTGAAGAATCTAGAATATAAGACATATTTTCAGTTGTTTCACACTTTTTTGTAAAGTGTAATGTATAATTCCACATGTGTTAATTCATAGTTTTCATGCCTTCAGTGTGATTCTACAATTTTCATAGTCATGAAAATACAGAATAATCATTGAATGAGAAGGTGTGTGCAAAATTTTGGTCTGTACTGTATGTTCCAGTGTTAGGTAGGCAGGGTAGTGTATGTCACACTATACACAACAGTGCAAGACCTGCAGGCACTGTATGTGTGTATATAGATAATTGCATACATCAAGAGGGTCCATTCCCTTCCTGTGTTCTGATGCTGCTGCTGCTACCTGTAGGATATATTGGCCATATATAGCTAGTCTCAGGTGTAATTGGAACACAGGCGGTTTTATTTTTTTTGTCTTGGGTGTCACTGTTCTTACATATAGCAGTATTTAAGCCCCCCCAAAAAAGAAAAAAAACACATTTGTCGTAGTGGTATCTCCATGTCAGCTCATATCTGTGCGTGCTCAAAGTTTGGCCAGTTTAAGCCGGTTTTCCATTTTTTGTTCTGGGTGTCACAGTACTGATATACAGCACTAGTTAGCCCAAAAATAAAAAAAAAAACTGGTCTCACATTTGTCGTAGTGGTATCTCTGTGCCAGCTCATATCTGTTCGTGCTCAAAGTTTGGCCAGTTTACGGCGTTTTTTTTTTTGTGTCCTGGGTAGTGTTGAGCGATACTGCTCGATATCTAAAAATATCGGATCGGAATGGTATCGCCGATATCACTAAATATCGTCGATATCCGATTCCGATACCGGAAGTCCCATGTAAGTCTATGGGAACAAAATATCGCAACTAAAAAAACACTTTCTTTCGTTGTAAACACAAAATATACACACATAGAATACATATATATATATATATATATATATATATATACATGTCATTGTGACATATATATATACATATATTTATAGTTTATACACTTCTACATAGTAAAATAGACTCTGATTCAATTGCCGGGTAAAGCCGTGACATACCCCATAGAAGTCGACGGGCTCGGTGCCGAGTACCCCCAAAACCTCTGGCTCTGTGCGACTCAACTTGGGCGTCACGAACAGGATTCTGTAGCTCGCTATAAGCGAGTCCTGTGTGCCTGAATTGAACTGGTTTTGTGCTTGAGAATTGCTAAAATCATCAGAGAATGTATTTGCCATTTTTCAGCCATATCTGCGTCACGACGAGGCACTGGTGAAGAAGGGCGTGCTCTTCGTCGGTGTACACTCACTCAGTGGCGCGAAAACGATGGCCGACCACTCTAAATGGTACTGCAATGTAAGATCGTGCCCCACAGCTCTTGAGTTCTGCCTCCTCATCCTCCTCAGTGTGCGGAAACTAACACGAAGGTCCCGCCTCACTACAAAAGAGGGGCCCTCTCCAGATGCTAATGACACATGTGACTTGGCAGAGATGGCTAATGGACACGAGCAGAAGTGTGAAGGGATGGAGCAGTCAGAGCTCTCCCCCCACGGAAGCGACCCGATCGCCACGGAACCACCGTTGGGCACCCGGCCTGGAAACCCTCCTACACTGCAAGAAGCGGAGGATACCCTAAGAGGCCTGGCCCGGCACCGGGAGGAGGTCGCCAGGATGGAAGCCAGCTGGCGTGCCCTAAAACTAAACTTGGAGCGGCGCCAATCCCTCTTACCTGAAGTGTCTGTACCGGAAGGTGAGGCACCCGTTCTAGTAGAGGAGTCCGTGCGGGCATCCCAGCCCTTGCAATGTGATCCGGTTGACGTTGTCGCAGTGGAGGCACCCGTTCCTGCAAAAAACGCTGCACCGGCAGCACCCCAGATCCCGCTGTCTGCCCCCGTCGCTGAGACAGAAGAAGCGACACCCATCCTCATGGAGGAGGCCGCGCAGGCACCAGAGGTCTACCTGTCTGTACCGGAGCCCCGACTGTCATCTGTTCCAGAGCCGGCTGCTTCCTCCGCAGGTGAGCGCCGCCAGGACTGTCGGGCGCCAGGAGAGCTGCCGCAAACCGGACATCGTAAGCTGCAGTTTGATGGTGGAGACATGGAGATGCTGGTGGAGGAGAATTACAACCGGCGTCAGGAGGAAGAGTGGTGACGTCGGGAGAGAGAAGCCGAGCGACAAAGGGAGCAGCGCGAATCCCAGAAGCTTCGCCAACGTCACATCGAGAAGGACCGGGCAGATAAGGACCGGATGAGAAAAGATAAAAGTATGGTGAGGGAGCCGCGGCATAAGGGTGCAGTACGGAGCTTTAAATTGAAAGCTGGTTGGGGCTTCATCCAGGAGCCTGGACTTTATTTAGAAGTGTTTGTGACCCGGCGGGACGTGGAGACTCACCTCCCAGGAGGACACCCGGGAGGGACCTGTTGCCAGGAGACTTGGTAACTTACACCCGACACTGGGGTTACAATGGATGGTATGCCCTAAATGTCACCAGGTGCGACCCCTGGTCCCCAGAGTGTCAGGAACCTGTGAGACCCTCGGAGCCTTCAGCCTCCCACATCCAGGCCTCTGCACAAGTGCCCACCCCACGCCGTAAATCTCCCCAGCCTCCCTCAGTGGTCTCCTCAGCAGCCCCAGCTATGGACATGATAATAATAGCTGGCCCGTACCCGGCGCCTGTTAGGCCCCCTGGGGTTCGTACAGTCCGGGACATAGGGTTCCAGACCCAGAGGGAGACGAAAGAGGTGGCCACACAGACACAGATAGCGGGTCACGACTTGACTGTACAGGCCACACGACGTCATCAGGTCCTGGTGGTCCTTGGTGTCTCGGATGTTTGGCAAGCATCAGAAGAGTACCAGGTGGTACCTGGAACACCCCTGCCAAAAAATTATAAATAACCCTGACAGGGTCCCTGTATGTAAATAGTTAAATTGTTGATGTACCCGGACGGGTGAATGTTCATAAAAAAGTTTTTTAATTTAATAAAAAAAACAACACAGTTTTCATTACTTTTATTACAGTCTCATCCTGCGACGCCATCGATCTCCTGTAAAAAAATGAAAAAAAAAAAACAGCAGTATACCACCTGTCCGACGCAGTCCATAGTAACGAGTGTCCCACGACGATCCAGCTCTGCTACATCAGAATGACCTCAGAGGCAGGCAGGCAGAGCCTGTCATCCCGTCGCAGCACAGCTGATTACCTGCTTCCCCGGCGGTGACGTCATCGGACTGGTTTACGGCCGGGATTACCCTGCAGTCACTGCAGTTATCGCAAAAAACTGCATGTGACCGCCAGGGAGAAGATAATGGCGGCCATCAAGCAGTCCAGGACGTGACCGCCGGAGATCTTCTGCCAGGTAAGTGCCGCTGACTCCTGACAGACCCGACCGACGGACACTCACAGTGACAGTTGACAAATCCGATTCCGGTATCCGATATGACGAAAATATCGGTACTCGGAATCGAAAGCCCGATACAGCTAATATCGGCCGATACCCGATATTTGCAGTATCGTATCGCTCAACACTAGTCCTGGGTGAAACTGTACAAAAAAAAAACATTTGTTGTAGTGGTATCTACGTGCCAGCTCATATCTGTGCATGCTCAAAGTTTGGCCAGTTTAGGCCGGTTTTCCTTTTGTATTGTCCTGGGTGTCACAGTACTGATATACTGCACTAGTTAGCCCCAAAATAGCAGAAAAACAGGGCACACATCTGTCATAGTGGTATCTCCATGGCAACTCATATCTGTGCGTGCTCAAAGTTTTGTCAGTTTAGGCCGGTTTTGCTTTTATTATCCTAGGTGTGACAGTACTGATATACAGCACTAGTTAGCCCAAAAAAAAAAACAGGGCACACATTTGTCGTAGTGGTATCTCAGTTCCAGCTGATATCTGTGCGTGATTAAAGTTTGGCCAGTTTAGGCCGGTTTTCCTTTTTTTGTCCTGGGTGTCACAATATTGATATACAGCACTGGTTAGCCCAAAAAAAAAACCAGGGCACACATTTGTCATAGTGGTATCTCTGTTCCAGCTGATATCTGTGCGTGATCAAAGTTTGGCCAGTTTAGGACGGTTTTCCTTTTTTTGTCCTGGGTGTGACAGTACTGATATACAGCAGAATTTAGCCCCCCCCTAAAAAAGAAAAAAAAACACACATTTGTCGTAGTGGTATCTCCGTGCCTCCAGATATCTGTGTGTGCTCAAAATATGGCCAGTTTAGGTTGGTTTTCCTTTTTTTGTCCTGGGAGTCACAGTACTGATATACAGCACTAGCTAGCCCAAAAATAGAAAAAAAACAGGGCACACATTTGTCGTAGTGGTATCTCCATGGCAGCTCATGGCTGTGCGTGCTCAAAGTTTGGCCAGTTTACGGCGTTTTTCTTTTTTTGTCTTGGGTGTCACTGTACTTATATACAGCACTATTTAGCAAAAAAAACAAAAAAAATTGTCGTAGTGGTATCTCCGTGCCAGCTGATATCTGTGCATGCTCAAAGTTTGGCCGGCTTTGATTTTTTGTCCTGGGTGTCACAGTACTGATATACAGCACTAATTAGCCCAAAAATTAAAAAAAACAGGGCACACATTTGTCGTAGTGGTATCGCCGTGCCAGCTGATATCTGTGCGTGCTCAAAGTTTGGCCAGTTTAGGCCGGTTTTGATTTTTTTCTTCCTGGGTGTCACAACACTGATATACAGCACTAGTTAGCCCAAAAATAAAAATAAAACAGGGCACACATTTGTCGTAGTGGTATCGCCATGCCTGGTGATATCTGTGCGTGCTCAAAGTTTGGCCAATTTAGGTCGGTTTTCCGTTTTTTGTCCTGGGTGTGACAGCACTGATATACAGCAGTATTTACCCCCCCCCCCAAAAAAAAGAAAAAAATCCACACATTTGTCATAGTGGTATCTCCGTGCCAGCTAATATCTGTGCGTGCTCAAAGTTTGGCCAGTTTAGGCCAGATTTCCTTTTTTGTCCTGGGCGTCACAGTACTGATATACAGCACTAGTTAGCCCAAAAAAAAAAAAAAAAAACAGCGCACACATTTGTCATAGTGGTATCGCCGTGCCAGCTGATATCTGTGCGTGCTCAAAGTTTGGCCAGTTTAGGCCGGTTTTCCATTTTTTGTCTTGGGTGTCACTGTACTTATATACAGCAGTATTTAGCCCCAAAAAAGAAAAAAAAACACATTTGTCATAGTGGTATCTCCGTGGCAGCTCATATCTGTGCGTGCTGAAAATTTAGCCAGTTTAGGCTTGTTTTCCTTTTATTGTCCTGGGTGTGACAGTACTGCTATACAGCACTAGTTAGCCCAAAAATAAAAAAAACAGAGCACACATTTGTCGTAGTGGTATCTCTGTGGCAGCTCATATCTATGCGTACTCAAAGTTTGGCCAGTTAAGGACGGTTTTTCTTTTTTTGTCCTTGGGGTCACAATACTGATATACAGCACTAGATAGCCCAAAAAAAAAAAAAAACAGGGCACACATTTGTAGTAGTGGTATCTCCGTGCCAGCTGATATCTGTGCATGCTCAAACGCTAGCCAGTTTAGGCCAGTTTTCCTTTTTTTGTCCTGGTTGTCACAGTACTGATATGCAGCACTAGTTAGCCCAAAAATAAAAAAACAGGGCACACATTTGTCGTAGTGGTATCGCCGTGCCAGCTGATATCTGTGCATGCTCAAAGTTTGCCAGTTTAGGCCGGTTTTCCTTTTATTGTCCTGGGTGTGACAGTACTGATATACAGCACTAGTTAGCCCCCCCAAAAAAAACAGGGCACACATTTGTCGTAGTGGTATCTCCTTGCCAGCTGATATCTGTGCATGGTCAAAGTTTGGCCAGTTTAGGCCGGTTTTCCTTTTTTAGTCCTGGGTGTGACAGTACTAATATACAGCACTAGTTAGCCCAAAAATAAAAATAAAACAGGCACACATTTGTCGTAATGGTATCTCCGTGCCAGCTGATATCTGTGCATGCTCAAAGTTTGCCAGTTTAGGCCGGTTTTCCTTTTATTCTCCTGGGTGTGACAGTACTGATATACAGCAGTATTTACCCCCCATAAAATGAAAAAAAACACACTCTTGTTGTAGTGGTATCTCCCTGGTTGCTTATATCTGTGCATGCTCAAAGTTTAGCCAGTTTAGGCCGGTTTTCCTTTTATTGTCCTGGATGTGACAGTACAGTACTGATGTACAGCACTAGTTAGCCCCCCCAAAAAAACAGGGCACACATTTGTCGTAGTGGTATCTCCTTGCCAGCTGATATCTGTGCGTGCTCAAAGTTGGCCAGTTAAGGCCGGTTTTCCTTTTTTTGTCCCGAGTGTTACAGTACTCATATTCACCACTAGTTAGCCCAAAAATAAAAAAAAACAGGGCACACATTTGTTGTAGTGATATCTTCATGCCAGCTGATATCTGTGCTTGCTCAAAGTTTGGCCAGTTTAGGCCGGTCTTCCTTTTTGTTGTCCCGGGAGTCACAGTACTGATATACAGCACTAGTTAGCCCAAAAAAAAAAAAAACAGGGCACACATTTGTCGTAGTGGTTTCTCAGTGGCAGCTCATATCTGTGTGTGCTCAAAGTTTGGCCAATTTACGGCATTTTTCTTTTATTGTCTTGGGTGTCACTGTAGTTATATACAGCAGTACTTACCCCCTAAAAAAAACACACACACATTTGTCATAGTGGTATCTCCATGCCTGCTCAAATCTGTGCTTGCTCAAAGTTTGGCCAGTTTAGGCCAAAACATTGTATTTTTTTTGCAGTCTGTTAACATAATTATAAAATCCGATAAGGCCAAAAACATTTTTACCTAAAGTTTAGATAGGTAAAAGTGTGGTTTTCAAGCACACGTATCACATACAAGTTGACTCCCAAATCATCCGTTTGTCGTGAACGTGTAAAATATTCTATTCCATTAACAATGGGCAAGGCGCGTAGCAAGGGACGGGGAAGTGGACTTGTTGGTGATGGTGCAGGCCGAGGTCGTTGGCAAGCTGAAATTGGCCCACCAAAAACACCCAAATCTTCTCACTGGACCTTAGTGTCCGAAATCCTAGGGGACCGCGGCAAGACAGCACTATTGAAGCCCGAGCAGTGTGAAAGGTTGTTGACTCGATAGCGGATAATACTTCCAGTTACCTATCCACCACCACCAGCACCCTGTCTTCAACACGGTCAAGTCACAGTAGTCGTGAATCTGGGCCGCATATTCCTTACCTGATCCTCCTTCCTTCCACCATGCTGAGTGCCCTGAGAAAACTGATTCCACACTCTGACACTCCGAAGAGCTGTTCAGTTTTCTATTTGGACATTCGTGCCTCTCGCCTGCTCCACTAGAAGCGGGGCAAGATGATATTTCATGTAGCGATGCACAAATTTTTGAGCAGCCACGGTCACAAGAGGTGGACGATGATGAGACAAATTGCCTGAAAGTCAGGAGGAGGACCAGGGTGGGGAAGTGGAAGATGATGTGGTGGATGATGTAGTAGCAGACCCAACCTGGCAGGAGGACATGCAGAGCGATGATAGCAGCACACAGGGGGAGGTAGGCGTCACACCACTTCAGGCAGGAAGAAGCAGTGTGGTGGCTGCAGACAGAAAGCGTGCAACCATTCCCCATAACACCAACCTGACGGAAGTTGCCAGTCCAACTGTTAGGTCTTCCGGAGTCTGGTTAATTTTTAAAGACTCTGCTGATAACCCCAAACAGGCAATTTGCAACACCTGTCTTGCCAGCAACAGCAGGGGTAGCAAAACTACCAGCCTTACCACCACCAGCGTGATCAGTCACATGGCAGCAAAGCACCCGACTTTGTGGGCCCAACCCCAGGCTCCAGGAACAGTGTCTGCGGGTGACACCACTGCTCCTTCCACTGTTGTGCATGCAAGCCAATCCCCCGTCCACGGTGCATGCGAAGATGCCTCCTGCCCTGCACCTGCCGTTGCCCACAGTCAAATAGCACCACCATCAAGCATGTCCACATCCTTGCCCCAGTGCAGCCTTCAGTTGTCCATACCCCAGTCAATGGAATGTAAGCGGAAATACGCAGCCAACGCCCACTGGCCACAGTACTCAATTCTCATATTTCTTGTCTGCTTGCGGTCGAAATGTTGCCTTTTAGGCTCGTGGAGATGGAAGCATACCGCAACCTGATGGCGGCAGCCGCCCCAAGATACTCTGTCCCCAGCCACCACTATTTCTCCAGTTGTGCAGTCCCAGCATTACACAAGCACGTGTCCCTCAACATACCCGTGCCCTCAACAATGCAGTTAGTGGTAATGTACACCTAACCACGGACACGTGGACAAGTGCTTGTGGCCAGGGATGGTACATCTCGCTGACAGAACACTGGGTTAACATAGTGGAAGCCGGGACCCAGTCAGACCTTGGGATGGAACACGTCCTCACGACGCCAAGGATTGCGGGCCCTACATCAATCAGGGTTGCCCCCACTGTGTACAGCTCCTGCACCTCCTCCTCCTTTTTAGCCTCTATGTCAGAAATGAGCACATCAGTCACAAACTGGAAGCACTGCAGCACTGCCAAAGCAAACCCGCAATAGGTTGTGCTGCAGCTAATTTGCTTAGGTGACAAACCTCACAATGCTGAAGAGTTGTTTACAGCTCTGAAAGAGCAGGCAGATGTGTGGCTGACACCGCAAAATCTCCAGCCAGGCATGGTTGTGTGTGACAATGGCAGGAACCTGGTGGCGGCTTTGATGTGAGGCGAACTGACACACGTACCATGCCTGGCCCATGTGCTGAACCTCGTTGTTCAACGTTTTCTAAAAAGCTATCCGGAGCTGACTGATCTGCTGGTTAAAGTACGCCACTTGTGTGCACATTTTAGAAAGTCAGCTACAGCTTCAGCCACCCTTGCCGTGCTTCAACAGCGATTGCAGATTCTGGCTAACGCGTGAGCTCAGATTCTGGCTCACGCGTTGGAACTCTACACTGCATATGTTAGAAAGGATTTGTGAGCAAAAGCGGGCAGTTGTTGAATACGAGCATCAACAAGGCCGTTGTTTTTCAGGTTTGACTCCACACATAAGACCTCAGGAGTGGACATGGATGTCAGACATATGAAGCATCCTCTAAAACTTTGAGGAGTCCACCAAGATGGTAAGCGGTGATGACGCCATAGTTAGCATCACCATCCCGCTCATCTGCATTCTGAAAATCTCTCTGCTCACAATGAAAGAGGAGGCATTGCAAGCAAAGCACGAGGACAGGGATCAAGGAACCATACAGGGTGATTACACACAGCTCACCCTTGTGTCATCCCAATGTGGATTGGTTGACATTGAGGAAGAGGAGGAGGAGGAAGAACAGGAGCTACTTTCATGCGCTAAAGACAGGACTAGCTATAGACGGGACTACAACCACAGCTGTAATACCGTCTGTTCAGAGTAGATGGCCTGAGGACAGGGAAGAAGAAGAAGAGGAAGAGATGGAGGAGGAGGACACCTTGGTCAGTAGTCCTGTTGGTGAGGACACGGAAGTCTTGCCTGTTACCAGTCTGGCACGCATGGCTGACTTTATGTTGCGCTGCCTTTCCCGTGACCCTCGTATTGTCAAAATATTGGGTACCATTCATTACTGGCTAGTGACACTTTTAGACCCACGGTACAAGGATCACTTTCACTCTCTCGTTCTAGAGGCAGACAGGTGTACCAAAATGATGCAGTAAAATAGGGCCATTGTTGCAGAATTATTAAAAAAAATCCCATCTCAAAACGCTGACAGCATAAATAACAGTTCGTTGGCCAACCAAGCAGGACAGGCGAGACAGACATAAGTCCACTCCAGCAGAGGCAGGGGAACACTGGCAAAGTTCTGGGACTGTTTTACAAGAACCCCCCATCGCCCATGCACTGAGGCGCGGGGTAATCTCACAAGGAATGCAATGTTCTCTAAGATGATGAGGGAGTACCTTGCTGACCGTACCAATGTCCTCCGTGATTCCTCTGTGCATTTTAATTATTGGGTATCCAAGCTGGACATGTGGCATGAGCTGACTCTCTATGCCTTGGAGGTCCTGGCCTGCCCTGCTGCTAGCGTTTTGTCCGAGCTGGTTTTTAGTGGTGCTGGTGGCATTATCACAGATAAGCACATTCGCCTTTCTATGGAAAATGCAGACAGGCTGACTCTTATAAAAATGAACAAGTGATGGATTGGGCCTGACTTCTCGAAGTTAGGGTCTGCGGAATGCACCTAATAGATATTGTTGAGAGGTGCGTTCGCAGCCCGGGGTCCACCATGCAGGTGAAGCCCGCTGCTAGTAAGATGGCGAAAGTAGCGAACTCTGTTATCCTGCAGAGTCGCTAAAATAAACGCCGTAGCGAGCTGTGGCAGTTAGTGCGAACTCTGTTAATCCCCAGAGCCGCTAACGGGAATGCCACAGCGCTATATGGTGATAAATACGAACTCACTTAACTTCAGTGAGCCGCAAAGTAAAACGCTAGGGCGCTGAACCAGCGTTATAAAGCGAACCCTGTTGCGTCACAGAGCCGCTGAGAAAAAGACTGTGTCCTGTTAGACTCACAGGGATACACAGATAATTGCTGTGCGGATAACAGTCCGTGATCATGCAGACAGCAACACAATCAAGCAATCTCCTCACCAGAGAAGCCGGTATTCTAGGGGCTTATTTCAGCCGAGCCCTAACCACATGCGTACATGATCACACTGGCGCAAAGCACATAATGCAATTGATACTAGCGCATGGCGGCCCAGCCATGCCACCCTTTTATAATAACAGCCACAGGACCTGCCAGAAACAAGGACCAATGAGAAACTGCTCCAAAACACATGTAGCTTCAGGGCCTTCCTGGCGGACCAATAGGAGCTACTGCAGTACCTGAACATGTGACCCCTGATCTCCAATGAGAGATCTTACCCTGGGCATGCTCAGAAGGGGAAACGCAGGACTTCGTCCCAAAGACGTCTGCTCCAGTACTGGCTTTAATAGCAGATTCAGGAGAGGCATCAGCAAAGTCTCTGCACAGTATTGGAATGGGCAAGACACTGGGACCGACATCTCTGCTGAGCAGGCTCCACTGCGGACGGAAATGGATGGGAGACCGCAGCGGGACTGGTTTGAGACTCCCTTGTGCAGCAGCAGGAACCCTAACACTCGACACTATCAAATGATGACAGCAAAGCCTAAACTGCAATGTAGTATTTTTTTGAGAGGTGTATTCCCATGCACCTTTTCACAACCAAACATGGATATATGCTTCCTGATTTTGGCTATTTGGTGTCCTCTTCCTCCTTCTCCTCATCCTCACCGTCCACCACCACTTGAACACCAGGGTGAACGTATTCAGTCATGCTCCAGCCACTCTATGTTTTGGCAAGGGTGTTATGATGCCCGTCACCAAAATACAAAAAATATGTACACCCCAAAGGGGAAATGTTTGCCTGCCCATACAATAAGTGTATGGGCATTCCATGTCTAGGAGACCCGCTCCTTGAAATTGGGCCAATTTTTTAATCAGGCCTTCCTCCATGTCTGATCATCCACCACCACTAGATAAAAAGGGTTTACGTGTTCCGTGCAGCTACAGCCAGTGTCGCATTATTAATAAGGGTGGATGGTTAGGCTGTGCGTAAAAGACTTGTTCTGAAAAAGGTTGAGGTGTACCCCACAGTGGAAATATTTGCCAGCCCATGCACTAAGTGTATGGGCATTCCAAGTCTAGGAGACATGCTCCTTTTTAATGGGACATTTTTTGGTTAGAGGCCCTCCTCCCTGTTTCTTCCACGGAGGGATTGCAGCTATTGGGGTGCATATGACTTGGTAGCAGGGCAGGCCTTGCAGTCAATGAATAAAAAAACAGAATGGGAGGACAAAATTAATAATGTGATGTGGATTTTCCTGGGCCCATATAGTACCTGGGTTCAAAGGCTTATTGGTGTGCATATGACTTGCTAGCAGGGTAGGCTTTGCAGTCAATGCATAAGAAAACAGAATGGAAGTACAAAATGAATAAGGTGAAGTGGATTTTCCTGGGCCCATCCAGTACCGGGGTTCAAAGGCTTATTGGGGTGCATATGACTTGGTAGCAGGGCAGGCCTTGCAGTCAATGCATAAGAAAATAGAATGGGAGTTGTAAGGAAAAGGTTGTCGCCATTTTGTATAGGGCCTGTACCAGCCTCCATTTTGTCAGTTCACACAGCCACAGACTTTTAGCTACACATTGCCTATTAGCATATCCAGTACGACAGGTTTTGATGCCCACTAGGAATCAATAGGCCTTTACATGCTAATTAGTCTAGGCCAGTGACTGAATGAGATGTTCAGTCGTATGGTAAATAGCCCAAGCTCAGGCGTTGTTTCCTGTTCCATATGAATTGCAGGCCAATTAATATGCGTGCTTCAAAGCAATGGGGATGGGCCTAGCAGGTCTAAAAAACTAGCCATGACCAGGCTGCTGGTCTCATTCCATTTCACACACAGAAGCCAAGAAGATGGTCTAGGAAAGACCAAGGGACTATTCAGGAACGGAAGACTGTACCTGGGAATGGCAGAGCCAAGGCCTTCCCAAGACCATAATACCCGGTAATATTGATCCATAGCTTATACCTTTTAGCCTTGTACATTATTGTTGTATTTTTACTCTGACTGCCATTCCATTGTAGTTACGTTGTATAGCTTTACTGTATATTTCTGTAATTATCTAGTGCGCCCTTAAGGCAAATTAAACCATAAAATTAATCTTGGGCTGATGCTTTTACTCTGATCATGAATCTTAGAATACCCAGTGGGTAGCAGGACACCTTCCCCGGCGGCCATTTGCTCTAGGTGCAGTTCTCTTACTGACCTGAGAGACAAAGGGGGGCGCCGGAGAGCTGTACCTGTGGAGTTACGTCCCATTGGTGACGTGGGAGGAAAGGGATCGTCCGTCACATTTGGTAGCGGCGGTGGTATCAGAAGCTGTGATACCCGGGCTACCGTGTGGCGGCCGGCTGAGTTCCTCACAAATTGGTGGCAGCGGTGGGATCAGAGTAATAGTGTGCGTGGGACCCCTACTCTCAGACACTAGAGACTACCAGCAGTACTTTCACTGCTGGGGTCTTAAGGTCAGCCCAGCACTAGACGGTCAGAGTGTAAATATAACAAGTTGTGTGCAAGGTCAGGGTTGCAGCTGTGTTTCAGTGACCAAAGGTTCCCAAGATGGCGGAAGGCACCAGGAGTAGGGCAAAGGGGGAGGCCAATGCTGTGGTCTATGATGAGTTCGATACCGATGGAGGCGAGGGGGAGCTCAGCCAGGGCTCCCCAAGGAGCCCGACCCCCGTGCTCAGTCTCACAGTGGACTGCCCCCCCTGCCCGTCCCAGCCTGTCCAGATCGGAGACCCTCTTCCAAGCGGCTATGGCGCAGCTCGAGGCTGGTAATGACGCCGCCTATGAAAGACTCCTGGTGGCGGCAGAGACAGCAGCAGAGCGTGAGCGAGCAGAACGCCGTGAAGCTGCGGAGCATGCGCAAGCAGAACGCCGTGAAGCTGCGGAGCGTGAGCAAGCAGCGGCAGAGAGAGCAGCGGAGCGGGAGCATACAGAACGCCGTGAAGCTGCGGAGCACCGGCACCGACTGGAGATGGCTCAGCACGGGCCCCCACTGGACGCACCAGGCCCACCGGAGACAAGGGCTCCCAAGGTCCGGGCGGAGGACTTTCCCTTGCTTGAAAAGGATGGAGACCTGGATTCCTTTTTGCTGGCTTTTGAGAGGACATGCCTCCAACATCATCTGGCCCTGGATCAGTGGGCAAGGTACCTGACCCCCCGTTTGAGGGATAAGTCCCTGGAAGTTTTGGGGGACTTACCTGCCGGGGAGGAGCAGGACTACAACAGCATCAAGCGGGCCCTGATCCAGCACTACAACCTCACCCCGGAGTCGTACCGCAGGAAGTTCAGGAGCCTGCAGCGGGGTTCAAAGGACACCTGGACCGACCACATGCGGGCCCTGTTGAGAGCTGCGGAGCACTGGACCTCGGGTCTAGAGCTCACTACCCGCCAGGAGGTCCAGGAACTGTTTGTCGTGGAGCAATTTTTGTGGAACTGCCCAGAGGACCTCCAGCAGTTCCTCCGTGACCGGAAACCAAAGGGGGCTTCTGCTACAGCTGCCCTGGCAGACGAGTATGCCAACAACAGGGCGCCGGAGCCAAAGAAGCCTGCCAGCAGCACCTGGAGAGGGGGTAAGCCCAATCCTGCCCCAGCCCCATATCCAGCCCCCAGAGTGCAAGGGGCGTACCCCCTGCTGCCCTCTCCAGGCCAGGAACAGACCCCAGACGTTGCCATAATTGCAATCAGCCAGGACACTTTAAGGCTGCATGTCCCCAGCGCCAGAAGGCCCCATCCCTGTCCCATAAACCGTCCACTGTTTTGTGTGTGGGAGGGGGTGGTGGGAGGTCCCTAGACAATTACCAACCCGTCACCATCGGCCGCTCAGCGGTCATGGGACTGCGGGACACAGGCGCTGAACGAACCCTGGTACGCCCTGAGGTGGTGTCCCCTCAAGACTTGGTACCTGGGAAAACCCTTTCCGTCTCCGGAATTGGAGGCGTTGAACCGGCGCTGCCCGTCGCCAAGGTGTATTTGGATTGGGGTGCCGGGAGGGGGATGCGGGAGGTGGGAGTAACGCCGAATATTCCTGCAAATGTGTTGCTTGGGACCGATTTGGGGCGGCTAGTGTCCCAGTATGTGGCCACTGAACCCCAAGTCCGGCTCCCCAAGAATGTCATGACTCTACTGTGAATGCTAATGTTAATGTATTGAATGTGCCTCCAACAGTGGAGGAGGGAGTGAAACCTGATGGTAAGCCATGCACTGACACTACACACACAGGGCTCACAGTGAGGACAGGTGAGGAGGCTGTAGGGGAGAGCTCAGAGGTGGAGGGAGGGGCTGCTATGGGCAGTGTAGGGCCCCTAAGTGAATCCAGCCTGCTGAGTCTAGAGCCCCTGCAGGAAGAGGAACAGGCCATGGGGGGAGGGGGTGTCCCGGGAGAGGAGCCACCAGGTAGGACCCCAGGTCAGGAGTTCCCCACATCCGGGATGTCAGGAAGTCAGGGAAGTCTGCCTGACCCGGCGACTTGGTCAGAGGAGGAGGGAAAGCAGGCGCTACCCGTGGTCTCAGCGGTCGTGGCCGCTGTTACCAGGAGTGGGAGCGCTGAAGCCCAAGGAGCCTCGCGGAGGTCCGACGGTTTCCCCCTCTCTGACCAAGTGGCTGCCGAGTCAGACAGTAGCCAGGAGACAGATCCCGGGGAACTGACAGAGGACAGGGCAGTTTCGTCAATTCTTGCCATATCTAGTCAGGGATTTCAGGCAGCGTTGGAAGCTGACCCTAGCCTGAAGACTCTCAAGGAACAGGCGGCACAGCCTCCCCTGGAGTCCGACCGCGAGCGAGTGGTCTGGGACCAGGGACGGCTGTACCGGGTAACGGTCCAGCAGGGTTCACCGGAGGCGTGGCCCAGGGACCGACAGTTAGTGGTGCCCATCCGTTCAGGGCGGAATTGTTGCGGATCGCACACGAGATTCCAATGGCCGGACACTTAGGGATCACTAAAACCAGGGCCAGGCTAGCTCAGCATTTCTACTGGCCTGGAATGAGGACCGAGGTGATAGCCTACTGCCGTTCATGTGACACCTGTCAGAGGGTGCGGAAGACGGGGCCGCGCCCCAAAGCCCCACTGGTAACTCTGCCCATCATCGAAGAGCCTTTCTCGAGGGTGGGCTGTGGATCTCATTGGACCTCTGTCCACTCCCAGCCGCTCCGGGAAATGCTTCATACTAACGGTAGTGGACTATGCCACCCGGTACCCGGAGGCGGTAGCTTTGTCGTCCATTCGGGCCGACAAAGTGGCCACTGCCTTACTGGAGATTTTCTCCAGAGTGGGGTTTCCCAAGGAAATGCTCACCGACCGAGGGACCCAGTTCATGTCGCAGCTGATGGAGTCTCTCTGTAAGCAGGTACAGGTGCAACATCTGGTGGCCAGCCCGTATCACCCACAGACCAATGGCTTGTGTGAGCGGTTCAATGGCACCTTAAAGCAGATGCTGAGGATGTTGGTCGACTCCCACGGGAGAGACTGGGAGCGGTATCTCCCACACCTGCTGTTTGCCTACCGGGAGGTTCCACAGGCCTCAACGGGGTTCTCCCCCTTTGAGCTCCTGTACGGGCGACGTGTACGGGGGCCCCTTGCTCTGGTGAAGGAAGCATGGGAAGGGGATTTAGCCACCCCTGGAGTGTCGGTCATTGAGTATGTCGTGCGCTTCCGGGACCGAATGATGGCCTTGACACGGCTGGTGCATGACAATATGGCCCAAGCTCAGGCTGACCAGAAGCGATGGTACGACCAGAATGCTTGTGAGCGGACCTACCAGGTGGGTCAAAAGGTGTGGGTACTGGTCCCCGTACCACAAAACAAGCTTCAGGCGGCCTGGGAGGGTCCATACCTCGTGCACGAGCAGCTCAACGCCGTCACCTACCTGGTCACCCTGGACCACGCCCGTGGAAGGAGGAAGGCCTTCCATGTGAACATGATGAAGGCCCATCATGAGCGGGAGGCTTATGCCCACCCAGTGTGCAACCTTCCAGAGGAAGGAGAGGACAGAGAGTCAGAAATCCTCGTGGATCTGCCACCCTAGCCAAAGAGAGGGTGCGGTAGGGCGCACGGGGGAACACAGGAATGTGATACCCCCTAGCGCCCTCAAAAGCAGGGAGGTGTAAGGAAAAGGTTGTCGCCATTTTGTATAGGGCCTGTACCAGCCTCCATTTTGTCAGTTCACACAGCCACAGACTTTTAGCTACACATTGCCTATTAGCATATCCAGTACGACAGGTTTTGATGCCCACTAGGAATCAATAGGCCTTTACATGCTAATTAGTCTAGGCCAGTGACTGAATGAGATGTTCAGTCGTATGGTAAATAGCCCAAGCTCAGGCGTTGTTTCCTGTTCCATATGAATTGCAGGCCAATTAATATGCGTGCTTCAAAGCAATGGGGATGGGCCTAGCAGGTCTAAAAAACTAGCCATGACCAGGCTGCTGGTCTCATTCCATTTCACACACAGAAGCCAAGAAGATGGTCTAGGAAAGACCAAGGGACTATTCAGGAACGGAAGACTGTACCTGGGAATGGCAGAGCCAAGGCCTTCCCAAGACCATAATACCCGGTAATATTGATCCATAGCTTATACCTTTTAGCCTTGTACATTATTGTTGTATTTTTACTCTGACTGCCATTCCATTGTAGTTACGTTGTATAGCTTTACTGTATATTTCTGTAATTATCTAGTGCACCCTTAAGGCAAATTAAACCATAAAATTAATCTTGGGCTGATGCTTTTACTCTGATCATGAATCTTAGAATACCCAGTGGGTAGCAGGACACCTTCCCCGGCGGCCATTTGCTCTAGGTGCAGTTCTCTTACTGACCTGAGAGACAAAGGGGGGCGCCGGAGAGCTGTACCTGTGGAGTTACGTCCCATTGGTGACGTGGGAGGAAAGGGATCGTCCGTCACATTTGGTAGCGGCGGTGGTATCAGAAGCTGTGATACCCGGGCTACCGTGTGGCGGCCGGCTGAGTTTCTCACAGGAGTACTAAATGAATAACGTGAAGTGGATTTTCCTAGGCCCATCCAGTACCTGGGTTCAAAGGCTTATTGGGGTGCATATGACTTGGTAGCAGGGCAGGCCTTGCAGTCAATTCATAAAAAAACAGAATGAGAGGACAAAATGAATAATGTGAAGTGGATTTTCCTGGGCCCATCCAGTACCTGGGTTCAAAGGCTTATTGGGGTGCATATGACTTGGTAGCAGGGCAGGCCTTGCAGTCAATGCATAAAAAAACAGAATGGGAGGACAAAATGAATAATGTGAAGTGGATTTTCCTGGACCCTTCCAGTACCTGGGTTCAAAGGCTTATTGGGGTGCATATGACTTGGTAGCAGGGCAGACCTTGCATTCAATTAAACATTTTTTATGGAAGACATCCTGGACATCTCATGAAAGGGGTATTGGGGTGCGTCGTAATTCTTGGCAGCCCATCCACTCACTGCATAGACTACAACAGTTTCGGAGACCCACTGTTTAATAATGGCCCTTTAAGCAGATTAATGCTGCCTGATGCCCATGTAAAAATAGGCTTTGTGACTTTAAAAGTCCCTCCTTCATAAATGAAACAAGATATGTCTGCTTATGTGTCACACACCACATGGCCAGCTGGGGTTGGTAAATATTACAATGACATTTCCCAGTGAATGCATTTGTTTTGGTTGAAAGCAATGTTAAAGTTGAAAATCGCTTCAAATATGCTGCGTCTGAACATAGCCAAAGTGGTGGAGGAACATTTTGGTCTGGGGTTATTTATTTTGTCTTATATACAAGTCATTAACCTGGAAAGGATGTACCTTAACATATTTCCAAGCAAAATCCATTTTGGTATGTTTTTTGGTGCACCGGAAAAAAATGGCATGAAACTCTTACAACATTGTTTAAAGCTGTGAACTAGGAGTCAGTAATGCTTCCAGGGGCGATCCCCATGAAGTCCCTGTGTCATTTAAGCAGTGTTTCCATCATTTTCAGACATTTTTAGACCTTAAAAGGACCCCCGGGGGATCGCGGTAAAAACGTTCGGGTTTCCCATAGACGTCATGAATTAGACGACCTGTGGCATCACACTCCTACCATGCCCCGTCCCTCCTCATGTCCGCCCAGTTCATTGGAGCTGCGAGAATTAGGCATGAAAACACTGAGATGCAGTTAAAATTTGCAACTTTTCAAAGCTTTTACACCAGAATTATGTCGTGAAAGCTTTGATGAATCAGGTTCCTTGCATTTATTGGCTTATCTGATATCAATTATTGACATAGACTTACCTTTATATATAGCAACAACGTACAAAAATAATGACTGACTTTGCAATTAATTTACAGTACAGACAACAAGTTTGGACACACCTTCTCATTTAAAGATTTTTCTGTCTTTTCATGACTATGAAAATTGTTCATTCACACTGAAGGCATCAAAACTATGAATTAACACATGTGGAATTATATTCTTAACAAAAAAGTGTGAAACAACTGAAATTATGTCTTATATTCTAGGTTCTTCAAAGTAGGCACCTTTTGCTTTGATGACTGCTTTGTATGTTATATATATCTCACTGTTCTTAAGTAACAGCGTATATTAGCTGCATTTAGGTTCCTGTTGGTTACTAAACCTATAAATATGAACATACATATATCAAAAAATAATATTTTATAGTATGAAAACATAAAATAGATAGAAATTTGAAAAAAATAAATTTGGAGGAAAAATGTGAAAAAAAACAACCCCTCACCACTCAACTGTCTGCTGCTGACTAGGCTGCTGATATTACAAGATGCGTCATAATAAATAATCATTTTATTTTTATAGCGCCAACATATTCCGTAGCACTTTACATTGCAGAAGGGACCTGTACAGACAATAAAAGATATTACAGCATAACAGTAATCATGTAGGGCAGCACGGTGGTTCAGTGGTTAGCCTTGCTGGAGTCCTGGGTTCAAATCCCACCAAGGACAACATCTGCAAGAATTTTGTTCTCCCTGTGTTTGCGTGGGTTTCCTCTGGGTACTCCGGTTTCCTCCCACATTCCAAAGACATATTGATAGGGAATTAAGATTGTGAGCACCATCGGGGACAGCGATGATGTGTGGAAATTGTAAAACGCTGCGGAATATGTTAGCGCTATATAAAAATAAAGATTATTAACCCCTCCATGACCCAGCCTATTTTGACCTTAAAGACCTTGCAATTCTGACCAGTGTCTCTTTATGAGGTAATAACTCAGGAACGCTTCAACGGATCCTAGTGATTCTGAGAATGTTTTTACGCGACATATTGGGCTTCATGTTATTGGTAAATTTAGGTCGATAATTTTTGTGTTTATTTGTGAAAAAAATGGGAAAAATTTTGGAAAAATTTTAAATTTCCAATTTTAAAAATTTTAATTTTTATTTTTTAAAAACCCAAAAGTTTTGTTAATAAATAACATTTCCAATGTTATTTAAAAGACAATTTTGGAAAAAAATTTTTTTTTGTTTGGAATTTAAGGGTTAAAAGTTGCCCTTTTTCTTTTTTACAAAAAAATTTACAAAACATTTTTTTAGGGGCCACCACATTGGCACTTTGGGGGTTATAGGCGAAAAAACCCCAAAAGGGAACCCTTTAAAACTGCACCCCCAGGATCAAAAACCAATTTAAAAATTATTAAATTCAGGTCTTTACAGGAATAAGCCTGGAAAAAAATGGACTTTTAAAATTTTTCCAAAAAATTTTTTTTAGCATAATTTTTTCATTTTTTATGGGAAAAATATAAAAAGGGGAAAAAAATTTTTTTTGGGGAATTTCCTTTGATAACAATACCCGATATAT
>JARQOD010000003.1:559786491-559828838 GCA_033576555.1 Oophaga sylvatica
GTGCCTAAACAGTAGAAACTCCCCACAAGTGACCCCATTTTGGAAACTAGACCCCGCAAGGAACTTATCTAGATGTGTGGTGAGCACTTTGAACCCTCAAGGGCTACACAAAGGTTTATAAAGACAGGGCATGAAAATAAAAAAAATCATATTTTTTCCACAAACATGATCTTTTAGTCCCCAATTTTTTTATTTTCCCAAGGGTAACAGGAGAATTTAGACCCCAAAATTTGTTGTCCAATTTGTCCTGAGTACACAGATATCCCATATGTGGGAGAAAACTACTGTATGGGCACACGTCGGGGTTCGGAAGGGAAGTAGTGATGTTTTGAAATGCCAACTTGATGGAATGGTCTGCAGGCATCATGCTACGTTTGCAGAGCCCATAATGTGCCTAAACAGTAGAAACCCCCCCAAGTGACTCCATTTTGGAAACTAGATCCCCAAGCAACTCCTCTAGATTTGTGGTGAGCACTTTGAATCTCCAAGTTCTTCACAGAAGTTTATAACGCAGTGTTAAGGGTTGCGGAACACACCAAATAAATATGAATAGAAGGTGAGTTCGCAGCCCGGGGTCCACCGTGTAGGCAGAACCTGCTGCTAGTAAGATGGCGCAGTAGGTGGTATGAGCGAACTCTGTTATCCCGCAGAGTCGCAGATATGGTTGCCGTAGCACTATATGGCGAAGTGGGCAAACACAGAACCGCTAAATAAAAGGATGTGGCGCTATATGGCGATATTAGAGAACTCTGTTGCTCCACAGAGTCACAACCTAAATGCTGACTAATAGCGATGTCCGCGTGCCGCCATCGGTTACGTCCAGACTGCGCAGCTTCAACATAAAGTAGTTAGCAATGCACACAGCGAACTCCTCACCGGAGACGCAGGTATACTAGGGGCTTATTTCAGCCAGAGCCCTGAACCCATACACAAAACTCCTCACCGGAAGTGCTGGTATTTTAGGGGCTTATTTAGCCGGGTCCCTAAACACATGCGTAACCACACTGGCGCAAGCACGTAACAAATCTGATACTAGCGCACGGCCATGCGGTTATGCCACCTTTTTACAGTAGCCACGAGCATGAGACCTTCCAGAAAGGACCAATAGGAAGCTGCTTCAGAACACCAACAGCTTCAGGACCTTCCTGGAGGACCAATAAGAGTCGCAGCTGTATCCGAGCATGTGACCCCTGACCTTCAATGGAAGATCTTGCCCTGGGCATGCTCAGATGGAGAAACAGAGGACTTAGTCCAAAATCTGCCTGCTCCAACACTGGTTACAACAGAGGATCCAGGAGCGGCAGCAGCAAGTCTCTGCACAGTACTATACCGGGCGAGACGCTGGGACCGACGTCTCTGCTGAGCAGGTTCCACTGCGGTCGAGATGAATGGGGGTCCACAGCGGGACTGGTTTGAGATTCCACTTGTGCAGCAGCGGGAACTCGATCCCTAACACGCAGAGCCATGAAAATAAAAAATAATTTTTTTTCAACAAAAATAATTTTTTTAGTCCCCAATTTTTTTTCCCAAGGGTAACAGGAGAAATTAGACCGCCAAAGTTGTTGTGCAATTTTTCCTGAGTGCGCTGATACCTCATGTGGGGGTAAACCACAGTTTGGGCACACATCGGGGCTCGGAATAAAGGGAGCACTGTTTGACTTTTTGAACGCAAAATTTGCAGGAAACAATGTGGCGCCATGTCGCGTATGGAGACCCCCTGATGTGCTTAAATAGTGGAAACCCCTCAATTCAACTCCAACCCTAACCCCAACACACCCCTAACTCCAACCCTAACCCCCACACACCCCTAACCCTATTCCAAAAACTAACCCCAGCACACCCCTAACCCTAATCCCAAATCTAACCATAACCCTAACCACAAGCCTAACCCTAATCCCAACCCTAACCCCAAAACACTCCTAACACTTATTCTAACTCTAACCCTAGCCACAAACCTAACAATAATCCCAACCCTAACCCTAATTAAAACCCTAACCCAAATTCCAACCCTAACCCAAATTCCAACTGTAACCCTAATTCTAACCCTAATTCTAACCCTAATGCTAACCCTAACCGTAGTTCTAACCCTAACCCTAGTTCTAACCCTAACCCTAAGGCTGGGTTCATATTGCGTTTTACCAGCCCGTTCAACACATAGCGTTGACGGGCTGGTAACGGTATAGCATAACGCGATCGCGTTATGCTATACCCGCTAGCGCAAATGAATCAGCAGATGATTCATCTGTGCTAGCGGTGACTGAGCCCAGACACTGCAGTCTGCTTTACGGCATGCGTCGCGATGCGCCCACAAATGGAGGTGAATGGTGGCGTTAATGGACTGCGTTACACCGCATTATACCACAGTGTAACGCAGTCCGTCTAACAGACTGCCATAGCGCAATATGAAACCAGTCTAATTCTAACCCTAACCCTAATAGGAAAAAAAATATATATTTTCTTTATTTTATTATTTGTCCCTACCTATAAAGGGGGCGTTTATTTACTTTTTTTTTATTTTGATCACTGTGAGAGAGTATCACAGTGATCAAAATAAATTTATGGACCTGCCGGCCGGCGCACTGCGCATGCGTCCGCCATTTTGCAAGATGGGACGGACCCAGGGACATCGGAGGACCGGGAGAGGTGAGGGGGGGTCAGAAGGTGAGGGGGAGGATCGGAAGGTAGGGGGAGCGGAGGCAAGGAGGAGGGGAGCCGATAGTGACGGCGGTGACCGATCGCCGCCATCAATCGGTGGCGGCAGCTGATCGCCACTGTCACTCAGTATGGGGGGGGTCGTATCTCGGTCTCCAGCCATGGCAGATGCTATTGCAGCATCGGCCATGGCTGGATTGTAATATTTCACCAAAATTTCATTGGTGAATTATTACAAATCGCTCTGATTGGCTGTTTCACTTTTAACAGCCAATCAGAGCGATCGTAGCCACGTGGGGTTTAAGCCAACCCCCCTGTGGTGAAGCACAAAGGGTCTTGTGCCTGCGGGTCGGATGACCTTTCAGTGACCCCGGTCACCCGACCCACAGGAACGTGATCCTTTCATGACACAGGGTATGCATCACAGGTCAGATTGGCACCGACTTTCATGACGCATACGCTGTGTCAAAGGTCGGGAAGGGGTTAAAGAAGGAAAGATAAGTGAGAGTACTTGAGGGATAACCTTAAAACTACAATTGGCTGATAGAAGAAGACCAACATTAACAGAGATTAGAACGGTCTCACCAATTTACAGAGGCTGGATAAAGACCTCCTTCAGCCTTATCTAGCGGTGAGCGTCATATCCCCTCCTTCCGACGCGTTTCGTTGGTCTCATCAGGGGAGTCACTTGGGGCGAGTATAGCTCCACAGTCTGAGTGGCCGTTTCAGGCCATCTCCTGCCGTCACATCCTGGTGAGACTGTTCTGATCTTTGTTAATTGCGCCATAACGTTTATGTCACATATGTCCATTAATGAGTAGGACAGATGAGGTATCCAAACATTATTTTAGGGGACACATAATTTATATAACTGTCTTTGGGACACCCAGATCTAGTTTTGGTCATGTTAACTACCCTTAATAATTAAAGGAGATGTCTGATAAGAAGCGTAAGAGCTGGTGAATGAACTTGCTTTTGTTTTTTCAATAGAAGCGCACTAAGCGTATAACAGCAAACACACGAGAGTGCAATTTGTATATATGGGATTTACTGTGTAATGAGTTTGAAACCAAGAGGTGAGCTTATATCTGCTTATTGGAATCACACTATCCATTAACAGATACCTCTGGAAGTCGTCTTTATGGTGTCAAAATGTTCTGGGTGGCAGGTTAACTATAATGGGCAAATAATGATAAGCCACCAGGTATATGCGATAACATTGAATGCATGATTTTTTGTGTGACCCATATAGGGTGTCACTGCTGTTTGGGCCCTGGGTAAGCTGCAATATCCACAACTGTGTATTGCCAGATGCACAGAAATTTCTAGGGAATATTATATATTAGTGTAATATATGGCGGTATAAATACTCAGGCATTTGCATTGAGTCCAATGTCCTGAATACCCCTTTGGGTTTCATTCAGGTTTAGGCGGACCAATTTTGGAATTACTACCAGTTCGTTCTGGTCGTTTGTTTTTTAAACACCTTGCACTTTATATTTGATAATTTTATGTTATGTATAATAAAAGTTATGTCTTATCCTATTGCTGATAAATAACAAAAGAGTGGATTTACCAACGCTATATTTTAACTATTTCATTGCCAAATTATGTGACCATCACACAGCTACACCATGGACGCTACCTAAGGGCCACTTTCATCACAATACAAATCCACATAGAGGTGGGAAAGAATAAAAAACAAAGAATTTGCTAGGATCTACCAAGTAAATTGGCCAGACATAAGACTTTTTGTAGAAGAACTATTAAGAGTTCCAAGATTCCACACACAGGTCCTAACAGGCATTCTTCAGTTTCTTTGATCAGGTTTCTTGTCACCTACAAGAACATGCATTTGTCAGACTTTGCTTTATTTTAGTAAAATAGTTTGTTACTACCAGAGTTGAAATACATTAAGTTTTACCAAATTTGTTCTATTAATAGAAGGCTCAGCAAATGTTACATTTTCACTTTTAATTTTTGTTGAAAAAGTGATAAAAGTTTGAAAAAGAAAACAATAAGAATATATGTTTGCAAACAATGTATAATTTTATTTTAGTACTTTAGTACAAAGTTATTGGTTTTATACTATCTATCAATAGTGTTGATTTTCTATATTAACACTATATTAATGCTCAAATCACATATATGACAATCCTTATGAAAATGTAACACTATTAGAATTAACTAGATTATTTTCTCTTGATTCTGAGTTTATTTTTTTTATTAATGTTGCAGATGTAGAGGTCCAGCCACCACATTAATCTCTTTATGTTGAAGATGATCTGCTGTTCTTTTGCGTCTTTGTACACAACCTTGACGGCATCGAGAGTTGGTATTGTCCTCACTGCACACCACAATCTTGCACAGAATATACATATTGCATCGATTCTGTGAAAAGCTGAAGGCATTATATCCAAAGCGTATTATGTTGTTTGATGGGGACGGATACGTTTTATAGTGTTGAACTCTGATACACCTGAAATTAGAAAAAATAATGTTACTGATCATTATTGTGATTTGTATAATAAGAAAAATATATTTTATTCACTTTGACCTATGATGCCAATGAGTGATTGGCATGGTATTAAATTTGCAATGGTGACAAAAAACACCATAGACTAGAGTTTCTGTCACATAAGTGAGATTAGAAAAATTGCAAAACGTATCTGCTGTTTCTTTTTCCCTAGAACTTAATTAAATAATTTCAAAATATTTCAGCTTATCCAAATAAATAATGATTTTTTTTGAATAGTGACCTGTTTATTTTGATTGGTTGGTTTTTCAAGGTTCTGACAACATGACTAGTGTTAATCAGACATGTATGATTTCTGACTGCTGATCACATTGTCCTCCCAGAGATGAGTTTCCGGACGATTTGTCAGTCAGCAGCTTTCTTATAAAGAATGCAGCAGTGCTAGGCTGAACAAACGCTCCTGCATTTGGAAGAGTCCGCTGAGATGGCTGACGGCTGATCGTTTGGCCAACAGCCATTTAATGGCTATCTAATGTGAATGGCCAGACCAACAGCAGTAGATCAACAGTGATAGAGCAACATGCAACATAGTTGGTAACCAACCTTAGTATAACCTATTGAAGGGTATATGAAATCATTGATCCATCATTGAATGATGAAAATGTCATTTTATGTGCCCTTCCTATAGGGTAAGTAGCACAACCTGACATCACCTCATACCTAATACTTATCTTTTTTGCAAGATATAGTCTCGAGTTTTAATTTAATTATCAAATGACGATAATTTGTGTCCTCTATTTAAATGTGGGCAGCCTGCTTGATTTGGTGAGTGTGACCACTAGTTAGCATCGTAATCTACACGTAGCTATTTGCACTTTATGAAAGCCTTATCTGTGTACAATCTTTGTGCAATCACCCCCTCCTCAGTTATAGAGTGGATACGGAAAGTATTCAAACCCCTTTAATTTTTTCACTCTTTGTTTCATTGCAGCCATTTGGTAAGTTCAAAAAAGTTCATTTTTTTCTCACTAATGTTCACTCTGCACCCCATCTTCACTGAAAAAAACAGAAATGTAGAAATTTGCTAATTGCTAATTTAAAAAAAGGAAAACTGAAATGTCACACAGTCATAAATATTCAGACCTTTTGCTTAGTAAGTATTGAGTAGAAGCACCTTTTGAGATAGTATAGCTACAGTATGAGTCTTCTTGGGAATGATGCAACAAGTTTTTCACACCTAGATTTGGGGATCCTCTGCAATTCTTCCTTGCAGATCCTCTCCAGTTCCGTCAGGTTGGATGGTGAACGTTGGTGGACAGCCATTTTCTGGTCTCTCCAGAGATGCTCAATTGAGTTTAGGTCAGGGCTCTGGCTGGGCCAGTCAAGAATGGTCACAGAGTAGTTCAGAAGCCACTCCTTTGTTATTTTAGCTGTGTGCTTAGGGTCATTGTCTTGTTGGGAGGTTTTCATCTAGGATGTCGCTGTACTTGGCCACATTCATGTTTCCTTCAATTGCAACCAGTCATCCTGTCCCTGCAGCTGAAAAACACCCCCATAGCATGATGCTGCCACTACCATGTTTCACAGTTGGGATTGTATTGGGCAGGTGATGAGCAGTGCCTGGTTTTCTCCACACATACCGCTTAAAATTAGCACAAAAAAGTTCTATCTTCATCTCATTGGACCAGAGAATCTTATTTTTCATAGTCTGGGAGTCCTTCATGTGTTTTTTTTTGCAAACACTATGCAGCTTTCATATGTCTTGCACTGAGGAGAGGCTTCCATTGGGCCACTCTGCCATAAAGGCCCGACTGGTGGAGGGCTGCACTGATAGTTGACTTTGTGGAACTTTCTCCCATCTCCCTACTGCATCTGTGGAGCTCAGTCAGAGTGATCTTGGGGTTCTTCTTTACCTCTCTCACCAAGGCTCTTATCCCATGATTGCTCAGTTTGGCTGGATAGCCAGGTCTAGGAAGACTTCTGGTGGTCCCAAACCTCTTCCATTTAGGGATTATGGAGGCCACTGTGCTCTTATGAACCTTTGTACTGCAGAAATTCTTTTGTAACCTTGGCCATATCTGTGCCTTGCCACAATTCTGTCTCTGAGCTCCTTGGCCAGTTCCTTTGACCTCATGATTCTCATTTGGTCTGACATGCACTGTGAGGTCTTATATATAGACAGGTGTGTACCTTTACAAATCAAGTCCTATCAGTTTAATTAAACACAGCTGGGCTCTAATGAAGGAGTAGAACCATCCCAAGGAGGATCACAAGGAAATGGATAGCATGTGACTTAAATATGAGTGTCTGATCAAAGGGTCTGAAAACTTAAGTTCATGTGATATTTCAGCTTTTCTTTTTAATAAATTTGCAATAATTTCTTCATTTCTGTTTTTTTTTCAGTCAACGTGGGGTGCAGAGTGTACATTAATGAGAAAAAAAATGAACTTTTTTGAATTTACCAAATGGCTGCAATGAAAAAAAGAGGTCTGAATACATTCTGTACCCACTGTATATCTGTAAGTGGTTCATTAGTGTTTTCCAATTATACAACCTTGCTTATAAAAAATTGTGAATTGTCTGCTACCTTTACGGGTAAATGCCCCCATGCATATTGGATTAATGTCTACAAAACCCCCCAATATCAGTGGGATTGGATGACAGCCAAATATGTATGGGAGACTCACAAATCTATTATCCGGCACAATGGATTTCCTATGACCAACCCTTTTATAATCCAAGAGGCAAGCCGCCACAGGAGCTCTTTTGTAGAGAACCCAGGAGTGATCAGGAGAATGAAGTGTTTCCGTGTTTGGGGGCATTGGGGGATAACATTTTTGGCTAAATCATTGTTTTAACTACAGCTAAACAATGTGTATAAGGGGATTTAGAGAAGCCTCTTTTAGAGTTATATTGCACATCAGTCTACTATAAATCTACAAAGCAATGCTAATAATAAAACATGATAATAATCATAAAACGGAACAATATTTTACCCTTTGCGAATAATATAATGAACATTTCTGGTGAAGTCAAACGCAATAGGAGATTCCACGCAAGTATCTAAGAATAGGACCAAGGTAGGATCAGACGTATGTACAGTGATTTGCAGATGTAGATGCTGATTGAGCTCCACATTGTATGGATATTCATTCACTGGTTGTATAAAGCTTGAAGACTGGAAGAATGTCAATTCAACATTATACATGCCATATTGGACTAATGTTTTCGCTATCATGGCATCTTCAGCGTACATGCCTTCCACTACAGTTTCTTGGTAAAGTCGACATTTCACATTTAGACTTAATTTTTTTTTGTGAGTAACAATTGTGTTAGCTGAGTTGGTGACCAGGGTGTTTATATAACTTATTGTGTCATTTTCAACCTAAAAGAAAAAGAAAATAATTTGTAAAAAAAAGAAGTAACTGCATAGAAGGATATTAATCCTGGTCTACTCATGATGATGTCTTGTATATAATGATAAATAGATAGGTAGATAGTCAGAATTATTAGAAATATTTGGGCTAAATAGGTCATCCAACCTCTATCTTGTACCCACATTTGGTGACACAAGAGACTTGTCACTAAGCACAGCCAACTACATATTTTTAAAGAAAAGGAGGAAAAAATAAACTTTATGCAACTTCTAAAGTACAAGTGCAAAACCTTTTTAGGTTTGATTGTCAAATTTTGTGATTGTACCACTCCTAATGGCCGCATAAAATTTGAAGAGGGTATTCTGATATTTGGTACATATCGACAGTACTATACATGACATCATTTTTCTTTAGCTTCCTCTATGGTAAACAAAGGGTGTTTTCTGATCCCCTACTTTGAAAATCAGCAAAAGAGTCTGGATGACCATACAAGATCCCCATAGTTTATGAGAGTTGCTAAACATATGGGAGTAAGTGAACACAGAGGATTCAAAGACGGCTGAGGGACAAAAAATGGCATCACGGACAGCATATGACTGCTGGACTGCAGATTGTGCACCCCTGATCTAAGCCCAGTACTAGTCAAATGGAAGAATGTGATCCAGCACCAGAAAGAAAGTTTCATCTGTCTTGTTTTTTGTGGATATTTTACTTTCCCTTTTTTGTATTTCTGAATAAACTTTGGAGTTTTTATCATTTCCGATGCTGGATCACATTCCTCCATTTGCCCTTTGCCTCCTCGATGATACCGATCTTACAGACGTCTTCTGAATCCATGGTCTATTTATGCGGTAATTTTTGGTAAACTGACTGTTCGTCCCCTTTTTTTATTTTATATATTGAGCCACCTTCCATCTGTAAACAGAATACAAATTGAGACATAAAGAATACCTCATTAGAAACCCTGTTTTAAAGCTGGGCAAATTGATAACACATGTGTGAGCTTGGTCCTGCTATTTATAAGGCTCCTGATAGCTGCACCCCCTTACTGCCTAATGGCACTCCTGGAAAGATTCTGTAATTTCCTACCTGTTTTACTGTCAGGCATCCGTGATAATTTATATTAAACTCCAACCAATCTGCTAAAACTTGTGGACGGCACCGAGGATCATTCAGAAATACTTGATCTGGAGTATATTCCAATGATTGAAGATAGCTCAGGGACACCCAAACTATCATGTAGTCTGAATAGCATGAGAGACGGACTATAACAAAAAAAAATAATGAAACATTTTTAATTTAAAGCTTGTTTTCAAATGTACAAATGTAAATACTGAAACAGTGTAAAGAAATTAATTTACTTTTTTTCAATTGGTCAAACCAGAAATCTACCCAGAGTAGCCAAATTAAAGAGGGTATTGGATTACACATTATAATTACTGTAATTTTTAACCCCAAAAGAACTTAACGCCATCTTTTGACATTGTGCAGCTCAATGTTTGAATGGCATTGGCATCAACAATGGTTGTTTTGCCAGTTAGTTGTATAGATGTCAGAGACAGCAAAAAAGTTTTCAGCAGTTTCTGATTTTACGTTTTCATTTTTCTTAGCGTACAAGTAAAAAAGGCACGCTACTGCTCTCTAATCTATAAAGCTACAATGGGAAAAAAAGTATTTATTCAGCCATCAATTGTGCAAGTTCTCCCACTTAAAAAGTTGAGAAAGGCCTGTAATTGACATCATAGGTAGACCATAACTTTTAGAGAAAAAAATGAGAAAACAAATCCAGAAAATCACCTTGTCTGATTTGGCAAGATTTATTTTGCAAATTATGGTGGAAAATAAGTATTTGGTCATTAACAAAAGTTCATCTCAATATTTTGTTACATATCCTTTGTTGGCAATGACAGAGGTCAAACGTGTTCTGTAAGTCTTGGCACACACTGTTGGTGGTATGTTGGCCCATTCTTCCATGCCGATCTCCTCTAGAGCTGTGATGTTTTGTGCCTGCCGCTGGGCAACACGGACTTTCAACTCCCTCCAATGTTTTTCTATGGGATTGAGATCTGGAGACTGGTTGGGCCATTCCAGGACCTTCGTATGTTTCTTACGAAGCTACTCCTTCATTGCCCTGGTGGTGTGCTTGGGATCATTATCATGCTGAATGACCCATCTACGTTTCATCTTCAATGCTCTTGCTGATGGAAATAGGTTTGCACTCAAAATCTCACGATACATGACCCCATTCATTCCTTCATGTACACGAATAAGTCATCCTGGACCTGTGCAGAGAAACAGCCCCGAAGCATGATGTTGCCACCCCCCTGCTTCACAGTAGGTACGGTATTCTTTTGATGTAACTCATCATTTTGTCTACTCCAAACACGATGAGTTTTGCTTCTATCAAACAGTTCTACTTTGGTTTCATCAGACCATATGACATTCTCTCAATACTCTTCTGGATAATCCAAATGCTCTCTAGAAAACTTCAGACGAGCCCAGACATGTACTGGCTTTAGCAGGGGGACAGATCTGGCACTGCAGGATCTGAGTCTCTAGTGGCATAGTGTGTTACTGATGGTAGCTTTCGTTACAGTGTTCCCAGCTCTATGCACGTCATTTACTAGGTACCCCGTGTGGTTCTGGGATTTTTGGTCAATGTTCTTGTGATCAATTTGACCCCACAGGGTGAGATCTTGTGTGGAGCCCCAGATAGAGGGAGATTATCAGTGGTCTTGTATGTCTTCCATTTTCTTATTATTGCTCCCACAGTTGATTTCATCACACCAAGCTGCTTGCCTATTGTTGATTCAGTCTTCCCAGCCTGGTGCAGGGCTACAATTTTGTTTCTGGTGTCTTCACCATAGTGGAGTTTGGAGTGTGACTGTTTGAGGTTGTGGACAGGTGTCTTTTATACTGATAACAAATTCAAACAGGTGCCATTACTACAGGTAATAAGTGGAGGACAGAGGAACCTCTCACAGAAGAAGTTACAGGTCTGTGAGAGCCAGAAATCTTGCATGTTTTTAGGTGACCAAATACTTATTTTCCACCATAATTTGCAAAATAAATCTTGCCAAATCAGACAAGGTGATTTTCTGGATTTGTTTTCTCATTTTGTCTCTCATAGTTGTGGTCTACCTATGATGTCAATTACAGGACTCTCTCATCTTTTTAAGTGGGAGAACTTACACAATTGGTGGCTGACTAAATACTTTTTTTCTCCACTGTATATTTCCACCAGGATTTTGGACCCTGTTTGAGCCATTAATTACAGGTGTTCTAGCACAGCTGTGATAGTATTCCTCACAGAACTAAAGCTCATTTGCCAACCCCAGTTACTGTGGAAATTTCCATTATAGTTTAGTAACCCTTTGGGGCAGATATGTCATTAAAGTTTTCATTTTACTGCAAATAATCTATTCATAGAGTAAAAGAATGGAACTCTAGTGCAACCAATTGGATTTAGAAATCCAAAAAAGTCAGCATAGCCCATTTATAGAGTCTTGTCACATGACGTAGGATAAGAAGCCAAACCACAAATTCAATTTGTAGACAAGCATTATGGGGATTTTGTCCGTCATCAGTGCAAAGCAGGAGAGTTCGCTGTACTTGGGAAAAGCTCCCCCTATTTACTGTCAAAGACCTTTTAGCTGGCCGACCTAGATGTCCTGATTTTCACTTATAAGGGGAAAACACCTTGAAACACGCATCTGCAAATTGATTTATTTTTGGTTTAGCTTTTTCTCCTGAGACATTTGGAAAGGCCTTTTGAATTTTAGGATAGATTCTTAAATATGCAAATTGTTTCTTCAGAGAGGAAGAGGACTAGAATTCTAGCGCCATCTATTGGAAGCAGCGATCCTAAAAGTCAATGTCTACTCTTTAACGAGCCTTGCGATATTACTTTGGATAAAAGCCACCCCAGAATCTCAATTTGCAGACAAAGTATTTTGGAGTGTTGCCCTTCATCAGTGCAAAGTATGAGATATGATTTGGCTAGCTGAGAGGTACTGGACTGGGGTTTAAGGGGTAATATTTCACTTTGTGGGCATCTCACTTGTCAGTTTCAACATTTAATTTCCCAGAGAAGCATGCCCAGCTTATAAGTCTCCTCACTCTGATATGCTAGGCTTGGCTTGTTACTCTCCACAATGAGAGACGTTACCTTTTAGGCCCCAGACTTGAAATCATTTACCAGACAGCACTAGAGTTATGTTCCTTTTCCTCTTTGATGAGGATATTTGCATATTTAAATTACCAGGGGAGTAATTCATGGGCTACAAGACTCCCAACGCTGACTTGGCACTTGAGACACTTTACCCTTTAGAGTGAGCTAACACTTAGAGTTTTTACAGCAGTTTTCATTCTGCACTAAAAACCAGAGTGGTGTTAGGAAAAACACTGCATACAATACATGCATTTTTGCTTGCGTTTTTCACCCATTTATTTGAATGGATGAAAATTTCTATAAAAAGAATGTACATGATGTGTCCTGGCAAAAAAAAAATGCAGCAGAAAAAAAAGCCCTTGGATGAGATTTCAGAAATGACAATAATTATGCTGGTACTGTAAAATTCTGCATAGGATTACATTCCCTGCATAAAAATATGCTAAAAAATGTCACATATGACCATCCTTTAGGTTTTCCCTGTATTTAACTTATCCTGAGAAAGGCAAAGTTGCTTGTAATTGCTCTCTTCTGGCATTATTGTTATTTATGGGCAGCTTTTTTTTAACTTTGACAATACCCTTAAAGAGCTACGGTGCCGGACAGAGGTTATTGGCAGTGCTGTTTATACATTAAAAAATGTACCACACAAAATTATAAAAGTTTTTCCTTATTTTACATCCTCCAAGTACAAAAATGGCATGAAATATGCAAATAATTTATAAAAGGACCAGACAAAAGTCACATTAGTAGATTTTAGGCCAAGGAGTTTTTTGACATGTTAAAAGGTCAAATGAAAAATTTTTGAAGTGGAAACCGCTTCAGGAGATGCTCCTACTTAATCTACTTTGGGGAGCTTTTGGAGGGTTTTATTGATTTTGTGAAGCATTTCTTGAAGCAGTGTTGGGTTTTCAACAATGATGAGTGAACCAATTGTAGAAAAGTTTGTGTTACTCTTTGGGCTTGGCAGCACAAACATTGGGTGTTTTCTATGTTGTCATTTATGTGATAGCGCTAGAAACACCAGCTCTGATGGGCGGTAAGTTTATGATAGCAGCGAGAGCAGGTGTATGATGATGGGACTATTCACCAGTCGGTGCCTGTGCAATAAATCAATAAATATGAAAATGAAGGGCGTCACCTCTATTTTTCACAACCAGCACAAGCAAAACTGACACCTGCAGGCTGCAGCATTCAACTGTCAACGTTATCTTGGTTAACCCCTTCATGACCCAGCCTATTTTGACCTTAAAGACCTTGCCATTTTTTGCAATTCTGACCAGTGTCCCTTTATGAGGTAATAACTCAGGAACGCTTCAACAGATCCTAGCGATTCTGAGATTATTTTTTCGTGACATATTGGGCTTCATGTTAGTGGTAAATTTAGGTCGATAATTTTTGCGTTTATTTGTGAAAAAATGGAAGATTGGCGAAAATTTTGAAATTTTGTAATATTCAAATTTTTAATTTTTATTCTGTTAAACCAGAGAGTTATGTGGCACAAAATAGTTAATAAATAACATTTCCCACATGTCTACTTTACATCAGCACAATTTTGGGAACAACATTTTTTTTTGTTAGGAAGTTATAAGGGTTAAAAGTTGACCAGCGATTTCTCATTTTTACAGCAAAATTTACAAAACCATTTTTTTTAGGGACCACCTCACATTTGAAGTCACTTTGAGGGGTCTATATGGCAGAAAATACCCAAAAGTGACACCTTTATAAAAACTGCACCCCTCAAGCTACTCAAAACTACAAGGATTATTAACCCTTCAGGTGCTTCACAGGAACTAAAGCAACGTGGAAGGAAAAAATGGACATTTTAATTTTTCCAACAAAAATTTTCTTTTAGCATCAATTTTTTCATTTTTACATGGGCATCAGGATAAAATGGATCCTAAAATTTGTTGGGCAATTTCTCCTGAGTACACAGATACCTCATATGTGGTCATAAACCACTGTATGGGCGCACAGCAGGGCTCAGAAGGGAAGGAGCGCCATTTGACTTTTTGAATGGAAAATATGCTGGAATATTTAGCGGTTGCCATGTCGCATTTGGAGAGTCCCTGTGTGCCTAAACATTGGAGCTCCCCCACAAGTGATCCCATTTTGGAAACTAGACCCCCCAAGGAACTTATCTAGATGCAGAGTGAGCACTTTGAACCCCAGGTGCTTCACAAATTGATCCGTAAAAAAAAGAAAGTACTTTTTTTTCACAAAAATTTTCTTTTAGCCTCAGTTTTTTCATTTTCACATGGGCAACAGGATAAAATGGATCCTAAAATTTGTTGGGCAATTTATGCTGAGTACACCGATACCTCATATATGGTCATAAACCACTGTTTGGGCGCACGGCAGGGCTCAGAAGGGAAGGAGCGCCATTTGACTTTTTGAATGGAAAATATGCTGGAATATTTAGCGGTTGCCATGTCGCATTTGGAGAGTCCCTTTGTGCCTAAACATTGGAGCTCCCCCACAAGTGACCCCATTTTGGAAACTATACCCCCCCAAATAACTTCTCTAGATGCATAGTGAGCACTTGAAACCCCAGGTCCTTCACAAATTGATCGTAAAAAAAAGAAAGTACTTTTTTTTCACAAAAATTTTCTTTTAGCCTCAGTTTTTTCATTTTCACATGGGCAACAGGATAAAATGGATCCTAAAATTTGTTGGGCAATTTATCCTGAGTACACCGATACCTCATATGTGGTCATAAACCACTGTTTGGGCGCACGGCAGGGCTCAGAAGGGAAGGAGCGCCATTTGACTTTTTGAATGGAAAATATGCTGGAATATTTAGCGCTTGCCATGTCGCATTTGGAGAGTCCCAGTGTGCCTAAACATTGAAGCTCCCCCACAAGTGACCCCATTTTGGAAACTAGACCCCCCAAGGAACTTCTCTAGATGCATAGTGAGAACTTTGAAACCCCAGGTCCTTCACAAATTGATCCGTAAAAAAAAGAAAGTACTTTTTTTTTTCACAAAAATTTTCTTTTAGCCTCAGTTTTTTCATTTTCACATGGGCAACAGGATAAAATGGATCCTAAAATTTGTTGGGCAATTTATCCTGAGTACACTGATACCTCATATGTGGTCATAAATCACTGTTTGGGCGCACGGCAGGGCTCAGAAGGGAAGGAGCGCCATTTGACTTTTTGAATGAAAAATTAGCTCCAATCGTTAGCGGACACCATGTCATGTTTGGAGAGCCCCTGTATGCCTAAACTTTGGAGCTCCCCCACAAATGACCACATTTTGGAAACTAGACCCCCTAAGGAACTTATCTAGATGCACGGTGAGCACTTTGAACCCCCAGGTGCTTCACAGAAGTTTATAACGCAGAGCCGTGAAAATAAAAAATCATTTTTTTTTCTCAAAAAATGATTATTTAGCCCATTATTTTCACAATGGTTACAGGAGAAATTGGACCCCAAAAGTTGTTGTATAATTTGTCCTAAGTACGCTAGCACCTCACATGTGGAGTGGAACCACTGTTTGGGCACACGTCAGGGCTCGGAAGGGATGTAGTGACGCTTTGAAATGCCGACTTGATGGAATGGTCTGTGGCGGGCACAGCCCCTGATGTGCCTAAACAGTAGAAACCCCCCACAAGTGACCACATTTTGTAAACTAGACCCCTCAAGGAACTTATCTAGATGTGTGGTGAGCACCTTGAACCCCCACGTGCTTCACAGAAGTTTGTAATGCAGAGCCGTGAAAATAAAAAATCATTTTTTTCCTCAAAAACTGATTTTTTTGACCCACAATTTTTTATTTTTACAAGGGTAACAGGAGAAATTGGACCACAAAAGTTGTTGTACAGTTTGTCCTGAGTACACTGGTACCCCATATGTGGAGGGGAACCACTGTTTTGGCGCATGGGAGAGCTCAGAAGGGAAGAAGCGCCATTTTGGATTGCAGACTTGATGGAATGTTCTGCGAGCGTCATGTTGCGTTTGCAGAGCCCCTGATGTGCCTAAACAGTAGAAACCCCCACAAGTGACCCTATTTTGGAAACTAGACCCCCCAAGGAGCTTATCTAGATGTGTAGTGAGCACTTTGAACCCCCAAGGGCTACACAGAAGTTTATAACGCCGGGGCATGAAAATAAAAAAATCATATTTTTTCCACAAACATGATCTTTTAGTCCCCAATTTTTTTATTTTCCCAAGGGTAACAGGAGAAATTAGACCCCAAAAGTTGTTGTCCAATTTGTCCTGAGTACGCTGATATCCCATATGTGGGAGAAAACTACTGTATGGGCACACGTCGAGGCTCGGAAAGGAAGTAGTGACGTTTTGAAATGCCGACTTGATGGAATGGTCTGCGGGTGTCATGTTACGTTTGCAGAGCCCATGATGTGCCTAAACAGTAGAAACCCCCCCAAGTGACCCCATTTTGGAAACTAGATCCCCCAAGGAACTCCTCTAGATGTGTGGTAAGCACTTTGAATCTCCAAGTTCTTCACAGAAGTTTATAACGCAGAGCCGTGAAAATAAAAAATCATTTTTTTTCCACAAAAATAACATTTTTAGTCCCCAGTTTTTTTTTTCCCAACAGTAACAGGAGAAATTAGACCCCCAAAGTTGTTGTGCAATTTTTCCCGAGTACGCTGATACCCCATATGTGGGGGTAAACCACTGTTTGGGCACACGTCGGGGCTTGGAATAAAGGGAGCACTGTTTGACTTTTTGAACGCAAAATTAGCAGGAATCAATGGTGGCGCCATGTCGCGTATGGAGACCCCCTGATGTGCCTAAATAGTGGAAACTTCTCAATTCTAACTCCAACCCTAACCCCAACACACCCCTAACCCCAACCCTAACCCCTACACACCCCTAACCCTAATACAAACCCTAACCATAACCCTAACCCCAACACACCCCTAACCCTAATCCCAACTCTAACCATAAACCTAACTACAAGCCTAACCCTAATCCCAACCCTAATCCCAAAACACCCCTAACACATCCTAACTCTAACCCTAACCACAAACCTAACCCTAATCCCAACCCTAACCCTAATTCCAACCCTAACCCTAATTCCAACCCTAACCCTAATTCCAACCCTTACCCTAGTTCTAACCCTAAACCTAGTTCTAACCCTAAGGCTTGGTTCATATTGCGTTTTACCAGCCCGTTCAACACATAGCGTTGACGGGCTGGTAACGGTATAGCATAACGCGATCGCGTTATGCTATACCCACTAGTGCAGAGGAATCAGCGATGATTCATCTGTGCTAGCGGTGACGGAGCCCAGACGCTGCAGCCCGCGTCCAAGGCTCTGTCACTGAATGACGACACGTCGCGAATGCATGCCACTTCACGGAATGCATTGCGATGCGCACACAAATGGGGTGAATGGCAGCGTTAACGGACTGCGTTACACGGCGTTATACCGCGGTGAAACGCAGTCCATCTAACGGACTGCCATAATGCAATATGAACCCAGCCTAACCCTAAACCCTGAGGCCCCGTGCACACGTTGCGGATTCACTTGCGGATTTTTCTAAAATCCGCAGGGTAAAATGACCTGCCTTTTACCTGCGTATTTAGCGCGGATTTACTGCGGTTTTTTCCTGCGGTTTTACACCTATAATGGAATAGGTTAAAATCGCTGTGGAATCCGCACAAAGAATTGACATGCTGCGGATTTAAAACCGCAGCAAATGTGCGCTGAAAAATCTGCAGCATGTGCACAGCGTTTTTTTTTTACCATTTATTTGCATTGTACTGTACATGGTTTCTGGATCTGCTGTGGATCCTCAGCGCGAAATCCGCTGTGGATCCGCAGCAAAATCCGCTGCTGATCCGCAGCAAAATCCGCTGCTGATCCGCAGCAAAATCCGCTGCGGATCCGCAGCAAAATCCGCTGCTGATCCGCAGCAAAATCCGCTGCTGATCCGCAGCAAAATCCGCAACGTGTGCACAGGGCCTAATAGGAAAAAAAAAATTCTTTATTATTTGTCCCTACCTATGACAGGGGGTTCACTTACTTTTTTTTTATTTTGATCACTGTGACAGTTTATCACAGTGATCAAAATAAATTTCTGGAATCTGCAGGGTGCACTGCGCATGCGCCGGCCGCCGCGCACTGCGCACGCGTCCGCATTTCCAAGATGGTGGCGCCCATGAAGAATCCCGGGCAGCCGCCGGGACGGATCCAGGGACATCGGTGGACCGGGAGAGGTGAGTATGGGGGTCAGAAGGTGAGGGGGGGTCGGAAGGTGAGGGGGTGGGATCGGAAGGTGGGGCAGCGGAGGCCAGGACGAGGGGAGCTGTTAGTGACGGCTGTGACCGATCACCGCCATTTTTCGGTGGCGGCGGCCGATCGCCGCCGTGACTTGATGTGGGGGGTCGGTTCTCGGTCTCCAGCCATGGCAGATGCTATTGCAGCATCGGCCATGGCTGGATTGTAATATTTCACCAATTTGATTGGTGAAATATTACAGATTGCTCTGATTGGCTGTTTCACTTTTAACAGCCAATCAGAGCGATCGTGGCCACGGGGGGGTTAAGCCAACCCCCCTGTGGTGAAGCACAAAGGGTCTTGTGCCTGCGGGTCGGGTGACCTTTCAGTGACCCCTGTCACCCGGCCCGCAGGAACGTGATCCTTTCATGACGCCACATAGGCGTCACAGGTCGGATTGGCACTGACTTTCATGACGCCTACGTGGCGTCACAGGTCGGGAAGGGGTTAATAGCCTGGGAACTTTTATGGTTATTGGCTTATTTCCAGAATGTTAACATCAGCTCACAGCAGTCAGCTTTCCCTCTGCTGGCTATGAAAGTTAAGGGGTCCTTACACCATTTTTTTCATTTTTTTAAATTATTAGCAAGTAGACTAAAATACACACCCAAGGTAACCTTGGTTCATAGCATCCAGGTATTCCAGCAGCTAGAAACTCCAGTAACCTTAAAATGTCCCTCAAAGTTTCCCATGAGGTTTCATACCTCCCAGCTGCTGGAAGACCCAGTGGCTGTGTTACCTGAGTTCAAAGCCATCGGGTCTCTTGGTAGCTTTAGTGCCTGACTGACAATCCAAGGCCCCTTACCAGTCTGAGAATACCAGCATCCAGCTATCTGCTTTAGCTTGACTGGTTGCCCTGTGGATTTTTTTTTATTATTTAAATAATTGAAAAGAATGGCATTTGTACCCCACTATTTTTGATAACCAGCCAAGCTAACGCTGACAGCTGAGGGCTGAAGACTGAAGTTGTTAGTTTTGCCTGCATTGGTTGTCAAATATAGAGAGCATACTCCTGCTATCATACACCTGCTCTTGTTGCTATCAGCGAGACCAGGTGCAGGATGATGAGAGCAGGCTTTCATTAGCCAGAGCCGGCAGTACTGCAGATCAGAGCCAGTGTTTCTCATGCTGTCACACAGATGACATTGTGGGAAAAAACCCAATGTTCGGGACATCCATCATTCTAGTACCCCAACCGAATCTTTTTTAAATGTTCTGCCGAACCTGCCCGACCTGAACATCCACAGGTTCACCCATCTATAGTTATGTACTCCCTAAGATTTTGAATTTCTACACCTATTACATAAATTAGTTTACTTGCATTTTTAACGTGTTTTTATCGTATTTTTGTCTCTTGTTTTTGTGTCATGTGATAGATAAAGCTGCTTTGTTTTTGATAATTCCTGATATTTGGCATTGACAAAACTTTATTGATACAGTCATGTGCAGTTTTTATATGCAGATTTTCTACATCTAATGCAAGGCTATGGGAAAAATATACACATAAAACTGAGTGTACCCACTGGAGAAATTGGCCTTTTGAAGATTTGCAACACGCACGACTGATCAGTTTACGCTGAGTAAAAAAACTCACAGTGGACATGATTTCTTTAAATCCCATCTACTTTGCTGAAACTGTGATATGCTGCATTTTCTATGCATCAAAATAAGCAGTGTCAAAAGCTCCTTTGTAGTGGATCGAGTTTTTTTAAAACTTGATCTGTTACAAATGCATGACACCTGGACATGTGAGCAGAGCCTGGCTGGGAATATCATATATTGGAAGAAGCTTCTCATTCTATAGACATGGGTGGCTGATAAGACAAAGTGGAAAATAACAATAATGTAAAAAATAGAAGAATATTAACTCTAGGAAAACATTTTATGTAGGTCCTTAATCTATTGTTAATATGTGATATAAAGAGGTGTCAATGCAAGTGAAAGAAGCCATTATTAAAGATAAAAGAAAGCAAAACAAATGCAACAGACACAAAATAAACACTTTAGGAGTGCCCAAATTAACAATTCCATACATTCTTAAGTAGCTATGCACAAAAAAAAAGAGCATGAATCTCACTTTCTAAAATCATACGTTGATCTAATGCCGCTAGGCAAAAATTTATATAACTGAACATGATGTTCTTAGTTTAACATTCTGATCAGACTGTATGAAGCTCACTGTCACAGCAAACCCCGTAGTGGGTCCTACCGCCCTAACGGAGCACAGCAGTGTGCCGAACACCACCACAGCGGCCATGCACCTGCAGAGCAGACGGTCTGGTACCCCACAGCGCCCACGATGCAAACTGAGTCCCCATGACTCCAGACCACGCTGCCCCACCAGCACAAAACCACAGCAGCAATGGCCACCACTCAGCACCCACATCAAATGAAATAAGACCTGCTAGGTCGAAACGCGTCTGTTTCAGACCACCAGGGACCCCACTTGTATATGCCTTTTTTCTATCAAGATGGATTTTAATTTTATCCAATAAAAATTGAATTTTTATTCATTTTTGCGCTGGAGATTTTTTTCTACATGTTTTGCTGCAGGGGACGCCTCTAATCAAGGTGGCTCCGTGCGCATGAGGATTCTGATCTACTGCTGAGATTGAAAATCTTCTGGACTACTGCTGAGACTGGTGAGCTGACTATTTTCCTGCTTTTTCCCTCTTTTTCCCTGCTTACACACATCAAATGAAAGGAGCACTGAAACTCACCTTCCTCCAGCTCTTCAGTGAGCGCAGAAATGGGCTAGACCCCTTACTTTGCAGTCTCCTGCTAATTAAAATCATCTGTGCCAAATGGGAGGAGTGCTGGTCCAAGAAAAGGGAAAGAACGTGCTATGCACCAAAAAAAAAAAAGCATGAACCGCACCTCCAAAAATCATACGTTGATCTAACGCTGCTAGGCAAAAATTTATATAACTTTCATTCTCTTTTTTTTTTTTATTGGTGTATAGTACAATCTCAAAAACACCAAAAGGCCTGTAATGAAAACTTAACCTTAAAATAGAAAGATATAAAAAATAAATGTATCTAAATATTAATTACCATTTTGATTGCTGGTAAAGGTAGAGTAGTATGTTGCAGAGAATTCTAATCTTGATGATCTATCAGAGGTTGAATACACAATGCTGATGCTGTTTGAAGAGGAGATGAAATCCAAAGATTTTGTACTGCAGAGTTCTCCAAGTAAAGTTGATCCAAAAGGAGTTCCATCATAAACTGACAAAGTTGATGACGAGCAGGACCAAAGACTCACCATTCTGGTCATAAGAATTCAATTAATACAATATTAGTTTACAAAATTCATTACTGAATTTTTCCATGCATTAAAAGAAACCTAAAAGGAGATTCATGCTTCCCAAAACATGGTCAGAATGATTCCAGATGCATTGCAAATAACTAGTCCAAGGCAAGTCCATGATGACTTTCCCCTGTCCCTCCACCCCAAACTGAAAGTGCTCTCCCTATGGGCTTCTTTCCACTTGCGAGAAATACGTCCGATTCTCGCATGTAAAAGCCCAGCTCTGGGGCCGGCATTCAGGAGTGGAGCGAGCAGCTTCATAGAACTACATGCAGCCGCGCACTCCACTCCTGAGTGCCGGTGCCAGAGCTGGGCTTTTACATGCGAGAATCGGACATATTTCTCGCAAGTGGAAAGAAGCCCTATGTGTGTAAATGTACGGGACATACCTCAATGACCAGTCATTCAAGATGCATTGTCCTCACCTACATTTCAGGATCCCCTTAGGTATTTAGTCAATAATTGCACATATTTAAAACGATGATTTCACATAGTGCTAATAATATCCCAAAAGTAATAGGAATGAAAAAATACCTTTTAACCATGCCAAAGGAGTTGAAAAGAAAAGTATTGAGTGAGGAAAAGAAGGGCTCAATTATGGCTTTACTAGCAGAGGGATACAGTGATCGTCATGTTGCCTCCATCCTTACAATTTCTAAGATGGCAGTCCATTGCAACAAGGTCAAGTAGCAGACATTGGGGACAACAAAGCTACAGACCCGCAGAGGGTGAAAACGACTCTCTACTGACGGGATGACCGTCATCTTATTCAAATGTCACTCAGTAATCTTCTCTGATGAGTTTAATTTTCAGCTTTGTCCAACACCTGGTCGTCTAATGGTTAGACGGAGACCTGGAGAGTCGTACAAGCCACAGTGTCTTGCAGCCACTGAGAAATTTGGTGGTGGATCGGTGATGATCTGGGGATGCTTCAGCAAGGCTGCAATTGGGCAGGTTAATCTTTGCGAAGGACGTATGAATCAAGCCGCATACAAGATTATCCTGGAAAAACAGTTGATTCCTTCTGCTCAGACAATGTTCCCCACCTCTGAGGACTGGTTTTTCCAGATGAACAATGCGCTATGCCACACAGCTAGGTCAATCAATGTGTGGATGAAAGACCACCACGTCAAATCCCTGTCATGGCCAGCCTAATCTCCAGACATGAGCCCCATTAAAAACCTCTGAAATGTAATCAAGAGGGAGATGGATAGTCATAAGCCATCCAACAAAGAAGAACTGCATACATTTTGTACCAGGAGTGACATAAGGTCACCCAAAAGCAGTGTGAAAGACTGGTGGAAAGCTTATGAACTTGTTTTCTTTGCATTGAGATCTGCAAGCACTGTATTTTTTTTGTTATTTTGACCATTTCTCATTTTAAGAAAATAAATACAAAATGTATTGCTTGGAAATTCATACACATGTCAGTAGTTTATAGAATAATAGAACAATTTACATTTTACTCAGAAATATACCTATAAAGAGAAAAATCAATCAAACTGAAAATTTTGCAGTTGTCTATTAATCTTTGCCAGAGCTGTATAGATAGCAATCTTTCCACTGAGAGTTGGGAACAGTTTTACTAATTTTCTTCGTTGCCAGACTTGCATCAATCTAATTTTGTGTGGGGTGGAAAGTATTTTAAGAAGAAAAATTGTTTCAATATAAAAATGAAAGGTTATTTTTTGCCGTATACTCACATGAATGTTCTGAAGTTGAGATGAATTCTATAATTGTTCGGAACACTAATGTACCAAACGCAGTAATCAGATGCTGAAGATATATTTGATTCAAAAGAAATATTTCCGTATAAACTGGTCAAAATGTCCCCACATTTGACTGCAGATAGTAAAGGAAAAAGAGATTGCTTTTGACAAAATGTGCAATGTAAATAAAAAAATATCTTATATAGTAAGATGAACTATACATCCGGAATACTATGTATAAAACAGACATAATTATTATGTTTAATGAAGAGATTGCTGATGAATTTCCCATAAATATAGTGGGTACTGGATAGGAAGCCAAAATTGTCTCATGACTTCAAAAGGCTTTTGCAATTGAACTGTATTAATGGTGCAAAATTACAAATTCTGAAATGCTACGTATGAGATTTCTAGCTGTTTTTTTTTTTTTGGAAAGCACAAGGACCCACAGTCTTTCATTGATCCATACATACATCCATTTTTGAAAATGGGTCCGCGACTCTGGGAAATAAGATTCAGAGAGTGTCCTATTCTCATCCGTTTGCAGATCAAACTAGGTTATTAAAGTCTTCAGAGACTTCAGAGTTCCATCCAAGTTTCATCCATTTTTTACTGATCCATTGATAAAAGTCAATGGATAAAAGAAAGTTCAGACAGTCTAAAGCCACATTCACACATTCAATAGTTGATCAGTATTTGACATAAGTATTTGGGTAAGCCAAAAACAGGAGTGGAACAATCAGAGGAAAATTATAATAGAAACACGTCACCACTTCTGTATTTTTAACCTGCTCTTGGTTTTGGCTTTCAAACACTAATGTGAAATACTGACCAAATACTGAACTACTGAACGTGTGAACATAGCCTAACTGATTAAGTGGAAAAAAAAACTATGAGAAAGGAAAAGGAAGCAACAAGTATGCAACTATTATGACACCTAAGAAAAAATCATTTTGCTTCTCTAAGTTGGTAACACACAGCTTTGTGAATGCAGCCTAAGAGCTTGTTCACACATCCAATTTTCTTGTACGAGTGTTATCCATGAAAACCTAAGATAGCAGTCATATGTATGATATTCTATGAGGCTTTTTACGTGAGTGGTCTACAGAAACATTGGAGACATGTCCAATTTTGATCTGAGGATTGGATCGAAACCTTCAACACAAGTCTATGGGGTCTGTGAAAAAATTGAACTGCACTCAGATGACATCAGAGTGTAGTCCCATTTTCATGGACTGTCAGAAAGGAGAAGATGAAGAAGCATTTTTTTCTCTCCAAGTATGAGAAAAACTGATGATGCTCACATCCCACTCTGATCAAAATAATCAGTCTGTTTTTTCTCGTACCTAGAAAATTCTGATGTCTGATAGAGCCCTAACTCAGACTGGAACCCTTGCCTCTATTAGGTAGGTCTTTTCTGTATTTGTAATGTTTATTTGCTGTTAAAAATTATAGCAAAACATTGCTATAAAAACTATCTTTCTGCAGCCTTCCCTACTCCCGTTTGAAAGTCATCCTCTTATTTTCCTAGTTTTATTAGTTTCTAATTCACATAAACATTTACAAAAAATGCATAAAGTTCAGTATATTCATGTGTAAATGTATTGTTCAGTGGGTGCCCTTTCATTCCCTGGCCCAACTATTTTGCTGACTCATATCTATTGTACTTATTAGTTAATATGGTTAATAAAAACATATGTACTTACTGCCACCATTAATGTTCTGATCACCTGTAATGTCACAAACAGACAAATTAGATATCAAGTAAAATTAGATATTGTATAGAATTTTATGATATAAATATTGAGTGTTATGTAATCTGTAAAGAACTGTAGAAAATATAATGCAACCAAACTGTTGTTTTAGGCTATGTGCACACATTGCAGATTGTTAGCATTTTTGCCACGTAAACGCGGCAAAAACGCTTACCCAATGCAACGCATTATATCCTATGGGATTCCGCAATGATGTGCACATGCTGCGTGTTTTTCCGCGGCCAAATCGCATCGCGGAATAAAACACAGCATGTTCATTCTTTTTCCGGAAACACGGCGATTCCACCGACATAGGAATGCATTGAACCGCTTACTTTACGCATGTTGCTATACACACCATCCGCAAAGTAAGCGGTTCATGTGCGGATGGTACCCAGGGTCTGGAGGAGAGGAGACTCTGCCCTGGGTACCATATCCCTGTAAAAACAATAATTAAAATAATAAATAATGATATTCTCACCTTCCGGCGGCCCCCGCAGCCTTCCCGCCTCTCAGCGACGCTCCCGGCCAATCCCGCTCCCAGGTGTCCTTTGCGACAATGACCTCAGATGACGTAGCGGTCTCGCGTGATGCTACGTCATCTGGGGTCATTGTCGCAAAGGACGCCTGGGAACACGATTGGCCGGGAGCTTCTCTGAGAGGCGGGAAGGCTGCGGGGGCCACCGGAAGGTGAGAATATCACTTTTTTTTTATATTTTTAACACTAGATCATTTTACTATTGATGCTGCATAGGCGGCATCAATAGTAAAAAGTTGGTCACACGTGTCAAACACTGTGTTTGACTCATGTGACCAACCTGTCAATCAGTTTTCCAAGCGATGCTACAGATCGCTTGGAAAACGCTAGCATTCTGCAAGCTAATTATGCTTGCAAAACGTTAGTTTCTAGCGGGAATACGCATACCAATAAAAATGCGTATTTCCAGCGGCAGGGAGGTGTGGGATTGCAGCGGAAATTTCTGCGGCAATTCCGCAACGTGTGCACATAGCCTTAATCTTAAGCAATATATAATTTGTAAAGAACTATAGAAAATACAATACAACCAAATTATTGCTTTTGCATAATTTTGAATAACTAAAAATAAAATGATCACCCTTTTTTCTCTTTGGAAAATAATTAATGGCCTACTAGGACTGCCAAGGGTCTGCTGAAGACCTCCGTTACTGTTCTCTTGGTACTGCTGTGAAACTCAGTTGTAGCTAAATACATAGTACAAACAATCAAATAATTACTAAAATAGACTAGAATCTATAGAAAATAAAAGCAAAATGAACATTTGTATAGCAACAAATCTCCATGACAAAAATATACTCAAAATTCTGGCTCCTCTTTATCTGAAAAGAATGAGAATATTATTGTCTCTATGAGACTCCTACTTGTTTTGTTTATTTTACACCAAAATCATGCATGCTTTATTAGATAAATCTCTACCTTTCAGTTAAATATTCACAGAACACGGGGATTTTTTATAATCCAGGATTATGCAGTTATTAAATTAACTACTGATATTTATTTTGCATTGCATTTTATGTACACTCATTTGCATTAAAATTGCTACATCAAGAATAATAATGTGGCATTATGAAAATCATAGGATGAACAGACGTTAATGACATGTATATGATGAAAATAAAACAGATTTTTCTCTAGTCACCTTCCACGACAGCCACATGGAGGATGTTTCCCCGCCCTAATGGAGAACAGGAACACACAAGAGGTTAAATACCCCTCCCCTTCCTGCACCCTCCAGTGTTTTTCCTGTTCCCCAGTGGGGCATGAAGAGGTCGTGCAGGGGCTGCCGTGGCCGGCGAGCGGAGCTCCTGGATCCTTACCGCTGGGTAGCCGAGGTCGTTGGGGTTCGCCTCCTCCTCCTCATTACGGCTGCTCCCGTCTCCTGGGCCTCCATGGACTCGGGACCCCTCTCCCACCCCTCCTGCGCCTCCAAGGGCGGTAAAGCGGGGCGGTGAAGTGCGGCCGGGGTCCCTTCCAGCTCCCCGGCATCCTCCTCCCTCTCCTCGCTGTATCAGGGCCGAAATCTGATTCTCCAGGAATGGGCTTCTCCTGAAAAAGGGCTGTCTGTCCCCTCGGAGTTGAGGAACCTCTTTCCTCTGGAGGGAGATAATTCAATGTGGGAGATCTCTAAGGTAGATGTCCAGGTCTCTAAGGTTTCCAAAAAGACCTCTCTCCCCTTTGAGGATGCTTCTCAGTTGAGAGATCCGATGGATCGAAAATTGAAAGCCATCTAAAAAAATCTTGGGAGGCCTCGGCTAGTTTGTTGAAAGCAAACATAGCTTCAACATGCGTCGCTAGAGCTCTTTCCCTCTGGCTCCGCACCCTAGAAGACAACCTCTCCCAAGGGACCTCTAGACAAGAGATCTTGGAATCCCTCCCCCTTCTACAGAAAGCTACGGGCTTTCTGGCTGATGCCTTGGGGGAATCCGTTAGAGTGGCAGCTAAGAATCTGGTCCTGTCTAACTCGGCTAGAAGAGCGCTTTGGCTAAAGTCATGGGGGGTGACATCACATCGAAATCTAAACTCTGTGCCATACCGTCCAGGGTCAACATGTTTCCGGTCCAGTACTGGACGAAATTCTTGAAAAAGCCTCTGACAAGGGGAAGTCACTACCAGAGCAGAAAAGTATCAAGAAACGTTTTTTTCGTCCCCAACGTGAACAACAATCCTCTCAAAAATAGTTTAGAGGAAAAGGGAAAACAGGCCGGTGGAGCTACCCGAAAGGGGGTAGGGGAAAAAACATCCTCGTCCCTCAACAACAACGCACCCCGGATAAACAATGACTCTCCAGTGGGGGGGTCGACTCTCACAATTTTTAGCCCGATGGAAGTCGATATCCACAAACCCGTGGATCCTCCACACCATACAATATGGGCTGAAGCTGGAATTCGACACCCCCCTCCCCATGCCTGAAAATTACACCCCGACAGGGCCCAAATCGCCAAGATTCCTTGCTTCTACAGGCACAAAACCTACTACAAGAGAAAGTAATTTCTCCTGTTCCCCAACAGGAAGTGGGCAAGGGCCATTATTCCTGTCTTTTCCTCATAAAAAAACCTTCTGGGAAATGCAGGGTTATAATAAACCTAAAACCCCTAAATCAATTCATCAAATACCGAAGGTTCAAGATGGAGTCAATCAAATCAGCGATTCCTCTAATTGGGAAAGACTGGGTCATGGCGACAATAGACCTGAGGGACGCCTACTGTCATATCCCAATACATCCAGATTGCAGGAAGTTCCTCAGGTTCGCGGTTGCTCACGAACGGGGGATCAGCCACTTCCAATTGAATGCCCTTCCGTTCGGGGTATCTCCAGCACCAAGGGTATTAATGAAAATAATGAGAAAAGCAGTCATCTTTATCCGCCTACAACGAATCTGCATCGTTCCATATTTGGACGACCTGCTGGTAGTTGCACCATCAATAGTCCGTCTAAACCAAGATGAGACAAAAACCCTGGAGATTCTACGATCTCTAGATTGGATCCTGAATCTACAGAAATCAGACCTTCGCCCCTCTCCAAGGAAAAAGTTTCTAGGCGTTCTCCTAGACTCAGAACAAAGGGCATCCTTCCTTCCCAAGGAGAGCCGACAAGACCTCCGCCAGAGGATGGCCAGGTTCAGACAACAGAGTACTCCGACTCTAAAAGAATCTATGTCCATCCTTGGATCAATGACAGCATGTATCCAAGCGGTCGCCTGGGCTCAGGAGCACACGCGGGTTCTCCGATCTCACGTCCTGCTACATGCAAGGAAATGTCAGAATATCCTGTCCAGAAGAATTCCGCTTCCTGGACATGTAAAAACGACCCTGGCATGGTGGCTGGACAACAAAAACCTGCGGCAAGGAGTGGACTGGGACCAGCTTCCCCTGAAAGTGCTCCATACAGATGCCAGCCGCAGAGGTTGGGGCGCAGTGGTAGAGAAAGCTTATTTCCAAGGTGTATGGTCCCTGGACATAAGGACAAGCTCTTCAAACCTGAGAGAATTGAAGGCAGTGGAAGAAGCGCTGAAAGCAGCCTTGACCCTCATCGAAAACCATCACATTCGTATCTACTCCGAAAATGTGACGACGGTAGCCTACCTTCGTCATCAAGGGGGCACGAGATACGCCAGCTTGAAAGCGGTCGCAGCAAGAATATTTCTCTGGGCAGAGAAGCACCTGCTATCTATCTCGGCAGTTAGTAGTTAGTAGTCTTCCTATCTCTAACATCAAGATGGGGCAATCCAGAGATAGACTTGTTTGCAAACGCTCAGAAAACCAAGGCCAAAACATTTTTCTCCCTCAGTCAGTCGCACAGAGCTCAAGGGATAGATGCCTTCGCCCACACTTGGAACTACAATCTGGCGTACGCCTTCCCGCCAATTCCTATGCTGGCGAAGACACTACAGAAAATTCGGCTGGACCAAGTCACAACAATTCTAATAGCCCCAATGTGGCCAGGGCGAAGTTGGTACAGCGCATTGTTAGAAATGGCTCAGAACAATCCCGTCCTTCTGGGCCAGGAACCCGATCTCCTTCATCAGGGTCTCATACTGTATCCGAACCTCAGCAACCTAAACCTTGCAGCCTGGTTGCTGAAACCGACATCCTAAAAGCTAGAGGGCTCTCAGAGAGAGTGATCCACACCCTGCAGCAAAGCAGGAAACCGGTGACCAATGTCATCTATGGCAAAGTATGGAAGAGATTCTCCTCCTGGTGCCTCCCTAACGTTCCGGACCCTTTTAATCCCAACATTGCTCAAATTCTGGACTTCCTCCAAAAGGGGTTGGACCTGGGGCTTACCCCAAGCACATTAAGAGTCCAGGTTTCGGCCCTCAGTTCATACTTCGATAAAGATCTGGCTAACCACCATTGGGTCAAACGGTTTATGGTGTCCGCAAGCCGGATACGTCCCAGAAACCTTAACCGGGTTCCCCCTTGGGATCAAAACTTAGTTCTCAACAGTTTAACACAAGCCCCTTTTGAACCGTTGTACTCGTTACCACTGAAGACTCTAACATACAAAGCTGTCTTCCTCGTAGCAATCACGACGGCTAGACGTGTAGGGGAGTTACAGGCCCTTTCCATACAAGAGCCCTTCCTATCTCTGAACGTAGATAGTATAGTTTTACGTTTAGACCCCTCCTTTATGCCCAAGGTGTCCTCAGATTTCCATAGAGGTCAAGATACAGTGTTGCCCTCATTTTTCCCAAATCCGTCTAATGAGGAAGAAACAAGCTTCCACACTCTGGATGTCCGCAGAGTGGTCCTCCATTACCTAGAACAGACCAAGGACTGGAGAATAGACCAGAATCTCTTTATTCAATCTCAGGTCGCAATAAGGGGAAGAAAGCGGCCTAAAGCACAATCGCAAATTGGATCAAACAGTCTGTTTGGCATTCTCATCAAGAGATCTTCCCCCTCATGCTTCGCTGAAAGCTCACTCCACGAGATCAGTTGCTACATCGTGGGCAGCAAGAGGGAACGCTTCATCGGAGGAGATATGCAGAGCTGCTATCTGGTCTTCGGTGCATACTTTCACCAGGCACTATAAAATAAATTTTGATAGGATCTGACATTCGGCAGACATGTTCTGCAGGCTGTGGTCCCCCCCTAATAGTTTATCGTTGGTATAACTCCATGTGGCTGTCGTGGAAGGTGACTAGAGAAAATAGAATTAGTCTTACCGGTAATTCGGTTTCTAGGAACCTTCCACGACAGCACTAATTTCCCTCCCTAAAGACTATTTACTATAATGGATTCCTGCACTTAGTGGTAATAATACATGCCGAAGTATCCAGAAAAAACACTGGAGCGTGCAGGAAGGGGAGGGGTATTTAACCTCTTGTGTGTTCCTGTTCCCCATTAGGGCGGGGAAATGTCCTCCATGTGGCTGTCGTGGAAGGTTCCTAGAAACCGAATTACAGGTAAGACTAATTCTATTTTCTAAGCATCTCAATTTATTCAGTTCTGAGTATTTTTTTTAAAATTAATTTTACTCACTTATATGGCACCATTAATTCCACACCGCTTTAGAGACATTACCATCCCTATTTTCCTTAGGACTCAGAACCTAAATTCCATATTAGTATGTCTTTGGTGTGTGGGATGAAACCCATGCAAACACAAAGATGACATACAAACTCTTTGGAGCTGTTGTCCATGAGTGGGATTTAAACCCAGGACCCCAGTGCTGCAAAGCAACAATGCTAACCAGGGTGCCATTGTTCTGGTTAGTATGTGTGTCATGCGCAGAAATGAACACATGATTTCATGCCTTGGCTGCTATCAGTGAGGCTACTAATCTGAGGAATGCTCTCCCACTCTGAATACACTTTGCCAAATTATCAAATCCATTGCTGGCAGCTCTCTTTGCAGTTGCCAACCATTGACATCCAAGATGTGCTCAACGGGAGACAAGTTTGTAGACATTGCAAGCTGTGGTAGCAGTTTTAGGCCACGGAGGCTGCTCACAGTAGCATGAGCAACAAAAATGACGTGGGATGCCCCCTATCTTTAACCCCTTTCTGTCGTCTGATGTACTATCCCGTCCATGTGCCCTGGGACTTAATTCCCAAGGACGGGATAGTACGTCATAGGCGATCAGCTGCGCTCCCGGCACTATGTGCCAGGGGCGGTCACAGACAGCTCCCGGCACATTAATCCCTGGCACACTGCAATCAAAGATGATCGCAGTGTACCAGGGGCATAGGGAAGCATTGCGCAGGGAGGGGGCTCCCTGTGTGCTTCCCTGAGACCCTCAGAGCAGCGCTATGTGATTGCGCTGTTCCAAGGGCCTCCTCCCTGCAGGACCCCGGGTCCAAGATGGCCACGGGGTCCTTCCGGGTCCTGCAGGGAGGCGGCTTCCTCAGTGCCTGCTGAGAGAAGGCGCTGAGAAAGACTGCTGCACTGCCTGTCAGATCGCTGGTCTGACAGAGTGCTGTGCAAACTGTCAGACCGGCGATCTGATATTATACAGTGATGTCCCACCCTGGCACAAAGTAAAAATGCAAAAAAAATAAAAATAAACATGTGTAAAAAAAATTCCTAAATAAAGAAAAAAAACTATTCCCCAATAAATTCATTTCTTTAATGTTAAAAAAAAACTACAATAAAAGTACACACATTTAGTACCGCCGCGTCTGTAACGACCAGCCCTATAAAACTGTCCCTTTAGTTAACCCCTTTAGTGAACCCCTTAAAAAAAAATAAGGCAAAAAAACAATGCTTTATCATCTTATCGCTGAACAAAAAGTGGAATAAAACGCGATCAAAAAGACGAATATAAATAAACATGGTACCGCCGGAAACGTCATGTTGTCCCGCAAAAAACGAGCCACCACACAGCATCATCAGCGAAAAACTAAAAAAGTTATAGCTCGCAGAATAATGCGATGCAAAAACAATTATTTTTTATATATAATTGTTATTGTAAAAAAGCGCCAAAACATAAAAAAATGATATAAATGAGGTATCGCTGTAATTGTACTGACCCAAAGAATAAAACCGCTTTATCGATTTTACCACACGCGGAACGGTATAAACGCCCCCCCCAAAAGAAATTCATAAATTGCTGGTTTTTGTTCATTCTGCCTCACAAAAATCATAATAAAAAGCGATCAAAAAATGTCATGTGTCCAAAAATGGAACCATAAAAATGTCAACTCGTCCCGCAAAAAATAAGACCTCACATGACTCTGTGGGCCAAAAAAAAAAAATTATAGCTCTCAAAATGTGGTGATGCAAAAACTATTTTTTGCAATAAAAAGCGTCTTTTAGCGTGTGACAGCTGCCAAACATAAAAACCCGCTATAAATAGTTAATCAACCCCCCCTTTATCACCCACTTAGGGAAAAATAAAAAAAATTAAAATATGTATTTATTTCCATTTTCCCATTAGGGTTAGGGTTGGGGCTAAAGTTAGGGTTATGGTTGGGGCTAAAGTTAGGATTAGGATTAGGGTTGGAATTAGGGTTAGGGGTGTGTTAGGGTAGGGTTTGTGGATAGGGTTATAATTAGGGTTGGGACTAGGGTTAGGAGTGTGTTGGTGTTAGGGTTGGAGTTAGAATTGGGGGGTTTCCACTGTTTAGGCACATCAGGGGCTCTCCAAACGTGACATGGCATCTGATCTCAATTCCAGCCAATTCTGCGTTGAAAAAGACAAACGGTGCTCCTTCCCTTCTGAGCTCTGCCATGAGCCCAAACAGTAGTTTACCCCCACATTTGGGGTATCAGCGTACTCAGGACAAATTGCATGTTAACGCTTGAGGTCCAATTTCTTCTGTTATCCATGGGAAAATAAAAAATTGGGGGCGAAAATATTTTTGTGGAAAATATATGATTTTTTATTTTTATGGCTCTACGTTATAAACTTCTGTGAAGCACTTGGGGGTTCAAAGTTCTCAACACACATCTAGATAAGTTCCTTGGGGGGTCTAGTTTCCAAAATGGGGTAATTTGTGGAGGTTTCCACTGTTTAGGCACATCAGGGGCTCTCCAAACGCGACATGACACCCGCAGACTATTCCATCAAAGTCTGCAAAGCAAAACGTCACTACTTCGCTTCTGAGCCCCGACGTTGGCCCATACAGTAGTTTTATCCAACATATAGGGTATCAGCATACTCAAGATGAATTGGACAACAACTTCTGGGGTCTAATTTCTCCTGTTACTCTTGCAAAAATAAAAAACTGGGGACTAAAAGATCATGTTTGTGGAAAAAATATGATTTTTTTTTTCACGCCCGGGCATTATAAACTGCTGTGAAGCACTGGGGTTCAAAGTGCTCACCACACATCTAGATAAGTTTCTTTGGGGGTCTCGTTTCCAAAATGGGGTCACTTATGGGGGGTTTCCACTGTTTAGGCACATCAGGGGCTCTTCAAACTGAACATGACACTCATCAAAGTCTGCATTCCAAAATGTCCTTACTTTGTTTCCGAGCCCTGCCGTGCGCCCAAACAGTATTTACTTCCCACATATCGGGTATCAGCATACTCAGGACAAACTGGACAACAACTATGGGAAAAATCAAAAATTGCGGACTAAAAAATCATTTTTGTGGATTTTTTTTCACTCCCAGGCATTATAAACTTTAGTGAAACACTTGGGGGTTCAAAGTGCTCACAACACATCTAGATAAGTTCCTTAGGGGGTTAGATTCCAAAATGGTGTCACTTGTGGGGGCTTTCCACTGTTTAGGCACATCAGGAGCTCTCCAAACACGAAATGGCATCCAGCCAATTCTGCACTGAAAAAGTCAAACGGCGCTCCTTCCCTTCCGAGGTCTGCCATGCAACCAAACAGTGGTTTACCCCCACATATTGGGTATCGGTGTATTCAGGACAAATTGCACAATAACTGTTGAGTTCGTTACCCTTGGGAAAATAAAAATTGGGGTAAAAAGATAATTTTTATGTAAAAAAATATGATTTTTTTTAATTTTACGGCTCAACTTTATAAACTTATATGAAGCACTTGGGGGTTCAAAGTGCTCACCACAGATCTAGATAAGTTCCTTATGGGGTCTAATTTCTAAAATGGGGTCACTTGTGGGGGGTTTCCATTGTTTAGTCACATCAGGGACTATCCATACGCGACATGGCGCCTAATCTCAATTCTAGTCAATTTTGGTTTGAAAAAGTCAAATGGTGCTCCATCCCTTCCAAGCTCTGCTGTGCGCCCAATTAGTGGTTCCTCCCACATATGGGGTATCATCGTACTCAGGGCAAATTGGACCACAACTTTTGTTTTTCCAATTTCTCCTGTTACCCTTGGGAAAATAAAAAATTGGTGACTAAAAGATAGGATTTTTTATTTTCATGCCCGGGCATTATAAACTTGTGTGAAACATTTGAGGGTTCAAAGTGTTCACCACAGATCTAGATAAGTTCTTTAGAGGGTCTTGTTTCCAAAATGGGGTCACTTATGGGGGGTTTCCACTGTTTAGGCACATCAGGGGCTCTCCAAACGCGACATGACACCCGCAGACCATTCCATCAAAGTCTGCAATCCAAAACGTTCCAAGCCCCGACGTGTGCCCATGCAGTAATTTTCTCCCACATAGGGGTTATCAGCGTACTCAGAACAAATTGGACAACAACTTTTGGGGTCCAATTTCCTTGGGAAAAATCAAAAATTGGGGACTAAAAAATCATTTTTGTGGAATTTTTTTTTTTTCACACCCAGGCATTATAAACTTTAGTGAAACACTTGGTGGCTCAAAGAGCTCACAACAGATCTAGATAAGTTCCTTAGGGGTCTAGTTTCCAAAATGGTGTCACTTATGGGGGGTTTCCACTGTTTAGGCACCTCAGGGGCTCTCTAAATGCGACATGGCGTCCAATCTCAATTCTAGCCAATTTTGGTTTGAAAAAGTCAAACGGCGCTCCTTCTCTTCCGAGCCCTGCCGTGCACCCAGACAGTGGTTTTCCCCATATATGGGGTATTGGCATACTCAGGAGAAATTGCACAACAACTTTATCTGTCCATTTTCTCCTTTTACCCTTGTTAAAATAAAAAAATTGTTAGTAAAAATCATTTTTGTGACTAAAAAGTTAAATGTTCATTTTTTCCTTCCATGTTGCTTCAGCTCCTGTGAAGCACCTGACGGGTTAATAAACTTCTTGAATGTGGTTTTCAGTAACTTGAGGGGTGCAGTTTTTAGAATGGTGTCACTTTTGGGTATTTTCTGCCATATACAGGTCCTTCTCAAAAAATTTGCATATAGTGCTAAATTTCATTATTTACCATAATGTAATGATTACAATTAAACTTTCATATATTTTAGATTCATTACACACCAACTGAAATTTGTCAGGTCTTTTATTGTTTTAATACTGATGATTTTGGCATACAACTCCTGATAACTAGAGTTGAGCGATACTTTCCGATATCCAAAAGTATCGGAATCGGAATTGTATCGCCGATACCCAAAAAATATCGGCGATACCCGATACCGATACCGGAAATCCAATGTAAGTCTATGGGAACAAAATATCGGAATTAAAAAAACCCCATTCTTGCCTTGTTGGTTAATTGTACATGAAGGAAAACAACAAAGTCAAAGAGTAATGTAGAATGTATTGGGGAAGGTTGAGGAGACATTAAAGGCATAGATGTTTAACCCAATCAAATGGAATAGCATAAATATTTTTTTTTTTAAAGATGTTCGGATTGACGAAGAAATTGACAATGTTGTTAACGTTTTTTCTATTTTGGCAAATATGTATATTTCACAACTTCAATGCTCTTCACCTTTTTAACTTTTGACACACTTTATCCTTCATAATCTTCAGCAGCATCATCTTTTTCATCAAATTATTCTTCATCTTCACCTTCTTTATCTTCTTCTTAAACTTCTTGCTATTCATCTTTTTGTTAACATTACTCATATTCTTCTTATTAAACTATTATTCTTATTCATATTGTACTTCATCTTCTTCATCATATTCTTATTTGTGACAGAGAATCCTGTACTTGTAATCTGTCAAAGTATGAATTTTTCATCCTTCCGTTCTTGCTGTCACAAAAGATTTAAATTACAACAGTATGTGTCCGTGTTCAGTTTAGCCTGCAGCAGCAGGCATTTTCCAGGGGCACCACGAGGAGGAACGGACTCACCCCCATACACTGCTTAGTCTTCTTCTGCTTAGAATTTAGAGCATATATTTTGCTCTTCATTTTGGTCTTATACTTCATGTTCTTCTGCTTTTTGATCTTCTGCTTATTGTTCTTAAGTCTCTTGTTCTGTATCTTGTAGTTTGTCTTAACCTTCTTAGTCCTGTTTGGTAATCTTTTATTTCTTCTTTGTGATGGTGTTTAGGCTGGTTGGCTTGATGCTCGTCGTCCTTGTGGTCGTCATCTTCTTCGGGGTGGTCATCAGGGTCGTCGTCTTCATTGTTGGAGATCCAGAGTGATTACCCAAAAAAGCATTGAAAAAATCTTCAATTTGTAAATGTAGCAGAAGGTACAAGAGTCAATGCAAGTAACGAGGACCAGCTGACTGTGCTGGAACCCGGAGGGGCAGCAGAAGGAAAAGAGCCAATGGCACAACCGAGGACCAGCTGACGTTACTGGGACACGGTTACTAAGCAGGAGGTACCTGTGCTCCAAAGCACTACCAAGGACCAGCAGACGTTGCTGGAACTCGGATACCGAGATGGAGGCACCTAGGCCAAAGGCACTGCGGAGAACCAGCTGACGGTACTGGAACCCGGACGGGTAGCAGAAGGTACAAGAGCCAATGCAAGTAACGAGGACCAGCTGACTGTGCTGGAACCCGGAGGGGCAGCAGAAGGAAAAGAGCCAATGGCACAACCGAGGACCAGCTGACGTTACTGGGACACGGTTACTAAGCAGGAGGTACCTGTGCTCCAAAGCACTACCAAGGACCAGCAGACGTTGCTGGAACTCGGATACCGAGATGGAGGCACCTAGGCCAAAGGCACTGCGGAGAACCAGCTGACGGTACTGGAACCCGGACGGGTAGCAGAAGGTACAAGAGCCAATGCAAGTAACGAGGACCAGCTGACTGTGCTGGAACCCGGAGGGGCAGCAGAAGGAAAAGAGCCAATGGCACAACCGAGGACCAGCTGACGTTACTGGGACACGGTTACTAAGCAGGAGGTACCTGTGCTCCAAAGCACTACCAAGGACCAGCAGAAGTTGCTGGAACTCGGATACCGAGATGGAGGCACCTAGGCCAAAGGCACTGCGGAGAACCAGCTGACGGTACTGGAACCCGGACGGGTAGCAGAAGGTACCCATGGAAATTTAAGTTGACAGGCCGCGAGCCGGCCGCAGTTACCGAATCCCACAGTACTACAGTGGGTGATTGTCCTATTGTCACAACGGAAACAGCCTTTATTTGCATATCCCGCAGCACACATAGGAAGCACCTAAACTCCAAGCACCATAGAGTCGGCTAACGCGACCGCAACACGACAGGACAACTTATTGGAGGCTAAGTGACGTTTACACTGACAGGAAACAGATGGCGTGCTGTAACCAGTCTTGGCAGGAGTGAGTAGCCGTGCCAATGACACTTCCGAGCAACAACTGGCGGTGTTGAAGCCCAGGGATGAGAAGACAACAGGGTGGAGGCAGCATGACTTTTTGCCGTTCACACAGCAGGGGAACAGCTGACATTACTGAACCCCAGTAACACAGGAGCAAGTGTTGACTGTGCTAACAGCACTTCCGAGCAACAACTGGCGGTGTTGTAGCCCAGGAATGAGAAGAGAACATGGTGGAGGCAGCAGGACTTTTTGCCATTCACACAGCAGGGGAACAGCTGACATTACTGAACCCCAGTAACACAGGAGCAAGTGTTGACTGTGCTAACAGCACTTCCGAGCAACAACTGGCGGTGTTGTAGCCCAGGGATGAGAAGAGAACATGGTGGAGGCAGCAGGACTTTTTGCCGTTCACACAGCAGGGGAACAGCTGACATTACTGAACCCCAGTAACACAGGAGCAAGTGTAGACTGTGCTAACAGCACTTCCGAGCAACAACTGGCGGTGTTGTAGCCCAGGGATGAGAAGAGAACATGGTGGAGGCAGCAGGACTTTTTGCCGTTCACACAGCAGGGGAACAGCTGACATTACTGAACCCCAGTAACACAGGAGCAAGTGTAGACTGTGCTAACAGCACTTCCGAGCAACAACTGGCGGTGTTGTAGCCCAGGGATGAGAAGAGAACATGGTGGAGGCAGCAGGACTTTTTGCCGTTCACACAGCAGGGGAACAGCTGACATTACGAACCCCAGTAACAAGGAGCAGTGTAACTGTCTACAGCACTCCGAGCAACAACTGGCGTGTGTAGCCAGAGAAGAGAACATGGTGAGGCAGCAGACTTTTGCGTCAACAGCAGGAACAGCTGACATACTGAACCCCAGTAACACAGGACAAGTGTACTGTGCTAACAGCACTTCCGAGCAACACTGGGGTTGAGCCAGATGAGAAGAGAACATGGTGGAGGCAGCAGGACTTTTTGCCGTTACACACAGCAGGGGAACAGCTGACATTACTGAACCCCAGTAACACAGGAGCAAGTGTTACTGTGCTAACACGCACTTCCGAGCAACAACTGGCGGTGTTGTAGCCCAGGGATGAGAAGAGAACATGGTGGAGGCAGCAGGACTTTTTGCCGTTCACACAGCAGGGGAACAGCTGACATTACTGAACCCCAGTAACACAGGAGCAAGTGTTACTGTGCTAACAGCACTTCCGAGCAACAACTGGCGGTGTTGTAGCCCAGGGATGAGAAGAGAACATGGTGGAGGCAGCAGGACTTTTTGCCGTTCACACAGCAGGGAACAGCTGACATTACTGAACCCCAGTAACACAGGAGCAAGTGTTGACTGTGCTAACAGCACTTCCGAGCAACAACTGGCGGTGTTGTAGCCCAGGGATGAGAAGAGAACATGGTGGAGGCAGCAGGACTTTTTGCCGTTCACACAGCAGGGGAACAGCTGACATTACTGAACCCCAGTAACACAGGAGCAAGTGTTGACTGTGCTAACAGCACTTCCGAGCAACAACTGGCGGTGTTGTAGCCCAGGGATGAGAAGAGAACATGGTGGAGGCAGCAGGACTTTTTGCCGTTCACACAGCAGGGGAACAGCTGACATTACTGAACCCCAGTAACACAGGAGCAAGTGTTGACTGTGCTAACAGCACTTCCGAGCAACAACTGGCGGTGTTGTAGCCCAGGGATGAGAAAAGAACATGGTGGAGGCAGCAGGACTTTTTGCCGTTCACACAGCAGGGGAACAGCTGACATTACTGAACCCCAGTAACACAGGAGCAAGTGTTGACTGTGCTAACAGCACTTCCGAGCAACAACTGGCGGTGTTGTAGCCCAGGGATGAGAAGAGAACATGGTGGAGGCAGCAGGACTTTTTGCCGTTCACACAGCAGGGGAACAGCTGACATTACTGAACCCCAGTAACACAGGAGCAAGTGTTACTGTGCTAACAGCACTTCCGAGCAACAACTGGCGGTGTTGTAGCCCAGGGATGAGAAGAGAACATGGTGGAGGCAGCAGGACTTTTTGCCGTTCACACAGCAGGGGAACAGCTGACATTACTGAACCCCAGTAACACAGGAGCAAGTGTTGACTGTGCTAACAGCACTTCCGAGCAACAACTGGCGGTGTTGTAGCCCAGGGATGAGAAGAGAACATGGTGGAGGCAGCAGGACTTTTTGCCGTTCACACAGCAGGGGAACAGCTGACATTACTGAACCCCAGTAACACAGGAGCAAGTGTTACTGTGCTAACAGCACTTCCGAGCAACAACTGGCGGTGTTGTAGCCCAGGGATGAGAAGAGAACATGGTGGAGGCAGCAGGACTTTTTGCCGTTCACACAGCAGGGGAACAGCTGACATTACTGAACCCCAGTAACACAGGAGCAAGTGTTACTGTGCTAACAGCACTTCCGAGCAACAACTGGCGGTGTTGTAGCCCAGGGATGAGAAGAGAACATGGTGGAGGCAGCAGGACTTTTTGCCGTTCACACAGCAGGGGAACAGCTGACATTACTGAACCCCAGTAACACAGGAGCAAGTGTGACTGTGCTAACAGCACTTCCGAGCAACAACTGGCGGTGTTGTAGCCCAGGATGAGAAGAGAACATGGTGGAGGCAGCAGGACTTTTTGCCGTCACACAGCAGGGGAACAGCTGACATTACTGAACCCCAGTAACACAGGAGCAAGTGTTGACTTGCTAACAGCACTTCCGAGCAAAAACTGGCGGTGTTGTAGCCCAGGGATGAGAAGAGAACATGGTGGAGGCAGCAGGACTTTTTGCCGTCACACAGCAGGGGAACAGCTGACATTACTGAACCCAGTAACACAGGAGCAAGTGTGACTGTGCTAACAGCACTTCCGAGCAACAACTGGCGGTGTTGTAGCCCAGGGATGAGAAGAGAACATGGTGGAGGCAGCAGGACTTTTTGCCGTTCACACAGCAGGGGAACAGCTGACATTACTGAACCCCAGTAACACAGGAGCAAAGTGTTGACTGTGCTAACAGCACTTCCGAGCAACAACTGGCGGTGTTGTAGCCAGGGATGAGAAGAGAACATGGTGGAGGCAGCAGGACTTTTTGCCGTTCACACAGCAGGGGAACAGCTGACATTACTGAACCCCAGTAACACAGGAGCAAGTGTTGACTGTGCTAACAGCACTTCCGAGCAACAACTGGCGGTGTTGTAGCCCAGGGATGAGAAGAGAACATGGTGGAGGCAGCAGGACTTTTTGCCGTCACACAGCAGGGGAACAGCTGACATTACTGAACCCCAGTAACACAGGAGCAAGTGTTGACTGTGCTAACAGCACTTCCGAGCAACAACTGGCGGTGTTGTAGCCAGGGATGAGAAGAGAACATGGTGGAGGCAGCAGGACTTTTTGCGTTCACACAGCAGGGGAACAGCTGACATTACTGAACCCAGTAACACAGGAGCAAGTGTTAGACTGTGCTAACAGCACTTCCGAGCAACAACTGGCGGTGTTGTAGCCCAGGATGAGAAGAGAACATGGTGGAGGCAGCAGGACTTTTTGCCGTTCACACAGCAGGGGAACAGCTGACATTACTGAACCCAGTAACACAGGAGAAGTGTTGACT
>JARQOD010000003.1:559828938-559867706 GCA_033576555.1 Oophaga sylvatica
TAATAAAATAGTTACTTTGTACACCATGTATGACATGTCCAGCATGGACTCATCAATGTGATGACACAATAATGTACGATAAAAAATAACCATTTAAAAAACATAATGCATTGTCACAATTTAAGTGTGTGCCTGCAAGTGTAGGTGAAACAAAGGCTACGGATAGCAAAGGTATATTCTATGTCTGTATCAGACAGTGGACAGCCTCTGATGGGTAATGGCGATGTTATACTGTACGTCAATAAAGTCTGCGGCTGCAATCATGCATTTTTTTGCTTGTACAGTGTTGAAGAGGGTAAAAGCATGTCTGGTTGCGCAAGGCTTTATCCGTCAACACTACCTTCCTACTGTCACGCGTAGGGTAGGTAGCGTGTGTCAATTAGATGACTCTATAAAATGTGACGTTCGCAGCGTTATTGCGCCCTAGGGTCGCCAAAAAACGACAGCAGTAATCATTTACTGTCTAATACTCCACCTATGACCAACAAAAAAGACCGTTCCCTCTTTAACAATCTACAAGACTAACAAGCATAATGGTTGACGCTGACTTTATTGAGGTACAGTATTACATCGACATTGTCCATGAGTAACTATGCACTGTGATACCTATATACCATTATTAATTTATATCTGTTGGTTGTTTCAACAGCACTTGCAGGTATAACTACCTATTGTCAGTAGCATGATGCACTTTCTAGATGTAATAATTTATTATTGCACATTATTACCAGTTTAGATGCTAGCCATTTCATATATGGTGTGTGAAGTTACAGTTGGCATCAGTATGTGTATTTTATAATGTCTGTCATAAATAAAACTCGTGATGATGATGATGAGGATTTTATGATTCGTACATCCATTGACTGCATTATCTTACAGGTACAGATAAAGTTCCTTAAAAAGCATTAATTGATAAGTATGAAATGTACTTTTATGCATTAATTTCAAAAAGTGAAGACTATGTTTTAGTTTTTGTTACCATTTGTAATAGACAAGTGCAGATATGCGCTGTGATGACAAATTATTATTTGTCCATATTTGTAATAAAAATTTATCATTCTAGGCCTGGAAAACTTCACAATTTCCTGTTTTAAGCATAACAATCAGGGTGACGGCTCTTCCCTATTTGGAGCATGTTCGACATGTGTTTTTCTGTGCATGTGTAGGGAACAGGAGACTTCTTGCCGGATACACAGCAGGGGAACAGCTAGCGTTACTGAACCCCACTAACACTATAGCTTGTGTATTGGTCTGTGGACACGACACTTCTGAGCAGCAACTGGCAGTGTTGTAGCCCAGGAGTAGAGTTCAGGTGGTAGAAAGATGAACATAACAGGAGACATGGATAACGTTGCGAACCAGTTATTTAATCTGAAAACAGACAGACAAATTCTGGCGAGATCCATGCCTTGTTCATTTTCAGAAAAGTAAGCCGGTCTACATTATCGGAGGATAGTCGCATGCGACGGTCTGTTAGTACACCACCTGCAGCACTAAAGACGCGCTCCGATAATACACTGGCAGCAGGGCAAGCCAGCACCTCCAATGCATACTGGCTAAGCTCTGGCCATGTATCCAGCTTTAGAGACCCAAAACTTGAATGGGGAAGAGCCATCTGGGAGTACACTGAGAGGAAAGACATGTAGTCTGTCACCATCTTACGGAAACGTTGCCTCCTGCTGACTGGAGCCGTCTCGGATGGTGTAGACATTTGTGGCGCTGCCACAAAACTTCGCCACATTTGGAACATACTGGTCTTGCCCTGTGCAGAGGCGCTGCTTGTGCTCCCTCTTGTTGCAGAGCTGTCTCCACTGCCTCGACGCACAGAGCTGCTTTGTAAAGCAGTAGCAGCAGCAGTGCTCTCGGCTGGAATGGAGAACATTATGGATTGCACCAGTGTGTCTTGGTACTCCCGCATTTTACGCTCCCGGTTCAACGGTGTGATGAGGCTTTGTAAGTTGTCCCGGTAGCGAGGGTCTAGGAGGGTGTACACCCAATAATCAGACGTGGTGAGAATGTGGGCGATGCGGCGGTCGTTTCTCAGGCACTGCAGCATGAAATCAACCATGTGCTGCAGACTCCCAACTGGCCAAGAAACGCTGTCCCCTGCAAGAGGCGTCATCTCTGCCTGCTCTGCATCACCCCACCCTCGCTCTACATACTGACTAGAGCGTTGTGTACCTCCCTCTGGAGCGGTGTCTTCCTCCTCCATTGACTCCTCCTCATCCTCCTCACAAAGTGAGCCCTGCCCAGCCCTTTGTGAGGAACCACGTTGCGCTGACTGTCCAGAAGGTGATGGAATTTGTGACTCCTCATCCTCCACCTCTTCCAAAACCTCATCCCTTATTGCTTGCAGTGTTTTTTGAAGCAGGCAGATAAGGGGGACAGTCAGGCTGACTAGTGCATCATCTGCACTCGCCATCCGCGTTGACTCATCAAACGCACGCAAAACGTGGCAGATGTCCTTCATAGAGGCCCACTCAGTAGTGGTGAAGTGTGAACGGCGCAAATTGCGAGTTGATTGCGCCTGATGCAGCTGATACTCCATTACTGCTGGCTGCTGCTCACACAACCGCTCCAACATATGTAACGTGGAATTCCACCTGGTGGGTACGTCACATATGATACGATGTTCAGGAAGGCGAAATTTGCGTTGCAGAGCTGCAATGCGTGATCTGGCCATGCTGGAACGTCGCAAGTGAGCGCACTCTAGGCGGACCTTGTGCAGCAGTGCATCAAGATCCGGATAGTCCCTCAAAAAACTCTGCACGACCAAGTTGAGCACATGTGCCAGACATGGTATGTGAGTGAGGTTGCCAAGGCCCAGAGCTGCCACCAGATTTCGGCCATTGTCACACACTACCAAGCCTGGCTGGAGATAGTTATTAAGGTTGAAGGAAGACTTTAAGTCCATCTAGTTCAACCCATATCCTATCCTAACCTGCCCTAACATGTTGATCCAGAGGAAGGCAAAAAAAAACCCAAGTGGCAAACAGTAAGCTTCACATTGGGGAAAAAAATTCCTTCCCGACTCCACATACGGCAATCAGACTAGCTCCCTGGATCAACGCTGTATCTAGGAAACTAGTGAATATAGCCTGTAATATTATACTTTTCAAGAAAGGCATCCAGTCCCCTCTTAAATTTTAGTAAGGAATCACTCATTACAACATTAGACGGCAGAGAGTTCCATAGTCTCACTGCTCTTACAGTAAAGAATCTGCATCTGTGATTATGGCTAAACCTTCTTTCCTCCAGACGTAGAGGATGCCCCCTTCGTCCCCGTCACAGGTCTAAGAGTAAAAAGATCATTAGAAAGGTCTTTGTACTGTCCCCTCATATATTTGTACATTGTAATAAGATCACCCCTAAGCCTTCGTTTTTCCAAACTAAATAACCCCAAGTGTAATAACCTGTCTTGGTATTGCAGACCCCCCAGTTCTCTAATAACCTTGGTCGCTCTTCTCTGCACCCGCTCCAGTTCAGCTATGTCTTTCTTATACACCGGAGACCAGAACTGCACACAGTATTCTAAGTGTGGTCGCACCAGTGACTTGTATAGAGGTAAAATTATGTTCTCCTCATGAGCATCTATGCCTCGTCTAATGCATCCCATTATTTTATTTGCCTTGGCAGCAGCTGCCTGACATTGGCCACTAAATGTGAGTTTGTCGTCCACCCATACACCCAAGTCTTTTTCAGTGACAGTTTTGCCCAGTGTTTTACAATTAAGCACATAATTATACATCTTATTTGTTCTACCCAAGTGCATGACCTTACATTTATCCCCATTAAAGCTCATTTGCCATTTATCAGCCCAAGCTTCTAGTTTACATAAATCCTCCTGTAATATAAAATTATCCTCCTCTGTATTTATTACCCTGCAGAGTTTAGTGTCATCTGCAAATATTGAAATACTACTCTGTATGCCCCCTACAAGGTCATTAATAAATATGTTAAAGAGAAGCGGCCCCAATACTGACCCCTGTGGTACCCCACTGCTAACTGTGACCCAGTCCGAGTGTGCTCCATTAATAACCACCCTTTGTTTTCTATCCATGAGCCAGTTCTTAACCCACTTACACATATTTTCCCCTATCCCCATTGTTCTCATTTTATGTATCAACCTTTTGTGTGGCACTGTATCAAAAGCTTTTGAGAAGTCCATGAACACCACATCCACTGCATTCCCTTGGTCCAGTCCTGAACTTACCCCTTCATAAAAGCTTATCAGATTAGTCTGACAAGAACGGTCCCTCGTAAACCCATGCTGATACTGTGTCATGAGGTTATTCAGCTTCAGATACTCTAATATAGTATCCCTTAAAAAACCCTCCAGGATTTTACCCACAGTAGATGTTAAGCTCACTGGCCTATAATTTCCAGGTTCATTTTTTGCCCCCTTTTTGAATATTGGCACCACATTTGCTATACGCCAGTCCTGTGGTACAGACCCAGTTATTATGGAATCTTTAAAGATTAAAAATAATGGTCTATCTATAACTGTACTTAATTCCTGCAGTACTCGGGAGTGTATCCCATCCGGGCCCGGGGATTTGTCAACTTTAGTGATTTTTAGACGCCGCCGTACTTCCTGCTGGGTTAAGCATGTGACATTTAATGGAGAAATTTTTTTATCTCTGATCATGTTATGTGTCATTGGATTTTCTTGTGTAAATACAGTTGAAAAAAAGTCATTTAGCATATTGGCTTTTTCCTCATCCTCATCCACCATTTCACCCAGACTATTTTTAAGGGGACCAACACTATCATTTTTTAGTTTCTTGCTATTTATGTAGTTAAAGAATATTTTGGGATTATTTTTACTTTCTCTGGCAATGAGTCTCTCTGCCTCAATCTCTGCTGTCTTGATTTGCTTTTTACAGAATTTATTCAGTCTTCTGTATTTATTTAATGCCTCTTCACTACCTACTTGCTTTAATTCCCTAAACGCTTTCTTTTTGTCCCTTATTGCGCCTCTTACAGCTCTATTTAGCCATAGTGGTTTCCTCCTAATTCTAGCATGTTTATTCCCATAGGGTATATACTGTGCACAGGTCCTATTCAGGATACTAATAAACGTCTCCCATTTTCTTTGTGTATTTTTATGTCTCAGGATATCGTCCCAGTTTATTGCACCAAGATCATCTCTCATCCGTTGGAAATTTGCCTTCCTGAAGTTTAGTGTCCTTGTAACCCCTCGACTACACATCTTATTAAAGGATACATGAAAGCTTATTATTTTGTGATCACTATTACCCAAGTGACCCCCAACCCTTATATTTGATATGCGGTCTGGCCTGTTGGATAATATTAGGTCTAGCAGTGCCCCCCTCTTGTTGGGTCCTGAACTAGTTGTGAAAGGTAATTGTCTCTCATAGTTGCCAAAAACTTATTACCTTTGCTGGAACTGCAGGTTTCTGTTCCCCAATGTATTTCAGGGTAGTTGAAGTCCCCCATAATAATGACTTCTCCTTGAGTTGCTGCTTCATCTATTTGCTTTACGAGGATATTCTCTGTTGCTTCCATTATTTTAGGATACTTATAACAAACCCCTATCAATAATTTATTATTTTTCCCCCCTCCCCTAATCTCCACCCACAGAGACTCTACATCTTCATTAGATTCACAGATATCACGCAGATTCGCTGGCAAAAACCACACGTCGCTCTCCTGCTTGATGGCATTCCAGAGCTCCTGCGCTGTGTGGCTTCGATTCCCCATGGAAATTAATTTCAGGACGGCCTGTTGACGTTTGGCCACGGCTGTGCTCATATCGGTCGCATCAGGTAAGCGTTCACGGGTCCATGTGGAGGTAGACCGTGACGGCTCCTGCAGCGATGATTCTGAGGAACTGGAGTAGGAGGAGGAGTCAATGTGGACAGACTTGATTCCTGCAATCCTTGGAGTTGGCAGAACACGTACAGCGCCACTCGCAAGATCTGTACCCGGCTCCACAACATTGACCCAATGGGCAGTGAGGGAAAGGTATCGTCCCTGGCCATGGGTACTGGTCCACGCATCGGTGGTCAGGTGGACCTTGCTACTGACGGCGTTTAGTAGCGCATGTTTAATTTTTCCCTCAACATGCTTTTGCAGACCAGGGACGGCTTGCCTGCTGAAATAAAATTGGCTGGGCACATTGTATTGTGGGACTGCCAATGCCATTAAGTTACGGAAACTGTCAGTCTCCACCAGCCTGAATGACAGCATTTCAAGGGACAGGAGTTTTGCAATGCCAGCATTCAGAGCCTGTGCTCGTGGATGGTTTGCCGAGTATGGCCGTCTTTTATCCCATGCCTGTGCTACCGATGGCTGTTTTGTGGCCTGGGAGTGTGAGGATGACAGGGAACTTGCAGCTGTGGGTGGACTAACACTGGGTCTCTGGACAACAGTGACAGAGGTTCTTCCATGGCGATCCTGTGAGGAAGCCGAACCAGCTGTGTGTGAGCTGGAGGAAGAGGCTCCAACACGAGCTGAAGATGTAGGTGCTGCTGTAGGTTGGCCTACATCTCCAGTGTGTCTTTGTAACTCAACCACGTGCTTTGACCGCACATGTTTCCACATATTTGTGGTATTAAGGTTACTGACACTTTTACCTCTTTTTACTTTTTGATTACACAGCTTGCATTTGACATAGCAAATATCATCTGCAAGTGTGTCAAAAAAGGACCACGCAGTGCAAGTCCTGGGAGCACCCGTTTTGGCTGTTGGAAGAGAACTGCTACGAACGGGTGCCAAACTGGAGGCTACAGGCAACCGAGTCTGCAGCCTACCTCTCCCTACTGTTTGGACCGTTGGGGCAATCTCTTCCTCAGAGCTGCTACCACCACCTTCCTGTTCCTCACGCCATGTTGGGTCTTGGACCTCATCATCTCCACTACCCTCTTCCAACACCTGCTGCTGTTGGGTGGTCTGGCCAGCACCATGCTCAACAGAAACTGGCACCTGAGTCTCATCATCATCAGATGCGTTCTGCGGTGTGCTGACCATCGGCACTGGCTCACCCGCCTCTTCACATTCAGAGAGACACAGCTGTTGCGCATCACTGCATACTGCCTCTTCTTCACATTCCAGAATGCTGCTTGGCTGGGCCCCTGTTTGCAAGCCAACAGATTCTGAGAACAGAAGCAGAGACTCAGCTGGCTCCAGTTCAGAACTCTCTGACTGCCTGGGCAATTTGGCAGGCGGTGAAGAGACAGATGGTTGTTCAACAGTGCTGTGGTCCTGAGAGGAGGTGGAAGCAATTGAAGTCGCTGCCATCCAACCAACAACGGCTTCAATTTGTTCTTCCCGCAGCAGGGGGGTACGCTGAGCTCCTGCAAAAGTGCGCATAAAGGAACGCTCACGGGGAAAACTGGTGGATGCTGTGTCACTGGGTGCGGCAGCAGCCACAGAATCCCCACGTCCTCTCCCTGCTGAAACTCCACGGCCACGACCACGTGCCTTACTCCCTGCCTTCTTCATCTTGGTAGATTGATAAAGAAAGTCAGAAAAGTTATAAGGCCTAAGTGTGGTTATTCCTCACAGACTACAGTGAGCACTGCAGACAACTGTTCAGTAGCTGTGAAAGGCCCCTTTGTGTACTTCTATAGTGTTTGCAACCAATGTATTGTATACGGATGGAAGCGCGTCACACTAATGGATTAGATTTTTTTCAAATATAATGGAGCAGCACCAATTAGAGAAAAATGTGAAGGATGAGGCAGTGACACACGCTCAGCAGACTACAACCAGCAGTGGTTGAAGAACTAACTGGAGCGTGATCTGCACTCAAAAAATCAAAACCTCACAGACTGCAGTGAACACTGAAACACAACTGTTCACTATCTGTGAAAGGCTCCTTTCTGTACTTCTATAGTGTTTGCAACCAATGTATTGTATACGGATGGAAGCGCGTCACACTAATAGATTAGATTTTTTTCAAATATAATGGAGCAGCACCAATTAGAGAAAAATGTGAAGGATGAGGCAGTGACACACGCTCAGCAGACTACAACCAGTAGTGGTTGAAGAACTAACTGGAGCGTAATCTGCACTCAAAAAATGAAAAGCTCACAGACTACAGTGAACACTGCAGACAACTGTTCAGTAGCTGTGAAAGGCCCCTTTGTGTACTTCTATAGTGTTTGCAACCAATGTGTTGTATACGGATGGAAGCGCGTCACACTAATGGATTAGATTTTTTTCAAATATAATGGAGCAGCACCAATTAGAGAAAAATGTCAAGGATGAGGCAGTGACACACGCTCAGCAGACTACAACCAGCAGTGGTTGAAGAACTAACTGGAGCGTGATCTGCACTCAAAAAATCAAAACCTCACAGACTGCAGTGAACACTGAAACACAACTGTTCACTATCTGTGAAAGGCTCCTTTCTGTACTTCTATAGTGTTTGCAACCAATGTATTGTATACGGATGGAAGCGCGTCACACTAATAGATTAGATTTTTTTCAAATATAATGGAGCAGCACCAATTAGAGAAAAATGTGAAGGATGAGGCAGTGACACACGCTCAGCAGACTACAACCAGCAGTGGTTGAAGAACTAACTGGAGCGTAATCTGCACTCAAAAAATGAAAAGCTCACAGACTACAGTGAACACTGCAGACAACTGTTCAGTAGCTGTGAAAGGCCCCTTTGTGTACTTCTATAGTGTTTGCAACCAATGTATTGTATACGGATGGAAGCGCGTCACACTAATGGATTAGATTTTTTTCAAATATAATGGAGCAGTACCAATTAGAGAAAAATGTGAAGGATGAGGCAGTGACACACGCTCAGCAGACTACAACCAGCAGTGGTTGAAGAACTAACTGGAGCGTGATCTGCACTCAAAAAATCAAAACCTCACAGACTGCAGTGAACACTGAAACACAACTGTTCACTATCTGTGAAAGGCTCCTTTCTGTACTTCTATAGTGTTTGCAACCAATGTATTGTATACGGATGGAAGCGCGTCACACTAATAGATTAGATTTTTTTCAAATATAATGGAGCAGCACCAATTAGAGAAAAATGTGAAGGATGAGGCAGTGACACACGCTCAGCAGACTACAACCAGCAGTGGTTGAAGAACTAACTGGAGCGTAATCTGCACTCAAAAAATGAAAAGCTCACAGACTACAGTGAACACTGCAGACAACTGTTCAGTAGCTGTGAAAGGCCCCTTTGTGTACTTCTATAGTGTTTGCAACCAATGTGTTGTATACGGATGGAAGCGCGTCACACTAATGGATTAGATTTTTTTCAAATATAATGGAGCAGCACCAATTAGAGAAAAATGTCAAGGATGAGGCAGTGACACACGCTCAGCAGACTACAACCAGCAGTGGTTGAAGAACTAACTGGAGCGTGATCTGCACTCAAAAAATCAAAACCTCACAGACTGCAGTGAACACTGAAACACAACTGTTCACTATCTGTGAAAGGCTCCTTTCTGTACTTCTATAGTGTTTGCAACCAATGTATTGTATACGGATGGAAGCGCGTCACACTAATAGATTAGATTTTTTTCAAATATAATGGAGCAGCACCAATTAGAGAAAAATGTGAAGGATGAGGCAGTGACACACGCTCAGCAGACTACAACCAGCAGTGGTTGAAGAACTAACTGGAGCGTGATCTGCACTCAAAAAATCAAAACCTCACAGACTGCAGTGAACACTGAAACACAACTGTTCACTATCTGTGAAAGGCTCCTTTCTGTACTTCTATAGTGTTTGCAACCAATGTATTGTATACGGATGGAAGCGCGTCACACTAATAGATTAGATTTTTTTCAAATATAATGGAGCAGCACCAATTAGAGAAAAATGTGAAGGATGAGGCAGTGACACACGCTCAGCAGACTACAACCAGCAGTGGTTGAAGAACTAACTGGAGCGTGATCTGCACTCAAAAAATCAAAACCTCACAGACTGCAGTGAACACTGAAATACAACTGTTCACTATCTGTGAAAGGCTCCTTTCTGTACTTCTATAGTGTTTGCAACCAATGTATTGTATACGGATGGAAGCGCGTCACACTAATAGATTAGATTTTTTTCAAATATAATGGAGCAGCACCAATTAGAGAAAAATGTGAAGGATGAGGCAGTGACACACGCTCAGCAGACTACAACCAGCAGTGGTTAAAGAACTAACTGGAGCGTGATCTGCACTCAAAAAATCAAAACCTCACAGACTGCAGTGAACACTGAAACACAACTGTTCACTATCTGTGAAAGGCTCCTTTCTGTACTTCTATAGTGTTTGCAACCAATGTATTGTATACGGATGGAAGCGCGTCACACTATAATTTCTATTGAATGGAGCAGCTAGAATTACACTAAAGAAAAAAAAAAAGAGTCTGTGAGTGACACGTGCAGATGCCTACAGACAGCGTTGGATGCAGAGCAAACTGCAGCGTCACCTGCACTCTCACACACACACCTTGCACAGAGCTGTTAAAACAACACTGCAAGGCAAAAGGAAGCTTTACACAGTGGTTGGTAAACTAGCCTGCCTAAAGCAAAGTACACAAAATCGCAATCTCTAACTGTCCCTCAGAGTCAGCAGAGCAGCGTTCTGTCCCTAACTGAGTTCACAGCACAGTGACGCTAAAATGGCGGCGGCGCCTTTTATAGTGCATTCTGACATCATTTCAGCAGTCAATCACAGCCATGCCATTAGTTAAGATGACCGCAGCATTACAGGATGTGCCCACACTTCATAAGATTCCTCATTGGCTGACTAAAATCACATTGCCTCTCAAAGAATTATGGGAACTTCCGATTCCGGTATACAATATTGGAAAAATATCGGAACTAAGTATCGGAATTCCGATACAGCGAATATCGGCCGATACCCGATACTTGCAGTATCGGAATGCTCAACACTACTGATAACCCAAAAAACCTGTCTCAAAAATTAGCATATCAAGAAAAGGTTCTCTAAACGACCTATTACCCTAATCTTCTGAATCAACTAATTAACTCTAAACACATGCAAAAGATTCCTGAGACTTTTAAAAACTCCCTGCCTGGTTCATTACTCAAAACCCCCATCATGGGTAAGACTAGCGACCTGACTGATGTCAAGAAGGCCATCATTGACACCCTCAAGCAAGAGGGTAAGACCCAGAAAGAAATTTCTCAACAAATAGGCTGTTCCCAGAGTGCTGTACCAGGCACCTCAATGGGAAGTCTGTTGGAAGGAAACAATGTGGCAGAAAACGCTGTACAACAAGAAGAGGTGACCGGACCCTGAGGAAGATTGTGGAGAAGACCGATTCCAGACCTTGGGGGACCTGAGGAAGCAGTGGACTGAGTCTGGTGTAGAAACATCCAGAGCCACCGTACACAGGCGTGTGCAGGAAATGGGCTACAGGTGCCGCATTCCCCAGGTAAAGCCACTTTTGAACCATAAACAGCGGCAGAAGCGCCTGACCTGGGCTACAGAGAAGCAGCACTGGACTGTTGCTAAGTGGTCCCAAGTACTTTTTTCTGATGAAAGCAAATTTTGCATGTCATTCGGAAATCAAGGTGCCAGAGTCTGGAGGAAGACTGGGGAGAAGGAAATGCCAAAATGCCTGAAGTCCAGTGTCAAGTACCCACAGTCAGTGATGGTGTGGGGTGCCATGTCAGCTGCTGGTGTTGGTCCACTGTGTTTCATCAAGGGCAGGGTCAATGCAGCTAGCTATCAGGAGATTTTGGAGCACTTCATGCTTCCATCGGCTGAAATGCTTTATGGAGATGAAGATTTCATTTTTCAGCACGACCTGGCACCTGCTCACAGTGCCAAAACCACTGGTAAATGGTTTACTGACCATGGTATTACTGTGCTCAATTGGCCTGCCAACTCTCCTGACCTGAACCCCATAGAGAATCTGTGGGATATTGTGAAGAGAAAGTTGAGAGACGCAAGACCCAACACTCTGGATGAGCTTAAGGCCGCTATCAAAGCATCCTGGGCCTCCATAACACCTCAGCAGTGTCACAGGCTGATTGCCTCCATGCCACGCCGCATTGAAGCAGTCATTTCTGCCAAAGGATTCCCGACCAAGTATTGAGTGCATAACTGAACATTATTATTTGATGGGTTTTTTGTTTGTTTTGAAAAAAACACTTTTATTTTATTGGACGGTTGAAATATGTTAATTTTTTGAGACAGGTTTTTTGGGTTATCAGGAGTTGTATGCCAAAATCATCAGTATTAAAACAATAAAAGACCTGACAAATTTCAGTTGGTGTGTAATGAATCTAAAATATATGAAAGTTTAATTGTAATCATTACATTATGGTAAATAATGAAATTTAGCACTATATGCTAATTTTTTGAGAAGGACCTGTAGACCCCTCAAAGTGACTTCAAATGTGAGGTGGTCCCTAAAAAATGGTTTTGTATATTTTGTTGTAAAAATGAGAAATCGCTGGTCAACTTTTAACCCTTATAACTTCCTAACAAAGAAAAATTTTGGTTCCAAAATTGTGCTGATGTAAAGTAGACATGTGGGAAATGTTATTTAGCAACTATTTTGTATGACATATTTCTCTGTTTTAAGGGAATAAAAATTCAAAGTTTGAAAATGGCAAAATTTTCAAAATTTTTGCCATATTTCCATTTTTTTCATAAATAAACGCAAGTTATATCGAAGAAATTTTACCACTATCGTGAAGTACAATATGTCACGAGAAAATAATCTCAGAATCGCAAAGATCCGTTGAAGCGTTCCAGAGTTGTAACCTCATAAAGAGACAGTGGTTAGAATTTTAAAAATTGGCCCGGTCATTAACGTGCAAACCACCCTTGGTGGTTACGATACGATACGATACACTTTATTGATCCCGAGGGAAATTATGGTATCACAGCAGCGTTACAACAGCATTACAAACAAAACATTACAAACAGCGTTACATAGAGTAGTTACTATACACAAATCTTGCACATGACTAGCCACAATACGTAACAAACAAAGGTAAGCAAATCTCTGATCATTTCCATAAGTGCGCCAGCCCTAGGTCATAGCCGTCTTACACCCTTAGTGAATCGTTATACATCCCCATTGTAGAAGGCACAAACGATTTCCTGAATTTCTCCTTCTTGCACCTTAGTAGGATTAGACGGCTGCTGAATGTGCTTTTCTGATTCAAGAACAGCTCGTATAAAGGGGGTGTATTATTGTTCATTATAGCCCTGCAGTTCTTTAAGGGGATTAAGGGGTTAAAAACCATCAAATGCTAAGCAGACAGCTTTGGACTGATATTAATAGGCTGAGAAAGGCCATGGATATAGGCTTCTTCCCAGTCTAATAAGAGCAGCCCTCAATCGCCTCAGAAATGGCTCATCCATTAGATGTGCCAATTCTAGTGATTAGCCTCATTTCTCCCCGATTGACCTGGTGTGGTGGAAATCAGGGTAATGATTTTGGAGTTGATGTCATCTGTGTAATGTCTGCAGACATCAAGCCCACAGATTAGTAATGAAGAGGCGTCTATCAGACAACACCATTACTAACTCTGTAGTCAAAAGAAATAAATACACACACACAAAAGACCTTTAAATGGTAAAAGCACTCACCAACAATTACCCTCTTTTACCTTTTTATTACCAACAAAAAAGGTAATCCACAAGGGTCAGGAGTAATCCATAATTAATATGGAGGTCCCACGACATTCCCCATCTTCTTCATCTAGTCTATGGAGCCCCGTTCAGAGAACACAATTTCAAAGACTGGAGCAGCAGCCACTGCTGGTTCTCTGACTGTTCAGCACGAGAACCCGGCTGCTGTGATGAGCGATGATGTCATTAAGGTTAAGACAGATCACAGACGCTGAACTGCGGTAATCTTACTGATATAATTTTTTGCAGCGTGAGAACTTACTGTTGGTTCTCTGACTGGAGCTCCATAGACTGTTAGCTGATATTAATAGGCTGAGAAGCTCCATGTTTATTAGCCCAGACTACTAAGACAAGTCCAAGATGTCTGCTTTCTCTTAGCTGGCTAATAAAAATAAAGGGACCACATGCCATTTTTTTTCATTTATATATTGATTTATTAGTTAAATCTAGAGTTGAGCGAAACAGGTCGGTCAGATTCAAAAGTCGCCGACTTAAGCCAAAGTCGAATTTCGTCAACCGAAGCACGACCATAGCGTGAGGTCGGCCATGCGGTCATCGAAATGAGCACCAAAGTCATATTTCCTAGAATGTTTGCAGGCGCCTTTATTGAGCCAATGAGCAAGGACATACACTGTGGGCAACGAGATGACATGTGCAGCGTCCACCACCATCGTAGAGAAGGGCATTGCAGTGATTGGCTTGCTTTGGGGGGCGTCATAGTGTCTATAAAAGCCCTGACCGCCGACCTCCATTTTACTACTGGCGATCTTAACAGTAGGGAGAGGTTGCTGTTTATCAGTAGGGAAAAAGTTAGGGCTGTAAAGATAGAAGAATTTCTTATGTGCTTGTGCTGATAGCAATTGTGCTGTACAGTTAGTGTGCAGTGACTGGGGAGGATTTTCTTGCGTGCAGCAGCGCTGGTTATTAGGATGCCTGCCAGTGACAGGGGAGGATTTTCTTGTGTGCAGCAGCGCTGGTTTTAAGGCTGCCTGCTAGCTGTATTGCTGTGTGTACACTGCTGTGCAGACTGCTTTTTACACAGCACTAATACTTTTATTCTTTTTTTCTGCATAGTTACCGAGCGTTCATTTTTTCACCACACCGTATAGAGCTGTACGCTCCTCACACACTACCGTGTACCGGCTGGTATCACGGACAAATACATGCTGACTATCTGTGTGTGACTCCGGAAATATATAAGGAGAGTTAAATTTTCCCCAAAACTGTATACAGCTGTCCGCTTCTGATACAGTACCGTATATCTGCTCTTTGTATCACGGTCAAATCCATACTGAGTGAGCGTCTGTGTGTGACTACGGAAATATATATGGAGATTTAAATTTTCCCCTAAACCATATACAGCTGTACGCTTCTCATACAGTACCATATACAGTTATATGAAAAAGTTTGGGCACCCCTATTAATCTTAAGCTTAATGTTTTATAAAAATTGGTGTTTTTGCAACAGCTATTTCAGTTTGATATATCTAATAACTATTGGACACAGTAATGTTTCTGCCTTGAAATGAGGTTTATTGTACTAGCAGAACATGTGCAATCTGCATTTAAACAAAATTTGACAGGTGCATAAGTATGGGCACCCTTATCATTTTCTTGTTTTAAATACTCCTACCTACTTTTTACTGACTTACTAAAGCACTCTTTTTGGTTTTGTAACCTCATTGAGCTTTGAACTTCATAGCCAGGTGTATGCAATCATGAGAAAAGCTACTTAAAGTGGCCACTTGCAAGTTGTTCTCCTGTTTGAATCTCCTCTGAAGAGTGGCATCATGGGCTCCTCAAAACAACTGTCAAATGATCTGAAAACAAAGATTATTCAACATAGTTGTTCATGGGAAGGATACAAAAAGCTGTCTCAGAGATTTAACCTGTCAGTTTCCACTGTGAGGAGCATAGTAAGGAAATGGAAGAACACAGGGACAGTTCTTGTTAATGCCAGAAGTGGCAGGCCAAGAAAAACATCAGAAAGGCAGAGAAGAAGAATGGTGAGATCAGTCAAGGACAATCCTCAGACCACCTCCAGAGAGTTGCAGCATCAACTTGAGGCAGATGGTGTCACTGTGCATCGGTCAACTGTACAACGCACTTTGCACAAGGAGAAGCTGTATGGGAGAGTGATGCGAAAGAAGCCGTTTCTGCAAGCACGCCACAAACAGAGTCGGCTGAGGTATGCAAAAGCACATTTGGAGAAGCCAATTTCTTTTTGGAAGAAGGTCCTGTGGACTGATGAAACCAAGATTGAGTTGTTTGGTCATACAAAAAGGCGTTATGCATGGCGTAAAAAAAACACAGCATTCCAAGAAAAGCACTTGCTACCCACAGTAAAATTTGGTGGAGGTTCCATCATGCTTTGGGGCTGTGTGGCCAATGCCGGCACCGGGAATCTTGTTAAAGTTGAGGGACGCATGGATTCCACTCAGTATCAGCAGATTCTTGACAATAATGTTCAAGAATCAGTGACAAAGTTGAAGTTATGCAGGGGATGGATCTTTCAACAAGACAATGATCCAAAACACCGCTCCAAATCTACTGAGGCATTCATGCAGAGGAACAATTACAATGTTCTGGAATGGCCATCCCAGTCCCCAGACCTGAATATCATTGAACATCTGTGGGATCATTTGAAGAGGGCTGTCCATGCTCGGCGACCATCAAACTTAACTGAACTGGAATTTTTTGTAAAGAGGAATGGTCAAAAATACCTTCATCCAGGATCTAGGAACTCATTAAAAGCTACAGGAAGCGACTAGAGGCTGTTATTTTTGCAAAAGGAGGATCTACTAAATATTAATGTCACTTTTCTGGTGAGGTGCCCATACTTATGCACCTGTCAAATTTTGTTTGGATGCAGATTGCACATTTTCTGTTAGTACAATAAACCTCATTTCAAGGCAGAAACATTACTGTGTCCAATAGTTATTAGATATATCAAACTGAAATAGCTGTTGCAAAAACACCAATTTTTATAAAACATTAAGCTTAAGATTAATAGGGTGCCCAAACTTTTTCATATAACTGTATCTGCTGGTATTTTTGGTACATTTTCCCAAACATGAGGAAGTATGGTGGAAGAGGCCGCAGATGTGGGCGGGGGGAGCCAGCTGGTACTGATGGTGGTGGTAATGCTTCTGCTGGTAGTGCTAAAAGCACAATAGCACCTAAGGCAGGAGGTGGTGAGCCTGCATCATCGTCTGGCTCCAGAAGGCCTGGAAGGCTCCCTTTTCTGGGAGTAGGTAAACCGCTTTTAAAGTCGGAGCATCAGGAACAGGTTTTGGCTTACATTGCCGAAACAGCCTCCAGCTCTATCACCTCCTCTTCTGAAGTTTCAAAAATTGCAAGCACTGAGTCGTCAGTGCAGGCTCCTGGTCAGGAACGACACCTTTCCTTGTGTCCTTCACCCCCAACAAAAGTAAAGGATGCGGCAGGCCACAGTTCAGATTACTCCTGGAGCTCTTTTCACATACCATGCCTGGGTTATCAAGTGAAATCCTGAATTCCCCAGTCCAAGATGAATATGACATGGAGTGCACTGATGCACAGCCACTGCTATATGATTCTGCTGGTACATTCACCCAGAGCACTGCATTGCCCTCGCAGTCTACTGAGCCAGATTCTGACCCTGATGAAACTCAGGGTGCCACTTCCCGCATACTCTACCACCTTACACGGTGACACAGAGGAAGGTGCAGATGAAATTGAAGAGGAGGTGATAGATGACACAGTTGTTGACCCAGATTGGCATCCATTGAGGGTGCCGCTGGCAATAGCTCAGAAGAGGAGGAGGATCCGCAGCAGGCATCGACATCACAGCTGCGGTTATCTGGCAGGGCCATAGCAGTCCAAAAACCTGTTAAAAAAACAAAAAGAGTTGCAGGACAGCTTGGCCAGATGATCAAATTAGCACAGCGTGCAAGGCCTGAAAAGTATTTCCATAGTAGGAAGAGTGCAGTGTGGCACTTTTTTGACCAAAATCCTATTGATGAGGCAAAGGTTATCTGTAAGAAGTGCGGAAGGACCTTTAGCCGAGGGAAAAATCTCGGACATTTCAATACCAGTTGCATGCTTAGACATGTAAACACCATGCACTTGCAAGCGTGGACGGACTACAAAACCTCAGTGGCTTTGAATGCCTACATTGCCAAACTGATCTCATTAGAGATGATCCCCTTCCGTTTGGTTGAAAGCGCAGCGTTCCGAGAGCTCATGGCCTACGCTGTCCCACGCTATGACCTACCCAGTCGGCACTTCTTTTCTAGAAAAGCCATCACTGCCCTCCACCTGCATGTGAAAGACCGCATTGTCCATGCACTCAAACAATCAGTGAGTGGAAAGGTGCACCTCACAACAGATGCATGGGCCAGTAGGCATGGCCAGGGCCCTTACGTGTCCATAACTGCGCACTGGGTTAATGTGGTGGATGCAGGGTCCACAGGGGACAGTGGCGGTGGGACAGTGCTGCCTAGCCCACGGTATAAGCAACAGTTGGCTGTAGGCGTTCGACCCTCCTCCTCCCTAGAAGTGAAAGCAGTCGCACGACTACTCCATCCGCAGCTGCCAGTGTTGCACACGAGGTGTCCCACTATCGAACAGCTAGTGGTAAGCGTCAGCAGGCTGTTTTAAAGATGATGTCTTTGGGCGACAACAGACACACCGCGGAGGTACTGGCCGACTACTTGCAGCGAGAAACTGAGTCATGGCTGGGCAGTATACATCTTGAGCCAGGCAAGGTAGTCAGTGATAATGGCCGTAATTTTGTGGCGGCCATAGCCTGGACATACCTTGCCTGACTCACACCTTGAACCTGGTGGTGCAGTGCTTCATGAATAATTATCCGGAGTTACCAGTGCTGCTCCATAAGGTGCGAAGACTGTGCTCGCACATCCGTCGCTCGCCCGTAGACTCCAGTCGTACGCAGAGGCTGCAGCGATCGCTCCACCTCCCCAAGCACCGCCTAATCATAGACGTTGCAACAAGTTGGAACTCCACCATGCACATGGTTGAGAGGCTGTGCGACCAGAGGCAGGCTGTAATGCATTTGTGGGAGGATACACGGTGCAGGCGGTTTGAGGGCAGACATGGAGTTGTCGGGTGTGCAGTGGTCAAAGCTGAAAGACCTCTGTAAAGTCCTTCAATGTTTTGAGGAATGCACACAGCTGGTAAGAGCAGACGACGCCATCATAAGCATGAACATCCCACTCATGCATCTGCTCATGAAAACTTTGACGCACATTAAGGATCAGGCATCTGCAGCGGAGGAGGAGAAGGAGGAGGGAAGCCTTGATGACAGTCAGCCATTGTCTGCTCAGGGAACTGTCTGGACGAGGTGGAGGAAGAAGAGGAAGAGGAGGAGGATGAGGGGGATGATTATTTTGGGGAGTAGGATGCTTCTCAGGGGGCAAGAGAAAATGTTGGCTTGCCAAGGTCAGGTACAGGGTTTGTGCGTGACTGGAGTGATGTGGATTTGGCAGAAAGTGCTCCTCAACCCACCACTGGCAGTGCATCATTGACACCTGGAACATTGGCCCACATGGGTGATTATCTCTTGCGGATCCTAAAAAGGGACCTCCGCATTGCCAAAATTATGAAGGATGATGACTACTGGTTGGCCAGCATCCTCGATCCACGCTGTAAAGGCAAATTACAGAACATCATGCCACAGGAGAACCTAGAGCTAATATTGGCTTACAAACAAGAAACTCTGGTAAACCGTTTGTTAGAGGCATTCCCAGCACACAGCAGCGGTGCAAGTTCTACCACAAGACGTACTGGGCAACATGGAAAAGGTGTTTGTGGTGCACAAAGCTGAAGTGGCATTGGAGACAGGGGTTTCATGACCATGTTGTGGTCTGATTTGTCGAGTAACTCTCACACGACTGTTAATACTGATTCAATTGCAACAGACAGGAGACAACAGTTGTCAACTATGGTTCAAAGTTACCTCTCCTCCCCTATTGATGTTCTCCCTCACAGTTCATTCCCCTTTGACTACTGGGCCTGTAAACTGGACACCTGGCCTGAATTGGCACAATATGCCTTACAGGAGCTCGCTGGCCCTGCTGGTAGTGTGCTATCAGAAAGAGTCTTCAGTGCTGCTGGATCAATCCTGACAGAAAGAAGGACCCGGCTGTCAACCCAAAATGTAGGTGATCTCACCTTCATTAAAATGAACCATGCCTGGGTTTCAAAGGATTTTGTACCACCTTCCCCTGATGACACATAGGTTGCCAGCAAAATGGCTCGCTTTGCCCTCCTCTTCCTCCGACTTCTCCAATTCCTCCATTTGCAGCTGCTGAACATCCAGCCTTCACCTCAACATATGCCAGTTTTTCCACCTCCCTAACTGGGCTGTACCCCCCCAGGGCCGGCATCAGCACCTGGTGCACCCGGGCAAGTGCCGGGGCCCTGAGCAGGTGGGGGCCCACTCGCCGTCAGAGACACCGGCGTGCTATGAGGGGCCCTATACCAGTGCCGGAGTTCCCCTGCTTGCTCAGGGCCCCAGCACTTGCAGTACTTACCTCTCCCTGCTCCACCCCTGTGACGTCTTCCGCGTTTCCTGACAGTGATATTCAGGTCAGAGAGCGCAATGACGTCACGTCTGTGCGCCCTCTGCCTGAACAGTCACAGTGCAGAGAGCTGGAAGATGTCGACGCTGAGGAGTCCAGAGTAGAGCAGTGCCCAGCGAGGAGAGGTATTTCATTTTTTTTAGTGTTTGGAGCAATATATGGGGAGCATTATACACTGGAGCATTATATATGGGGCCCATTATACACTAGAGCATTATAAATAGGGCCCATCATACACTGGAGTATCATATACGGGGCCCATTATACACTGGAACATCATATATGGGGCCCATTATATACTGGAGCATCATATGGGGCCCATTATATAAGGAGTATTATATAGGCCCATCATACACTGGAGCATCATCCATGGGGCTCATCATACACTGGAGTATCATATATGGGGCCCATCATATACTAGAGCATCATATGGGGTTCATTATTTATGGGGCATCATAAAGGGCCCTTTATATATGGAGCATCATATGGAGCACATATGGGGCCTATTCTGTATGGAGCATTATATGGAGCCCATTCTGTATAGAGTAATATATGGGGCTCATTATTCTGTATGGTGCACCATGTGGTGCCCATCATACTGTATGGAGGACTATACTGTCCGGTGATTGAACTATTGTAGATTTACAATAGATATCACTCATGTAATGTAAGAAGTGAAGTATTTGGCATTGTACTATACCTATATTTCTCTGCCGTATCGGAGCATCATGAATTGTGGTATGTGTTAAAGGGGCCCACTGACACTCTTTGGCTCGGGGCCCACAAAAACCTGGAGCCAGCCCTGCCCCCCCACAACTTTAGCCAAATAACCACCAGTTTTCAATGCGTTACTATTATTATAAAGTAAATGAAGGTTGACAAGCTTAAGTAATAAGTAGTGTTGAGCGATACTGCCCAATATCCTAAAATATCGGATCGGATTGGATCGGCCCGATACTCAAAAAGTATCGGGTATCGCCAATCCGTTACCGGAAACACAATGCAAGTCAATGGGACAGAAATATCGGAACTAAAAAAACCTCTTTCTTTCCTTGTAAACACTAAATATACACACATAGAATACATATATACATGTCATTGTGACATATATATATATATATACATATATTTATAGTTCATACACTTCTACATAGTAAAATAGCCTCTGATTCAATCGCCGGGTAATGCCGGCTTTTGTGAAAATACAGAAGCACCCGACATGAAATGACACATGGTTTACATAGCGTTAACCATGTCTTTTCATGTAGTTTGATATCTGGTTTTCACAAACAATTACATGAGTGTATGTGTGCAAAATTTCACACATGTAGGGGTTAATTAAAGGTGTAAATTCGTTGTAAAAAAATGGATTTTTTTGCTACGAATTTACACCTTTAATTAACCCCTACATGTGTGAAATTTTGCACACATACACTCATGTAATTGTTAGTGAAAACAATATATCAAACAACATGAAATGACATGGTTAACTCTATGTAAACCATGTGTCATTTCATGTCGGGTTCTGTATGTTCACAAAAGCCGGCAATTGAATTAGCGGCTATTATACTATGTAGAAGTGTATGAACTATAAATATAAATATATATATATATATATATATATATATATATATATATGTCACAAATTCAATGACATGTATATATATATATATATATATATATATATATGAGGTGTAAAATTGTTGAAAAAAAATGCGTGGGCTCCCGCCCTATTTTCGCAACCAGACAGACAAAGCCAGCGAGTGGGGGCAGATAATAATAGCCCAGAGAGGGACCATTATTTTTGCCCCCCCGGCTACTAACATCTGCCCCCAGACACCCCAGAAAAGGCAAATCTATAATAAGATTTGCCCTTTCTGGCACTTTGCCCATCTATTCCCATTGTCCTGTAGCGGTGGCGAATGGGTTAATAAGGGGTTAAAGCCACCTTGCTATTGAAAGGTGAGATTAAGCCAGGTTAATAATTGAGAGCTGTCAATTAGACAACTATCAATTATTAATCATATTGTATGAAATAAAAATAAAACACACACACTTTAGTTAAAAATCATTTTAATGAAATAAACACACATTTTTTGACAATATTTTATTTTACTGCCATTCCTTGCGAAGCCCTTTTTCACCTGTAATAAAAATAAAATAATAAAGCAACATTATTCTTACCTATCCGATGTTCAGTCAGGTCCCCCGATGTAATCCTTCTGAAAGGGTTAATGTTTACTGCAGAGACTGCAGCTAATGCTGACAGTCTCAAAGTAAACCCCGGACTGAATCATCTCCTCTCCTGGCTGACAGGAGAGGAAGTGGTTAGCATAATTGATTGCTTTCCACTTTCACTTCAGGTCAGCCAGGGACACCCACAGCATCAGTGACGTCAGAGGGAATCCCGGCTGACCTGAAGTGAACTGATTAACAAAAATAGGGGATCCCCTCTAAAAAAAAATGGCGTAGGGTCCCCCCTATTTTTGTTAACCAGCCTGATAAAGCAGACTACTGAGGCCTGGTTTTTCAGGCTGTTAAGGAGCCAATATCCATGGACCTTGCAAGCCTGATAAAACCAGGCCACAGCAGTCTGCTTATCTTGGCTGGTTAACAAAAATAGGGGATCCCCTCGAAAAAAAATGGCGTGGGGTCCCCCCTATTTTTGTTAACCAGCCAGATGAAGCAGACTGCTGAGGCCTGGTTTTTCAGGCTGGTAAGGATCCAATATCCATGGACCTTGCAAGCCTGATAATACCAGGCCACAGCAGTCTGCTTAGCTTGGCTGGTTAACAAAAATAGGGGATCCCCTCGAAAAAAAAATGGCGTGGGGATCCCCCTATTTTTGTTAACCAGCCAAGTAAAATGCAGACTGCTGCGGCCTGGTATTAAAAGACTGTCAAGGCCCATGGATTTTGGCCCTCAACAGCCTAAAAATACCAGGCTGCAGCAGCCCCACAAATGGCGCATCCAAAGATGCGCCAATTGTGGCACTTTACCTGGCTCTTCCCACTTGCCCTGTAGCGGTGGCAAGCAGGGTAATAAGGGGTTAATGTCACCTTTGATTAATCGGTGACAATAAGCCCGATTAATAATGGAGAGGCGTCAATAAGACACCGATCCATTATTAATCATAGTTTGTAAATTTAAAAAAAAAAAACACAGCAAGAAAAAAGTATTTTAATGAAATAAAATACCACACAGTTTTCATTAATTTTATTTCACTCTCATTCCTGCGACGCCATCGTTCTCTTGTAAAAAAACAAAAATAACAAACCAACACAAATACTCCCTGTCCGACGCAGTCCAAAGTCACGAGTGTCCCACGACGAGTCCAGCTCTGCCACATCTGGATGACAGGCTGAGCCTGACATCCACATAGAGCAGAGCTGCTTACCTGAGCTGTGTCCCGGGCGGTGACGTAATCCAGACTGGTTTACGGCCAGCTGTCGCGAGAGTACAGCTGGCCGAGATTACCCAGTACCCGGCAGTCACTGCAGTTATCGCAAGATTCTGCCAGGGACAGGGTAATGGCGGCCATCACGGAGGACGTGACCACCGGGGAAGGGGATCTTCTACCAGGTAAGTGCGGACTCTGCTGAGTCCTGACACCTGACAGACCAGACCGACACTGACAGTGACAGTTTCGGGGAGTTCCTGTGTCACGTACTTCGTTCTGTGACACAGTAACTCCCCATAGACTTTCTCGGAAATCTCAGATTCCGGTATCCGATATGACAAAAATATCGGAACTCAGAATCGGAATTCCGATACAGCAAATATCGGCCGATACCCGATATTTGCAGTATCGGAATGCTCAACACTAGTGATAAGAATTGATGTAGTTGGCATTGAAATTGGCACTGTAGGTGTGTTTACTGTCCTCCACTCACTGGCGACTTTTATTCCCCATTGACTCGCATTGGGGTCGGGTTTCTAGTTAAATCTACTCTATTATTTCTAAACAGTTTTTCGGTGATTTCTTTGTATCTCCATTCATACTGCACCCACACACACACAAATGATACACCATTTGAAAGGTAAACTGGCCCCCTTCAGCAAGAAAATAGCCAAACAAACCACCCATCCACGATTTGATCACAAAATACAGTATAAACATTAATTTTCAGAAACCTGCAGTAAGGAAAAATGACCTACAGGTGGCACCACAGTACCCCAAAGCACACTACCACAAAGCTGCTTACAGATATCACAAACAAATCCAAACATTTGCTTCGGGGTCTTTCCAGCTTTCTCAAGTGCTTGCCCAGCCTATTTCAGGCACATTGGAGGATTGCACACTTCACTGCTGGTGAGTCACATATGCAAACACAATTGCATACATGCACTGCTTTTTCGGTGATTACTTCGACCCACACACACAAATGGTGAGTCACATATGCAAACACATTTGTAAACATGCACTGCTTTTTTGCTGATTACTTGGCCCCACACACACAAATGATACACCATTTGAAAGGTAAACTTGCTCCCTTCAGCAAGAAAGAGCCAAACAAACCACACATTCGTGATTTTATCACTAAATACAGTTTAAACATTTATTTGCATAAACATACACAAAGACACAATGACCTGCACGTGGCACCTCAACCAGAAGACATTTTTTGGCCTCTACTTATCAAACCAATTTATTTTATTACCAAGCTACATATATAAATACTAGTGATGGGCGAGCACTAAAATGCTTGGGTGATCGTTGCTCAGGTTGAGCAAATTGGAATACTCGGGTACTCGGAAAGAACAACGAGCCCAATGTAAGTCTATGGGAGACCCGAGCATTTTTACCGCGACCCCCCCAGGGGTCCTTTTAAGGTCTAAAAACATCTGAAAATGATGGAAACACTGCTCAAGTGACACGGGGACATCATGGGGATCGCCCCTGGAAGCATTTCTGACTCCTAGTTCACAGATTTAAACAATGTTTTCAGAGTTTCATGCCATTTTTACCGGTGAACTAAAAAGCATATCAAAACGAAACCAAAACGGATTTTGCTGGGAAATAGGTAAAGTTACATCCTTTCCAGGTTAATGACTTCTATATAAGGCAAAATAATTAATCCCAGACCAAAATGTTCCTCCCCCACTTGGGCTATGTTCAGACGCAGCGTTTTTGAAGCGTTTTTCAACTTTACATTGCTGTCAACCAATACAATTGCATTTACTTGGAAATAACATTGTAACATTTAACAACCCATAGCTGGCCATGTGGTGTGTGACACATAAGCAGACATATCTTGTTTCATTTATGAAGTAGGGACTCAAAGTCACAGAGCCTATTTTTACTGGGGCATCAGGCAGCATTAATCTTTTTAAAGGGCCATTATTAAACAGTGGGTCTCCTAAACTGTTATTGCCTATGTAGAGAGTGGATGGGCTGCCAAGAATTACGGCACATCACAATACCCCTTTCACGAGAGGTACAGGAGGGCTTCCAGAAAAAATGTTGCATTGAATGCAAGGCCTGGCTTCCACCAAAGTTACATGCACCCCAATAAGCTTTTCAAGCCACGTACTCGATGGCCACCGGAAAATCCACTTCATATTATTCATTTTGTACTCCCATTCTGTTTTCTTATGCATTGACTGCAAGGCCTGCCCTGCTCCAAGTCATATGCACCCCAATAACCCCAATCCCCCGTGGAAGAAACACTCTTAACAAAAAATGTCCCATTAAAAAGTAGAGGGTCTCCTAGACTTGTAATGGCCATACACTAAGTGTTTTGGGCTGACAAACATTTTTGCCTGTGGGGTACATCTCAACCTTTTCCATAGCAAGTATTTAACGCCCAGGAAAAACTCCCACCCTGGTTAGGATTTCGATACTGGCTGTAGCAGCAAGGAACACGTTAGCGCTGGTGATCTAGTGGCGGTGGACGATGAGACTTGGAGGAAGGCCTGATTTAAAAATTGGCCCAATTTCTAGGAGCGGGTCTCCTAGACTTGGAATGCCCATACACTTGGTGTATGGACTGTCAAACATTTTCCCTTGTGGTGTACACCTCAACCGTTTTCAGAACAAGTATTTTACGCACAGCATAACCACCCACCCTTGTTAATAATTTGAGTCTGGCTGTAGCTGCACGGAACACATAAACCCTTTTGATCTAGTGGCAGTGGATGATGAGACTTGGAGGAAGGCCTGATTAAAAAATAGGCCCAATTTCTAGGAACGGGTTTCCTAGACTTGGAATGCCCATACACTATGGGCTGGCAAACATTTCCCCTTGGGGGTATACATATTTTTTGTGTTTTGGTGACGGGCATCATAACACCCTTGCCAAAACATAGAGTGGCCAGAGCATGACTGAATACGTTCACCCTGGTGTTCAAGAGATGGTGGATGATGAGGATGAGGATGAGGAGAAGGAGGAGGAGGACACCAAATAGCCAAAATCAGAAAGCATATATCCATGTTTGGTTGTGAAGAGGTGCATGGGAATACATCTCCCAAAAAAATACTACATTGGAGTTTAGGCTTTGCTGTCATCATTTGGTGGTGTCGACAAGTCAGGCCCATTCCATCCCTTGTTCATTTTTATAAGAGTGAGCCTGTCTGCATTTTCCGTAGAAAGGAAAATGCGCTAATCTGTGATAATGCCACCAGCAGCACTAAAAACCCACTCGGACAAATGGCTAGCAGCAGGGCAGGCCAGGACCTCCAAGGTTTAGAGAGCCAGCTCATGCCACATGTCCAGCTTGAATACCCAATAATTAAAAGGTACAGAAGAATCACAGAGGATGTTACTATGGTCAGCAAGGTACTGCCTCAGCATCTTAGAAAAGATTGCATTCCTTGTGAGATTACCCCACGCCTAAGTGCATGGGAGATCGGAGGGTCTTAAAAAACTGTCCCAGAACTTTGCCAGTGTTCCCCTGCCTCTGCTGGAGTGGACTTGTGTCTGTCTCGTCTGTCCTGCTTGGTTGGCTATCGAACTGTTATCTCTGCTGACAGCGTTTTGAGATTGGAATTTTTTTAATAATTCTGCAACAATGGTTCGATGGTACTGCACCATTTTGGTACACCTGTCTGCCTCTGGAACAAGAAATTGAAAATTATCTTGTACCGTGGGTCTAAAAGTGCCAGTAATGACTGGTACCCAATATTTTTACAATATGAGGCTCACGGGAAAGGCAGCGCAACATAAAGTCAGTCATGTGTGCCAGACTGGTAACAGGCAAGCCTTCCGTGTCCTCACCAACAGGACGACTGACCAAGGTGTCCTCCTCCTCCTCTTCCTCTTTTCCCTGTCCTCAGGCCATCCATGCTGACCAGACGGTATGCTAGTTGTGGTTGTAGTCCCGTCTATAGAGCATGAAAGTAGCTCCTGTTTTTCCTCCTCCTCTTCCTCATTGTCAACCAATCCACGTTGAGGTGACACGAGGCTGGGCTGTGTGTATTAACCCTGTATGGTTCCTTGATCCTTGTTCTCGTGCTCCGCCTGTAATGCCTCCTCTTTAATTGTGAGCAGAGAGCTTTTCAGAATGCAGAAGAGCTGAATGGTGATGCTAATTATGGCATTATCGCCGCTCACATCTTGGTGGACTCCTCAAAGTTTTGGAGGATGCTACATATGTCTGACATACTGTACATGTCCACTCCTGAGGTCTTATGTGTGGGGTCAAACCTGACAAACGACGGACTTGTTGATGCTGGTGTTGTGAATGGACTTGAGATGAGTTCTGAGCAGAGGCTCCCTCTGGTGGTTACAAGCGGTACTGGACTGTCCAGTGAAGATTGTGAGGATTGGGAATCAGGTGTTACTGACTGGTCTTATATAAGGGAGTCGCCTTCCCATCAGGGTTGCCGGTGATCAATTGTTCTGGTCTCAATCCTTGATTACTGTTTCCTTTGTAGCCTGCTGTGTCATGTCTGCATCTCCTGCTAACAGATAAGACATTTTCTTCTTTTTGTTTTTGTGCTTGATTTTTGCATTTTGTCCTGCACTTCTGTGGGGGCCTTCAGGGTCCCCTCCAGGGGCTTTTGCCCTCTCAGTTTAGTTCAGCCACTGATGTTTTGTACATTTGCTTTTTGCAGTTTTTTCAGTGGCTGCTGTTTTGATTTTGTTACACCAGAGAACTAATTTAGGTGGTAGAGGTCGTGTGATTTCAGGTGTTTTTGAAATTAGTAGAGTTGGTGCTTTTCAGGGTTTTTTGGGATTGCAGTAAGTGCCCTTCCTATCCTTTTCTATTTAGATAGTTTGGGCCCCAACGTTTGCTCATACTATTTTCTGTCTGTGTCAGTATTTCTTCTTGTCTAACCGCCATTACATGTTTGGGGGCTTTCTATGTTCTTTGGGGATCTGCTCCGGGGCAGATAGCTTTCCTCTTTCTATCTTTAGGTATAGTTTACTTTCTCAGGCTGTGACGAGTCGTCTAGGACCAACGTAGGAACGCTCCATGGCTGCCTCTAGTTGTGGTGGTTAGTCAGGGTACTGCAATCTCATAGATTCCAACTGCTCTGGTGTATTGCCTTTTTTACCTGCACTCCTCAGCTACCAAATCATAACATTATCACCGGCCTAAACTGAAAATTATATGGTACTCACAGAAGGGAAAAATATTGTGAAAGGAAAAAAAAAAAAAAAAAAAAAAAGGTTGTCAGAGTTGTCAGAGATATTTTTCTATTTGTTGCATTTTTTTTTCCCTCTGTATCTCTGGGTGCTGGGGAGGATTTTTTCTCTCAATGGAGTTTGCACAGTTGTCTGGCCGTGTGGATCAGCTTGCCACTGAGGTTCGGAATATTGCTACCTATCTTGCTAGGTTGCCTGTTGTGGAACCTAGGATTCCCATGCCAGATTTGTTTTTGGGGGATCGAGCCAAGTTTCTGAATTACAAAAATAATTGTAAATTGTTTTTTGCCTTAAAATCTAAGTCCTCAGGGAACGCAGCGCAGCAGGTTCAAATTGTCATCTCTCTCCTGCGCGGCGATCCTCAGGATTGGGCTTTTTCCCTGACACCTGGGGATCCTGTTTTGAGTGATGTTGATGCATTTTTTCAGGCCTTGGGGTTATTGTACGATGAGCCTAATGTCACTGATCAAGCTGAAAAAGCCTTGTTGGCATTAAATCAGGGGCTTGATGACGCTGAGTTATACTGTCAGAGATTCCGCAGGTGGGCAGTCCTGACCAAATGGAATGACGACGCTTTGGCAGCCCTTTTTCGGAAGGGTCTGTCAGATAATGTAAAGGATGTTATGGTGGGATTCCCTGTCCCCTCTGGTCTCAATGATTCTATGTCATTAGCGATTCAAATTGACAGACGTTTGCGTGAGCGGAGAAGTATGCGTGGAATAGTGTTGCCTTGTGAACCTGCTTCTGAACCCATGCAGTGTGATAGAGTGGTTTCTGGGGCACAGCGTCATGAGTTTCGAAAGCGCAATGGGTTATGTTTCTACTGTGGTGATGCCTCTCATACTATTTCAGTCTGCCCTAAGCGGGGAAGACGTTTTGCACGCTCAGTTGTCTTGGGTAGTGTTCAGACTAAGTTTTTATTAACTGTTACTCTGATATGCTCTCTGTCCTCATTTTCTGCTCAGGCTTTCGTTGATTCGGGAGCAGCTATTAACCTGATGGATTTTGATTTTGCTAAACGTTGCGGGTTTCCCTTGATACCCCTACAGAAGTCTATTCCTCTACTGGGGATTGATTCTACCCCTTTGGCTGAGAATAAACCTCAGTTCTCTACTCAGGTGATAATGAGAGTTGAACCTGATCATCAGGAGAGCTGCAAATTTTTGGTTCTGTATAATCTGCATGACATTATCGTGCTGGGTTTCCCTTGGTTACAGTCTCATAATCCTGTTTTGGATTGGAAATCTGTGTCTGTAACCAGTTGGGGCTGCCAATGTGTTAATACCAACACCCCTGTTTTTTCTGCCTCCCCCCAGGCTCAGGATGTTCCTGACTTTTTGATTGATTTTTCTGATGTGATTAGCGAAAGTAAATCTGCATCCTTGCCTCCCCATAGAAGCTATGACTGCGCTATTGAATTAGTGCCTGGTAGTAAATTCCCTAAAGGTCGCCTTTTTAACTTGTCTATATCTGAACATGACGCTATGCGGTCTTATATCAAGGAGTCATTGGAGAAGGGTCATATCAGACCATCCTCTTCACCCTTAGGTGCCGGTTTTTTTTTTGTGGCCAAAAAGGATGGTTCTTTAAGGCCGTGTATTGATTATCGTCTTTTGAACAATACTACTGTGAAATATCAATATTAGTGTTGAGCATTCCGATACTGCAAATATCGGGTATCGGCCGATATTAGCTGTATCGGAATTCCGATTCCGAGTTCCGATATTTTCGTCTTATCGGATACCGGAATCGGGATTGTCACTGTCACTGTCAGTGTCCGTCGGTCGGGTCTGTCAGGAGTCAGCGGCACTTACCTGGCAGAAGATCTCCGGCGGTCACGTCCTGCACTGCTTCATGGCCGCAATCTTCTTTCCCCGGCGGTCACATGCAGTTTCTCGCGATAACTGCAGTGACTGCTGGGTAATCCCGGCCGTAAAGCAGTCAGTCCGATGACGTCACCGCCGGGGAAGCAGGTAATCAGCTGTGCTGCGTCGCGATGACAGGCTCTGCCTGTCATTGCGATGTAGCAGAGTTGGATCGTCGTGGGACTGTCGTTATGGACTGCGTCGGACAGGTGGTATACTGTTGGTTTGTTTTTTTTCTTTTTTTACAGGAGATCGATGGCGTCGCAGGAATGAGAGTACAATAAAATTAATGAAAACTGTGTTGTCTCTTTTATTTCATTAAAAGACTTTTTTCTTGCTTTGTCTTTTTTTTATACATTTAATAACTTTGGGATTAATAATGGATCGGTGTCTTATTGACACCTCTCCATTATTAACCGGGCTTATTGTCACCGTGCAATCAACGGTGACAATAACCCCTTATTACCCCGCTTGCCACCGCTACAGGGCAAATGGGAAGAGCCAGGTAAAGTGCCACAATTGGCGCATCTTTGGATGCGCCATTTGTGGGGCTGCTGCAGCCTGGTATTTTTAGGCTGTTGAGGGCCAAAATCCATGGGCCTTGACAGTCTTTTAATACCAGGCCGCAGCAGTCTGCATTTTACTTGGCTGGTTAACAAAAATAGGGGGATCCCCACGCCGTTTTTTTTTCGAGGGGATCCCCTATTTTTGTTAACCAGCCAAGCTAAGCAGACTGCTGTGGCCGGGTATTATCAGGCTTGCAAGGTCCATGGATATTGGATCCTTACCAGCCTGAAAAACCAGGCCTCAGCGGTCTGCTTCATCTGGCTGGTTAACAAAAATAGGGGGGACCCCACGCCAATTTTTTTCGAGGGGATCCCCTATTTTTGTTAATCAGCCAAGATATGCAGACTGCTGTGGCCTGGTATTATCAGGCTGGCAAGGTCCATGGATCTTGGCTCCTTAACAGCCTGAAAATCCAGGCCTCAGCGGTCTGCTTCATCTGGCTGGTTAACAAAAATAGGGGGGACCCCACGCCAATTTTTTTCGAGGGGATCCCCTATTTTTGTTAATCAGCCAAGATATGCAGACTGCTGTGGCCTGGTATTATCAGGCTGGCAAGGTCCATGGATCTTGGCTCCTTAACAGCCTGAAAATCCAGGCCTCAGCGGTCTGCTTCATCTGGCTGGTTAACAAAAATAGGGGGGACCCCACGCCATTTTTTTTTCGAAGGGAACCCCTATTTTTGTTAATCAGTTCCCTCTGACGTCACTGATTGTGTCCCTGGCTGACCTGAAGTGAAAGTGGAAAGCAATCAATTAAGCTTTCCACTTAAGGGCCCGTCTCACATAGCGATATCGCTACCGAGATCGCTGCTGAGTCACTAGTTTTGTGACGCAGCAGCGAGCTCACCAGCGATATCGCTGTGTGTGACATTCAGCGACGATCAGCCCCCCTGCCGGGTATCGCTGATCGTCGCTGAAATGTCAGGACCTTTTTTTGATCGCTGGTTTCCCGCTGACAGGCACACATCGCTGCGTGTGACAGGCGGGAGACCAGCGATCCGCTGGTAACCAAGGTACACAGCGGGTTTCCAGGCGCGGGGCTGTGCCTAGAAACCCGCTGTGTACCTTGGATACCAGCGCCCTGATGCAGGGAGCTGGTATCCAAGGTACACAGCGGGTTTCCAAGCGCTGCGCGGTGCCTGGAAACCCGCTGTGTACCTTGGTTACCAGCGGATCGCTGGTCTCCCGCCTGTCACACGCAGCGATGCGTGCCTGTCAGAGGGAAACCAGCGATCAAAAAAAGGTCCTGACATTTCTGCGACGATCAGCGATACCCGGCAAGGGGGCTGATCGTCGCTGAATGTCACACACAGCGATATCGCTGGTGAGCTCGCTGCTGCGTCACAAAACTAGTGACTCAGCAGCGATCTCGGTAGCGATATCGCTATGTGAGACGGGCCCTTAAGCGATGTTACCCGCAGTGTCGCTGTCCCAGATCGCTGCCTGAGCTGCCTGTTTGGCAGCTCAGCAGCGATCATGTAGCGATACACCAGCGATCCTGACAAGTGCATATCGTTGTCGGGATCGCTGGTGTATCGTTATGTGACACCCAGCCTTTACTCTCCTGTCAGGCAGGAGAGGAACTCATTCATTTGGGGTTTACTGTGAGGCTGCAGCATTAGCTGCGGTCCCTGCAGTAAACATTAACCCTTTCTGAAGGATTACACCGTGGGACCTGACTGTGCATGGGATAGGTAAGAATAATTTTGCTTTTTTATTTTATTTTTATTACAGGAAATGGTTTTTTGCAGTAAAATAAAAGATGGTCAAAAACATGTGTCTTTATTTCATTAAAATGATTTTTAATTAAAGTGTGTGTGTTTTATTTTTATTTCATGCAATAGGATTAATAATTGATAGTTGTCTAATTGACAGCTCTCAATTATTAACCTGGCTTAAGGTCACCTTTCAATAGCAAGGTGGCTTTAACCCCATATTAACCCATTCGCCACCGCTACAGGGCAATGGGAATAGACGGGCAAAGTGCCAGAAAGGGCGAATCTAATTATAGATTTGTCTTTCCTGGGGTGTCTGGGGGCAGATGTTAGTAGCCGGGGGGGGCAAAAATAATGGTCCCTCTCTGGGCTATTATTATCTGCCCCCACTCACTGGCTTTGTCTGTCTGGTTGCGAAAATAGGGCGGGAGCCCACGCATTTTTTTTCAGCAATTTTACACCTCATATATATATATACATGTCATTGAATTTGTGACACATATATATATATATTTATATTTGTAGTTCATACACTTCTACATAGTATAATAGCCGCTAATTCAATTGCCGGCTTTTGTGAAAATGCAGAACCCGACATGAAATGGCACTTGGTGTACATAGGGTTAACCATGTCTTTTCATGTCCTTTGCTATCTAATTTGCACAAACAATTAAATCAGACTATGTGTGCAAAATTTCACACCTGTAGGGGTTAATTAAAGGTGTAAATTCGTAGCAAAAAAGTCCGTTTTTTTTACAACGAATTTACACCTTTAATTAACCCCTACAGGTGTGAAATTTTGCACACATAGTCTGATTTAATTGTTTGTGCAAATTAGATAGCAAAGGACATGAAAAGACATGGTTAACCCTATGTACACCAAGTGTCATTTCATGTCGGGTGACCCGACATGAAATGACACTTGTGTACATAGGGTTAACCATGTCTTTTCATGTCCTTTGCTATCTAATTTGCACAAACAATTAAATCAGACTATGTGTGCAAAATTTCACACCTGTAGGGTTAATTAAAGGTGTAAATTCGTAGCAAAAAAGTCCGTTTTTTTTACAACGAATTTACACCTTTAATTAACCCTACAGGTGTGAAATTTTGCACACATAGTCTGATTTAATTGTTTGTGCAAATCAGATAGCAAACGACATGAAAAGACATGGTTAACCCTATGTACACCAAGTGTCATTTCATGTCGGGTGCTTCTGTCTTTTCACTGAAGCCGGTTTTACCCGGCAATTGAATCAAAGGATATTTTACTATGTAGAAGTGTATAAACTATACATATATGTATATATATATGTCACAATGACATGTATATATATATGTATTCTATGTGTGTATATTTAGTGTTTACAAGGAAAGAATGGGGTTTTTTTAGTTGCAATATTTTGTTCCCATAGACTTACATGGGACTTCCGGTATCGGTATCGGGTATCGCCGATATTTTAGTGATATCGGCGATACCATTCGATTCCGATACTTTAGGATATCGGAAAGTATCGCTCAACTCTAATCAATATCCGTTACCCTTGATTTCTGACCTGTTTTCCAGGGTGAAAGACGCTACTTGGTTTACCAAGCTTGACCTCAGGGGGGCATATACCTTATTCGCATTAAGCACGGGGATGAATGGAAGACGGCATTTAACACCCCCGAGGGGCATTTTGAGTACCTTGTGATGCCCTTTGGGCTCACTAATGCTCCTTCTGTCTTCCAGTCCTTCATGAATGACATTTTCAGGGATTTTGTGGATAAATTTCTGATTGTTTATTTGGATGATATCTTGATTTTTTCTAATGACTGGGACTCTCATGTGAAACATGTTCGAACTGTATTCCAGATTTTGAGAGAGAATGCTCTGTATGTGAAGGGATCAAAGTGTCTTTTTGGCGTACAGAGGATCTCATTTTTGGGATTCATTTTGTCCCCATCTGTTATTGAAATGGACCCGGTCAAGGTTCAGGCCATCTGTGATTGGGTCCAACCTACTTCATTAAAGGCTCTTCAAAGATTTTTGGGTTTTGCCAATTTTTATCGTAAATTTATTGGTAATTTCTCGGTTATTGTTAAACCATTAACTGATTTGACCAAAAAGGGTTTTGATGTGGTGAATTGGCCTCCTGAGGCAGTCTCTGCATTTCAGGAACTTAAGCAGAGATTCACTTCTGCTCCTGTTCTACGGCAGCCTGATGTTTCTCTGCCATTTCAGGTGGAGGTTGATGCCTCTGAAATTGGGGCAGCTGCCGTTTTGTCCCAAAGAGATCCAGAGACCTCTAAAAGTAACCCTTGTGCCTTTTTCTCTCGAAAATTTTCTCCTACTGAACGTAATTATGACGTTGGTAATCGGAAGTTATTGGCCATGAAGTGGGCTTTTGAAGAGTGGAGACATTGGCTGGAGGGAGCCAAACATCAGGTGGTGGTCCTTACGGACCATAAGAATCTGGTTTATCTGGAATCTGCCAAACGACTTAATCCTAGACAGGCAAGGTGGGCCTTGTTTTTCACACGTTTTAATTTTGTGGTTTTCTTTCTTCCTGGCACTAAGAATGTTAAGGTGGATGCCCTCTCGAGGAGTTTCCTTGCGGACTCTCCTGAGGTATCTGATCCTTCTGTTATTTTGAAAGAAGGTGTAGTTCTTTCCGCCATCTCGCCCAATTTGAGACTGGCTCTGGAAGGGTGTCAGGAGGATAGGCCCGAGCGCTGCCCTGTTGGGAAATTGTTTGTCCCGGACCAGTGGAAAAAGAGTGTGATGTCTGAGATTCATTGTTCCGCGTTGGCCGGTCATCCCGGAATTTTTGGTACCAGAGACTTGGTTAGTCGGTCCTTTTGGTGGCCTACCTTGTCTCGTGATGTCAGGGAATTTGTGCAGTCCTGCGGGACTTGCTCTCGCTCCAAGCCTTGCTCTCGCTCTAGTGGTTTGTTGATGCCATTGCCTGTGCCCAAGAGACCATGGACCCATATCTCTATGGATTTCATTTCCGACCTCCCTGTTTCTCAGAGAATGACCGTCATCTGGGTGATTTGTGATAGGTTTTCCAAGATGATACATCTTGTGCCATTACCTAAGTTGCCTTCCTCCTCTGAATTGGTGTCTTTGTTCCTTCAGCACGTGGTTCGTTTACACGGCATTCCTGAGAACATTGTGTCTGACAGAGGAGTCCAGTTTGTTTCCAGATTTTGGAGGACCTTTTGTTCTAAACTTGGTGTTCAGTTGTCTTTCTCCTCGGCGTTTCATCCTCAGACCAATGGTCAAACTGAGAGAACAAACCAGACATTGGAGACTTATCTAAGATACTTTGTGTCTGCTGATCAGGATGACTGGGTCTCTTTTTTGCCTTTGGCTGAGTTTGCTCTTAATAATAGGGCTAGCTCTGCCACTTTGATGTCTCCATTTTTCTGTAATTCTGGGTTTCACCCTCGATTTTCTTCAGGACAGACGGAGGCTTCTGTCTGTCCAGGTGTTGACTCTGTTGTGGAGCGTATGCAACAGATTTGGGACCAGGTAGTGGAGAGGTTGTCCCTCTCTCAGGAGAGGGCCCAGCGGTTTGCTAACCGGCATAGGACTGATGGTCCTCGGTTTAAAGTGGGGGACTTGGTCTGGCTGTCCTCAAAAAATATTCCTATGAGAGTGGCATCTCCTAAATTTAAGCCTAGGTTCATTGGACCTTATAAGATCATGCAGATTCTTAATCCTGTTTCTTTTCGTTTGCTTCTTCCAGGGACATTTAAGATCCATAACGTGTTCCACAAGTCCTTGTTAAAGAGGTTTGTTGAGCCAGTGGTTCCTACTGCTTTGCCTCCTGACCCTGTTCTGGTTGAGGGCAATATGGAGTTTGTGGTTGAGAAAATATTGAATTCTCGTTTTTCTAGACGGAAACTCCAGTATTTGGTTAAGTGGAGAGGTTATGGTCAGGAAGACAATTCTTGGGTGTTTGCTTCAGACATCCATGCTAGGAGACTCATCCGTGCGTATCATAGAACTCATCCTGACCGACCTGGTTGCTCAAGTGAGGGTTCGGTGACCCCTCCTCAAGGGGGGGGTACTGTTGTGAATGGACTTGAGATGAGTTCTGAGCAGAGGCTCCCTCTGGTGGTTACAAGCGGTACTGGACTGTCCAGTGAAGATTGTGAGGATTGGGAATCAGGTGTTACTGACTGGTCTTATATAAGGGAGTCGCCTTCCCATCAGGGTTGCCGGTGATCAATTGTTCTGGTCTCAATCCTTGATTCCTGTTTCCTTTGTAGCCTGCTGTGTCGTGTCTGCATCTCCTGCTAACAGATAAGACATTTTCTTCTTTTTGTTTTTGTGCTTGATTTTTGCATTTTGTCCTGCACTTCTGTGGGGGCCTTCAGGGTCCCCTCCAGGGGCTTTTGCCCTCTCAGTTTAGTTCAGCCACTGATGTTTTGTACATTTGCTTTTTGCAGTTTTTTCAGTGGCTGCTGTTTTGATTTTGTTACACCAGAGAACTAATTTAGGTGGTAGAGGTCGTGTGATCTCAGGTGTTTTTGAAATTAGTAGAGTTGGTGCTTTTCAGGGTTTTTTGGGATTGCAGTAAGTGCCCTTCCTATCCTTTTCTATTTAGATAGTTTGGGCCCCAACGTTTGCTCATACTATTTTCTGTCTGTGTCAGTATTTCTTCTTGTCTAACCGCCATTACATGTTTGGTGGCTTTCTATGTTCTTTGGGGATCTGCTCCTGGGCAGATAGCTTTCCTCTTTCTATCTTTAGGTATAGTTAGTTTCTCAGGCTGTGACGAGGCGTCTAGGACCAACGTAGGAATGCTCCACGGCTGCCTCTAGTTGTGGTGGTTAGTCAGGGTACTGCAATCTCATAGATTCCAACTGCTCTGGTGTATTGCCTTTTTTACCTGCACTCCTCAGCTACCAAATCATAACATGCTGGTATTCAACAACTGCCCGCTTTCTAACATATGCAGTGTAGAGTTCCAACACGTGGAGACATTACACACCAGTCGGTGATTCGGAATCTGCAATCGCTGCTGAAGCACGGCTAGGGCGGCTGAAGCTGTAGCTGACTTTCTAAAATGTGCAAACAGGTGGTGTACTTTAACCAGATTCGGCATCTCCGGATAGCTTTTTAGAAAACGTTGAACAACGAGGTTCAGCACATGGGCCAGGCATGGTACGTGTGTCAGTTCGCCTCGCCTCAAAGCTGCCACCAGGTTCCTGCCATTTTCACACACAACCATGCCTGGCTGGAGATTCAGTGGTGTCAGTCACACATCTGCCTGCTCTTTCAGAGCTGTAAACAACTCTTCAACATTGCGCTGTTTGTCACCTAAGAAAATTAGCTTCAGCACAGCCTGTTGCCGCTTTGATTTGGCAGTGCTGCAGTGCTTCCAGCTTGTGAATGATGTGCTCATTTTGGACATGGAGGCTGAAGAGGAGGAGTAGGAAGAGGAGGTGCAGGAACTGTACACAGCGGGGGACACCCTGATTGACGTAGGACCATCAATCCTTGACGTCGGGAGGATGTGTTCTATCCCAAGGTCTGACTGGGTCCTGGCTTCCACTATGTTAAACCAGTGTGCCATCAGTGAGATGTACAATCCCTGGCCACAAGCACTTGTCCACGTGTCCGTGGTTAGGTGTACTTTCCCAGTAACTGCATTGTTGAGGGCACGGGTAATGTTGTGGGTCTTGTGTAATGCTGGGACGGCACAGCGGGAAAAATAGTTGCGGCTGGGGACAAAGTACCTTGGGACCGCAGCCGCCATCAGGTTGCGGAAAGCTTCCATCTCCATGAGCCTGAAAGGCAGCATTTCGACCACAAGCAGACGACAAATATGAGAATTGAGTACTGTGGCCT
>JARQOD010000003.1:559867806-559945083 GCA_033576555.1 Oophaga sylvatica
TTTTTAGAATGGTGTCACTTTTGGGTATTTTCTGCCATATAGACCCCTCAAAGTGATTTTAAATGTGAGGTGGTCCCTAAAAAAATGGTTTTGTACAATTTGTTGTAAAAACCCTTATAACTTCGCAGCAAAAAAAAATTTGGCTTCAAAATTGTGCTGATGTAAAGTAGACATGTGGGAAATGTTATTTAGTAGCTATTTTGTGTGACATATTTCTGTTTTAAGGGAGTAAGAATTAAATTAAAAAATTAAAAGTTGGAAAATTGCAAAATTTTCAAAATTTTCTCCATATTTCCATTTTTTTCATAAATAACCGCAAATTATATTGAAGAAATTTTACCACTCTCTGGAAGTATAATATGTCACAAGAAAACAGTCTCAGAATCGTGAAGATCCGTTGAAGCGTTCCAGAGTTATAGCCTCATAAAGAGACAGTGGTCAGAATTGTAAAAATTGGCGCGGTCATTAACGTTAAGGGGTTAAGGGGTTAATGGTTGACGACATTCTTTTCCTGAAAATCTGTTCCCTTTTATCTCAACACATACCTGTGTTCATTGTGGCCAAAGAGTTATCTTTTAACCTCATCCACCAACAGGACTTGTTTCCAAAATGAATCAGGCTTGTTTGCATGTTCTTTTGCACACTGCGGATTCTGAATTTTATGGTGAGGATGCAGAAAAGGTAATTTTCTAATGACTTTTTCATGAAGGACATATTTGTGCAGGTGTCTCTGAACAGTAGAACAATGTACCCCATCTCTAAAGTCTGCTAAATTCTTCTGACGATCTTTTGTAGTCAAGTGGAGGGTCCTGGTTTGCCTCTCTAGCAATCCTTCGAGCAGGTCTTACTGAAATTTTGCTTGGTCTTCCAGACCTTATCTTGACCTCCACTGTTCCTGTTAAATTATATTTCTTAATTACATTTTGAACTGAGGAAAGGGCAACTTGAAAATGTTGTTGCCATCTTTTTATAGCCTTTTCACGTTTTGTGGGTTTCCAGCATTTTCATTTTCAGAGTACTAGGCAGCTGCTTAAAATAACCCATGGCTGCTGTTTATTGGCACAGGGTTAGAGAAGGCTGGGTTTTTATAAAGCTGGGAAATTTGCATCCTAACGATGATAGTGAGCAAGTTATAACCCTAACTCAACCTTACTCAAATTTATCTGAGCACACAAATCTCAGGCCATTTTCCTATTTGTAATTATTAAAATGCAAAAAATGACAATATATTTATTTTTTTGCGTAAAATACAAAGGAAATGTGTCATATTTAAATTTAGACCTTTTAGATATCATTTCAGCTTCAACTTATTTACTGTTCAAAATAACAGTAATTTTGAACAGTGGTGCCACTGTAAATACCAAGATAGGGAAAATATCTACCTGGACAGGGGCTTTATATACCATGATGGGACTTAAGATCAGTGACAAATATACCAGGAAGGAGGTCACATGTTCCAGGAAGGGGCCATGATGGTGAACATGTATACCAAGATGGAGGACACATATATGTAAGGGGGTGAAGAACAAGGATAGACAGAAGGATGTTACCTCCCTTGCTCCGTGTCTGGAACCATTTGGTGGGGCAGCAGGGTTGCCGGAGGGAAGACTATCTGACATGGACTGATCCCACCACGTGACCGATAGGAGACGTGGGGGATGTGCTGGGGCTGTGGACAGGAAGTTAGAGGAGGAGAAGGCGCAAAGAGAGAGTGCACAGAGCAGAGAGCAGCATGTATCGCAGAGAGGAGAGGCTGCATCCTTGCGCTGCAGTAAAGAGGGGACTCGTGGTCAGTGCTCTGACTTAGCAGTACGTGACATAGTGAGATCCGTCTGTGACTACGAGAGCGCAGAAGCCTCGGTGTCTGGAAGAGGCTTCCCTCAGGAGAATACAGAGACAGAAACCCATAGTCTCAACCCTGACTTTCTCCGGTGACAGACCAAAGCCCCTGAGTGTTCCAAAGAGACTTGCCAGTTCTTGCATCATCGTTTTGCTTATAGACTGTAAGCCTGTTATATAGAGACTCAAAGTAGGAGACACGCAGTTCCCCGCGTTATTCCAGCCTCCCGCTTTAATCCCAGAGTGTTCCTGCTGTTTGCCAAGAATAAGAGACTTTGGAAATGCAAGTGCCGCTGTTGATGATGCCTACGATGGAAAAGACGGTCCCTGCAATCAAGGTTTCATCAAACTGCTAAGTCCACAGAATACCCTTTCTTCTTCTGTTGTTTAAGGAACTGTTGCTTAACCCCTCTCTGACATCTGACGTACTATCCCGTCCATAAAACCCGTGACAATCTGACCATGGACGGGATAGTACGTCATAGCGATCAGCTGCGCTCCTGAGGGGAGCGCAGCTGATCGCCGCCAGGTGTCAGCTGATTATCACAGCTGACACCCGGGACTGTGTGCCAGGAGCGGTCACGGACCGCTCCCGGCACATTAACCCCTTGCACACCACGATCAAACATGATCGCGGTGTACTGGGGGCACAGGGGAGCATCGCGCAGGGAGAGGGCTCCCTGCGCGCCCCCCTGAGACCCTCAGAACAGCGCGATGTGATCGCGCTGTTCTGAGGGCTTCCTCCCTCCCAGGACCCGGATCTAAGATGCCACCGGGGTCCTGGAGGGAGGCGGCTTCCTCAGTGCCTGCTGAGAGCAGGCACTGAGAAGCCTGCAGCGCTGCCTGTGAGATCGCTGGCCAGCGATCTGACATTTTACAGTGATGTCCCACCCTGGGACAATGTAAAAAAGTAAAAAAAATAAAAATAAACGTGTAAAAAAAAAATTCCAAAATAAATAAAAAAAAATATATATTCCCCAATAAATTCATTTCTTCCTGTAAATAAAAAAATAAAACAATAAAAGTACACATATTTGGTATTGCCGCATCCATAACGACCCCCCCCTATAAAACTGTCCCACTAGTTAACCCCTTTTGTGAACCCCTTAAAAAAAATATAAAAACAAAGCAAAAAATCAGTGCTTTATCATCATACTGCTGAACAAAAAGTGGAATAACACGCGATCAAAAAAACCAATATAAATAAACATAGTACCGCTGAAAACGTCATCTTGTCCCGCAAAAAACGAGCCATCACACAGCATCATCAGCGAAAAAATAAAAAAGTTATAGCTTGCAGAATAAAGCGATGCAAAAATAATTATTTTTTATATAAAATTGTTTTTATTCTATAAAAGCGCCAAAACATAAAAAAATGATATAAATGAGGTATCGCCCTAATTGTACTGACCCGAAGAATAAAACTGCTTTATCAATTTTACCACACGCGGAACGGTATAAACGCCTCCCCAAAAGAAATTCATGAATTGCTGATTTTTGTTCATTCTAACCTCCCAAAAATCGAAATAAAAAGCGATCAAAAAATGTCACATGCTCAAAAATAGTACCAATAGAAACGTCAACTCGTACCGCAAAAAATAAGACCTCACATGACTCTGTGGGCCAAAATATGCAAAAATTATAGCTCTTAACTATTTTTTGCAATAAAAAGCGTCTTTTAGCGTGACAGCTGCCAATCATAAAAACCCGCTATAAATAGTAAATCAAACCCCCCTTTATCACCCCCTTAGTTAGGGAAAAATAATAAAATTACAAAAATGTATTTATTTCCATTTTCCCATTAGGGTTATGGATAAGGTTAGGGTTGCGGCTAAAGTTAGGGTTAGGGTTGGCGCTAAAGTTAGTATTAGGGTTATGGTTGGGATTAGGGATAGAGGTGTGCTAGGGTTAGGTTTGTGGTTAGGGTTGGGACTAGGGTTAGGGGTGTGTTGGGGTTAGGGTTGGAGTTAGAATTGGGGGTTTCCGCTGTTTAGGCACATCAGGGGCTCTCCAAATGTGACATGACATCTGATCTCAATTCCAGCCAATTCTGCGTTGAAAAAGTCAACAGTGCTCCTTCCCTTCTGACCTCTGCCATGCGCCCAAACAGTAGTTTACTCCCACATGGGGTATCAGCGTACTCTGGACCCTAAGATTAATTGTGCAATTTGTCCTATTTCTTCTGTTACCCTTGGGGAAAAAAAAAACTGGGGGCAAAAATATCATTTTTTAAAAAAAAAATGATTTTTTTTGTTTTTTACGGCTGTACGTTATAAACTTCTGTGAAGCACTTGGGGCTTCATAGCGCTCACCACACATCTAGATAAGTTCCTTGTGGGGTCTATTTTCCAAAATGGGGTCAATTGTGGGGGGGTTTCCACTGTTTAAGTGCATCAGGGGCTCTCCAAATGCGACATGACGCCCCCAGACCATTCCATCAAAGTCTACAATCCAAAACGTCACTACTTCCCTTCCGAGCCCCAACGTGTACCCATACAGTAGTTTTCTCCCACATATTGGGTATCCGCGTACTCAGGACAAATTGGACAACAACTTTTGGGGTCCAATTTCTCCTGTTACCCTTGTGAAAATAAAATATTGGGGGCGAAAAAAAATAATTTTTGTAAAAAAATATATATTTTTTATTTTTACGGCTGTTCGTTATAAACTTCTGTGAAGCACTTAGGGGTTCATAGCGCTCACCACACATCTAGATAAGTTCCTTGTGGGGTCTATTTTCCAAAATGGGGTCAATTGTGGGGGGTTTCCACTGTTTAGGTGCATCAGGGGCTCTCCAAATGCGACATGACGCCCCCAGACCATTCCATCAAAGTCTACAATCCAAAACGTCACTACTTCCCTTTCGAGCCCCAACGTGTACCCATACAGTAGTTTTCTCCCACATATTGGGTATCCGCGTACTCAGGACAAATTGGACAACTTTTGGGGTCCAATTTCTCCTGTTACCCTTGTGAAAATAAAATATTGGGGGCGAAAAAAATAATTTTTGTAAAAAAATATATATTTTTTATTTTTACAGCTGTTCGTTATAAACTTCTGTGAAGCACTTAGGGGTTCAAAGTGCTCACCACACATCTAGATAAGTTCCTTGTGGGGTCTATTTTCCAAAATGGGGTCACTTGTTGGGGGTTTCCACTGCTAGGTGCATCAGGGGCTCTCCAAATGCGACATGACGCCCCCAGAGCATTCCATCAAAGTCTGCAATCCAAAACGTCACTACTTCCCTTCCGAGCCCCAACGTGTACCCATACAGTAGTTTTCTCCCACATATTGGGTATCAGCGTACTCAGGACAATTTGGACAACAACTTTTGGCGTCCAATTTCTCCTGTTACCCTTGTGAAAATAAAATATTGGGGGCGAAAAAAATAATTTTTAAAAAAATATATATTTTTTGTTTTTACGGCTGTACGTTATAAACTTCTGTGAAGCACTTGGGGCTTCATAGCGCTCACCACACATCTAGATAAGTTCCTTGTGGGGTCTATTTTCCAAAATGGGGTCACTTGTGGGGGTTTCCACTGTTTAGGCGCATCAGGGGCTCTCCAAATGCGACATGATGCCCCCAGACCATTCCATCAAAGTCTACAATCCAAAACGTCACTACTTCCCTTCCGAGCCCCAACGTGTACCCATACAGTAGTTTTCTCCCACAAATTGGGTATCAGCGTACTCAGGACAAATTGGACAACAACTTTTGGCGTCCAATTTCTCCTGTTACCCTTGTGAAAATAAAATATTGGGGACGAAAAAATCATTTTTGTAAAAAAAAAATATATATTTTTACGGCTGTACGTTATAAACTTCTGTGAAGCACTTGGGGGTTCAAAGTGCTCACCACACATCTAGAAAAGTTCTTTGAGGGGTCTAGTTTCCAAAATGGTGTCATTTGTGGGGGGTTTCCACTGTTTAGGCAGATCAGGAGCTCTCCAAACACGACATGGCATCCAGCCAATTCTGCGTTGCAAAAGTCAAACGGCACTCCTTCCCTTCCAAACTCTGCCATGCACCCAAACAGTGGTTTACCCCCACATATGGGGTATCAGCGTACTCAGGACAAATTGCACAATAACTTTTGGAGTCTTGTTACCCTTGGGAAAATAAAAATTGGGGTGAAAAGATCATTTTTGTGGAAAAAATATGATTTTTAAATTTTACGGCTCTACGTTATAAACTTGTGTGAAGCACTTGGGGGTTCAAATTGCTCACCAAAGATCTAGATAAGTTCCTTAGGGGTCTAGTTTCCCAAATGGGGTCACTTGTGGGGGGTTTCCACTGTTTAGGCACATCAGGGGCTCTCCAAATGCAACATGGCGTCCAATCTCAATTCCAGCCAATTTTGGTTGGAAAAAGTCAAATGGTGCTCCTTCCATTCCGAGCTCTGCCGTGCGCCCAAACAGTGGTTACTCCCCACATATTGGGTATCAGCGTACTCAGGACAAATTGGACAACAACTTTTGTGGTCCAATTTCTCCTGTTACCCTTGGGAAAATAAAAAATTAGTGACTAAAAATAATTTTTGTGGGAAAAAAATAGGATTTTTTATTTTCATGCCCGGGCATTATAAACTTGTGTGAAGCACTTGGGGGTTCAAAGTGCTCACCAAAGCTATAGATAAGTTCCTTAGGGGGTCTAGTTTCCAAAATGTGGTCACTTGTGGGGGGTTTCTACTGTTTAGGCTCATCTGGGGCACTGCAAACGGAACATGACCACCATCAATGTCTGCATTCCAAAACGTTACTACTTCCTTTCCAAGCCCTGCCGTGCACCCAAACAGTTTCCCCCCCCCCACATATTGGGTATCAGCGTACTCAGGACAAATTGGCCAACAACTTTTGGGGTCCAATTTCCTTGGGAAAAATCAAAAATTTGGGACTGAAAAATCATTTTTTTGGAAAATTGTTTATTTATTTTTTCACACCCAGGCATATAAACTTTTGTGAAACACTTGGGGATTCAAGTGCTCACAACAGATCTAGATAAGTTCCTTAGGGGGTCTAGTTTCCAAAATGTTGTCACTTGTGGGGGGTTTCCACTGTTTAGGCGCATCAGGGGCTCTCCAAACGCGACATGGCGTCCGATCTCAATTTCAGCCAATTTTAGTTTGAAAAAGTCAAACGGCGCTCCTTCCCTTATGAGATCTGCTGTGCACACAGACAGTGGTTTTCCCCCACTTATGGGGTATTGGTGTACTCAGGAGAAATTGCACAACAACTTTATCTGTCAATTTTCTTCTTTTACCCTTGTGAAAATAAAAAAAAGTTTGTAAAAGATCATTTTTGTGGCTAAAAAGTTAAATATTCATTTTTTCCTTCCACGTTGCTTCAGCTCCTGTGAAGCACCTGAAGGGTTAATAAACTTTTTGAATGTGGTTTTGAGTACCTTGAGGGGTGTGGTTTTTAGAATAGTGTCACTTTTGGGTATTTTCTACTATATAGACCCCTCAAAGTGACTTCAAATATGAGGTGGTCCCTAAAAAAAATGGCTTGGTAAATTTTGTTGTAAAAATGAGAAATCGCTGGTCAACTTTTAACCCTTATAATTTCCTAAGAAAAAAAAATTTTGATTCCAAAATTGTGCTGATGTAAAGTAGACTTGTGGGAAATGTTATTTCTTAACTATTTTGTGTGACATATTTCTCTGTTTTAAGGGAATAAAAATTCAAAGTTTGAAAATTGCAAAATTTTCAAAATTTTCGGCATATTTGCATTTTTTTCAAAAATAAACGCAAGTTATATCGAAGAAAATTATACTTCTAACGTGAAGTACAATATGTCACGAGAAAACAATCTCAGAATCGCGCAGATCCGTTGAAGCGTTCCAGAGTTATAACCTCATAAAGAGACAGTGGTCAGAATTGTAAAGATTGACCCGGTCATTAACGTGCAAACCACCCTTGGGGGTGAAGGGGTTAATCTTGCTTAGCTCCTTCACAATTCTTACGTTTTACACTTGGCTTAGTTGGCAGGATGTCACACGACGGCGGAGAAGGGGCAGACCAAGCAGCTGGGGAAGGCCCAGGTCTAGCCTTTCCCTGGGAGCTATGTTGAATAATTTGCCTAAGTTTTCTGGGAACAATGTGATGTTGTGGAGTTGGACAGAGCGCATTCAGGGTCTGATGTGGATGCACCCCATGACGCCGGCCCTGGATGCAGAGCTTGCAGTGATGGCCCTGGAGGGGGAGGCACAGGATTCTGTTATACTTCCGCCCCCCGGGAGAGAGACACCCTGGAGAAAGTTCTCCACATCCTTGAGTAGACACATGGGGATCCCACTGACGTAGGGGAGCTGCTCATGTGACTATTTCACAGGTTACTGAGAGAGGGAGAGACCATGACAGTTTATGAATGCCCTGCAGGAGCTATATACTGCCATCATACGGAAGGACTGCGTAGGTGTAGGGTCCATTGACGTTGTGCTGCGAGACCAACTGGTGACGGGCCTGCGTGATGTGCTGATGAAACAGGACCTGCGAGAGCGCATGCAGGTAAAGCCAGATATGACTTTCTCTGAGGTCGGGAGTGAGGCTCACTGTAAGGTTCTGTATATCTGTTTCTGAAACTCAGTTTGTTCGTCGGCCATTTTGCTTTCTGTTTTGCTGCAGCTATCTTGCCCTCAGTTAAAATGGAGTTTTCCAGCTTGCATGTTCCCGCCCTGATTCTCTCGTTTGCTTCTTAAACAGCCACACCTGAGCAATCAGTGCTTCAGAATCTGGCCTGCAGTGAACCTGTGTTCTGACTCCTGAAGCCTTGGACTTTGTACTCCAGCCATTTCTACTGAGAAACTCTGGAGCTCTTGTGGACTCTGAACTCTGCTCTTGAAAGCCTCACGGTTGCATGGACTTGCGGTAACATAGAAGAAGATCTGAATCTGTTGTGGAGAGTTATTGATGAACTTAGATTACTTTGACCTGCTGTGTCTCCTGCTTCTGTGTTTGCAACCTGTGTGTTTATTTTTGCCAATTTGTATGAAGCAATACAAGACTTTCTTTTTCAACCTGTGTCTCAAGTATTTTCATCGCACCCAAGCACAAGACGCTATATGAACTGTATCACATACATTACAAGATTCTGAAGCCAAACGTTAGTGTCTGCTGGGTCTGGAAAGGCTTGTCTGCTGTACTGTGGATATCGGATGTCCGGTTGTACTTTCTGTGATAACAGTGGTTGTGACTTCTCACAACCATTCCAGGTGAGCAATTCCCTTAAGTTTTTTTTCTGCAGAGTTATCACAGGTAAACACTATTGTTTTTTTTTTTTCTCTTCTCTTTTGTCTGCTGAAACTCTGGATATCAGATGTCTGGTTGAAAGCTTTCTGTGATGATAGTGGTTGTGACTTCTCACAACCATTCCAGGTGAGCAGTTCCCTTAAAGTTTTTTCTTTCTTCAGTGTTGCCACAGGTGAACACTATTGTTTTTTTGTCTCTCCTCTTCTTCCAGTATCCTGTCTTAAAAGATCTGGAAAATGGAGGCCCGCATAAAGGAACTTTGTGGAGTGACTGATAATATCCTTGCAGATTTGCAGAATATAAAGACCCGTCTTACAAATCTTCAGGACCTAAATAATCACAATTTGCAAGTGGTTGGACAGACTACTCAGGATTTGCGAGCCAGGATTGAGGTTCTAGAGGGGCGAGTCCAGGCTCCTGCCATGGCCCCGAGTTCTGGGATTCCAAGTTGCCCCCTTTTCGTTTTGGTGGTGAACGTGAAAAATTCAGGGGATTTGTTAATCAATGTAATCTTTTTTTTTCTGCACATGCTTCACAATTTCCTACTGAACGATCTAAGGTGCTTACTATAATTATGTTGCTTACCAACAAGGCTTTGATATGGGCAAACCCTCTGATTGAGACTGAGGATGATTGTTTGAATCACCTTGATGACTTTATTTCAGCCATGGGGCAGGTGTTTGATGACCCCAATCGAGGTGCAACAGCTGAAGCAGCCATGTTGGTTTTGCGCCAGGGTAAGCACTCGGTGGCTGAGTATGCCTTGGATTTCAGGAGATGGGCCCTTGATACCACCTGGGACAATTCCGCCAAAAAATCTATTTTTCGAAAGGGGTTATCCCCACTAATTAAGGATGAACTTGCTCGTGCCGACCCTCCCACTGCGTTAGGTGACTTTATTAACTACTGCATCCGTATTGATACTCGTTTAACTGAACGCAGGCAAGAGAGATGGTTCGAAAGCAATCGTACTAACCTTTTCCTACCTTCCTCTCCAGCTAAGGAACCTTTGAGTAGGATTACACGGGAACCTGAACCTGAACCCATGCAGGTAGACTCTTTGCTACGACGGGTTAGTGATGCACGCAAGGAACATCGTTTTAAGGAGAATCTATGTTTTTACTGTGGTAAGTCAGGGCACTTTATTATTAACTGTCCCAGCCGTTCTCGCAAGACTACTGCAGCACTCATTCATTGTGAGTGTTGCGAGAGGGGATCTGTCAGGTCCGAGCCTCAGGCTCCAGAGATAGCTGCCGCAGCAGATCTTGATTTCTCGGACTTAAACTCCGTTACCTCTGAGGACGTTGACTGTGTAAATGCTGCCATCTTTCAAGTTTCCTCAGCGGTGTCCCAGCTGAGTTGTAAGAAAAACAATTCTCACTGTTTTCTTTCCATCAAACTCTGGGTTGACTCAGCCTGGGTGTCTAGCTCTGCCATGATCGACTCAGGTGCAAGTGGAAATTTTATGGATGTCTCCTTTGCTCTAAAACAGGGAATACGTTCAGTGAAGAAGGCTGCTCCCGTACAGATGGAAACTGTGGATGGCTCCCTGCTGACCTCTGGACCAGTGGATCAGGAAACAGAGCCTTTAAAGGTTCTTATGGGTAAAGATCATCAAGAGAAACTGTCCTTTATGCTTATCTCTTCTCCTCACTTTCCCATTATTCTAGGGCTACCATGGCTGCAGGCTCAGAATCCTACCATTAACTGGGAGACCAAGGAATTACACTTCCCAGAGAAACAGATGAGTCAAAAAATTTCAGCTTGCTCTGTTCCTAAAGGAACCATGTCAGTCCCTGAATTACCAGCTGTATACCAGACTATGTTGGATTTATGTGACAAGAAGAACGCTGACCAGCTTCCTCCTCACCGTCCATATGATTGTCCAATTGAATTATTGCCTGGAGCAGAGATACCTTTTGGTAAGATCTACCCCCTGGCGGGGCCCGAGCTGAAGGCTTTAAAAGAGTACATAGACGAAAATCTAGCCAAGGGCTTCATACGCCCCTCTTCATCTCCTGCAGGGGCACCCATATTCTTTGTAAAGAAGAAAGATGGATCCCTGAGACCATGCGTAGACTATAGGGAACTTAATAAGGTTACTATTAGAAACCGTTATCCATTGCCTTTAATCCCTGAGTTATTGGAGAGAGTGCGACATGCTAAAATTTTTTCTAAACTAGATCTTCGTGGGGCCTATAACTTAGTCCGTATTAGACCTGGGGATGAATGGAAGACTGCATTCAGGTCACGCTATGGACACTTTGAATATCTGGTTATGCCTTTTGGTCTGAGTACCGCCCCAGCCACTTTCCAACACTTGGTGAATGACATCTTCAGGGATCTCCTAGATACATTCGTGGTAATTTATTTGGATGATATTTTAATTTTTTCTAACTCCACAGAGGAACATCATGGACATGTGAGAATGGTCTTGGAACGTCTAAGACAAATCATCTTTACATCAAGCTTGAAAAGTGTGAATTCCATAAGACCGAAATTCAATTTCTGGGGTATGTACTGTCTACACAAGGAATTAGTATGGATGGAAGTAAAACCCAAGCCATCAATGATTGGCCAAGTCCTAGAAATGTGAAGGAGGTACAGCGCTTCATCGGGTTTGCAAACTTCTATAGACGTTCATTAGAAATTTCTCTGAGGTAGTGTCACCTATCACCCAACTTACCCGGAAAGAGTCTAAGTTCTCCTGGACTCCCCAAGCCCAGGAAGCATTTTCCCGTCTAAAAGATAAATTTACCACTGCACCTATTCTAGTACATCCCAACCCAGAGCTTGCCTTCATAATAGAGGTGGATGCTTCAGACTGTGCCGTGGGAGCTATACTCTCTCAGAGAACAGGTGAGAAGAATGTCTTGCATCCCTGTGCCTTCTTTTCCCAGCAGTTGTCTTCGGCTGAGAAGAACTACGATGTGGGCAATAGAGAGTTGTTGGCCATTATTGCCGCCTTCAAGAATGGAGACACCTTCTGCAAGGAGCTGCACAGCAAATAGTCGTTCTGACAGATCATCGTAATCTTGAGTTTATCAGGTCGGCTAAGTGCCTGACTCCTCGCCAGGCTCGCTGGAATCTTTTCTTAAACCAATTTAATTTTATTATTTCTTATAGACCAGGATCGCGCAATGGAAAGGCTGATGCACTCTCTAGGATTTACTCAGCAGAGACACGTCCAATTACTCCTCCTAAGACTATTCTTCCTGACTCTAGATTCCTAGGAGTGATTCATCATCAAGACCTAATTAAAGACATCAAGGAAGCATACCATGCGGATTCTTTTTTGGCTCAACCCCCAAGGGACGTAAGTCTTGTCTTTAAGAATGGTGTGTGGATTCTGGGACAACGTCTGTATATACCTGAAACAGTCAGATTGAGAGTATTGCAACTCATTCATGATTCCAAAATAGCCGGGCATAGAGGAATTCTAAAGACACAGGAATTTCTTTCTCGTTTCTTTTGGTGGCCCACTTGTAGGAAGGATGTTTTGGATTATGTCACTTCGTGTGAGGTTTGTGCAAGATGCAAAACACCTCGCTCTTCACCAACTGGTCTGTTACAGCCTCTTCCCACCCCGTCCCGCCCGTGGGGATCCATTTCTATGGACTTCATTGTCGAATTACCAACCTCTCAAGGGAAGAACACTATTCTAGTGGTGGTTGATCGTTTAACAAAGGCAGCTCATTTTATCCCTTGTGTCGGCTTACCCACTGCAAAACAGACATCAGATTTGATGATTAAAGATGTGTTTCGTTTACATGGAGTACCGGATGAGGTTATTTCGGATCGAGGGGTGCAATTCACTTCTAGGTTTTGGCAAAATTTCTGTGCAGCATTGGACATTAAAGTAAACCTTTCTTCTGCTTTTCATCCCCAGACTAATGGACAAACCGAACGAACCAATCAAACCCTGAGCAGTATCTCCGCTGTTTTATCTGTCACCTACAGGATGATTGGGTGGATCTACTTCCATTGGCTGAGTTCTCTTACAACAACTCTCAGAGTGCCTCCACTAAACAGTCTCCTTTTTTCTCTAATTTAGGTTATCATCCTAATATTCTACCACGATTCCCATAGAGACGCCTTTGCCAGCAGTGGCTGAAAGAGTCACGACTTTACAGAAGAATATGGATCTTCTAAAGGAGAATCTGGAATCGGCTCAGGAAAGGTACAAGAAGGCAGCAGATAAATTTCGTAAACCTGCACCAGTTTTTAAGGTAGGAGACCTGGTCTGGCTGTCAACCAAAAATCTTAAGTTAAGGATTCCATCATCTAAGTTGGGACATAAGTACATTGGACCCTATAAAATCAGTAAGATTAAGTGCCGTTGCTTGTCGTCTTCAATTGCCCAGAACTATGAGAATTCACCCTGTCTTTCATGTATCCCTACTAAAGGCTGCAACACCCAATACGTTTCCTGGACGTTCTTCTCCTTGCCCTGACCCAGTGCTAGTCGATGGTCAGGAAGAATTTGTGGTGGAAAGGATTTTAGATTCCAGGTTGTATAGAAATCAGTTACAATATCTGATCAAATGGCAGGGCTACCCAGTGGAGGACAACTCATGGGAGCCAGTCAATAACGTTAATGCTCCTCGCTTGCTCCGTCAGTTTCATCAGAGGTACCCACATAAGCCTGGTCTGAGGTCATCCGGAGGTTGCCCCTAAGGGGGAGTAATGTAAGGTTCTGTATATCTGTTTCTGAAACTCAGTTTGTTCGTCGGCCATTTTGCTTTCTGTTTTGCTGCAGCTATCTTGCCCTCAGTTAAAATGGAGTTTTCCAGCTTGCATGTTCCCGCCCTGATTCTCTCCGTTTGCTTCTTAAACAGCCACACCTGAGCAATCAGTGCTTCAGAATCTGGCCTGCAGTGAACCTGTGTTCTGACTCCTGAAGCCTTGGACTTTGTACTCCAGCCATTTCTACTGAGAAACTCTGGAGCTCTTGTGGACTCTGAACTCTGCTCTTGAAAGCCTCACGGTTGCATGGACTTGCGGTAACATAGAAGAAGATCTGAATCTGTTGTGGAGAGTTATTGATGAACTTAGATTACTTTGGCCTGCTGTGTCTCCTGCTTCTGTGTTTGCAACCTGTGTGTTTATTTTTGCCAATTTGTATGAAGCAATACAAGACTTTCTTTTTCAACCTGTGTCTCAAGTATTTTCATCGCACCCAAGCACAAGACGCTATATGAACTGTATCACATACATTACACTCACATGCTAGAACAAGAGCAGGCGGTAGTAGTGCCAGTGGGGAAGGTACGGAGCGAGGAGGTAGCTGCCACCACAGCCACTGCCCCCCAATGGTTACAAGATCTGAAGAAGGAGATTAGGCAGATTTGGGAATAAGTGGCGGCATCCAAGACAGCCCCGACAGCGGAACCTGGCCCGATGGTGCGAGGCAGGGAGCCTATTCCCAGGCGTGAATCTGGTACCCCCCGGAGGAAAGGTTCACCTACATATTACACCTGTGGAGAGCCTGGCCACAGAGCCCGGTGGTGTCCCCAGCAGAGCCAACCAGCCACGCGGCCACCGTTAAACTAGGGGCTCCAAGCCTGAGGGACTCCGCCCGGAGCATGAAAATTATTGGAGTAGTAGAAGTCCCACCAGCCTTGTTTCCATATGCCCCTTGGTCTGGGCTGAAATAAATGGAAAAGCAGTACGTTGCCTGGTAGATACCAGCTCAATAGTCACTACCATGCCTGAGGGATATTTTCGCCGACACTTCACAGAGGCACTGCCGCCAGAGTGGGGCCCAGTGATAAAACTGATGGCAGCAAATTACCTGCTCATCCCAGTTGAAGGATGGTGTGGATGAATATAGAGGTCTGCTGCAAAGATGTGGGGAGAAAAGGTGTAGTACTGGTGGATGGAGAAGCAGCCAGAGACCATACAGCGACTCTGGGAATGAGTGTGTTAAAGAATCTCAGGAGCGTTCTCTTCAATGGGTCCCCAGAAAAATTCCTACGGCAATGGAGTGACCATACTCCCAAAAAGCGGATCTTCCAGCAACTGATACGGACAGAGGTCCAGGATATGCACAGCGATGGGAAGGCACTCGGCAAAGTGATCGTACTCGCTTCTGTCAATCGAGGGGCAGACCAAGCAGCTGGGGGAGGCCCAGGTCTAGCCTTTCCCTGGGAGCTATGTTGAATAATTTGCCTAAGTTTTCTGGGAACAATGTGATGTTGTGGAGTTGGACAGAGCGCATTCGGGGTCTGATGCAGATGCACCCCATGATGCCGGCCCTGGATGCAGAGCTTGCAGTGATGGCCCTGGAGGAGGAGCATGGGATTCTGTTATGCTTAGCCCCCCCGGAGAGAGACACCCTGGAGAAAGTTCTCCACATCCTTGAGTAGATGCATGGGGATCCCACTGACGTAGGGGAGCTGCTCATGCGATTATTTCACAGGTTACTGAGAGAGGGGGAGACCATGACAGTTTATGAATGCCCTGCAGGAGCTCCATACTGCCATCATATGGAAGGACGGCGTAGGTGTAGGGTTCTTTGATGTTGTGCTGCGAGACCAACTGGTGACGGGCCTGCGTGATGTGCTGATGAAACAGGCCCTGTGAGAGCACATGCAGGTCAAGCCAGATATGACATTCTCTAAGGTCGGGAGTGAGGCTCTCACGCGCGAACAAGAGCAGGGGGTGTAGTGCCAGTGGGGAAGGTACGGAGCGGGGAGGTAGCTGCCACCACAGCCACTGGCCCCCAATGGTGAGAAGATCTGAAGAAGGAGATTAGGCAGATTTGTGAATAAGTGGCGGCATCCAAGACAGCCCCGACAGCGGAACCTGGCCTACTAGTGCAAGGCAGGGAGCCTATTCCCAGGCGTGAATCTGGTACCCCCGGGGGAGAGGTCTACCTACATGTTACACCTGTGGAGAGCCCGGCCACAGAACCCGGTGATGTCTCCAGCAGAGCCAACCAGCCACGCGGCCACCGTTAAACTAGGGGCTCCGAGCCCGAGAGACTCCGCCCGGAGCATGAAAATTGGAGGAGTATTAGAAGTCCCACCAGCCTTGTTTCCATATGCCCCTTGGTCTGGGCTGAAATAAATGGAAAAGCAGTAGATTGCCTAGTAGATACTGGCTCACTAGTTACTACCATGCCTGAGGGATATTTTCGCCGACACTTCGCAGAGGCACTGCTGCCAGAGTGGGGCCCAGTGATAAAACTGATGGCAGCAAATCACCTGCCCATCCCAGTTTCAGGGGTGGTGTGGATGAATATAGAGGGTCTACGGCAAAGATGTCGGGAGAAAAGGTGTAGTACTGGTGGATGGAGAAGCAGCCAGAGACCATACCGTAACCCTGGGCATGAGTGTGTTAAAAGATCTCGGGAGCCTTCTCTTCAATGGGTCCCCAGAAGAATTCCAACGGCAATGGAGTGACCATACTCCCCAAAAGAGGATCTTCCAGCAACTGATATGGACAGCCCAGGTCCAGGAAACGTACAGCGATGGGAATGTACTCGGCAAAGTGATCGTACCCGCTTCAATCGAGTGTTGCCCCCTGGACAGACCGTGATTCCCTTGCCTGTTCGAGCTAGTGCTCCCCTGGAAGGGGTGGAGGTACAAGTTGAACCCAGCAAGGCTGATCAGCTGCCGTCGGGAATACTGGTCGCACGGACCTCAGCTACAGTACGGGATGGGACTGTTCTTGGAAGCTGTGTAAATTTGGGAGATGACGTGACCTTACCCCTCCGGAGTGAAGTGGCTCACATTTTAGGTATGCCGGACGAGCTAGTTCCCTCTGAATCAGTACAGCTGACTGCAAAGCAAGAAGACCCATGGCTGGTGACGGTGAAGTCCCCAGATTGTTGCAAGAAGGGCGATGGATATTGGAAGAAATGAGAGCAGAGCTTTCGGAACTACTCCCTCAACAAGTTCCCCGGGTGGAAGCCTTGCTCGGAAAGTACCAGGAGGTGTTCGCCAAGAACGAGGATGACTTTGGATGCACCACTACAATTACCCATGAGTTACCCACCGGGGATGCGGCACCCATTCAGGAACAGTATCACCAGATACCCCCACAATTATACCAGGAAGTGAAGGGAATGCTGTCTCAGATGTTGAAAAAAGGAGTAATCCTGGAGCTGCCCCCATAGTCCTGGTGCGAAAGAAACACAGGTCCTTACGCTTCTGTGTGGATTACTGCCGACTCAATGCTTGCACAGTACGAGATTCGTATCCATTACCCCAGATAGAGGAGTCCCTGTTGGGGTTAGGGAAAGCCCAGTACTTTTCCACGCTAGATGTAGCCAGCGGTTACAGGCAAGTGCCAATGTCCGAACAGAACCGAGCCAAGACAGCTTTCATCCTCCAGATGGGACTATACGAGTTTGATCGCATGCCATTCGGTCTAGCCAATGCTCCAGGAACATTCCAATGCCTCATGGAAAGGTGTCTAGGGGATCTGAATTTTGAAGCCACCCTGATCTACCTGGATGATATCATCATCTTTGCCCCAACTGTGATGAACACCTGCAGAGGCTGGAGCAGGTTCTGAGCCGGCTACAGAAGTATGAGCTGAAGGTAAAACCTCAAAAGTGTCACCTTTTTCATACGCAGATCAAGTATCTGGGTATATAGTCTCTGCGAAAGGAGTGAAGCCCTCCCCGGAGAAGATTGCCGCAGTACAGGAGTGGCCAACCCCAAAGATGGTGAAGGATGTTCGAGCATTCCTGTGCCTCACAGGGTACTTCCAAAGCTTCATGAAAGACTTTACTCGCATTGCCAACCCTCTGCTTGAGCTGCTAAAAGGGGTGCTCTTTTGTGCAAAAACAGGAGCATACAGTGGGACGAGAGTCAGGAGAAAGCATTCCTGGCCCTGAAGAAAGCATTGACGGAGGCTCCTGTGCTGGCTCATGCAGCCGTTTATCTTGCACACTGACTGGAGTTTGCAGGGGCTTGGAGCAGTGCTGTCACAGCTACAGGACAGGAAAGAGCTCGTCATAGCATACGCCAGTCGGTTCCTGCATCACTCGGAGAAGAACCCGGAAAATCACAGTTCATTCAAACTGGATGTTCTGCCCCCCATTCAAGTAAATGGGGTCCTGGTTCTGGTTTGGGTCCGGATACTGTTCTGGTACCCGAACCCAAACTTTTTTAAACTGTTTGTTCGGAACCCACCAGACCCAAACATACAGGGGCCCACCGATCTCTAGTCAGGAGGATCTCTGCCAATGTGACATGGCACCCTCAAACAATTCCAGCAAAATCTGAACTCCGGTATTGTGCATTTTCCCTTCTGAGCTTTGCACTGTGCATCAAAAATATTTTCGACCAAATATGGGGTATTGGTGCACTCAGGAGAATTGCACAACAAATTTATAGTACATTTTCTCCTGTTACCCTCGTGAAAATAAAAAATTTGGATCTAAAAGAAAATTTTTGTGGGAAAAATGTGATTTTTTATTTTCACGACTCTATGTTATAAGCTTCTGTGAAGCACTTGGGGGTTTAAGGTGCTCACCACACATCTAGATACATTCTTTGAGGGGTTTAGTTTCCAAAATGGGGTCACTTGAGGGTGGATGCCACTGTTTGGGCACATCACGGGCTCTCCAAACTCCTTCCCTTCTAAGCCCTGCCATGCTCTCAAACTGTAATTTTCATCCACATATATGGTATCGGCGCACTCGGGAGATATGGCACAACTAATTTTCTTCTGTTACCTTTGTGAAAATAAAAAATTTGAGCTAAAGTAAAATTTATGTGAAAAAAGTTAAATGTTCATTTTTTTCTTCTACAGTCATGGCCAAAAGTTTTGAGAATGACACAAACAATAATTTTTACAAAGTCTACTGCTTCACTTTTTCTAATGGCAATTTGCATATACTCCAGAATGTTATAAAGAGTGATCAGCTTAACAGCAATTACTTGCAAAGTCAATATTTGCCTAGAAAATGAACTTTATCCCCCAAAACACATTTCAACATCATTGCAGCCCTGCCTTAAAAGGACCAGCTAACCTCTTTTCAGTGATTGCTCCATTAACACAGGTGTGGGTGTTGATGAGGACATGGCTGGAGATCAATCTGTCATGATTAAGTAAGAATGACACCACTGGACACTTTAAAAGGAGGCTGGTGCTTGGCATCATTGTTTCTCTTCTGTTAACCATGGTTATCTCTAAAGAAACACGTGCAGTCATCATTGCAATGCACAAAAATGGCCTAACAGGGAAGAGTATCGCAGCTAGAAAGATTGCACCTCAGTCAACAATCTATTGCATCATCAAGAACTTCAAGGAGAGAGGTTCCATTGTTGCAAAAAAGGCTTCAGGGCGCCCAAGAAAGACCAGCAAGCGCCAGGACCATCTCTTAAAAGTGTTTCAGCTGCGGGATCGGGCTACCAGCAGTGCAGAGCTTGCTCAAGAATGGCAGCAGGCAGGTGTGAGTGCATCTGCACGCGCTGTGAGACGGAGACTCTTGGAGCAAGGCCTGGTCTCAAGGAGGGCAGCAAAGAAGCCACTTCTCTCCAGAAAAAACATCATGGACAGACTGATATTCTGCAAAAGGTACAGGCAGTGGACTGCTGAGGACTGGGGTAAAGTTATTTTCTCTGATGAATCCCCTTTTCGATTGTTTGGGACATCAGGAAAACGCCTCATTCGGAGAAGACAAGGTGAGCGCTACCACCAGTCTTGTCTCATGCCAACTGTTAAGCATCCTGAAACCATTCATGTGTGGGGTTGCTTCTCAGCCAAGGGAGTCGGCTCTCTCACAGTCTTGCCTAAAAACACAGCCATTAATAAAGAATGGTACCAGAATGTCCTCCAAGAGCAACTTCTCTGAACCCTCCAAGAGCAGTTTGGCAATCAACAATGCCTTTTCCAGCATGATGGAGCACCTTGCCATAAAGCAAAGGTGATAACTAAATGGCTCAGGGAACAAAACATAGAGATTTTGGGTCCATGGCCTGGAAACACCCCAGATCTTAATCCCATTGAGAACTTGTGGTCAATCATCAAGAGACGGGTGGACAAACAAAAACCTAAAAATTCTGACAAAATGAAAGCATTGATTGTGCAAGAATGGACTGCTATCAGTCAGGATTTGGTCCAGAAGTTGATTGAGAGCATGCCAGGGAGAATTGCAGAGGTCCTGAAGAAGAAGGGTCAACACTGCAAATATTGACTTGCTGCATTAACTCATTCTAACTTTCAATATAAGCTTTTGTTACTCATATGTTTGCAATTATTATATTTCTGTCTGTGATAAAAACATCTGTCAAACACACATAAAAACCAGAGGGCAGCAGATCATGTGAAAATATAATATTTGTGTCATTCTCAAAACTTTTGGCCATGACTGTACATTTACTGTATATACTCGTGTATAAGCCGACCCGAGTATAAGTCGACCCCCCTAATTTTGCCACAAAAAACTGGGAAAACTTATTGACTCGTGTATAAGCCTAGGGTGGAAAATGTAGCAGCTACTGGTAAATTTCAAAAATAAAAATAGATACCAATAAAAGTAAAATAATTGAGACATCAGTAGGTTAAATGTTTTTGAATATCCATATTGAATCAGGAGCCCCATATAATGCTCCATACAGTTCATGATGGCCCCATAAGATGCTCCATAGAATAATATGCCCCATATGCTGCTCCATAAAGGTTATGGCCCCATAAGATGCTCCATAGATTATGCCCCATAAGATGCTCCATAGATTATGCCCCATAAAATGCTCCATAGATTATGCCCCATAGATTATGCCCATATGATGCTCCATAGATTATGCCTCCATAAAATGCTCCATATATTTTATGCCCCATATGATACTCCATAGATTATGCCCCCATAAGATGCTCCATACATTATGCCCCCATATGATGCTCCATAGATTATGCCCCCATATGATGCTCCATAACTTATGCCCCCATAAAATACTCCATCGATTATGCCCCCATAAAACACTCCATGGATTATGCCCCATATGATGCTTCATAGATTATGCCCCATAATATGCTCCATAGATTATGCCCCATAACATGCTCCATAGATTATGCCCCCATAAAATGCTCCATAGATGATGCCCCATAAGATGCGCCATAGAATAGGCCCCATATGCTGCTGCAAAAAAATTACATAATCACCTCTTGTCGCTGGGGACCAGGTGCCGGTGTCCTGAGCAGGTGGGGACACCGGCACGCTATGGGGGACAGGTGCTGGTGTCACTGCTGGCTCAGGGCCCCGCCACCTGAGATATTCACCTGTCCCTGGTCCACCGCTGCTCGCCGCTCTGTCTTCCGGGTCCTCTGTCAGTGACTGTTCAGGAAGAGGGCGCGGCGTGCACTAATTACTTCATCACGCCCTCTGACCTGAACATCACAGCCAGAGGACGCAAAGGATAGAGCAGCACGCAGTGGTGGACCGGGGACAGGTGAATATCGCATATACTTACCACCTCCTGGAGTGTCTCTGCAGCCTCCCTGCTTCTCCGCCATCTCCTGGCAGCTATTCCTTCCTTCAGCCGTCACGTGGTACCGCTCATTAAAGTCATGAATATGCGCATATTCATGACTTTAATGAGCGGTACCACATGACCGCTGAAGGAAGGAGCCTGAGATTGTGGGAGAAGCAGGGGGCTTCAGAGACGCGCCGGGGGGGTAAGCATGATCTGACACCTCGGCGCCCCCTCCGCCGCTGACCCCTGGCATATATGACTCTCATATAAGCCGAGAGAGGGACTTTCAGCCTTAAAAAATGGGCGAAAATCTTGGCTTATATGTGAGTATATATGGTAATTAATTCCTGTGAAGCATCTGTAACATAGTAACATAGTTATTAAAGTTGAAGGAAGACTTTAAGTCCATCTAGTTCAACCCATATCCTATCCTAACCTGCCCTAACATGTTGATCCAGAGGAAGGCAAAAAAAACCCAAGTGGCAAACAGTAAGCTTCACATTGGGGAAAAAAATTCCTTCCCGACTCCACATACGGCAATCAGACTAGCTCCCTGGATCAACGCTGTATCTAGGAAACTAGTGAATATAGCCTGTAATATTATACTTTTCAAGAAAGGCATCCAGTCCCCTCTTAAATTTTAGTAAGGAATCACTCATTACAACATTAGACGGCAGAGAGTTCCATAGTCTCACTGCTCTTACAGTAAAGAATCTGCATCTGTGATTATGGCTAAACCTTCTTTCCTCCAGACGTAGAGGATGCCCCCTCGTCCCCGTCACAGGTCTAAGAGTAAAAAGATCATTAGAAAGGTCTTTGTACTGTCCCCTCATATATTTGTACATTGTAATAAGATCACCCCTAAGCCTTCGTTTTTCCAAACTAAATAACCCCAAGTGTAATAACCTGTCTTGGTATTGCAGACCCCCCAGTTCTCTAATAACCTTGGTCGCTCTTCTCTGCACCCGCTCCAGTTCAGCTATGTCTTTCTTATACACCGGAGACCAGAACTGCACACAGTATTCTAAGTGTGGTCGCACCAGTGACTTGTATAGAGGTAAAATTATGTTCTCCTCATGAGCATCTATGCCTCGTCTAATGCATCCCATTATTTTATTTGCCTTGGCAGCAGCTGCCTGACATTGGCCACTAAATGTGAGTTTGTCGTCCACCCATACACCCAAGTCTTTTTCAGTGACAGTTTTGCCCAGTGTTTTACAATTAAGCACATAATTATACATCTTATTTGTTCTACCCAAGTGCATGACCTTACATTTATCCCCATTAAAGTTCATTTGCCATTTATCAGCCCAAGCTTCTAGTTTACATAAATCCTCCTGTAATATAAAATTATCCTCCTCTGTATTTATTACCCTGCAGAGTTTAGTGTCATCTGCAAATATTGAAATACTACTCTGTATGCCCCCTACAAGGTCATTAATAAATATGTTAAAGAGAAGCGGCCCCAATACTGACCCCTGTGGTACCCCACTGCTAACCGTGACCCAGTCCGAGTGTGCTCCATTAATAACCACCCTTTGTTTCCTATCCATGAGCCAGTTCTTAACCCACTTACACATATTTTCCCCTATCCCCATTGTTCTCATTTTATGTATCAACCTTTTGTGTGGCACTGTATCAAAAGCTTTTGAGAAGTCCATGAACACCACCTCCACTGCATTCCCTTGTCCAGTCCTGAACTTACCCCTTCATAAAAGCTTATCAGATTAGTCTGACAAGAACGGTCCCTCGTAAACCCATGCTGATACTGTGTCATGAGGTTATTCAGCCTCACATACTCCAATATAGTATCCCTTAAAAAACCCTCCAGGATTTTACCCACAGTAGATGTTAAGCTCACTGGCCTATAATTTCCAGGTTCAGTTTTTGCCCCCTTTTTGAATATTGGCACCACATTTGCTATATGCCAGTCCTGTGGTACAGACCCAGTTATTATGGAATCTTTAAAGATTAAAAATAATGGTCTATCTATAACTGTACTTAATTCCTGCAGTACTCGGGGGTGTATCCCATCCGGGCCCGGGGATTTGTCAACTTTAGTGATTTTTAGACGCCGCCGTACTTCCTGCTGGGTTAGGCATGTGACATTTAATGGAGAAATTTTTTTATCTCTGATCATGTTATCTGTCATGGGATTTTCTTGTGTAAATACAGTTGAAAAAAAGTCATTTTGCATGTTGGCTTTTTCCTCATCCTCATCCACCATTTCACCCAGACTATTTTTAAGGGGACCAACACTATCGTTTTTTAGTTTCTTGCTATTTATGTAGTTAAAGAATATTTTGGGATTATTTTTACTTTCTCTGGCAATGAGTCTCTCTGCCTCAATCTTTGCTGTCTTGATTTGCTTTTTACAGAATTTATTCAGTCTTCTGTATTTATTTAGTGCCTCATCACTACCTACTTGCTTTAATTCCCTAAACGCTTTCTTTTTGTCCCTTATTGCGCCCCTTACAGCTCTATTTAGCCATAGTGGTTTCCTCCTAATTCTAGCATGTTTATTCCCATAGGGTATATACTGTGCACAGGTCCTATTCAGGATACTAATAAACGTCTCCCATTTTCTTTGTGTATTTTTATGACTCAGGATATCGTCCCAGTTTATTGCACCAAGATCATCTCTCATCCGTTGGAAATTTGCCTTCCTGAAGTTTAGTGTCCTTGTAACCCATCGACTACACATCTTATTAAAGGATACATGAAAGCTGTAGGTTTCATAAACTTCTTGAATGTGGTTTTGAGGAGTTTGATAGGTGCAATTTTTAAAAGGGTGTTACTTTTGAGCATTTTCTGTCATATAGGCCCCTTATAGTTACTTCAATTGTAATGTGGTTCCTGAAAAAAAGTTTTGTAAATTTTGTTGTAAAAATAAGAAATTGCTGAACAAAAAAAAATGTTTTTCAAAAATTGTGCTGATGTAAAGCACACATCTGGGAAATGTTATGTACTAACTATACTGTGTGACAAAACGCTTTGGTTTAAGGGCATAAATATTAAAATTTAGAAAATTGTGAAGTTTACAAAATTTTCACCAAATGGGCTCATACTCACTTGCTGGAAATAAAACGGTCAGTTTTCAGGATGGTCCGATTATGTGCAATTGTCATGCGATTTGCATGTGATTTTTTTATAACACCATCTATTGCATTAGCGATTATCATGCAAAAATCTCATCAAATCGCAGCATGCGATTTTTTTCTCACACCGATTTCAGCTGAGAAAAAAATCGCAAATGAGATGTCACCTATTGAATAACATTGGTCCGATTTGAATCCGATTTTTTATCGGCTGAAAATCATCCGTTTTCGGCTCAAGTGAGTATGAGCCCAATGTCTGATATTTTCACAAATAACTGCAAGTCATATCAGTTTTTACAACTATCATGCAGTACAATATGTAGCAAAAAACTAACTCAGAATCAATGGGATCCATTGAAGCATTCCCGAGTTATTACCACATAAAGTGACACTGTTCAGATTTAAAAAATGAGGACCGTTCATTAACCTGCAAAGTGGCTTGGTCGTTAAGGGGTTAATAAAGCATTAATAAACATAATTAATAAAAACATTTTTAAAATCTAAGAGAAAACTTAGCATGACAACCACCAGAGGGCAGTATCATACAAATATCATGCTAGTTGTAATTGAAGTGCTAACATGGGTGCAAGGATGTGATGTAACATGATAGTGATCAAGTCTAACATTTGTACACTTCACAGTTATGCACTTATTGCACAACTTCTAACCTAAAAATTGGTTGTTATCCTGACAGCATTAAGCACACAGACTCATAATTAAATTTCCTGCACAGGAGACTGTTGGTAAAAAGCGTTGGCTTCATTGCAATGGTAACATCTAGGCAGCAGCAAATAGCAAGAAGAGACTGTAAAGGTACTGCCACACTTAGCGATCTCGTTAGCGATCACGATAACGACGCAATCGTTGGTGTGATCTCTTTTAGGTCGCTAGTATTGCCAAACAGGAGATCTCATAAACGACACATCAGCGGTCAGCGATCTCTTTAACGACTTTGGCGGTCGTTAGGATCTGTCATTAGCATGTACTGAGCGCTTCTGATTCATAGGAATTTCTAGCATCGCTCCTGCTCTCTGCGTCCTGCTAGCCTGCTTTGCAACTTCTGCGATCCTCTCTGTGACGCAAAAGAGAACCTACAGATATTGTGATCCACTCCGTGACGCAAAAACCCCTAGTCCCGCCTGCGCCGCTGTCATATGCGTCACAAACGAGGTCGCTCGTCATTCGCAAAAGGTGCCAAACACAGTGATATAGGCTCACCAGCGGGACGCCAACGATCAAAAAACGGTCCAGAACGCTAGTGAACGATCAGCGACATCACAGCAGGGGCCACATCGTTGCTACTTGCCACAGACAACGAGGTCGCTAACGAGATCGCTAAATAGTGACGTTTTAGCGATCTCGTTAGCGATCTCGTTAGTGATCTCGTTTAGTGTGGCATACCCTTAAGACAAAAACCCTTAGGCCGGAGTCACACTACTGTAGAATATGGCCGAGTTCTATACGAGAAAACTTTGCATAGCACTCGGCTCAGTGTTAATCTATGGGGCAGCTCACATCAGCATTTTTTTTCTCAGGCGTATTAAACATGCGTGTGAAATCGCAGCACGCTGCAGTTGGCCCAGAGACTCGTTCGAGACTCACCAATGCAAGCCTATGGATGTGAGAAAAAAATCACACAGCACTTAAACCATGTGAATGCTGTCCAATTTTTACGCACTGATCTCCTTTGAAAAGCCAGCAATTCATCTACCGTGTACAGTAAAATCACAACGTGACAGAATAGAATAGAATAGATATATACAGATAGAATAGATAGATAAATAGATATCAGTGACATACACATGCTGTACAGTCATGGCCAAAAGTTTTGAGAATGACACAAATATTAATTTTTACAAAGTCTACTGCTTCACTTTTTCTAATGGCAATTTGCATATACTCCAGAATGTTATAAAGAGTGATCAGCTTAACAGCAATTACTTGCAAAGTCAATATTTGGCTAGAAATGAACTTTATCCCCCAAAACACATTTCAACATCATTGCAGCCCTGCCTTAAAAGGACCAGCTAACCTCTTTTCAGTGATTGCTCCATTAACACAGGTGTGGGTGTTGATGAGGACATGGCTGAAGATCAATCTGTCATGATTAAGTAAGAATGACACCACTGGACACTTTAAAAGGAGGCTAGTGCTTGGCATCATTGTTTCTCTTCTGTTAACCATGGTTATCTCTAAAGAAACACGTGCAGTCATCATTGCAATGCACAAAAATGGCTTAACAGGGAAGAGTATCGCAGCTAGAAAGATTGCACCTCAGTCAACAATCTATCGCATCATCAAGAACTTCAAGGAGAGAGGTTCCATTGTTGCCATAAAGGCTCCAGGGCGCCCAAGAAAGACCAGCAAGCGCCAGGACCGTCTCTTAAAAGTGTTTCAGCTGCGGGATCAGGCTACCAGCAGTGCAGAGCTTGCTCAGGAATGGCAGCAGGCAGGTGTGAGTGCATCTGCACGCACTGTGAGGCGGAGACTCATGGAGCAAGGCCTGGTCTCAAGGAGGGCAGCAAAGAAGCCACTTCTCTCCAGAAAAAACATCATGGACAGACTGATATTCTGCAAAAGGTACAGGCAGTGGACTGCTGGGGACTGGGTAAAGTTATTTCCTCTGATGAATCCCCTTTTCGATTGTTTGGGACATCAGGAAAACGCCTCATTCGGAGAAGACAAGGTGAGCGCTACCACCAGTCTTGTCTCATGCCAACTGTTAAGCATCCTGAAACCATTCATGTGTGGGGTTGCTTCTCAGCCAAGGGAATTGGCTCTCTCACAGTCTTGCCTAAAAACACAGCCATGAATAAAGAATGGTACCAGAATGTCCTCCAAGAGCAACTTCTCCCAACCCTCCAAGAGCAGTTTGGCGAACAAAAATGCCTTTTCCAGCATGATGGAGCACCTTGCCTTAAAGCAAAGGTGATAACTAAATGGCTCAGGGAACAAAACATAGAGATTTTGGGTCCATGGCCTGGAAACTCCCCAGATCTTAATCCCATTGAGAACTTGTGGTCAATCATCAAGAGACGGGTGGACAAACAAAAACATAAAAATTCTGACAAAATGAAAGCATTGATTGTGCAAGAATGGACTGCTATCAGTCAGGATTTGGTCCAGAAGTTGATTGAGAGCATGCCAGGGAGAATTGCAGAGGTCCTGAAGAAGAAGGGTCAACACTGCAAATAATGACTTGCTGCATTAACTCATTCTAACTGTCAATATAAGCTTTTGTTACTCATATGTTTGCAATTATTATATTTCTGTCTGTGATAAAAACATCTGTCAAACACACATAAAAACCAGAGGGCAGCAGATCATGTGAAAATATAATATTTGTGTAATTCTCAAAACTTTTGGCCATGACTGTATATACAAGGTAGAAGAAAAGTTTGCAATTCAGCAGCCACATACTGTAAAATCATACCGAGACCCGACAGGATAGAAAAGATGGATTACACACAGTATATACAACCAGAATAGGTATATATATAGCTGTCAGTGACATATACAATTATTACAGTGTGTGTGCACCTTACTGTACATGTATTTAATAGATAAAAGATTATTTTTCTGAAAAAATTTTGTGGGCTCCCGCATAACCTGGGAAGGGGCTATTAACCCCTTAACCCCCATAGCTTTTTTCGGTTTGGTGTTTTTGATTTTCACTCCCCTTCTTCCCAAAGCCATAACTTTTTTATTTTTCCTTCAATATGGCCATGTGGGGGCCTGTTTTTTGGGAAATAAGTTGTACTTTTGAATGACACCATTGGTTTTACCATGTCGTTTACTAGAAAACGAGAAAAAAAATCCAAAATGTGGTTAATTTGCAAAAAAAGTGCAATCACACACTTGTTTTTTGTTTGGCTTTTTTGCTAGGTTCATTAAATGCTAAAACTGACCCACCACTATGATTCTCCAGGTCATTAGAAGTTCATAGACACCAAACATGTCTAGGTTCTTTTCCATCTAAGTGGTGAAAAAAATTCCTCCCCAAAAAATTGCTCAATTTTCTGATACCCATAGCGTCTCCATTTTTCATTATCTCAGTTTGAGTGAGGGTTTATTTTTTGTGTGCCAAGCTAACATTTTTATTGATACTATTTTGATGCATATACGATTTTTTGATCGCCCGTTATTGCATTTTATTGCAATGTTGGGGCAACCAAAAAACGTAATTCTGGCGATTTGACTTTTTTCTCGCTATAACGTTTAGTGATCAGGTTAATCCTTTTTTTTATTTATAGATCGGGCGATTCTAAATGTGGCAATACCAAATATGTGTATGTTTGATTTTTTTTATAGTTTTATTTTGAATGTGGCGAAAGGGGGGTGATTTGCACTTTTATATTTTTTTATTTTTTATATTTTTAAAAACATTTTCTTTTTACTTTTGGCATGCTTCAAGAGTCTCCATTGGGAGACTAGAAGCTGCCACAACTCGATCGGCTCAGCTACATAGAGGCAATGATAAGTTCACCTCCATGTACTGTAGCTGAATTACTGACTCGCTATGAGCGCCGACCACTGGGTGGCGCTCACAGCAAGCTGTGACTTACAACCATAGAAGTGTCCAGGAGACCTCGGGTTGTTATGCCGACACACCGGTGACCCGCAATCATGTGACGCTGGTCACCTGTGTGCGTTTTTTCCGGCGTGATTGCCGGAAGCGCCATTTAAATGCTGCTGTCAACATTTGACAGTGGCATTTAACTGGCTAATAGCTGCGGGTGGATCGCGATTCCACCTGCGGCTATTGCGGGCACATGTCAGCTGTTCAAAACAGCTGACATGTCCCGGGAAAGATGTGGGCTGTCCGATTTAAAAAGAGAAAACACAGAAACACAGTAGTTTTACAATAAATGGCTTCACCCAACGACTAACCATGAGTGGAGAAAAAGGTTTCATGTTATCATTCATATTCTGTGAAGAAAGGCCAAGGAAGGAAAAATTCTGCCGGGATATGTAAACTTTTGAGCACAACTGTATATATGTGTGTTTTAAAGAATATTTTCTTTGAAAACGATGTGTAAATGTGTTAAAAACACATTGCAGTCGGATAGCAATCACACTGCATTCGGATGTAAATCGGATGCTAGGTGTGAAAAATCCGACTGTACTCTCATGACACTCGTGGCAGTGAGACCGTTTTTTTATACATTTAATGTGATTACATCCTTAGGTGGAGAAACACCGTGATGCTTCATCTACTAATGAATTCTACTATAAACCAACAGACTAAAACTTTCAAAATAAAACATTAAATTCCATCATTGGAGACTGACACATTATTGGACTAGACAAACTTGATGGCTAAAAACTATGCAGCAATCTGCTTGTGCTTTACAAGCCAGACAGTGCAGCCCGGACATGATTTTAATGTGTATGGTTTACCATTACTACGTGTTGTTTTTGAAATAGAAAAACACGTGGTCAACCATACGTGGTCATGACCACATCAAAGCCCTGTTGTGTCCTTCCTGTCTGTCCTGATCGTCCTGATATAAACAGCAGGAGACAGGAGAATATGAGCTTGATGTTACTTCTGACAGGCAATTTGTGGATGTCAAAGGTCAATGTGTACAGAATATCCATGCTATCTGCTCACCCAACAGTCACATGTTACACACAGAAGTCAGTAAATCTGGGAAGTGTGTGAAACACCTAATCATACAGTTAATGACAAATGTACACTCACTTTTTGAGTCAGTGACAAGTATATGCTACCAAAAAATAAAAATAAAATCATCAAAAATACTGCCATACAGTGGTCACTGGGATGATCGAACCAGAACTGTAAAGCTCGAAGTCTGTACTGGACACCAAGTGTCTGGTACCGAACCCCGAACACAGACTTTTTACAGGATGTCCGGTTTTCTGTTCGGGTTTGGATGCCTAATAAAGTTTGTTGAAAAGCTGCAGAGCAACCAATCAGCACACTTTTAATCTGTGGGCACTTCTGCAGCCATCACAGCCATGCTAAGTAATGTGTCTAAAATAAAATTCTAGTATGCAGCTGTCTCTTTCCTATTTGTGGGCCAAAAAAAGAATATTTTATTCTACTTCTGTGTCTATTCGAGCAGTGTTTGTAAAAAAAAAATTTTCTACTATGCAGCCATCTCTCCCATTTGTGGGCTGAAAATTTCTTCTATTCTTCCGCTGGGTCTATATGAATAATGTGTCTAAAGGATTTTTCAACTCTGCAGCCATTTTTTTTCTGAATATTGTTTCTAAAATGAGCCGTCTCTTTCCCATTTGTGGGCTAAAAAAATATTTTATGCTACCTCTGTGTCTTTAAGAGTAGTGTTTCTAGTCATTTATTCTAGTATGCAGCCAGCTCTTCCCCATTTTTAGGCCAAAAAGATATTTTATTTTGCCGCTGGGTCTATACAAGTAGAGTTTCTAAATAGAGTGTTAGGGTTCGATTTCCCGCTGCTGCACAAGGGGAGTCTCGAACCTGTCCCGCTGCGGTCTCCCATTCATCTCCGGCCGCAGTGGAGCCTGCTCAGCAGTGATGTCGGTCCAGGCATCTTGCCCACTCCTCTACTGTGCAGTGACTTGCTGCTGCTTTTCCTGGATCTGCTATTATAGCCAGTGCTGGAGCAGTCGTCTTTGAGACAAAGTCCTGCGTTTTCCCATCTGAGCATGCCAGAGTGAGATCTCTCATTGGAGATCAGGGGTCACATGTTCAGGTGCTGCAGCGGCTCCTATTGGTCCGCCAGGAAGGTCATGTAGCTACGTTTGTTTGTAACAGCTTCTCATTGGTCCTTGTTCCTGGAAGGTCCTGTAGCTGTTGCTATAAAAGGGTAGCATGGCTGGGCCGCCATGCGCTAATATCAATCATTGTATGCTATGCGCCAGTGTGGTCATGTGTATGTGTGGATAGGGACCCGGCTGAAATAAGCCACTAGAATACTGACTTAATCGGTGAGGAGTTTGGTATGGTAGCTGGTCAGGGTCGGTGTCCTAGATGCCCTAGATTACCGGCATAACCGGTGAGGAGTTTGATTGCCGTATTCAGGGTCTGGCGTTCAGACGCCATAGATTGCGGGTGACTCCCGCGAGGACATTAGCGCATGATCATGCTTTATGTGCGCTTAGCACTTAACTGTGTATCTGGGAGCCTTACAGGACACAGTGCTGTTTCTCAGCGGCCCTGTGACGTAACAGGGTTCGCTTTCAACGCTAGTCAGCGCCCTAGCGTCTTTTCTTTGCCACTCAGTTGTGTCTAGTGAGTGCGCACACATCGCCATATAGCGTTGCGGCTCCTCTTCTAGCGGCTCTGTGGAGTAACAGAGTTCGCACTCATTGCCACAGCGCATTACAGCATTTATGTTGGCAGCTCTGCGGGATAACAGAGTTTGCTTCTTGCGCCTTTTTGCCATCAGCGGGCTTCGCCTGCACGGTGGACCCCGGGCTGCGAACGCACTTATTATTTATATTATTTTGTGCGTTCCGCCAGCCTTAACATAATATTAGCGCCAGGGTCTGGCTGGTAAAATGGCGGACGACCAGCGTCTGCAGCGGTATATCCAGCAGCTGGAGGGTAGGTTGGCGACTCTAGAGCGCACAACCTCAGCGGTGGATGTTACCGCAGTCGCGGTTCAGGCTGCTAGTGTGGCCGCCGCCAGTTTGTCCTCTGCTACCCCTGCTCCGACTATTTCCCGCCTCCCACTTCCAGACAAGTTTACCGGTGACAGTAAACAATGTCGGGGTTTCGTCAGTCAGTGCTCCATACATCTAGAGCTTCTGGCTGCACGTTATCCCACGGAGCGGGCGAAAGTGGGTTTTATCATATCCCTTTTGTCGAGCAGGGCGTTGGAGTGGGCAACGCCGTTATGGGAGCGCGATGATCGTGTGGTGCAGAGTGCTCCTCTCTTCTTGGACACTCTTAAACAGGTCTTTTTAGGACCTCGTGTCACCCACGATACGGCTCTTCAATTGTTGGCTATCACTCAGGGTTCATCCATGGTCAGCCAGTTTGCCGTCCAATTTCGGACTCTGGTCTCTGAGCTGGATTGGCCAGATAAAGTCCTTAGGCCGGAGTCACACTGGCGACAAAATCGGACGACTGCAATGCGATGAAATATCGCATTGCAGTCGGACCTATGTTAATCTATGGAGCAGCTCCCAGTATCAGATTTTTTGTGGTCCGTTTTAAACGTCCGTGTACAATCGCAGCATGCTGCGATTGTCACCGATTGTGGGTCGACAATCGCCAATGCAAGTCTATGGGAGCGATGAAAAATCGGATTACAAACGGACCACACTGTGTGACTTGCGATGAAATCGCATCGGTGTCCTTTAGAAAAGCCGGCAATTCATCCCCGGCTATACTGTAAAATCACACTGACAGCTTTAATAAAGACTAGAAAGAATAGATATATACACACAGAACACATATATATATATATACATGTCATTGTGACATGTACATATACATATATTTATAGTTCCTAGACTTCTACATACTGTAATAGCCGCTAATTCAATTGCCGGGTTTTGTGAAATCACAGAAGCCGACATGAAATGATACATTGTTTCCACACATTTAACCATGTAATTTCATGTATTTTTAATATGTTTGAAACATACAATTACATGAGTATATGTGTGCTAAATTTCAGACATGTAGGGGTTAATTAAAGGTGTAAATTCGTTGAAAAAAAATGCGTGGGCTCCCGCTGTATTTTCTCCACCAGACAGACAAAGCAAGCGAGTGGGGAAGATAATAACAGCCTAGGGAGGGTACATTTTTTTTGTGCCCCCCCTGGCTACTAACATCTGCCCCCAGACACCCCAGAAAGGGCAAATCTATAATTAGATTCGCCCTTTCTGGCACTTTGCCCGTCTATTCCCATTGCCCTGTAGCGGTGGCGAATGGTTAATCTCACCTTAATGTCACCTTGCAATTGAAAGGTGACCTTAAGGCAGGTTAATAATTGATAGCTGTCAATTAGACAACTATCAATTATTAATCCTATTGAAGTAAATAAAAAAACACACACACTTTAAGAATAAATAATTTTAATGAAATAAAAACACATTTTTTTGACCATATTTTATTTTACACTTAATCCGTGCGAAGCCATTGATCTCCTAAAATAAAGAAAAAAAAAACAAAAAACATTATCCTTACCTATTCCGCCGATCTGTCACGTCCCACGCTGTAATCCTTCACAAAGGGTTAACTAGCTTTGAGCCAAGCAGTGCAAGTAATCCTGCATGCTCAGCTCAAAACTCCTGAATGAATAAGTTCCTCTCCTGGCGACAGGAGAGGATGTGTTTCATGAATGAAGCTTAATTGATTGTGTCCACTTTCCCTTTAGGTCAGGTCACTACAGTTAAATTGGCAATAAATCAATTAAGCTCCATTCATGAATCTATTCCTCTACTTTCGCTGGGAGAGGAACTTATTCATTCAGGGGAATACAGGTCTGAGACAGCATTATTAGCTCTCTGCGACCTGTAACCTGTTAACCCTTTCTGATGGATTACACCGTGGGACCTGACTGTACATCGGATTGGTAAGTATAATTTTGCTTTTTTTATTTTTATTTTTATTACAGGAAATGGTTTTAGCAGGAAAATAAAATATGGTCAAAAACTGTGTGATTATTTAATTAAACTTATTTTTTATTAAACTGTGTGTGTTTGATTTTTCTTTCATACAATAGGATTAATAATTGATAGTTGTCTAATTGACAGCTATCAATTATTAACCTGCCTTAAGGTCACCTTTCAATACTAAGGTGACAATAACGCCAGATTATTAACCCATTCGCCACCGCTACAGGGCAATGGGAATAGACGGGCAAAGTGCCAGAAAGGGCGAATCTAATTATAGATTTGCCCTTTCTGGGGTGTCTGGGGGCAGATGTTAGTAGCCAGGGGGGGCACAAAAAAAATGTACCCTCCCTAGGCTATTATTATCTGCCCCCACTCGCTTGCTTTGTCTGTCTGGTGGAGAAAATACAGCGGGAGCCCACGCATTTTTTTTCAACGAATTTACACCTTTAATTAACCCCTACATGTCTGAAATTTAGCACACATATACTCATGTAATTGTATGTTTCAAACATATATAAAAATACATGAAATTACATGGTTAAATGTGTGGAAACAATGTATCATTTCATGTCGGCTTCTGTGATTTCACTGAAGCCGGCAATTGAATTAGCAGCTAGTACAGTATGTAGAAGTGTAAGAATTATAAATATATGTATATATATATGTCACAATGACATATATATATATATATATATATATATAGTGCTCTATGTGTATATATCTATTCTTTCTTTTGGCATTTAAATACTATTCTTTTGGATCCATTATATGTCAGTTTTGCAAGCCTGCGAGAAAATCTCGCAAGTCGGATGAAAATCGGATGTTACAAGGTACACACACATGCGATTAAATCGCATCTTTGAAGGAAAATCGGATGCCAGAAGGATGTGTGATGTTTTTATTTTGATCCGATTGTCGACCGTCTAAAACGGACCGATTTTTGTGGTTGTGTGTGACTCCGGCCTTATACCCGTGTACTGGAGGGGACTGGCAGACCATGTGAAGGACGCCTTGTCCACCAGGGAGATTCCTGCCACACTGGAGGAGCTCATTACCATATCTACCCGCATCGACCTTCGTTTTAACGAGCGGAGGTTGGAGCTGGCCCAGTGTAGGCAGAGGTTCCGGCTGGCGCCCACCTTCGCCAGACCTCTGGAATCTTCCATTCAGGCGTCCGATTCCCCTGAGGCCATGGAGATTTCTCGAGTGAGACCTAAATCTCGGGCTGCTCGAGTATCTGTGACCTGTAATGCCTGCCAACAAATAGGGCATTATGCTAACAAATGTCCACGGCGGTCGGGAAATGACCGCGTCTAGTAACCATTGGAGGGAGTTCACTAGACACAGCAGTACACGCCTCCAAGTTGTCCTTTAGGGGGACAATAAATTTTGGCTCATCCACTTTAACAGTCACGCTTTGTGTGGATTCTGGAGCCGAAGGAAATTTCATGTCTTCTACCTTCGCTCTCTGCCACTCTATACCTCTGGTGATGCTCGCCAAACCCGTGACTGTTCGAGTAGTGAATGGGTCGACACTGCCTTCACCAATCACACATCAGACCATCCCTTTCACGTTGTCAATGTCACCTTCCCATCAAGAGATTATCTCACTTTTAGTCATTCCCGAGGGAATAGACGAGATCTTGTTAGGGATGCCCTGGCTCCATTTCCATTCCCCACACATTGAGTGGAACTCTGGGAGGATATTGGGTTGGGGTGAGTCATGTAAAGGCAGATGTATGAGGGAATGCATTCAGGTGGCCACTACAGAGATGCCCGCAGATTTTACTTCTCTTCCTAATTACTATTGGTCATATGCAGACGTATTCTCCAAAAAGGCTGCAGAAGTCCTTCCACCTCACCGTCCCTATGACTGTCCTATTGACCTCTTGCCTGTAGCAGAACCTTCTCGGGGACGGGTCTATCCCCTTTCCCTCCCGGAGACGGAGGCTATGTCCCAATATATCCAGGAGAACTTGGCAAGAGAATTCATTAGGAAGTCAGTGTCACCTGCATGGGCGGGGTTCTTCTTCGTGCAGAAGAAGAACGGAGAGTTACGTCCATGCATCGATTACAGGGGTCTTAATGCCATCACCGTTAAGAATAAATACCCGTTGCCTCTAATTTCTGAGCTATTTGATAGGCTACGGAGGGCAAGGATATTTACGAAGTTAGATCTGCGGGGTGCTTATAACCTGATACGCATCCGTGAGGGGGACGAATGGAAGACGGCTTTTAATACCAGGGACGGGCACTATGAATATCTGGTGATGCCCTTCGGGCTCTGTAATGCCCCAGCCGTCTTCCAAGACTTTGTTAATGACATCTTCCGGGATATGCTCTCCACCTCAGTCGTAGTCTATCTGGATGATATTCTCATCTTTTCCCCAGATATTGACTCCCACCGGAGAGATGTTTGCAGAGTCTTCGACCTCCTACGGGCAAATTCCCTCTACGCAAAGTTGGAGAAATGTGTGTTTGAGCAGGAGTCCTTACCTTTTCTGGGCTATATCATCTCCGCCCAGGGATTGGCTATGGATCCTGCCAAACTACAAGCGGTGATGGACTGGCAAGAACCCCATTCTCTAAAGGCGGTGCAGCGCTTTATGGGGTTCATTAATTACTACCGCCAGTTTATTCCTCACTTCTCAACTTTGGTAGCTCCCGTGGTTGCCCTCACCAAAAAGGGAGCTAATCCCAAATTGTGGTCTGAAGAGGTCTCCAAGGCCTTCACGTCTATTAAGTCCCATTTCGCTATCGCTCCCATCCTACATCGCCCCGATGTTGATAAGCCATTTATATTGGAGGTGGATGCCTCGTCCGTTGGTGCTGGAGCAGTCCTCTTCCAAAAGGATGCTCAAGGTCGGAAGCATCCATGTGTCACGCTGTCTAGCAGATATATATATATAAATAATGTCAGTAATCTATCAAGTGGGACAACATTCTATATAACATATAAATAGATAACATTAACATGTATATATAGCATAGTATTACCTGACATAATATCCTGTGGGTCAATACTGAATCCTTTTCACGCTGTCTCTGGCTAGAGGTGGACCGGGGTCTATGCTGACCCTAAACTGGGGTCCTGACTAGTCCCTCTACCTGGAGGTACTGTTAATGGTACAGAGGTCCAGGCCGCCAGCGTAAACCCTGTCTCCTATAAATCCCTGACCACTGTAATCTAGTCCTTAGAAGGACCCTGATTACCACCATAGGGAATGGACAGGTAAAGGTTAACCAACAGTAAAGACAAACGAGACAGACAGGGGATAAAGTAAATACTGTCTTGCATACAACATATAAACACAGAGGGAACACCAAAGGTCTAGGAGATAAACTATAAGCAAGGTGAGGAGAAACAACAAAGGAACTCTTAGCTTAAGTCTTCTCAGAACCGATCCTATCTGCAGTCTGTATGAATGCTTTCACCGGCATCTAACACACAGACTGGCAGGAATATAAAGGAAGCTAATTAGTACATAATCAAAAGCAGCCGGGCGAGGCTGGACCTAGTCTTAGCAAAGAGCTAGGTAAAATTAACTCCCTCACCACCAAACACAAAGTAACAGCAACTCAGCTGCGAGAAGTCAGAATGTGCAATCGCGACGATCCTCGTGGCGATGCACCCATGACAGTACCCCCTCTTCTACGAGGGGCCTCCGGACCCTCAGGGCCAGGTCTGCCCGGGTAAGTTGTGTGGAAGGTCCGAACCAATCGATCTGCGTTAACCTCCGACGCAGGGACCCACGTCCTCTCCTCAGGACCATACCCCTTCCAATGAACCAGGTACTGAAGGGACCGACGATTCAGACGTGAGTCAATGATCTTCAACACCTGAAACTCCAAGCTACCATTGACCACCACCGGAGGGGGGGGCAGAGGCGACGGTATAACTGGCGCCACGTACCTTTTAAGCAACGACTTGTGGAACACATTGTGGATTTTAAACATAGGAGGGAGGTCCAGACGAAATGCCACAGGATTAACTATAGAACTGATCCTGTATGGACCGATGAACCTGGGACCCAGTTTCCAGGAGGGAACCTTGAGTTTTATATTCTTGGTAGACAACCACACCAGATCGTTCACACTTAGGTCCGGACCAGACACTCTCCTCCTATCAGCCCTCCGCTTGTAACGGTTCCCCATAGCACTCAGACCATTCAGCACTCCTCTCCAAACTGAAGCAAGTGACAATGAGAATCGTTCCTCCTCAGGAACCCCAGACGGACGGGTATGTGGGGTCTTAGAGCGAGCACAAACTCCACATGACGCGACAAAAGTTATTACCTCTTTATTTAAGTTAGGCCACCAAAACCGGCGAGAAAGGAGATCCACAGTTGCTTTACTCCCTGGATGTCCTGCTAAAACAGAATTATGATGTGCCTTGATAACTTTTTGTCTTAACTGATTAGGAACAAACAGTTTCCCTGGAGGTCCTACAGGAGCGTCCCCCTGAGCCTCCAATACCTCCTCCTCAAGCTCAGAGCATACAGCCGACACTACCACTCCCTCCTGTAAGATAGGAACCTGGTCATCCGTCTTTCCGGCCCCTGGGAAACTACGAGATAAGGCATCAGGCGGCAATTTTATTGAGCAGTCATACGCGCGATGAGGAGGCAACTCTTGACACCCCTCCTCTGAGAACACATCCCCCAAGTCCTCCAGAAAAGGAGGCAAGGTCCTAGGCACGACCGCACCGATGACCGTGCTCATGCAGTTATTCTTGCAAAATTCACCCCACTGGCTTATCTCTCTGGATTGCCAATCAATCACTGGGTTATGTTTAGCCAACCAAGAAAGTCCCAACACAATAGGAGTAGGAAGACCCTCCAACACATAACAAGACAACTGTTCTTTATGTATTGCCCCTACTCGAAGGTCTATGTTATGAACAGCTTGTACAAAGCTACCTTGACCGAGAGGTCTGGCGTTAATAGAAAGTATAGGGATCGGTTTGGCCAATACACTCAGTTGCATACCTTGCACCTGGGCAAACCGAGCGTCCACCATATTAGCCCCAGACCCACTATCAAGAAGAACAGAAATCCTCTCAACTCTCGCACCAACCACCACCTCCGCAGGCACGAGAAATTGAGACGGACCTGGGGATGAAATACCTACTCCCAGGTTGTTGTCCACCACACAACCTGGGATTAACAGTTTTTCGGTGACTTTTTTGCTCAATGAGGCACGGAAGGGACACCCCCCAACAAAATGTACCTCTCTCCCGCAGAAGAAACACCTTCTTGTCTTGCGGCGCACCGCTGATTCCCTCCTACAAAATGATGTCCCTCCCAACTGCATAGGTTCCTCAGAACAGGCATGGGGAACCTCAATATAAGGGACTTTAGTAGTGGGTGGAGTCATAACAGGGGGGGGAGTTACCTCACACCTCCCCCGAAGCCGTCTATCAATACGAATAGCAAGGGCCATAGCAGCCTCCAGTGACGGAGGAGAATCATACTGAGCCAAAACATCTTTTAATTTGTCAGACAACCCTTGACAAAACTGGCTCCTAAGAGCTGGGTCATTCCACTGAGTATCTGTGGCCCATCTACGGAACTCAGAAGAAAATTCCTCTGCCGGACGATCTCCCTGCTGTATCCTACGTAACTTCGTTTCAGCAAGGGAGACCCGATCCGGGTCATCATACACCAGACCCAGGGCAGCAAAAAATTGATCTACTGACTGGAGGGCCGGGGAACCCGGGGGAAGAGAGAACGCCCAGGATTGAGGGTCCCCTTGTAAGAGCGAGATGACAATTCCCACCCTCTGCTCTTCACTCCCCGATGACCGAGGCCGCAGCCGAAAGTATAATTTACATGCCTCCCGAAAGTAAAAAATTTGTCCCGCCCACCAGTGAACCTGTCTGGGAGAGCAACCTTAGGTTCAGACCTGGTTTGCTCCGGGGGGGACAAAACCTTGGACTTAATGTCCGCAAGCTCCAAGGACAACTTCTGCAACTGCAGGGCAATCTGGGCCACTGGATCCATGGTAGCTGGGGAGAATCTTTAGTAGGGCCAGTGAAAATGTCACGCTGTCTAGCAGATATATATATATATAAATAATGTCAGTAATCTATCAAGTGGGACAACATTCTATATAACATATAAATAGATAACATTAACATGTAATATAGCATAGTATTACCTGACATAATATCCTGTGGGTCAATACTGAATCCTTTTCACGCTGTCTCTGGCTAGAGGTGGACCGGGGTCTATGCTGACCCTAAACTGGGGTCCTGACTAGTCCCTCTACCTGGAGGTACTGTTAATGGTACAGAGGTCCAGGCTGCCAGCGTAAACCGTGTCTCCTATAAATCCCTGACCACTGTAATCTAGTCCTTAGAAGGACCCTGATTACCACCATAGGGAATGGACAGGTAAAGGTTAACCAACAGTAAAGACAAACGAGACAGACAGGGGATAAAGTAAATACTGTCTTGCATACAACATATAAACACAGAGGGAACACCAAAGGTCTAGGAGATAAACTATAAGCAAGGTGAGGAGAAACAACAAAGGAACTCTTAGCTTAAGTCTTCTCAGAACCGATCCTATCTGCAGTCTGTATGAATGCTTTCACCGGCATCTAACACACAGACTGGCAGGAATATAAAGGAAGCTAATTAGTACATAATCAAAAGCAGCCGGGCGAGGCTGGACCTAGTCTTAGCAAAGAGCTAGGTAAAATTAACTCCCTCACCACCAAACACAAAGTAACAGCAACTCAGCTGCGAGAAGTCAGAATGTGCAATCGCGACGATCCTCGTGGCGATGCACCCATGACACCATGCTTCTTTTTCTCCAAGACCTTCACACCAGCGGAGAGGAATTATTCCATCGGGGACAGGGAGTTGCTAGCAATGAAGTTGGCCTTCTCGGAGTGGAGACATCTGTTGGAGGGGCTCGCTTTCCCTTCCAAGTCTTCACGGATCACAAAAATTTGGTATATCTTCAGACAGCCCAGCGGCTTAATTCTCGCCAGGCCAGATGGTCCTTGTTCTTCTCCCGGTTTCATTTCACACTGCATTTCCTCTCGGGAGAGAAGAACATTCGTGCCGACGCTCTCTCTCGCTCTGTGGTGTCCTCGGAGGAGGAGGTGGAGGAGCCTCGGCTTATCGTCCCTACAGAGAGCCTGAGAACAGTGGCCCTGGTTTCGCTAGAGTCTGTGCCCCCGGGCAAGACTTTTGTGCCTACCAATTTGTGACCGGAGGTACTCTCTTGGGCACATTCGTCCAGGGTGGGTGGACACTTTGGGACAAAGAGGACATCTGAATTGCTGGCGAGGACATACTGGTGGCCGCATATGGTCCGTGATGTTGGGGACTATGTTCGGGCGTGGGTCACCTGCGCCAAGAATAAGTCTCCATGACAACAGCCAGCTGGGTTACTTTACCCTTTGCCGGTGGCAGACAGGCCCTGGGAGATGGTTGGGATGGACTTTGTGGTGGGCTTGCCCAAGTCTTGGGGTTGCACCATCATTTGGGTAATCACCGACCATTTTTCCAAAATGGTGCATTTGGTGCCGCTTCCACGGTTACCTTCTGCACGGGCTCTGGCAGCGTTGTTCGTTAGGCACATCTTCCGTCTACACGGCATGCCGGACAAAATTGTCAGTGACCGAGGTCCCCAGTTTGCGTCTCGGTTCTGGAGAGAGCTTTGTCGTCTACTCAGTATTGAGTTAAATCTCTCTTCAGCGTATCATCCTGAGATGAATGGGTTGGTAGAGAGGGCCAACCAGACCTTGGTCACCTATCTACGACATTTTGTCTCTGCCAGGCAGGATGACTGGGCATCCTTGCTACCATGGGCTGAGTTTGCATTAAACAATGCTGTGGCTGACTCCACCGGACAGACTCCTTTCCTTCTGAACTACGGTCAGCATCCGCGGGTTCCGGTGCCCATGCCCGTGTCTTCCGCCGACTCCAGGGTGGCAGACTGGGCTGTGGAGGCACGGGACATTTGGGACCGTACCCAGGATGCCATTCAGGCGTCCAAGGAGGATGAGGTCCTCCGCCGACGCACATCGGCGCCCCGCTCCAACATTTGCTCCTGGGGACTTGGTGTGGCTCTCGCCCGTAACATCAGGCTGCGAGTTGAGTCCACTAAGTTGGCACCCCACTACCTGGGTCCTTTCAAGATCCTCGAGCAGGTTAACCCTGTGGTATACCGTTTGGCTCTTCCACCACGCCTGGGTATCTCCGACACCTTTCATGTATCCCTCCTGAAACCCGTGCTCATGTCCCGGTTTTCTGAGTCATCTGCCGGGACATCGGGTTCATCTAGGGATGACCATGAGGTGAACGCCATCGTAGGGTGTAAGGTGGTACGGGGCAAAAAGTTTTATTTGGTGGACTGGAGGGGCTATGGGCCTGAGGATAGGTCTTGGGAGCCTGCCGAGCATATTCACGCTCCGCAGCTCATCGCTGCCTTTGAGCGCAGCGAGGCCCAAAGAAGGGGGGCCCTAGGAGGGGGGTAATGTTAGGGTTTGATTTCCTGCTGCTGCACAAGGGGAGTCTCGAACCCGTCCCGCTGCGGTCTCCCATTCATCTCCGGCCGCAGTGGAGCCTGCTCAGCAGAGACGTCGGTCCAGGCGTCTTGCCCACTCCTCTACTGTGCAGTGACTTGCTGCTGCCTTTCCTGGATCTGCTATTATAGCCAGTGCTGGAGCAGTCGTCTTTGAGACAAAGTCCTGCGTTTTCCCATCTGAGCATGCCCAGAGTGAGATCTCTCATTGGAGATCAGGGGTCACATGTTCAGGTGCTGCAGCGGCTCCTATTGGTCTGCCAGGAAGGTCATGTAGCTACGTTTGTTTGTAACAGCTTCTCATTGGTCCTTGTTCCTGGAAGGTCCTGTAGCTGTTGCTATAAAAGGGTAGCATGGCTGGGCCGCCATGCGCTAATATCAATCATTGTATGCTATGCGCCAGTGTGGTCATGTGTATGTGTGGATAGGGACCCGGCTGAAATAAGCCACTAGAATACCGACTTAATCGGTGAGGAGTTTGGTATGGTAGCTGGTCAGGGTCGGTGTCCTAGATGCCCTAGATTACCGGCATAACCGGTGAGGAGTTTGATTGCCGTATTCAGGGTCTGGCGTTCAGACGCCATAGATTGCGGGTGACTCCCGCGAGGACATTAGCGCATGATCATGCTTTATGTGCGCTTAGCACTTAACTGTGTATCTGGGAGCCTTACAGGACACAGTGCTGTTTCTCAGCGACCCTGTGACGTAACAGGGTTCGCTTTCAACGCTAGTCAGCGCCTAGCGTCTTTTCTTTGCCACTCAGTTGTGTCTAGTGAGTGCGCACACATCGCCATATAGCGTTGCGGCTCCTCTTCTAGTGGCTCTGTGGAGTAACAGAGTTCGCACTCATTGCCACAGCGCATTACGGCATTTATGTTGGCAGCTCTGCGGGATAACAGAGTTTGCTTCTTGCGCCTTTTTGCCATCAGCGGGCTTCGCCTGCACGGTGGACCCCGGGCTGCGAACGCACTTATTATTTATATTATTTTGTGCGTTCCGCCAGCCTTAACATAGAGTTTCTACTATGCAACCGTCTTTTTGTGAGAAATGTATCTAAAAAAACTTTAGTATGCAGCCATTTCTTTCCCATTTGTGGCCAAAAAGCCTCTACTTTACCAAAAAGCATATGGGAGTGCTATGACATTAAGCCTCTGTTTGTACTGTAACAAAAAGCCTCTTGGAGTACTTTGCCAAACAGCCTTTGTTTTTTCTGTACCAAAAAGCTTCTGTGTGTACTGTGCATAAAAGCCTATGTTTCTACTTTACCAAAAAACCTCTGGAAGTACTGTGTCAAAAAGCTTTTGTTTGCATGGTGACAAAAAGCCTCTGCTTGTACTACAACTAGTGTTGAGCGATACGATACTGCAAATATCGGATATCGGCCGATATTAGCTGTATCGGCCTTTCGATTCCGAATACCGATATTTTCGTCTTATCGGATACCGGAATCGGATTTGTCACTGTCACTGTCAGTGTCCGTCGGTCGGGTCTGTCAGGAGTCAGCGGCACTTACCCGGCAGAAGATCTCCGGCGGTCACGTCATGGACTGCTTGATGGCCGCCATTATCTTCTCCCTGGCGGTCACATGCAGTTTTTCGCGATAACTGCAGTGACTGCTGGGTAATCCCGGCCGTAAAGCAGTCAGCCCGATGACGTCACCGCCGGGGAAGCAGGTAATCAGCTGTGCTGCGCCGGGATGACAGGCTCTGCCTGTCATTCTGATGTAGCAGAGCTGGATCGTCGTGGGACACTCGTTACTATGGACTGCGTCGGACAGGTGGTATACTGCTGTTTTTTTTTTTCATTTTTTTTACGGGAGATCGATGGCGTCGCAGGATGAGACTGTAATAAAAGTAATGAAAACTGTTGTTTTTTTTATTAAATTAAAAAACTTTTATATGAACATTCACCCGTCCGGGTACATCAACAATTTAACTATTTACATACAGGGACCCTGTCCGGGTTATTTATAATTCTTTGGCAGGGGTGTTCCAGGTACCACCTGGTACTCTTCTGATGCTTGCCAAACATCCGAGACACCAAGGACCACCAGGACCTGATGATGTCGTGTGGCCTGTACAGTCAAGTCGTGACCCGCTATCTGTGTCTGTGTGGCCACCTCTTTCATTTCCCTCCGGGTCTGGAGCCCTATGTCCCGGACTGAACGAACCCCAGGGGCCTAACAGGCGCCGGGTACGGGCCAGCTATAGTTATCATGTCCATAGCTGGGGCTGCTGAGGAGACCACTGAGGGAGGCTGTGGAGATTTACGGCGTGGGGTGGGCACTTGTGCAGAGGCCTGGATGTGGGAGGCTGAAGGCTCCGAGGGTCTCACAGGTTCCTGACACTCTGGGGAGTAGGGGTCGCACCTGGTAACATTTAGGGCGTACCATCCATTGTAACCCCAGTGTCGGGTGTAAGTCACCAAGTCTCCTGGCAACAGGTCCTTCCCCGGGTGTCCTTCTGGGAGGTGAGTCTCCACGTCCCGCCGGGTCACAAAGACTTCTAAATAAAGTCCAGGCTCCTGGATGAAGCCCCAACCACCTTTCAATTTAAAGCTCCGTACTGCACCCTTACGCCGCGGCTCCCTCAGTGTTCCTTTATCTTTTCTCATCCGGTCCTTATCTGCCCGGTCCTTCTCCAGGTTACGTTGCCGAAGTTTTTGGGATTCTCGCTGCTCCCTTTGTCGCTCTGCTTCCCGCTCCCAACGTCTCCACTCTTCCTCCTGACGCCGGTTGAAATTCTCCTCCAGCATCTCCATGTCTCCACCATCAAACTGCAGCTTACGATGTCCGGTTTGCGGCAGCTCTCCTGGCGCCCCCCAGTCCTGGCGGCGCTCACCTGCGGAGGAAGCAGCCGGCTCTGGAACAGATGACAGTCGGGGCTCCGGTACAGACAGGTAGACCTCTGGTGCCTGCGCGGCCTCCTCCATGAGGACGGGTGTCGCTTCTTCTGTCTCAGCGACGGGGGCAGACAGCGGGATCTGGGGTGCTGCCGGTGCAGAGTTTTTTGCAGGAACGGGTGCCTCCACTGCGACAACGTCAACCGGATCACATTGCAAGGGCTGGGATGCCCGCACGGCCTCCTCTACTAGAACGGGTGCCTCACCTTCCGGTACAGACACTTCAGGTAAGAGGGATTGGCGCCGCTCCAAGTTTAGTTTTAGGGCACGCCAGCTGGCTTCCATCCTGGCGACCTCCTCCCGGTGCCGGGCCAGGCCTCTTAGGGTATCCTCCGCTTCTTGCAGCGTAGGAGGGTTTCCAGGCCGGGTGCCCAACGGTGGTTCCGTGGCGATCGGGTCGCTTCCGTGGGGGGAGAGCTCTGACTGCTCCATCCCTTCACACTTCTGCTCGTGTCCATTAGCCATCTCTGCCAAGTCACATGTGTCATTAGCATCTGGAGAGGGCCCCTCTTTTGTAGTGAGGCGGGACCTTCGTGTTAGTTTCCGCACACTGAGGAGGATGAGGAGGCGGAACTGAAGAGCTGTGGGGCACGATCTTACATTGCAGTACCATTTAGAGTGGTCGGCCATCATTTTCACACCACTGAGTGAGTGTACACCCACGAAGAGCACGCCCTTCTTCTTCACCAGTGCCTCGTCGTGACGCAGATATGGCGGAAAAATGGCAAATACATTCTCTGATGATTTTAGCAATTCTCAAGCACAAAACCAGTTCAATTCAGGCACACAGGACTCGCTTATAGCGAGCTACAGAATCCTGTTCTTGACGCCCAAGTTGAGTCGCACAGAGCCAGAGGTTTTGGGGGTACTCGGCACCGAGCCCGTCGACTTCTATGGGGTATGTCACGGCTTTACCCGGCAATTGAATCAGAGTCTATTTTACTATGTAGAAGTGTATAAACTATAAATATATGTATATATATATGTCACAATGACATGTATATATATATATATGTATTCTATGTGTGTATATTTTGTGTTTACAACGAAAGAAAGGGTTTTTTTTGTTGCGATTTTTTGTTCCCATAGACTTACATTGGACTTCCGGTATCGGAATCGGATATCGACGATATTTAGTGATATCGGCGATACCATTTCGATACAATATTTTTAGATATCGAGCAGTATCGCTCAACACTAACTACAACAAAAAGCCTCTTGGAGTATTGTGCCAAAAAGCCTCTGTTTGTACTGTAACAAAAAGCCTATGGGAGCACTGTATCAAAAAAAACTCTGTTTATACTGTACCACAAAGTCTCTGGGAGTACTGTGCCAAAAGGCCTCTTTTTCTACTTTGCCAAAAAACCTCTGTGAGTAATGTGCCAAAATAATCTCTTTGTAGTGCAACAAAACATATCTGACTGTACTGTAACTAAAAGCCTCTATGAGTACTGTGCCAAAAAGCCTGTCATTGGGATACCATGATAGAGAGGGGCCAGAAGATCATGGCGTCTGGTTACACAAACTCCTGTACTGGATAGAATTTCTTCACCATCATAATAAACAGTGCAGGTTTTCTGTGCTCTGGCATTGCTAGGGTTAATCAGTTCAGTTGATCTCCTGGAGTTTTCCATCATTGATTGCCTCAGCTGTTCTGTGTTGAACACTCCCCTCTGGTATATATGCTTGCCACTAGCATTTGGAAATTGCCAGTGATAATTTATTTTGCCAGGTTTAGAGTTGGAGTTGCTCCATGCTTGGAGTTGGCATTTGTAGAGTTGTTTGGCAATTTCTGCTTGGAGTTTGTTTGCGTGTTCATCCTCTCCTATTTGGTCTCACCTAATATACCTTCCCTTGTGTTCTACTCTGTTGTTTGATGAGTGTATTTTATATGGTTGCAGTTTTCATTTACCTTTTTGTCTTTCCTTGACTGTCTGGTTAGTGTAATTCTATACACTGCGGCCTCATGCCATTCGGGTGGGTGAGGGAACAAATGAGGGTAAGTTAGGGGCATAGCAAGGCTCATGACCACAGCATCTCCACCTTCCGGGGTAACATGAGGTACAGGGATAGACTAAGGCACACTCTAGTGTGAGTTATTGGGAATGAACCCATTTCCCTGAGAAATCCTGCAACAGTACTGTGACATTATCACTGACCATACCTTTATGGATCGAATATGGATCCAGTGACTGCTCTGGCAGGCCTTTTATCTTTAGTAACTGCAACACAGGTGTCACCTAACCTGGAGTCATCATCCAAACTCTTTGTGTGGGAACAAAGGTTTCCACTAATAGGTTCCTACTACTTTCTTTCTTTTTTTTCCACTTTCACCTTTGACCAGTAGATGGCGGTAGTCGCATGTAATTACTCAGCTAGGAATCAACTTAAACTGTATTCTTTTTTTTCCACTTCCTTACAGCTCTTCGGTCCTAGAACAATAATGCAAATTATATTTATTTTGTAGCAATCCAATCTGTAAGCCATGAAAAATCAAGCTTTGAAACCTAATACAAATTTGTCTGCAAGTGCATTGGAGGTGTGTAGATCCCAATGGGCTCATCAAGGCTAATTTGCATGTGGCTATGATACTGATATTTTATTTTTTAATTCTGTGTATAAATAGACAAAAAGAAGGACCAGTACATCTAAGCTAGTGTGACTAGGCGCCAACCAAAGAAAGTATATAAGTCGAAAAGATTAAAGTTTGCACAATAACTTACCAAGAATGATTACTCTAGAGCATAGGAATTGCATTGCTGCCATAGAAAATGGGAGAAAAAAATTGAAAAAACACTATATAGTGTCCAAAAGGCTTTGATACAAATAGACAAAAAGAAGGACCAGCACATCTAAGCTAGTGTGAATAGGTGCCAACCAAAGAAAGCATATAAGTTGGTTGGTGCCTATTCACACTAGCTTAGATGTGCTGTTCCTTCTTTTGTCTATTTGTATCAAAGCCTTTTGGACATGTGCACTCCCACCCCCATTAGCCACAGGTGATTTTAAGCAGATTAGCTGGTCCATTCCTGCCCCATAAATTGTAGGCTTTTTTGCCCAAGAGAGGTGACATTACAGGACAGGGACCCAATTTACGAAGGACACCTTGACATGGTAATTGGGCACACATATATTGTCCAATCAAACCTTCCTTTTTTCATAGCAATTTTTGCAGATGCATATTTCATAAATACACTATATAGCGCTTTTTTCAATTTTTTTCTCCCATTTTCTATGGCAGCAATGCAATTCCTATGCTCTAGAGTAATCATTCTTGGTACGTTATGGTGCAAACCTTAATCTTTTTGACTTATTACTGTGTATGTCACAAAGGTTTGAAAATAAAGAAGCTATTGTGGGCAACCTATCCCATAGTTATTCGGTATGCTAATATCTTTTGTCTGAGTAAGCTGACAGTGGGGCATGGAGTCAGGAGTCCAGTCTTACATGCAATTCCCTAGTCATGGCAATTACAGAAGCCTACATAGTTTCTAAGTACCTAGTGATTGTGTCTCACAATGAAAAGTTCCAGGGGGTAAAATGGCAATTTCATACATAGAAGAACAACTGTAATTGCACAATCTAGATATGACCAGTAATAGTAACGTTACTAATTTTAAGCATAACGGCTCCTAGTCTGAGGCATGCAGAAAATGACCTGAAAACAATCTGGCTACTAAATCTTACAGTCAAATTCGAAGAATAACAACAAGCGCATGTTTGCTCTGTAAAAGGATAAAAACCTGCATGTCATCAATTTCTTTCTTGATATTTAGGTAAAGCCAGTTTCATATATTTTGAACGATCAATGTGATCAGCTTATTACCCGCAATGCATAGATAGTTCAACACAGATTTCTAATCAAAATCGACAAGTCAGAATTTCAAAACAAAGTGAGAAAAATAGGCTGGAACAAATCTTCTGTAACTGCAAAGCAAAAGCAAACAAACAAAAAGATGCGGGAAATCGTCATTAGTTTGGCACAAAAATTGTGAAGTTTGTATTGTAACGTCAGGTTTGGCTCTTTAAAAACTTGTTAGGGTTGATCAGATGGAAGCATGGTCAATCACAACCCAACAAAATCACACATCAAAGACCGCCTGCCGTGCAAAGACAAACTCAGATGAGTCCCTACGCTACATGGGTAGCAGACTTTTGGCACCCCAAGTGAGCGCAGCAGAGATCCTGATTCCAGCGATGTATCACTTACTTGGCTTACTTGCTGCAGTTTTGATAAAATCACTGTTTTATGTTCTGTAGATCTGGCAGGACTCTGAAGGACGAAGAGATCCTGATTCCAGCGATGTGTTACTTACTGGATTGCATGCTGTCATTTTGATACAATCCCTGTTTTATCTGCTGCAGATCTTTCCAGTTATTTAAATGCCGAGCTCTGTATAACCCCGCCCACACTACTGATTGGCAGCTTTCTGTGTGCACTGGGCATAGGCAGAAAACTGAAAATCAGTGTTGGGGGTGAGGATACACAGAGCCAGACTACTTGGAAGGAGGTTTACTAGTCCTCTAGTGATAATCGCCTGCTGATAAAATAGTGATTTTATCAAAAGCAGCCCTGTAAGTGATGTATTGCTGGAATCAGGGTCTCTATCTTTACATTTTATGGCACTCAGACTAGGTAGAAAAAGCCCTGTGACACAAATTAATGTGAATAGCTAGAAGCTAGCTGTATTCCAAGCAGATTAAAACAGACTTGGATACGAGATTCGTGCAAGACTAATGTGGAGACAGTCATCTCTCCTACATGTACAATGGAGAAGACAAGAGTTAAACCATCCATAAACGTAAGATTATATTATTATTTACTAGTAGAGCATCATTGATTCCATGGTACTGTACATGAGAAAGGATTACAAACAAAATACAAATAGAAATTACAGTGGTCAATCTAGCAATGACTGACTGGTACAGTGTGGGCAAGGACCCTGCTCTTCTCTGGGGTTTACAGTCTATAATGAAATGGGAAAGGAGACTGTACATCGGTGGGGTTGCAACAGTTCCGGTGGCGTTGAGATGACAGTGAGGTCATTGCAGGCTGCAGACTTTCCGGAAGAGATGAGTTTTCAGGTGACATCTGAAGGTTCCAAATATGGGAGACAATCAGACATGTTTGTACATGGAATTTCAGAGGTTAGTGGATGCTTGGTAGAAGTCTTGGATGCAATTGGGTGAGAAACATATATGAGAAAAAGGTCACAATAGACACAGAGGTGTGAATATGATCTAAGCAATTGGAGAATGCTGAGTTTAGTAGTGCTGGTCAGAAGCATGAATATCAGAAATATAGAGATACAGGGATGTGAATATGCAGTGACAAGGCTTAGGAAGTTGGATTTCATCTGCCTGACGCTTTTGTTCTGGAGGAGATAAGTCGTTCATAGAACAGTCTAGCAGCTGGTTTTATTACTTTTTTATTCATTACCTCTTATTACTGAGAACACTTGTGTATGAAAGGGATTTGAGAGAGATATCTGTCATCTACATGAACATATAATGACTATGGGTCACCCTAATCAGCACCTACTCATAAAGTAAAAAAATGGGTGTGTAAGTCTGATGTCAGTGCAATTTAAAATATTAAAAATATAATACTTTTGAGAACGTCATATCTCCCGCAGGGTGCTGGTTCATCTTTGTGTTTACTTGCTTACTCATTTAGTCGCGGCAGATTTGCTTCTGTCCATTTATTTTACTTTTTACGAGGTGATGACCAACTTATGCACTGTTCGTGAGGGTGTAGGGCCTCCGTCTCTGTCATACGCTTTTTCCACTTGTCCGAGTTTGTTTGTAATTAGTATAGAATAAATCTTTCTTCTGCCTATGTTAAGTTCAATTTGTAGGACTTTATCTAAGGCTGCATTCACACATGTTTCTGTTTTTACATCGATCAATAACGGACCACTTTTTCACATGCTATCTGTTTTAAATCCATGTTATATCCTTTTGCACTCATTTTTTTAACTTAAAATTTGTTTTTAAAAACTGAAATAGGTAACTGAACTTTTTTTCCCCATTCACACAGCATTTGATTAATTAAAAGGAGATGTCTTCCATTTTTACAGATTCCCTTAGACTTGAATTGTTGAGTCTGGTTTTCAAAAATTGCAAAAAAAAAACCATGCATTTATATATAGGTTTATTGAATTCACTTAGTGGTCTGCTCTAAAGATCTGAAATCAATCATCAGTCTTGTATGAAGTTTTAATTAGTTTAGATCAGGGATGGGACTCAAATTTTTAACAACAGGTTCTGTGTTTGTGTAGGAAAACCACACCCATTTTTAAGACACACCCATTTTTAAGACACACCTATTTACACACCTTTTCCTCCAACATATGCAAGTAGGGGCGCAGTCAAACTACCATACAGCTGTGGTGGAGATTGTCACTCCGGGCAATGCAGAGGATTTTTACTGGCACCAGGATTTCTTCCCACATTTCCAGGAGGATTCACAGAGCAAATCAAAGTTCTGCCAAGTATTACTGACACAAGAGCAAGGTCTGCACAGTGCAATAGTAGTGACAGTGACACAAACCAGAGCAGACTGTGCTGGTGCGTTACCACAACAGATACAAACATTAACTGTTGGAAGGAATTTCCTGCATGCTGCACCGGGCCGCCCCTGCACCTGCAGCGTGAGCTGCTGCACCACAGCCCAGGAAAGGTGACTGATGCCAACGTTACCGCATCGTAGAAATCCTACAAAGATGAAGAAATCCTGCAATGTCTTTGGTAGCCCCGGATGCACGCCAGACACTGAAGGCTGCTGGGTCACAGCCTTGCCTCTATGTGGGACATGCCTCCTGAATCTGACAAACTTCACTCAGGCAGCCAATCAGGCAGGCAGAACTTCATGAGGCCCGCCTACCGCAGCGCGCCTGTAAGGTTCTATGTATATATTCCTGAAACTCAGTTTTTTGTCAGCCATTTTACTTTCTGTCTTGCTGCAGCTATCTTGCCCTCAGTCAAAATGGAGTTTCCAGCTTGCATGTTCCCGCCCTGATTCTCTCCTTTGCTTCTTAAGCAGCCACAGCTGAGCAATCAGTGCTTCAGAATCTAGCCTGCAGTGAACCTGTGACTTGACTCCTGTAAGCCTTGGACCTTGTACTCCAGCTATTCCTACTGAGGAACTCTGAAGCACTTGTGGACTCTGAACCCTGCTCTTTGAAAGACCCACGTTTGCATGGACTTACGGTAACAGAGAAGAAGATCCTGAACCTGTTGTGGAGAGTGATTGCTGAGCTTGGATTACTCTGGCCTGCTGTGTCTCCTGTTTCTGTGTCTGCAAACTGTGTGACTATTTCTGCCAACTTGTATGAAGTAATACAGGACTTTTCTATATCAAACCTGTGACTCCTGTGTTTTCATCGCACCCAAGCACAAGACGCTATATGAACTGTACTACATACATTACAAGATTCTGAAGCCAAAACGTTAGTGTCTGCTGGGTCTGGAAGGCTGTGTCTGCTGTACTGTGGATATCAGACGTACGGTTGTACTTTCTGTGATGACAGTGGTTGTGACTTCTCACAACCATTCCAGGTGAGCAATTCCCTTAAGTTTTTTCTTTTTGCAGTGTTACCACAGGTAAACACTATTGTTTTTTTTTTTTTTTCCTTTCTTTTCTCTTTTTTGTCTGCTGTAACTCTGGATATCAGATGTCTGGTTGAAACTTTCTGTGATGATAGTGGTTGTGACTTCTCACAACCATTCCAGGTGAGCAGTTCCCTTAATTTTTTTTTCTCTCTGCAGTGTTGCCACAGGTGAACACTATGTTTTTTTTTTCTCTCCTCTTCTTCCAGTAATCCTGTCTTAAAAGATCTGGAAAATGGAGGCCCGCATAAAGGAACTTTGCGGAGTGACTGATAATATCCTTGCAGATTTGCAGAATATAAAGACCCGTTTTACAAATCTACAGGACCTCAATAATCACAATTTGCAAGTGGTTGGACAGACTACCCAGGATTTGCGAGCCAGGATTGAGGTTCTAGAGGGGCGAGTCCAGGCTCCTGCCGTAGCCCCGAGTGCTGGGATTCAGTGCCCTTTTCGTTTTGGCGGTGAACGTGAGAAATTCAGGGGATTTATTAATCAATGCAATCTTTTTTTTTCTGCACATGCTTCACAATTTCCCACTGAACGATCTAAGGTGCTTACTATAATTATGTTGCTTACCAACAAGGCTTTAATGTGGGCAAACCCTCTGATTGAGACTGAGGATGATTGTTTGAATCACCTTGATGATTTTATTTCAGCCATGGGGCAGGTGTTTGATGACCCCAATCGAGGTGCAACAGCTGAAGCAGCCATGTTAGCTTTGCGCCAAGGTAAGCACTCGGTAGCTGAATATGCCTTGGATTTCAGGAGATGGGCCCTTGATACCACCTGGGACAGTTCCGCCAAAAAATCTATTTTTCGAAAGGGGTTATCTCCACTGATTAAGGATGAACTTGCTCGTGCCGACCCTCCCACTGCGTTAGGTGACTTTATTAACTACTGCATCCGTATTGATACTCGTCTGACTGAACGCAGGCAAGAGAGATGGTTCGAAAGCAATCGTACTAACCTTTTCCTACCTTCCTCTCCAGCTAAGGAACCTTTGAGTAGGATTACACGGGAACCTGAACCTGAACCCATGCAGGTGGACTCTTTACAACGACGGGTTAGTGATGCACGCAAGGAACATCGTTTTAAGGAGAATCTATGTTTCTATTGTGGTAAGTCAGGGCACTTCATTATAAACTGCCCCAGCCGTTCTCGTAAGACTACTGCAGCACTCATTCATTGTGAGTGTTGCGAGAGGGGATCTGTCAGGTCCGAGCCTCAGGCTCCAGAGAGATCTGCAGCAACAGATCTTGATTTCTCGGACTTAAACTCCGTTACCTCTGAGGACGTTGACTGTGTAAACGCTGCCATTTTTCAAGTTTCCTCAGCGGTGTCCCAGCTGAGTTGTAAGAAAAACAATTCTCATTGCTTTCTTTCCATCAAACTCTGGTTGACTCAGCTTGGGTGTCTAGCTCTGCTATGATCGACTCAGGGGCAAGTGGAAATTTTATGGATGTCTCCTTTGCTCTGAAACAGGGAATACGTTCAGTGAAGAAGGCTACTCCAGTACAGATGGAAACTGTGGATGGCTCCCTGCTGACCTCTGGACCAGTGGATCAGGAAACAGAGCCTTTGAGGGTTCTTATGGGTAAAGATCATCAAGAGAAACTGTCCTTTATGCTTATCTCTTCTCCCCACTTTCCCATTATTCTAGGGCTACCATGGCTGCAGGCTCAGAATCCTACCATTAACTGGAGACCAAGGAATTACACTTTCCAGAGAAACAGATGAGTCCAAAAGTTTCAGCTTGCTCTGTTCCTAAAGGAATCATGTCAGTCCCTGAACTACCAGCTGTATACCAGGACTATGTGGATTTATGTGACAAGAAGAACGCTGACCAGCTTCCTCCTCACCGTCCATATGATTGTCCAATTGAATTATTGCCTGGAGCAGAGATACCTTTTGGTAAGATCTACCCCCTGGCGGGGCCCGAGCTAAAGGCTTTAAAGGATTACATAGATGAAAATCTAGCCAAGGGCTTCATACGCCCCTCTTCATCTCCTGCAGGTGCACCCATCTTCTTTGTAAAGAAGAAAGATGGATCTCTGAGACCATGCGTAGACTATAGGGAACTCAATAAGGTTACTATTAGAAACCGTTATCCATTGCCTTTAATCCCTGAGTTATTGGAGAGAGTGCGACATGCCAAAATTTTTTCTAAACTAGATCTTCGTGGGGCCTATAACTTAGTCCGTATTAGACCTGGGGATGAATGGAAGACTGCATTCAGGTCACGCTATGGACACTTTGAATATCTAGTTATGCCTTTTGGTCTGAGTACCGCCCCAGCCACTTTCCAACACTTGGTGAATGACATCTTCAGGGATCTCCTAGATACATTCGTGGTAATTTATTTGGATGATATTCTAATTTTTTCTAACTCCACAGAGGAACATCATGGACATGTGAGAATGGTCTTGGAACGTCTAAGACAAAATCATCTTTACATCAAACTTGAAAAGTGTGAATTCCATAGGACCGAAATTCAATTTCTGGGGTATGTACTGTCTACACAAGGAATTAGTATGGATGGAAGCAAAACCCAAGCCATCAAGGATTGGCCAAGTCCTAGAAATGTGAAGGAGGTACAGCGCTTCATCGGGTTTGCCAACTTCTATAGACGTTTCATTAGAAATTTCTCTGAGGTAGTGTCACCTATCACTCAACTTACCCGGAAAGAGTCTAGGTTTTCCTGGACTCCCCAAGCCCAGGAAGCATTTTCCCGTCTAAAAGATAAATTTACCACTGCACCTATCCTAGTACATCCCAACCCCGAGCTTGCCTTCATAATAGAGGTGGATGCTTCAGACTGTGCCGTTGGAGCTATACTCTCTCAGAGAACAGGTGAGAAGAATGTCTTGCATCCCTGTGCCTTCTTTTCCCAGCAGTTGTCTTCGGCTGAGAGGAACTACGATGTGGGCAATAGAGAGTTGTTGGCCATTATTGCCGCCTTCAAAGAATGGAGACACCTTCTTCAGGGAGCTGCACAGCAAATAGTCGTCCTGACAGACCATCGTAACCTTGAGTTTATCAGGTCGGCTAAGTGCCTGACTCCTCGCCAGGCTCGCTGGAATCTTTTCTTAAACCAATTTAATTTTATCATCTCTTATAGACCAGGATCGCGCAATGGAAAGGCTGATGCACTCTCTAGGATTTACTCAGCAGAGACACGTCCAATTACTCCTCCTAAGACTATTCTTCCTGACTCTAGATTCCTAGGAGTAATTCATAATCAAGACCTACTTAAGGACATCAAGGAAGCATACCATGCGGATTCCTTTTTGGCACAACCCCCAAGGGACGTAAGTCTTGTCTTTAAGAATGGTGTGTGGATTCAGGACAACGTCTGTATATTCCTGAAACAGTCAGATTAAGAGTATTGCAACTCATTCACGATTCCAAGATAGCTGGGCATAGAGGAATTCTAAAGACACAGGAATTTCTTTCTCGTTTCTTTTGGTGGCCCACTTGCAGGAAGGATGTTTTGAATTATGTCACTTCATGTGAGGTCTGTGCAAGATGCAAAACACCTCGCTCCTCACCAACTGGTCTGTTACAGCCTCTTCCCACCCCGTCCCGCCCGTGGGGATCCATTTCTATGGACTTCATTGTGGAGTTACCAACCTCTCAGGGGAAGAACACCATTCTAGTGGTGGTTGACCGTCTAACAAAGGCAGCTCATTTTATCCCTTGTGTCGGCTTACCCACTGCAAAACAGACATCAGATTTGATGATTAAAGATGTGTTTCGCTTACATGGAGTACCGGATGAGGTTATTTCGGATCGAGGGGTGCAATTCACTTCTAGGTTTTGGCAAAATTTCTGTGCAGCATTGGACATTAAAGTAAACCTTTCTTCTGCTTTTCATCCCCAGACTAATGGACAGACCGAACGAACCAATCAAACCCTGGAGCAGTATCTCCGCTGCTTTATCTGCCACCTACAGGATGATTGGGTGGATCTACTTCCATTAGCTGAGTTCTCGTATAACAACTCTCAGAGTGCCTCCACTAAACAGTCTCCTTTTTACTCTAATCTAGGTTATCATCCTAACATTCTACCACGATTTCCCATAGAAACGCCTTTACCAGCAGTGGCTGAAAGAATCACGTCTTTACAGAAGAATATGGATCTTCTAAAGGAAAATCTGGAATCGGCTCAAGAAAGGTACAAGAAAGCAGCAGATAAATTTCGTAAACCTGCACCAGCTTTCAAGGTAGGAGACTTGGTCTGGCTGTCAACCAGAAATCTTAAGTTAAGGATTCCATCGTCTAAGTTGGGACATAAGTACATTGGACCCTATAAAATCAGTAAAGTTATAAGTGCCGTTGCTTGTCGTCTTCAACTGCCCAGAACTATGAGAATCCACCCTGTCTTTCATGTATCCCTACTAAAGGCTGCGACACTCAATACGTTTCCTGGACGTTCCTCTCCTTGCCCTGACCCAGTGCTAGTCGATGGTCAGGAAGAATTTGTGGTGGAAAGGATTTTAGATTCCAGGTTGTATAGAAATCAGTTACAATATCTGATTAAATGGCAGGGCTACCCAGTGGAGGACAACTCATGGGAACCGGTCAATAACGTTAATGCTCCTCGCTTGCTCCGTCAGTTTCATCAGAGGTACCCACACAAGCCTGGTCTGAGGTCATCCGGAGGTTGTCCTTAAGGGGGGAGTAATGTAAGGTTCTATGTATATATTCCTGAAACTCAGTTTGTTTGTCAGCCATTTTACTTTCTGTCTTGCTGCAGCTATCTTGCCCTCAGTCAAAATGGAGTTTCCAGCTTGCATGTTCCCGCCCTGATTCTCTCCTTTGCTTCTTAAGCAGCCACAGCTGAGCAATCAGTGCTTCAGAATCTAGCCTGCAGTGAACCTGTGACTTGACTCCTGTAAGCCTTGGACCTTGTACTCCAGCTATTCCTACTGAGGAACTCTGAAGCACTTGTGGACTCTGAACCCTGCTCTTTGAAAGACCCACGTTTGCATGGACTTACGGTAACAGAGAAGAAGATCCTGAACCTGTTGTGGAGAGTGATTGCTGAGCTTGGATTACTCTGGCCTGCTGTGTCTCCTGTTTCTGTGTCTGCAAACTGTGTGACTATTTCTGCCAACTTGTATGAAGTAATACAGGACTTTTCTATATCAAACCTGTGACTCCTGTGTTTTCATCGCACCCAAGCACAAGACGCTATATGAACTGTACTACATACATTACAGCGCCATTGGTCAGAAATGTTTAAAGGGCGTGTCCATTTATGATATGTGGGTGGGGTTGCGGCACGCTCTGTGGTCACGGTGGGTGTGAAGGTGGGATGAGCTATGGATGCACGGAGTTACAGGAGCAGCAGGCTGGGGGTGACCGGCTCTGTATATGAGACTAACGAGCCTACCGGAGGGAGCGCAGCACTGCGAGCCGGGCGGCCGTGTGGAGTGCAGCACGGAGCCAGCCACCTCCTGCACAGTATCCGGCGGGGTGCAGGCTGGGAAGCAGAGCCCTCTGTGGTGTTGTTGCGCTAGTACCGTATCGCAGCTCCGAATCTCCCCGGTTCGGGGAACAGGCTGCTTTTTTAACAAGCGGTTCCATCAAACCGAGGAGAACCGGCCGAATCCCACCCCTGGTTTAGATATTTACTCTTGGATCTAAAGTAAAGAATGAATCTGGTTGGGAATCTGAATCAATTTAGGGGTCTGTTCACCATCAAAAGTAATATAGGTGTCTGATTTCAGGGTATGAATTTATTGAGGGTCTGGGATCTCAAGTAAATTAGGATTGTGCTTTGGGGCTGAATTTAACAAAGTCTTGGATTTGGATTGATATGGGTGTCTGGTCTGGAGCCAGAATTTCTGTGTGTTGTTATTAAGGGTGCACAAGGGAAAGGGCAAAAATATTTGTGTCTGCAATTGTCAGAAGTCATCATGGTGATCTGGACCAGATGGAAAACAAAAAGTATGGAGAATGTCTACAATAAGACAAGAGAACTCCTGTGAGTCACTAGATACAGGTGCTTCTCACAAAATTAGAAAATCATCAAAAAGTGACAGTGACGCTTTCTTAGAACTGCTTGATGACTTCTCCTTATTCACATTCTTGGATTCACTTTGTATGTCGATAATATATTGCACTTTACTGCATGTTCACTTTCTTTGCACTTGCTTTTCTCAATGCCTGCTGTTATGTTTCGGTAGCTGAGATGAAATAGCAAAAATAGCCAAAATAGCAATACACCAGAGAGGCTGGAAACTACTGGGTTGCAGAACCCTAAACTAACCGCAACACTAGAAGTAGCCGTGGAGCGTACCTACGGTGATCCTAGACGCCTCGTCTCAGCCGGAGAGATAGCTACACCTAAAGACAGAAAGATGAAAGCTAACTGCCCCGTAGCAGAACCCCCAAAGAAATAGGAAGCCCCCAAACATGTAATGGCGGTTAGACAAAGAAAAGAAAGAAAATACGAACACAGACAGAAAACAGAATGAGCAAACGCTGGGCCCAAATCTGTCTAGATAGAAAAGTATAGGAAAGAATTCTGACTGCAACCCAAAAAACCCTGACAAAAATACCAACACTTCTGATTAACAAAAAACCTGAAGAGCCTTCAATATAGTAGGTTGAACCCAATCACAGATGGCCTGAACCTTGACCGGGTTCATTTCTATAACAGACGGAGACAAAATGAATCCCAGAAATAAAACCTTCTGTACGCCAAAAAGACACTTTGATCCCTTCACATACAGTGCATTCTCTCTCAAAATCTGGAAGACAGTCCGAACATGTTTCACATGAGAGTCCCAGTCGTTGGAAAAAATCAAGATATCATCCAAATAAACGATCAGAAATTTATCCACAAAATTCCTGAAAATATCATTCATAAAGGATTGGAAGACGGAAGGGCATTAGTAAGCCCAAAAGGCATCACTAGGTACTTAAAATGCCCCTCTGGGGTATTAAACGCTGTCTTACATTCATCCCCGTGCTTAATGCGAATAAGGTTATTCGCCCCCCTGAGGTCAAGCTTGGTAAACCAACTAGCACTTTTCACTCTGGAAAATAGGTCAGAAATCAAGGGTAACGGATATTGATATTTAACAGTGATTTTATTCAGGAGGCGATAGTCAATACACGGCCTCAATGAACTATCCTTTTTGGCCACAAAGAAAAAAACGGCGCCCAAGGGTGAAGAGGATGGTCTAATATGACCCTTCTCCAAAGACTCCTTGATATAAGATCGCATAGCATCGTGTTCAGGTACAGATAAATTAAAAAGGTGACCTTTAGGAAATTTACCACCAGGCACTAACTCAATAGCGCAATCATAGCTCCTGTGAGGAGGTAAGGATGCAGACTTACTCTCACTAAACACATCAGAAAAATCTGTCAAAAAGTCAGGAACATCCTGAGACTGGGGAGAGGCAAAAAAAACAGGAGTGTCAGTATTAACACATTGGCAGCCCCAACTGGTCACAGACACAGATTTTCAATCCAAAACAGGATTATGAGTCTGTAACCAAGGGAAAACCAGTACAATAATGTCATGCAGATTATGCAACACCAGAAATTTGCAACTCTCCTGATGATCTGGTTCAACCCTCATTATCACCTGAATAGAAAACTGGGGTTTATTCTCCGCCAAAGGGGTAGAACCAATGCCCAGCAAAGGAATAGACTTCCGCAGGGGTATCATGGGAAACCCACAACGTTTGGCAAAGTCAAAATCCATCAGGTTAATAGCTGCTCCTGAATCAACAAAAGCCTGAGCTGAAAATGTGGACAGGGAGCAAATCAGGGTAACAGTCAACAGAAATTTAGTCTGAACACTACCCAAGACAACTGAGCACTCAAAATGTCTTCGCCGCTTAGGGCAGACGGAAATTGCATGAGAAGCGTCACCACAGTAGAATCATAACCCATTGCGCTTTCGAAACTTATGACACTGAGCCCCAGAAGTCACTCCATCACACTGCATGGGCTCAGGAACTGGCTCACAAGGCAACACTATCTCACGCATACCTCTGCGCTCACGCAAACGTCTGTCAATTTGAATAGCCAAAGACATAGAATCATTGAGACCAGAGGGAACAGGGAATCCCACCATAACGTCCTTTACATTTCTGACAGACCCTTCCGAAAAAGGGCTCCCAGAGCATAATCATTCCATTTGGTCAGGACTGCCCACTTTCGGAATTTCTGACAGTACAGCTCAGCGTCTTCACGACCCTGATTTAATGCCAACAAGGTCTTTTCAGCTTGATCAGTGACAATAGGTTCATCGTACAATAACCCCAGAGCCTGAAAAAATACATCAACATCATTCAAAATAGGATCCCCAGGTGTCAGGGAAAAATACCAATCCTGAGGGTCGCCGCGCAGCAGAGAGATGACAATTTGAACCTGCTGTGCTGCGTTCCCTGAGGACTTAGGCTTCAGGGAAAAAAACAACTTACAGTTATTTTTGAAATTCAGAAATTTAGACCGTTCCCCCAAAAATAAATCTGGTATGGGGATCCTAGGTTCCACAACCGGCAACCTAGCAAGATAGGTAGCAATGCTCTGAACCTCAGCGGCAAGCCGCTCCACACGGCAAGACAACTGTGCAAACTCCATTGATGACAAAGACAAAATTCCTCCTCAGCACCCAGAGAAAAAGAGGGAAAAAATGCAACAAACAGAAAAAAAAATTTCAGACAACACCCTTTTTTTTTTCCTTTTTTACTATTTTTCCCTTCTGTTGAGTACCATATAATTTTCAGTGTGGCCGTTAATACTGTTATGTTTCGGTAGCTGAGGAGAAATAGCAAAAATAGCCAAAATAGCAATACACCAGAGAGACTGGAAACTACTGGTTTGCAGAACCCTAAACTAACTGCAACACTAGAAGTAGCCGTGGAGCGTACCTACGGTGATCCTAGATGCCCCGTCACAGCCGGAGAGATAGCTACACCTAAAGACAGCAAGATGAAAGCTAACTGCCCCGTAGCAGACCCCCCAAAGAAATAGGAAGCCCCCAAACATGTAATGGCGGTTAGACAAGAAGAAAATACGAACACAGACAGAAAACAGAATGAGCAAACGTGGGGCCCAAATCTGTCTAGATAGAAAAGTATAGGAAAGAATTCTGACTGCAACCCAAAAAACCCTGACAAAAATACCAACACTTCTGATTAACAAAAAACCTGAGACCAAACGATCTCTACCACCTAAATCAGATCTCTGGTGTAACACACAGCAATTCAGCAAATAAAAAGTGAACCAGGAACAGAGCAAAAGTGCAAACACAAACTGAGCACAATTGCAGTGCCAGGCCCCAAAAGGGGACCAGGCTGAAGTCCATTGCAAGGCAGCAAACCAGCAAGGAAAATCCAACCAGAGGAAAAAAAAAACAAGTCACTTATCTGAATGAGAGCAGGAATGCAAGCTGAGCTCCAAGCAAGACCTGGAAGAACAATTGATTACCAGCAAGGCTGATGGGAGTTCAGGTCACTTATATCAGACCATTCGGACCCAGTTGAAAGCCATTCAGCAATTGGTTCATTACCCTCAGCAACCACCGGAGGGAGCCCCAGCTCCGAAGTTGCCTCAAACGTGCTCACAACAGCCTGCCCTTTATTTTGAGGACTTTTGCATTTACTTTAGCAACAGCACTTTTTCCTAATTTTGATGGAATTCACGACTTACTTAAATATTTGCCTAATTTCCCTATTAATTTCTTTCACTCAACCACTTCTTCCCTATGCTTTCTTTAGTTTTGTCTTTACAGCTACAATAGGGCTACATAGCTTATCTGATCCCCTTTTCACATGATGTGTGCATGTGCACGTTATCCTGATAGTAACAAGCCAGCGGGTTGCTGGTTTTTCTCTTTTTCTTGTTCCTTCTAGGAAGGTGGGCTGTCATGACTGTGTTGCAGGGTGTCGCAGGACCAGGGGCTACTTCACTGTCACTAACCCTAGGGGCACCCTAGCTCACCCTGCTCTCCAGATTGCTTCTCATGGTAAAGACTCCAGGGCCATGTACCTTACCTTAGGTCCTGAATCTCCCCTCAGTCTTCCTTCACCTAGACAGGGAAGAGGGGAGTAGTAGTACAGTAATACACCAACCAGATTAATTAGGTAATACAAACAGGGATAATGGAAAATACCAAACATACAAATATACTCACACAGACAACAGAGGTAAACACCGTGGAGTGAAAGATGTGGTTAAACCAAAGTAGGAGAAGAAGGGGAATTATCACACACTCAAAACCTAGCAGCAGTCACAGATAAATCCAACAAATGCCTTCTCCATCAACAACCTCCAGCATTGAGGCATAGATACCTCCGACAATGAGTGCTAGCCAGGACACAGATTACATAGGAGATAAAAGTAGCTAACAATGCACAGCTGAGAGCCTTAATGCAGGAAAGCTTCCAGGAGCTCTCAACTGAGCAGATTAACCCCTACACTGCTAAAAGAAATTTATGCTATTTAGTAAGAAGGTGAAGTACTTCTAATCAGTCCAGGAGTAGGAGAAATCAAACGCTGCATTATTTATTTGGTGTCAGACTGGTAATTTATTTAAATGAGAGTAATTGTCCACAACATTCTTGTTAAATTCTACTTAAGTGAAACATTATTCCATACTTTTCACATAAAACTGACAACTATAGATTATTATCCTTTGAAAAAATGTTTGAAGTTGCAATACATTTAAAATGCATACTATGTAAAATGTTCATTTTTAGGTATAGTTGATGAATATTGTATCCTAGAATACACTGAAGCAATTTCACTTATTATTGTACATGTTGTAGGGTTTTGTACTCACTCAACTGCAGTTAAGGTAGGCACAGGAAGCAGTTTCATGAAAATGTCCAGGCAGGTTTATTAAGACTGTATATACCGCTCAGGGAACCAAACAAAAGAACAGGCTTTTCTGGCACAAAGTGAAAACACAAAGTAAAAAGTCCATGCAATATTGTGGGTCTGCCTCTTAAAACAGTGTCCGGTTCCTTAGGCCTTAACACAGACCAGCACACAGGAAATCCACACATCTCCAGATCCACACCCTGAATGAGACACTCGGTCTCCATTTTACCTGCCACACCATGCCCCTGGATTGGGAATATGTGAGCAGTCATTTGCACCAATCTTTTTTGACTGCTTGTAAACTCCAGCCCTAATAACTCTCTCAGCACTATATGTGCTGGAGCAAGCTTTCTGAGCTCACATCACTGAAGTTACCAACCGCGATGATACTTATCTCCCCTCAAGGACCCATCCAGTGGCCATATTACAATGTATTAAATATGTTTCCTTTTCCATCCTGTAGACATTTGTGTGTGCATTAGGGAAGAGATGAAACTAGACTACAAAATGGGAAAAGAAAAACTGGTGGAAAAAGTGTGTTGCATAGACAATGTACATATGGGAAACTTTAGGACTTGCCAATTATGTGAATGTTACTTTGACACATGCCACCTACCTAATATTTTGCAGACCAAGTACATGACATCAAGGCAGTAGCCTCTTTCAGCTTTATTATACACCCTGCTACACTGCAAAAAGTGTCCATTCAAGTTCAAATTCTTCTCTTGCCCTCCTATTTGTGGTCTTTGCAATTATAAAATGGATCTTGCTGTTTATCATGAACGTCGATGAGATACTTGATTATTGATAACTCCAAGGAAGTTTATTTGATGTAATTTGTTCTTACTTACTAATAAAATCATATTAATAAGTATGTGTCCCAATTTATATATTATAATATATATTTATTCATTATTGTTTTAAAATCAAGGCTAACTTAACCCCTTAGTGACAGAGCCAATTTGCAGCTCAATGACCAGGCCAATTTTTACAATTCTGACCACTGTCAATTTATGAGGTTATAACTCTGGAACGCTTTAACGAATGCAGCTGATTCTAAGAACGTTTTTTCATGACATATTGTACTTCACGTTAGTGGTAAAAAAAAAATTATATGACTTGCTTTTATTTATGAAAAAAACGGAAATATGGCGAAAATTTAGAAATTTAGCAATTTTCAAAATTTTAATTTTTATGCCCTTAAATCAGAGAGATATGTCACACAAATTTCTTAATAAATAACATTTCCCACATGTCTACTTTACATCAGCACAATTTTGGGAAAAAAAATGTTTTTGTTACAAAGTTATAAGGGTTAAAAGTTGACCAGCGATTTCTCATTTTTACAACACCATTTTGTTTTTAGGGATCACATCACATTTGAAGTCACTTTGAGGGATCTATATGATAGAAAATACCAAAAAGTGACACCATTCTAAAAACTGCACCCCTCAAGGTGCTCAAAACCACATTCAAGAAGTTTATTAACCCCTTACGTGCTTCACAGGAACTGAAGCAATGTGGAAGGAAAAAATTAACATTTAACTTTTTTTGCAAAAACTTTACTTTGGAACCAATTTTTTTTAATTTTCACAAGTGTTAAAAGAAAAAATGAACCACAAAATTTGTTGTGCAATGTCTACTGAATACGACGATACCCCATACGTGGGGGTAAACCACTTTTTGGGCGCACGACAGAGGTCACAAGGGATGGTGCGCCGTTTGACTTTTTCAACGCAGAATTGGCTGGACGCCATGTCGCGTTTAGAGAGCCCCTGATGTGCCTAAACAGTGGAAACCCCCAACAAATTACCCCATTTTGGAAATTAGACCCTTTAAGGAACTTATCTAGATGTGTGGTGAGCACTTTGAACCTCCAAGTGCTTCACAGAAGTTTATAAGTAGAGCCGTGAAAATAAAAAATCATATTTTTCCCACAAAAACAATCTTTTCACCCCAATTTTTATTTTCCCAAGGGTAACAAGACCCCAAAAGTTTTTGTTCAATTTGTCCTGAACATGCTGATACCCCATGTGTGGGGGTAAACCACTGTTTGGGTGTATGGCAGAGCTTGGAAGGGAAGGAGCGCCGTTTGACTTTTTCAACGCAGAATTGGCTGGACGCCATGTCGCGTTTGTAGGGGCCCTGATGTGTCTAAATAGTGGAAACCCCCCACAAGTGACCCTATTTTGGAAACTAGACCCCCTAAGGAACTTATCTAGATGTGTGGTGAGCACTTTGAACCCTCAAGTGCTTCACAGAAGTTTATAACGTAAAGCCGTGAAAATAAAAAATCATTTTTTTCCTCAAAAATGATTCTTTAGCCCGCTATTTTTTTATTTTCCCAAGGGTAACAGGAGAAATTGGACCTGAAAAGTTGTTGTGCAATTTTTTCATAAGTACGCTGATACCCGATATGTGGGGTGGAACCACTGTTTAGGCGCATGGGAGAGCTTGGAAGGGAAGGAGCGCCATTTTGTAATGCAGACTTTGATGGAATGTTCTGAGGGCGTTATGTGTTTGCAGAGCCCTTGATGTGCCTAAACAGTAGAAACCCCTGCAAGTGATACCATTATGGAAACTAGACCCCCCCAAGGAGCTTATCTAGATGTGTGGTGAGCACTTTGAACCCCCAAGTGCTTCACAGAAATTTATAAACGCAGTGCCGTGAAAATAAAAAATCATTTATTTCCTCAAAAATGATTTTTTAGCCAGCTATTTTTTATTTTCCCAAGGGTAGCAGGAGAAATTAGAACCCCAAAATTGGTGTGCAATTTGTCCTGCATACGCTGATACCCTATATGTTGGGGTAAACCACTGTTTGGGCGCACGGCAGGGCTCAGAAGGGACGGAGCGCCATTTGACTTTTTGAACGCATGTTGTGTTTGGAGACCCCCTGATGTGCCTAAATAGTGGAAACCCCTCAATTCTAGCTCCAACCCTAACCCCAACAAACCCCTAACCCTAATCCCAACCCTAACCCTAATTCTAATCCTAACCCTAATCCAAGCCCTAATTGTAACCCTAACAATAATTGTAACCCTAACCCTAATTGTAACCATAACCCTAATTCTAACCCTAACCCTAATTCCAACCCTAACCCTAATTATAACCCTAACCCTAACCCTAAGGCTAGGTTCATATTGCGTTTTACCAGCCCGTTCAACACATAGCGTTGACGGGATGGTAACGGTATAGCATAACGCGATCATGTTATGCTATACCCGCTAGAGCAGAGGAATCAGCAGATGATTCATCTGCGCTAGCGGTGACGAAGCCCAGAAGCTGCAGGCCGCATCCGAGGCTCCATCACTGAATGACGGCACGTCGCGAACACATGCTGCTTTACGGCATGTGTCGCGATGCGCCCTCAAATGGGGGTGAATGGCAGCGTTAACGGACTGTGTTACACATCATTATACCCCGGTGTAACGCAGTCCATCTAACGGACTGCCATAACGCAGTATGAACCCAGCCTAACCCTAATTATAACCCTAACCTTAACCCTAGCCCTAACCCTAAACCTAACACTAGCCCTAACCCTAACGGAAAAATTAAAATAGATAAAATTTCTTTATTTATTATATGTCCCTAACTAAGGGGGTGACAAAGGGGGGTTTATGTACTGTTTTATTTATTTTGATCACTGTGATAGTTTATCACAGTGATCAAAATGTACTTTTAGAGAATGAATGAATCATTCATTTTTTGAATCTGCTGCCAGGCAGATTCGGCTGGCGCACTGTGCATGCGCCCGCCATTTTTTTTACAGCATGAAGACGTCGGGAGGCCGGGAGCTGCAGGACACAGAGGGGACACAGGGAGGTACAGGGAAGGATTGGGGGTCCCGGGGACACAATTTCTTACCCCTCTGATGTGCAATCACATCAGAGGGGAGAGAAATCTTTTTTTTTTTTTTTTTTGTGGTCGCCTTATACTGATATAACGGCGATTGCGGCACTGGGGTCTGTAAATACCAACCCGGATCATGTTCTCTGGGGTCTCGGCTACCCTGGCAGCTGAGACCCCGGAGAAAATCGCTCAACCCCCCCCGGCACATCGCGGCAGTCGCACTGCCCATGCGCCCACCATTTTCTCGCTATTTCAGCATGGCGGCGCCCACCTTGGGACTCAGAAGGGCCCTAGGACCACTGGGAGCCACAAGGGGGGTCCCTATTTCTCTCTCCTCTGATGTCCGATCACATCAGAGGAGAGAGAAATTAAATGGCACATCACATTTATTTTTTTTGTTGCGATCGCCGTTATAGGGTTAATAACGGCGATCGTAACATCGGGGTCGGTAAAAACCGACCCGAATCATGTTCTCTGGGGTCTCGGCTACCCCGGCAGCCAAGACCCCAGAGAAAATCTGACTGTGGGGGGCGCAATACACTTTTTAAACCACTTAAACTGTGGTTTAAGTACCCTTAATGACCGCCGTTAAAAGGCGTATCGGCGGTTGTTAAGGGGTTAATATCTAAGAAATTACGCTGGATCATATGACAGTTATTGTTTATTTTCGCTCCTTTTTAATGTATAATTTTAGTGGACTAATAACAAGGTAATATATTTTTACATCTTGCCCAAGAACCAATTTTTCTGTATACTCTTTTTTTCTCTGTAAGTCCCCTCCAAATTACCCAGATCTCAATCTAATCGAGCATCTGTGGGATATGCTCAGCAAACATTTCAAATCCATAGAAGCAACATCTTACAACTCCTCTACTAGGACAACTCCTTCGCAATCTAAACATTTGCCTTGGGTAAAATAAAATCAGTTATGCTCACCTTCTGTGCCGGTTCCGCTACAGAAATGTTGGCACTCGTATTCCTGGGGCTCACGTGAGGTAGTGACATCACATGAATCCTGAGATCAATTAGTTCTGGCTTCACAGTCACTGCCTTTAAATAAATTGAAACTTAAGAGGACGCTGCAGCCCTGACTTCCTATAGATTTTCAATTCGTCCAAAGGAGGGGACAGTGAAGTCGGACATTATTGGGAGCAGGGCTCGTCACAGCCGCAGGTAAAACCCTTGAACAAGAATGTCAACAATGCTGGAACAGCGCTGGCATGGGAGGTGAGCATAGGTGTTTTAATATTAACAGACGCGAACATTCAGATTGAGAAGGGGTTGTCCTAGTAGTGGACAACCACTTTGAAAGATCTACTGCTAACATCATGTTGCCAAATACTATTTTTAAAAGTTTTGTAGAGTTAATGCCTTAACGGGTCAGAGTTGTGTTGGCAGATACAGTAGCTGCTCAGTGGGGGTTATGGGTATCGGATTCCTATCAAACTGATATTGATTATCTATCCTCACCATACATAATCAATATGTTGTGACCAGACAACCTTTTAGATGAAGACTTTTAAAATAAGACAAAGGAAGGAGGAAATGAGGTTAGGTAGGTAATGGCTGGTGAGTGGTGACTATATTGTCAAATACTAGAAAAATAAAAAAAAGGCACAATTCCAACTCAAATGGAGAAAAGGTGAAATCCTTTATTCAATCATGCATTCATATATTTTGGATCAACTGGGTGAAAGTCTCGCAAGTTGTGAGTGGAATTTCTCCAGTCGAACAATACTGCAATCCATGGTCTACAATAAAGAACAAGTAAATAATATTGTTAATGTCACTGCTATTTTTTTTCATGAATGCACCTTATTATGTATTTTGTTCTATTGGAAAGATGATGAAATTTCACTTGATGTAACCTTGAAACTCCTATGAGTTCTGAAGCAGAATATCATGTGAGTAGAATGCTGTAGTAAGAAACCGTGACAATGGTATTAGCAAGCTCTTTCTAGTAAGAAATCTTTGTGTAGAAGAATACAGTCATGTGAAAGGCGGTTCTGTACTTAACGACATCCGCCAGTTTATACTTTTCCAGCAAGACTGGTTGTGCTACATTTTTTTCACAACTCTGAAGAGATCATTAAGGATATATAAACAATGACATAATGACAGTGAGTGAAATCCTACATATATCTTGACAGAACACCAGTCAACCATATTTTCACCATCTTACGTGAAGACATCAGATGACCATTACTCACATACAACACATAGCAAATAATATGGAAACATATGTATATACTGTGAATATATAAATATATATTTTTTTTTATTTTTTTTTAAACGTCCAGGAAATTTATATTGATGAACTATCTGTAGGATAAATCATCAAGATGATAACAGCTACAGCTCGGTAAAATATTCAGTGAAATTTCAACGTAAAGACATGTTTCTATTATACTTTTCCTCTGATTGTTCCACTCCTAATTTTGGCTTACAAATACTTGTGTAAAATACTGGGTCACACATGCATGTAATTCTATGCAGCCGCACGCTCCTGTCCAAGTGCTGTCGGCAGTGCCGGGTGTTCATGCGAGAGAATCGTGCGAGTCTCTCGCAAGTGTGATCATAGCCTTAAACTCTTGTTATATAGTAATGAGTGCACAGCTGCCATGATTCTGATTAACCCCATAAAAAGTTTAGCTATTTTATGAAGTTTTTCCTGACATTTTCTTAGTTGCATTTTACAGCAAAGCCATGGTCAATAAACAGCTTACAACACAGCAAAGTGATCTCATTATTGAAAATAATCAGTCAGGAGAAGTGTTCAAAGAAATTTCCAGGATATGCATTAATTGACATGTATCACAATGATCACAATGACATGTATCACAATGATCCGGATGATTTGGACAACCGGCTGATACTGAGCAGAGCGTGAGAACACGGCTGCTTGTGTAATACTGAGAAAAAAGACCAAACCAAAAATGGTGTGCACATCCACATGATAATAGAAAAATGATAACCTTTATTAACACCTCGGACGGGACAAACATTAAAAACATTTAAAATAATAACATGGCAAATAACCCATCCCCCCATGCATAAAGCCATATGGGACAAACAAGTAAGTAGTGATTTATGGTCTGTAACAGGTTTTTCATGTGTTGGTCACTTCCTATTCCTTAACGCTCTCTCCTATATAATAAAATATTGATAAGGACATGTATTTTTTTCACCTTTGTTTCTCATGTAATTTTTCTATATTTAGCTATATATTTACATATCCATTTTTGTACACAATTTCCGCACAATCTCAGCATCAATTCTTACAAAATTTTCCTCACGCATTCTATTTCTACCAGCCCTGTTCCCTTCCTACCTTCCTGGACTTGAGGGTATTCGTGCAGGATCTCCGTCTGGCCACTGACCTCTTTCGCAAACCGGCTGCGACTAACTAATTATTAGAGTATAGCAGTTTCCATCCCGTTCACACAAAGGTGTGCCCACGGGTCAGTTTTTACGTTTCAGACGGAATTGCACATGTGATCGAGATTTTTTTATCTCAGGCCCGCGGCCTCACGGATCGATTTAAACAACAAGTCATCTCTACAGCCTTTCAACGTGCTCGGCAACAGGATCTGGCATCACTCCTCTCGTCACGGCCACGTGAGAAGGATACTCAGACAAGATTTATCATGGATTACAACAACAGTTGGCATCAGGTGAGGGGCATTTTATCTAAACATTAGCCAGTTCTTAGAACAGTTGTCCAAACTGCTGCAGTCACCAGTGGCAAACCTTTCCTCACGGCGAGAAGATCTCTTGACCAGGAGCCATTTCTCTAGACCCATTGTGAGGCGCAATAGGGGTATTGTTCTTAAGGGGTCATTCCCTTGTGGGGACTGTAACGTTTGCCCCTTCACGACCCAGGATTGAACCCAGTAAACCTCAGAAGTCACCCACTAAAATTCTATGCCAACTGCAAATACAGGGACGTGATATATGCCATAGTCTGCCTTGTAATAAGGTGTATGTGGGACAAACATCCCAGGAATTGAAAAAGAGGGCTCAAAAATATATATCCATGATACACTTAGTGGCCGCCAATCAGGTGAAGGGCAAAATTCTTACCCCTGTAGCTGCTCACTTTTTAGCAGTTCACGGGGGGTTCCACTTCTAATTTTAGGATCATTGGGCTGCAGAAGGTTCCATATAATGGCAGAGGTGGTAGTAACCAGAAGCGCCTATTGCAAATTCAATCCAGGTGTATGTTTGAACCCAATCAGTGGCACCAACTGGGCTCAATGAGGAGCTTAGTTTTACTGTTTTTTTTGGTTGAATGGTGACATCACAATGACCGTGTTTGTGTGGATTGGAGCTATTAACTCTCCTTTGATCAGAATTTTTTCATCATAGTTTCTCCATTTTTTTCTACACCAGGTCATGTCCGCAGAAATCATACTACAGATTCATCGTCGCATGGTTTTACTATTCTCCACACCATATGGCATCAGTGTCTGGTTTTGACTCTACTCCACCTTGATGAATGTTACTTCGTTTATCTGATCCAGTATTTTGGCAGACCTTTATCCAGCACTTCTATGGACTCTATTCCACACTCATATGAACTCGGATGGTTGGAACCTAATGGCACATTTGCCTGTGATCTCTTTCTTTACCTTGAGTTCTCGCTCGTGGTGATTGTTCCATTACCATTGCAGGTCTTTTATTTATCTACCATTTCTATTCCATCTATGGTTAGGACGGCTGCTAACTGAATATGTTTATTGATCCTGCCACCATCTGACACGTATCGACTCGGTTGGTCACAATTAAGGATACATCCAGTTGGGACCCAATATATTCCGTCTATGGTTTTGGCACCTACCATCCAACGACTTATGCATCCTCTACATCCTAGGACCTGGTTAGTCCTAATCACAGGAAGATATTAGTCTGGGACTCCTTTCCCTCACCCCTTGATCCCACCTTTGTGGCTCTGGGGTAGTGATTTTTGGTCTGTAACAGGTTTTTCATGTGTTGGTCACTTCCTATTCCCCTCCTTGTGCTCTATTATCCTATATAATAAAATATTGATAAGGACATACATTTTTTCACCTTTGTTTCTCATGTCAATTTTCTATATTTAGCTATATATTTACATATCCATTTTTTGTGTCCGGTCTTTTGGACATATGATATGTCCACTCTAGACAATTACTGCTTTGATGTTATTCATTTCATTTATTTCCATTTTGCACTCTGTTGAGCATTTTTATGCACATGCAAAACATTTCTCATTCAAATTATCCAGTATTACGTTGTGCAGATCTTGTAGTAACCGTCGGTTGGATCTTTATATGCTTTCTTTACGTACTTTGTGGCTAATACCTATTGCATTCTCATATACTTATTTCTTATCTGATGCATGCATCGGCCCTTTAACCATGGGGCGAATGCGCTTTTCATCTGTTTAGATAGCTCTTCAGCCTGTGTCTCTGATTTCCGCAATTGTGCAAGCGCACATATGATCCTCTTCTCCACTGTCGGAATCCCTCCCGCTGGTACCAGTGCATGCGCTCTGTGATTTTTGATTTTTTTTGGCGCACCGCAGCCTGCTCGTTCATTTACAGCCGCTATTTGGCTTCACGCCTGCGCAATGTATTTCTTCAGCACAGCCGGCTCTTGGATTCTATCCAACCGGATCATCACATCACAACGGTACTGTTCTTTTTCTGATTATTTCACATATTTATTCCCTGCATAATCGCCTTGGACACATTTCCCCTGACGAAGCTGCTCTGGCAGCGATACACGTGGGGCCCTCCCCACACCCCTCTCTAAACTGGGACTTTGTACCTATATGGCTTTCCACATGAGCCTTCCCTGAGCTGATCACTCAGCCGCATTTTTTCATCTAAGTTATTATGCTTTTCTGCATCTGTCTACACGCATAGGTTGCAGATTATCAGGTTCTATACATCATGCCTTTCCCTTATTCCCCTTTGGATTAAGGTTCTTCTTCCCTAATCGGGTTTGTTACATCTGGGAATTTATCAGTCCCTTGCATACACGTTTGGTAGAAGTTCCTCATTTTGGGTCCACCGTGCCTGATTATTATTTTTTCATTTTTTCATGTTTATTACATGTTTATGTATATACACTTCATTCATTGGTATGCCTCATAGATATGTAGTATATATATATATAATATAATATATATATATATATCTGATATTATTATCTATCTATATATATATCCTGAATGCCAACAACCCTTGTAATTATTATTTTTAAATTGTATTTTGGATTTATTGCGGCCTGCTCTCAGCAAAAGCCTTCCATCACCTGTGAATGTACATTATTATTACTCTTTGTATTGTTTTTTGGGTCGATTACAGTCCAGTTTCAGCACGTGCTTTCCTAGCAGCTTACCACCTGGCTCATCAAGTTCATGGTGAACTTCCACTTGTTTGTCCCATATGGCTTTATGCCTGGGGGGTGTGGGTTATTTGCCATGTTTTACATGTATATTTAAATGTTTTTAATGTTTTTAAATGTTTTTAATGTTTGTCTCGTCCAAGGTGTTATTAAAGGTTATCATTTTTCTGTTATCATGTGGATGTGCACATCATTTTTGGTTTGATCTTTTTTCTCGGTATTACATGCTTGTTACCCAGACTAGGTGTTGCACTCCGATGTTACATTTGTGTCTATTAGTCATTAATGGTGGTGCGCCCTATGACTCATTCTTTAACACCGCTGCATGTGACTGGTGGTGGTGTCATTAAGTTTACCACCAGTCACAGGCAGATCTTCTCACGCTCTGCTCAGTATGTTCTGGCTGGAATTAAGAGCGGTTGCATCACTGATATGACTGCTGTCCAAGCCATACAGATCATTGTAAAACATGACCATTAGTGGGTTATCGGCAGGAAGGTGAGTATAACATTGTTTTTTTATTTTAATTTTTGGTGAATAAAGGGGTAAAAGGGTCGGGGAGTTTTTACTTCAAATAAAGGAAACAGTGTGTTTATTTGAATTAAAGGATTTTACTCTGTCTTTATTACATTTAACTACGTGGTTAGTAATGAGGGAGTTTGATAGACGCCTCTCCATTAGTATTCCGTGGGCTAGAGGTCAGCTGACATTCCAAATAATAATAATAATCTGACAAAGCTGACAAGAACCCCAATACTATTACCCCACTTGCCACTGCATTAGGGTAAGTGGGAGAAGCTGGGCAAAGTGCCAGAATTTGCACATCTGACAGATGTTCCATTTCTGGGGTAGCTGAGGGCTGCTATTTTTAGGCTGTACAGGGCCGATATCAATGGCACATTCCCAGTCTGAAAATACCAGCCGCAGCTGTCTGCTTTAGATTGGCTGGTTGTCAAATTGGTTAAGGGCCCACAACATTTTTTTAAAATTTATTTAAATAATTTTAAAAAAAGACGTGGGGACCCCTCTATTTTCATAACCATCATCTGATGCCTGTGACTGCCGTAACCTTTTTACTGCTGGTCACAGCTGCTGGCTCACATGCTGCCATCTGTGTGACAGCATAGGAACCTCAGCGCTCTGGCCAGAAAATCGCCTTGCAGTAGCTGCTGGGCATGCATGAATTGGCCAAATTATGTGTTAAGTATCTTTGTTTTTTTATGTTTTCTAGAGCAGCAATGCAATTCAAATGTCATATATTTCATGCTTGCCTGCTATAGAGTTACAGAGTGCAACTTTATTTGTTAATTATGCATAAAGATGGCTGCTCTAAGTATGCACCTGTTCAGACCAGTATACTGTTTGGAAGTGACATTCAGTCTTTTGATATTCTTCTCTCAGTAAACTGCCTTCCCTGCCTAAGATTTCAGTAGGCGATATCATTGCTCAAGATCATCTCATCGGTGTGAGCGGCGCAGGCGCAGTAACTTCCTGAAGATTTTGTGATAGCCAAACTATTGATCTACGAAGGTTCCACCCACTTTGAGGAGACAACCCCTGCTCTTGCTTGTGCTTAAAACTTCAAGATTGGATTTCTCTACAATTTGATAAGGAAATGTTATAAACAAATTATAGATTTATAAAGCATTAAAAGCCTTTACACACCTGGCTTTAGTTAGTGTTCTAATATCCTCATGACAGGTTCTCTTATTACCATATTTATTTTTAAGTCTAAAACCATCATTAGACTCTAGTTACTTTTTTTCTTTATTTCTTCCATTTGTAATTGCCTCAACCATTCAGGCCATTTTTTAAGGCATATAAAGAAAAGAATTAAAATTGATTTTCCATTTCCACACCCACTATTATAATGGAATTAACATGCAGATAAGATCTTTTATAAAAGCAATATTTGGTATTTGAATTTTTATTGAAAAAAAACAGCCATACAATAAAGAGTAACCAATGTTTATTTGTTTTTCTTCATGCATCAATAAAAATAAGAAACGTTCTAATATATCTTTTGAGGAAAATCTGCTTCTTTCTCCTCCTGGACTGATCATTCATTAACAAAATTCTCAGTTTATGGGTTAAATATGTTCACTGTGAATACAGATTCTAAGAATTACTGAGATAGGAAATGACAGTTGGTGCGCATAAAGTTTTATGGAGAACTGTAACTATCCTTTCAGGAGAATATGCAGCAGAATGTCTGAGTCAACCTAGAGCTCTTTCCTCCATAACATGTTAAAAGAACGAACTTTCATCTACTATCTCAGTAATGTGAGCAACTGTCTTTACTGAAAACAAATTTTACCCATAAATTGAGGCTGAAAAATCAGTCCAGGAAGAGAAAGAAGCAGATTTCTCTGAAAAGACTCCTTGCCTGTATGAGAGTCCTTCTTTTCAACTCCTGACTCAGCTGCTCCCTTCTTCACACTGCCAGAGACTTTTCAATAATGACTCATGCATTTAAAAGAGACTTAGTGTTTCTACATAGAGCTTAGAAGGATTCACCTTGTCAGTTATTAATCACGTGATGTCATAGAGAAGAATTAACTGGGTAAGAAGGCAAAATGAGCAATTGTAAGTACACAGTGATATAATATGATGATTGCATTATATTAAGAGGAAAATAGTTGATTGAGTGCTTCTATAAAATATTTTTTCTGAGTTTAATTTCAAAGGATTTGTAAAAAAAAACTTAAGAACTATGTGAAAGTGGTGTAGATATCAGAGCTCAGAGGTAGCACTTTCAACCACCTCTTTAGACTCTAGGGGCTTATAGAATTACTAGATGGTGGCCCGATTCTAGCGCATCGGGTATTCTAGAATATGTATGTAGTTTATTTATGAAGATTTAAGAATAATGCAATGAATACACAGGATTTTTCGGGTAAAATGTATACACTATCATTAAATGTTATTGCTCATA
>JARQOD010000003.1:559945183-560068677 GCA_033576555.1 Oophaga sylvatica
ATAATGTTCAAATTTTAAAAATAAAATATTTCATGTTTAATGAGAAAAATAGAAATAATAAAAAACTTTTTTGATTTTCCTCACTGTAAAAATTCTAATCTATCAAAATAAAAAATTTTTAACTGAAAAAGTAAACACTGCAAAGGAAAAAATAAAAAGCTAAATTGCCCAATTTTTCTTAGCTGCCCCTTTCCAAAATGACCCAAAAGGGTAAAAAGGTGGCTTCCCCAAAATGGTACCAAAAAAATCGCCTCAAAAAAAAAAAACTGTTATACCGATAGTCATAATATTTAAAAGATGAAGATAGATAGATAAAATAATAATAAAATAATAGAAATAATAATAATAATAATAAAGATATATAACAAAACCAAAAAATTAGGATTTACAATTCTAACCGCAAAAAATTTTCCCCACATAATTAATATTAAAATTCAACTTTATTAACATTTATTAAAATATGACAAAAAATTAAAATAACAAAATGCCCATAGGAGGTTATTATCAACTACACATAATTACATGTTATGCCACTGGTACAGTACAACCAAAACAGTTTTATAAAACCAATTTACAAGCGCAGCAATTATACTGAATAGAATCCTCCTGTCTGGTTACAAATCTCTGGCTGAACACAGTGTCCCTAAGCCCTGAGGTGCCTATCGCTACCTAGCTGTATACACCCAATCATTAAATGCAAAACAATGCGGCTAACAAAAATTAGATGGACACGTAGTCCTAATCTCAAGTGTGCCACTACAGACAAGAGGACAAAAACAATAAGGCTTTGGTTCCACGGTCCGGAACCATATCGCTTTGGGACGAGCTGAAATTCCGCACCACCCAAAGCCCCGCCCCCTTTTTGACGCGCGCCTTTCCGAATGTGTTCCGACACTCCGTAACACATCCGAAAGACGCTAGACATGCTGCAGTCCTGAAAAGACCGCCGCATGTCCGGAAAACGCAGTCTCCGCCTGCGTATTTTAACGCAAGTGGAGACGGGATTTCTTGAAATCCCTCCACTATGCTGTAACATCTGACGCCTGCGTGTTGGCGCTGCGCCAACACAGCGCCAAACAATGCGCAAATCCTGAGTGTTTCCTTATCGTTAAACATACCCAAAGGATAATCAAACTATATACCGGTAAATTACCTGGTGACTGGCTGTGGCGATGTGAGTAGCATTACCCTAAACCCCAACGCCGTTTCGCACTAGCTTCTTCTGGGGGTGGTCTAGACAAGGGTGGTAACCTATTAAATAGTGACATGCACCAATAGGAGGCCTAGGATCAACATAGGGAGTGCCATAACCAGCGTCATCGTTTCTGACCACAACGCGCTTGCGTGAATCTGTGCAACTGATTCAAATCACTTCCTATGTCGCGCTCTTAGGAAACGCATGCAAGGACGCATGTGATCCAATATTAGAGCGCACAGGAAATGGACACGCAACAAGAAATCTCGCAAGCGCTCCGACAGAAGAAACACTTTGGACAAAAAAAAGTGACAAGTGCAATAAATTATAAAATAAAAAGTGAAACTTATACATAAATATAAAAAAAGAAATATTTTATTTAAATTGTATTACTGATTTATTCAAAAAACCGAAAAAGTGCGTATGCAATCAGTGATTATTTTATTAATAATTAAAAAAATATAAAACAATTCCCTTAATTACAATAAGGTGTACTAAAATATTAAAGCCATATTGCTACATAAACACCTATTATTCTTTAAAAACTACATATTAACTAACACCTATTTACTTAAAGTGAACAGTGCAAATGATAAGTTTGAAATTAATCACAGCAATGCTTGAATCCCACTTTCCAAATCGGTGCTACCTACTTATACATAAAAAATGCTTGACACCAACTATTTCACAGATATAATAGTCTTCACAATTGAAAGTGCCACATACAGATCAATTAAATTTAATCTTAGCATGCTTAAGACCAAATAAACTTCAAAGGACATTAATATCACTTGTCTAAAATACTAAGCATGCACTAATCAATCCAGCCATTCCAAAATCTTTCAATAAATGAGGACAATATAAATAGGATTCTAAGCATGCTTGAGTCCGGTCTTCTTCAAACGAGACGTGCATCCGTTAAGATGGCCAACTAATTCCCCATAAATTCACAAGACCCTCCATATGATGTTACGCACCAAAATTATCTACATAATAGAAGAAAAATAAAAACAATGAACAACAGAAACAAATTAAAAAACACCACCCTCCCCTAAAAATGATGCCACTATTCATACTAATTACCTTCACCTGTATAGCAGATATAAATATATATATAGATGTCAGTAATCTATATCAAAAGGGCAACATACTATATAACATGCGCATAGATATATGAGAACATAGAATTACCTGACAGAATGTCCAGTGGGTCAATACTGAATCCGTTAAACGCTGTCTCCGGCTAGAGGGTTTACCGGGTCTATGCTGACCCTAAACTGGGGTCCCTGACTAATCCCTCTACCTGGAGGTACTGTTAAAGGTACAGAGGTCCAGGCCACCAGCGTAAACCCTGTCTCCTATCAATCCCTGCCAACTGTAATCTAGTCCTAAAGAAGGACCCTGATTACCACCAAAGGGAATGAACAGGTAACGGTTTTAATGAACAGAAAGACATACAAGAAAGACAAGAAATAAAGTAAATAAAGTCTTACAACAACACTCACACACAGTAGGAACACCTAAGGTCTCAGAGATAAACTATAAGCATAAGAGTAAAAACAACTAAGGAGCTCTTAGCTTAAGTATTCTCAGAACCGCTCCATCTGCTAGACTACATGAATGCCTTTCACCGGCGTCTAACACCCAGACTGGCAGGAATATAAAGGAAACTAATTAGAACATAATCAAAAGCAGCCGGGCGAGGCTGGACCTAGTCTTAGCAAAGAGCTAGGTAAAATTAACTCTCTCATTACCAAACACAAAGAAACAGCAGCTCAGCTGTGAGAAGTCAGAATGTCAATCGCACGATCTTCGTGGCGATGCACCCATGACAGTACCCCCCCTTCTACGAGGGGCCCCGGACCCTCATGACCAGGTCTGTCCGGGTAAGTTGTGTGAAAGGTCCGAACCAATCGATCTGCGTTTCATCAGACGCAGGACCCACGTCCTCTCCTCAGGATAGTGTTGACATTCCGATACTGCAAATATCGGGTATCGGCCGATATTAGCTGTATCGGAATTCCGTTCCGAGTTCCGATATTTTCGTCTTATCGGATACCGGAATCGGATGTCACTGTCCCCTGTCAGTGTCCGTCTGTCGGGTCTGTCAGGAGTCAGCGGCACTTTTCCTGGCAGAAGACTCCGGCGGTCACGTCCTGGACTGCTTCATGGCCGCCATCCTCTTCTCCCCGGCGGTCACATGCAGTTTCTCGCGATAACTGCAGTGACTGCTGGGTAATCCCCCGTAAAGCAGTCAGTCCGATGACGTCACCGCCGGGGAAGCAGGTAATCACTGTGCTGCGTTGCAATGACAGGCTCTGCCTGTCATTGCGATGTAGCAGAGCTGGTCGTCGTGGGACTATCGTTATGGACTGCGTCGGACAGGTGTAAAACTGTTGGTTTGTTTTTTTTTCTTTTTTTACAGGAGATCGATGGCGTCGCAGGAATGAGAGTGTAATAAAAGAAATGAAAACTGTGTTGTCTCTTTTATTTCATTAAAAAACTTTTTTCCTTGCTTTGTCTTTTTTTACACATTTTAAAAACTTTGGGATTAATAATGGATCGGTGTCTTATTGACGCCTCTCCATTATTAACCGGGGTTATTGTCACCGTGCAATCAACGGTGACAATAACCCCTTATTACCCCCTTGCCACCGCTACAGGGCAAGTGGGAAGACCGGGTAAAGTGCCACAATTGGCACATCTTTTGATGCGCCAAATGTGGGGCTGCTGTAGCCTGGTATTATCAGGCTGTTGAGGGCCAAAATCCATGGGCCTTGACAGTCTTTTAATACCAGGCCGCAGCAGTCTGCATTTTACTTGGCTGGTTAACAAAAATAGGGGGGATCCCCACCCGTTTTTTTTTTCGGGGGGATCCCCTATTTTTGTTAACCAGCCAAGCTAAGCAGACTGCTGTGGCCTGGTATTATCAGGCTTGCAAGGTCCATGGATATTGGATCCTTACCACCTGAAAAACCAGGCCTCAGCGGTCTGCTTCATCTGGCTGGTTAACAAAAAAAAGGGGGGACCCCACGCAATTTTTTTCGAGGGGATCCCCTATTTTTGTTAATCAGCCAAGATATGCAGACTGCTTGGCCTGTATTATCACGCTGGCAAGGTCCATGGATCTTGGCTCCTTAACACTGAAAATCCGGCCTCAGCGGTCTGCTTCATCTGGCTGGTTAACAAAAATAGGGGGGACCCCACGCCAATTTTTTTCGAGGGATCCCCTATTTTTGTTAATCAGCCAAGATATGCAGACTGCTGTGGCCGGGTATTATCGGGCTGGCAAGGTCCATGGATCTTGGCTCCTTAACAGCCTGAAAATCCAGGCCTCAGCGGTCTGCTTCATCTGGCTGGTTAACAAAAATAGGGGGGACCCCACCCAATTTTTTTCGAGGGATCCCCTATTTTTGTTAATCAGCCAAGATATGCAGACTGCTGTGGCCTGGTATTATCAGGCTGGCAAGGTCCATGGATCTTAGCTCCTTAACAGCCTGAAAATCCAGGCCTCAGGGGTCTGCTTCATCTGGCTGGTTAACAAAAATAGGGGGACCCCACGCCAATTTTTTTTTCGAGGGGAATCCCCTATTTTTGTTAATCAGCCAAGATATGCAGACTGCTGTGGCCGGGTATTATCAGGCTGGCAAGGTCCATGGATCTTGGCTCCTTAACAGCCTGAAAATCCAGGCCTCAGCGGTCTGCTTCATCTGGCTGGTTAACAAAAATAGGGGGGACCCCACGCCATTTCTTTTCGAAGGGAACCCCTATTTTTGTTAATCAGTTCCTCTGACGTCACTGATTGTGTCCCTGGCTGACCTGAATGAAAGTGGAAAGCAATCAATTAAGCTTTCCACTTAAGGGCCCGTCTCACATAGCGATATCGCTACCGAGATCGCTGCTGAGTCACTAGTTTTGTGACGCAGCAGCGAGCTCACCAGCGATATCGCTGTGTGTGACATTCAGCGACGATCATCCCCCCTGCCGGGTATCGCTGATCGTCGCTGAAATGTCAGACCTTTGATCGCTGGTTTCCCGCCTGTCACACGCAGCGATGCTTGCCTGTCAGAGGGAAACCAGCGATCAAAAAAAGGTCCTGACATTTCCTGCGACGATCAGCGATACCCGGGAGGGGGGCTGATCGTCGCTGAAAGTCACACCAGCGATATCGCTGGTGAGCTCGCTGCTGCGTCACAAAACTAGTGACTCAGCAGCATCTCGTACGATATCGCTAAAGTGAGACGGCCCTTAAGCATGTTACCCCCCAGTGTTCGCTGTCCCAGATCGCTTCCTGAGCTGCCTGTTTGGCAGCTCAGCAGCGATCAGTAGCGATACACCAGCGATCCTGAAAGTGCATATCGTTGTCGGGATCGCTGGTGTATCGTATTTTGACACCCAGCCTTTACTCTCCTGTCAGGCAGGAGAGGAACTCATTCATTTGGGGTTTACTGTGAGGCTGCAGCATTAGCTGCGGTCCCTGCAGTAAACATTAACCCTTTCTGAAGGATTACCACCGTGGGACCTGACTGTGCATGGATAGGTAAGAAAAATTTGCTTTTTTATTTTATTTTTATTACAGGAAATGGTTTTTGCAGTAAAATAAAAGTGGTCAAAAACATGTGTCTTTATTTCATTAAAATGATTTTTAATTAAAGTGTGTGTGTTTTATTTTTATTTCATGCAATAGGATTAATAATTGATAGTTGTCTAATTGACAGCTCTCAATTAAATTTAAACCCGGCTTAAGTCACCTTTCAATAGCAAGGTGGCTTTAAACCCCATATTAACCCATTCGCCACCGCTACAGGGCAATGGGAATAGACGGGCAAAGTGCCAGAAAGGGCGAATCTAATTATAGATTTGTCTTTCCTGGGGTGTCTGGGGGCAGATGTTAGTAGCCGGGGGGGGCAAAAATAATGGTCCCCTCTGGGCATTATTATCTGCCCCCACTCACTGGCTTTGTCGTCTGGTTGCGAAAATAGGGCGGGAGCCCACGCATTTTTTTTCAGCAATTTTACACCTCATATATATATATACATTCATTGAATTTGTGACACATAATATAATATATTTATATTTGTAGTTCATACACTTCTACATAGTATAATAGCCGCTAATTCAATTGCCGGCTTTTTGTGAAAATGCAGAACCCGACATGAAATGACACTTGGTGTACATAGGGTTAACCATGTATTTTCATGTCCTTTGCATCTAATTTGCACAAACAATTAAATCAGACTATTGTGCAAAATTTCACACCTCTAGGGGTTAATTAAAGGTGTAAATTCGTAGCAAAAAAGTCCGTTTTTTTTACAACGAATTTACACCTTTAATTAACCCCTAGAGGTGTGAAATTTTGCACACATAGTCTGATTTAATTGTTTGTGCAAATTAGATAGCAAAGGACATGAAAAGAAATGTTTAACCCTATGTACACCAAGTGTCATTTCATGTCGGGTGACCCGACATGAAATGACACTTGGTGTACATAGGGTTAACCATGTCTTTTCATGTCCTTTGCTATCTAATTTGCACAAACAATTAAATCAGACTATGTGTGCAAAATTTCACACCTCTAGGGGTTAATTAAAGGTGTAAATTCGTAGCAAAAAAGTCCGTTTTTTTTTACAACGAATTTACACCTTTAATTAACCCCTACAGGTGTGAAATTTTGCACACATAGTCTGATTTAATTGTTTGTGCAAATTAGATAGCAAAGGACATGAAAAGAAATGTTTAACCCTATATACACCAAGTGTCATTTCATGTCGGGTGCTTCTGTCTTTTCACTGAAGCCGGCTTTACCCGGCAATTGAATCAAAGGATATTTTACTATGTAGAAGTGTATAAACTATACATATATGTATATATATATGTCACAATGACATGTATATATATATATATGTATTCTATGTGTGTATATTTAGTGTTTACAAGGAAAGAATGGGGTTTTTTTAGTTGCGATATTTTGTTCCCATAGACTTACATGGGACTTCCGGTATCGGTATCGGGTATCGCCGATTTTTTAGTGATATCGGCGATACCATTCCGATTCCGATACTTTAGCATATCGGAAAGTATCGCTCAACTCTACTCAGGACCATACCCCCTCCAATGAACTAAGTACTGAGGGGATCGGCGACTGAGACGTGAGTCAATGATTTTCGACCCATGAAATTCCACGTTATCATTGACTACCACTGAAGGAGGAGGTAGAGGTGACGGTATGACTGGTGCCACATACTTTTTAAGTAATGACTTGTGAAACACATTATGAATTTTAAACGTAGGAGGGAGTCCAGACGAAATGCCACAGGATTAATTATGGAACTGATCCTGTACGGCCCGATGAATCTGGGACCCAACCTCCAGGAGGAAACTTTAAGTTTTATATTCCTGGTAGACAACCAAACCAGATCGTTCACCTTCAGATCTAGACCAGAAACTCTCCTCCTATCAGCCATCCGTTTGTAACGGTTCCCCGTAACCTTCAGTCTTAAGCGATCTGGAACTATCAGTCTCCCTGGAAGTCCCACAGGGGCGTCCCCCTGAACCCCCAATACCTCCCCCTCAAGCTCAGAGCATACAGCTGACACTACAACTCCCTCCTGAGGAATAGGAACCGGATCATCCGTCTTTCCGGCCCCTGGGAAAGTACGAGATAAGGCATCAGGAAGCAACTTTATTGAGCAGTCATATGCGCGATGAGGAGGTAACTCTTTACACCCCTCCTCTGAGAACATCTCCCCAAAGTCCTCCAGAAAAGGAGGCAAAGTCCTAGGCACAACCGCACCGATGACCGTGCTCATGCAGTTATTCCTGCAAAATTCACCCCACTGGCTTATCTTTCTGGATTGCCAATCAATCACTGGGTTATGTTTAGCCAACCAAGGAAGTCCCAACACAATAGGAGTAGGTAGACCCTCCAACACATAACAAGACAATTGCTCTTTATGTATTGCCCCTACTCGAAGATCTATGTTATGAACAGCTTGTACCAAGCTACCTTGACCGAGAGGTCTAGAATCAATAGAGACTATAGGGACTGGTTTGGCCAATACACTCAGTTGCATACCATGCACCTGGGCAAACCGAGCGTCCACCAGATTAGCCCCGAACCCACTATCAAGAAAAACAGAAATCCTCTCAGTTCTAGTACCAATCACCACCTCCGCAGGCACGAGAAACTGAGAGGGATTTGGGGACGAAATACACACTCCCAGGTTAACTCCTTTGCTCAAAGAGGCCCGGGATGGACACCCCCCAACAAAATGTCCCTCTCTCCCGCAAAAGAAACACCTTCTAGTCTTGCGGTGCACCGCCGATTCCCTCCTACAAAATGATGTCCCTCCCAACTGCATGGGCTCCTCAGAACAGACCAGGGGAACCTCAGCATAAGGGACTTTAGTAGTAGGTGGAGTCATCACGGGAGGCGGAGTTACCTCGCGTCTTCCCCGAAGTCGTCTATCAATGCGAATAGCGAGGGCCATAGCAGCCTCCAGTGATGGAGGAGAATCATACTGAGCCAACACATCTTTTAATTTGTCAGACAACCCTTGACAAAACTGGCTCCTAAGAGCTGGGTCATTCCACTGAGTATCTGTTGCCCATCTACGGAACTCAGAAGAATATTCCTCCGCTGGACGATTTCCTTGCCGTATTTTACGTAACTTTGTTTCAGCAAGGAGACTCGATCCGGATCATCATATACCAGACCCAGGGCAGTAAAAAATCGATCCACTGACTGGAGATCTGGGGAGCCTGGAGGAATAGAGAACGCCCAAGATTGAGGGTCCCCTTGTAAGAGCGAGATAACAATTCCCACCCTCTGCTCTTCACTCCCAGATGACCGAGGCCGCAGCCGAAAATACAATTTACATGCCTCCCGGAAGGTAAAAAATTTGTCCCGCCCACCAGTGAACCTGTCCGGGAGAGCAACCTTAGGTTCAGATCTGGTTTGCTCCGGGGGGGACAAAACCTTGGACTTAATGTCTGCAAACTCCATGGACAACCCCTGCAACTGCCGGGCCAGCTGGGCTACTGGATCCATGACAGCTGGGGAGAATCTTTAGTATGGCCGGTGAAAATGTCACGCTGTATAGCAGATATATATATATGATGTCAGTAATCTATATCAAAAGGGCAACATACTATATAACATGCGCATAGATATATGAGAACATAGAATTACCTGACAGAATGTCAAGTGGGTCAATACTGAATCCGTTATACGCTGTCTCCGGCTAGAGGGTGACCGGGGTCTATGCTGACCCTAAACTGGGGTCCTGACTAATCCCTCTACCTGGAGGTACTGTTAAAGGTACAGAGGTCCAGGCCACCAGCGTAAACCCTGTCTCCTATCAATCCCTGCCAACTGTAATCAAGTCCTAAGAAGGACCCTGATTACCACCAAAGGGAATGAACAGGTAACGGTTAATGAACAGAAAGACATACAAGAAAGACAAGAAATAAAGTAAATAAAGTCTTACATACAACACTCACACACAGTAGGAACACCTAAGGTCTCAGAGATAAACTATAAGCTATAAGAGTAAAAACAACTAAGGAGCTCTTAGCTTAAGTATTCTCAGAACCGCTCCAGTCTGCTAGACTACATGAATGCTTTCACCGGCGTCTAACACCCAGACTGGCAGGAATATAAAGGAAACTAATTAGAACATAATCAAAAGCAGCCGGGCGAGGCTGGACCTAGTCTTAGCAAAGAGCTAGGTAAAATTAACTCTCTCATTACCAAACACAAAGAAACAGCAGCTCAGCTGTGAGAAGTCAGAATGTGCAATCGCGACGATCTTCGTGGCGATGCACCCATGACATTACCACTGCCTATTCCTAAATATATAATTATTAAGGAATATCTCTAAACTTTTATAAAAAAGAGGAAAAACCAAGACTCTCATTTAGCCCCAATGGGCTCATGGTGCCAAGACGAAAAATCCATTGGCTCTCTCTTTGTGCTAAGACTTTACCCAGATCTCCACCCCTAATGCCAAGAGAAAGCAGGTCAATACCCTTCACTTTCAAACCCCTGGCATTACAGTCATGATACCTTTTGAAGTGTCTGGGCAAAGTCTTTAATGCCAAATCATCCTTAGCAGTCCTTGCTTTCTCAATGTCCCTCACATGCTCTCTAATCCTAATGCTGGAAATTTCTTGGATTTTTCAAACAGATGTTTAGGTATAGCACTCACCTCTTTAGACCTTCCTTCCTCCTCAAGAGATTTCAGTATCTCTAGGGCCTCCAGGAATCTAGGAATTGGAATTATGCCCGGCAATCGATACATTCACCAAGTTGGTGACCAAAGATATTGAATCTCTAATTGGGGTCAAAAGTGGTAGGTCTAATTTTACTAAGAATGAACAATTGGCCTTGGAAGAATTGAAGACATGGGATGATGTCAATTTTAAAGCAGCGGATAAAGGAGGCAATTTGGTGATTTGGCCAAATAATCTATATGAAAAGCAAGACTATAGCTTGCTAGAAGATACCAATTGTTATCGTAAAATGACATATAATCCCTTGTCATCCTTCCAGGCCAAGTTGGTCAGGATTTTGGAAGAGGCTTTTACCCAAGGCATCATTTCTAAAAAACTTTTGGATCATGTACGAGATTTTCATCCCAAAATGGCTACATTTTATTTGATACCAAAATTGCACAAGAATGCCTTGGATCCACCCAGACGCCCGATTGTGGCAGGTAATTTGGGGCTGTGTGAAACTATCTCGGGAATTGTTGATTTTTTCTTAAAGTCATAGGTATCGGAGTTGCCATCTTTTGTCAGAGACACCACATCTGCCTTACAACGTATAGATCAATTACAACTGGAACCACATATGGTTCTGGTAATGGCAGATGTGGAGTCTCTGTACACTTCGATTAGATATAGAGATGGTCTGGTGGCTGTCAAATGGTTCCTGAGCACAAGCAATATTGATCCCCCCATTGCTGATCTTGTATTGATATTATTGGAATTTGTATTACATCACAATGTCTTCACATTTAATGGAGACATTTTTTTACAATTACAAGGTACAGCAATGGGGGAATCCTGTGCCCCGGCTTATGCAAATTTGTTTTTAGGGGCATGGGAAAGACAAATCTTTCAGTCAAACCTCATCCAGGGTGTGGAATTGGTACACAACTGGATGAGGTATATTGACGATGTTTTCTTTATTTGGGAAGGCTCAAATGATGAATTGCGAATAGTGTTGAGCGATACTGCTCGATATCTAAAAATATCGGATTGGAATGGCATCGCCGATATCACTAAATATCGGCGATATCCGATTCCGATACCGGAAGTCCCATGTAAGTCTATGGGAACAAAATATCGCAACTAAAAAAACACTTTCTTTCCTTGTAAACACAAAATATACACACTTAGAATACATATATATATATATATACATGTCATTGTGACATATATATATATACATATATTTATAGTTTATTCACTTCTACATAGTAAAATAGCCTCTGATTCAATTGCCGGGTAAAGCCAGCATTTGTGAAAAGACAGAAGCACCCGAGGGTCCAGTCGCCACAGAGATGTTGCATCGCACCCAGCGGTGTGACAACTTACTCTCAGGTAAGGAGTAGTGTTGAGCATTCCGATACTGCAAATATCGGGTATCGGCCGATATTGGCTGTATCGGAATTCCGATTCCGAGTTCCGATATTTTCGTCATATCGGATACCGGAATCGGAATGTCACTGTCACTGTCAGTGTCCGTCGGTCGGGTCTGTCAGGAGTCAGCGGCACTTACCCGGCAGAAGATCTCCGGCGGTCACGTCCTGGACTGCTTCATGGCTGCCATCCTCTTCTCCCTGGCGGTCACATGCAGTTTCTCGCGATAACTGCAGTGACTGCTGGGTAATCGCGGCCGTAAAGCAGTCCGATGACGTCACCGCCGGGGAAGCTGGTAAGCAGCTGTGCTGCGCCAGGATGTCAGGCTCTGCCTGTCATTCCGATGTAGCAGAGCTGGATCGTCGTGGGACAGTCGTTACTATGGACTGCGTCGGACAGGTGGTATACTGTTTGTTTGTTTTTTTTATTTTTTTACAGGAGATCGATGGCGTCGCAGGAATGAGAGAGTAATAAAAGAAATGAAAACTGTGTTGTCTCTTTTATTTCATTAAAAGACTTTTTTCTTGCTGTGTCTTTTTTTTAAACAATTTAAAAACTTTGGGATTAATAATGGATCGGTGTCTTATTGACGCCTCTCCATTATTAACCGGGCTTATTGTCACCGTGCAATCAACGGTGACATTAACCCCTTATTACCCCGCTTGCCACCGCTACAGGGCAAGTGGGAAGAGCCGGGTAAAGTGCCACAATTGGCACATCTTTTGATGCGCCAAATGTGGGGCTGCTGTAGCCTGGTATTATCAGGCTGTTGAGGGCCAAAATCCATGGGCCTTGACAGTCTTTTAATACCAGGCCGCAGCAGTCTGCATTTTACTTGGCTGGTTAACAAAAATAGGGGGACCCCTACGCCGTTTTTTTTTCGAGGGATCCCCTATTTTTGTTAACCAGCCAAGCTAAGCAGACTGCTGTGGTCTGGTATTATCAGGCTGGCAAGGTCCATGGATATTGGATCCTTACCAGCCTGAAAAACCAGGCCTCAGTGGTCTGCTTCATCTGGCTGGTTAACAAAAATAGGGGGGACCCCACGCCAATTTTTTTCGAGGGGATCCCCTATTTTTGTTAATCAGCCAAGATATGCAGACTGCTGTGGCCTGGTATTATCAGGCTGGCAAGGTCCATGGATCTTGGCTCCTTAACAGCCTGAAAATCCAGGCCTCAGCGGTCTGCTTCATCTGGCTGGTTAACAAAAATAGGGGGGACCCCACGCCATTTTTTTTTCGAAGGGAACCCCTATTTTTGTTAATCAGTTCCCTCTGACGTCACTGATTGTGTCCCTGGCTGATCTGAAGTGAAAGTGGAAAGCAATCAATTAAGCTTTCCACTTAAGGGCCCGTCTCACATAGCGATATCGCTACCGAGATCGCTGCTGAGTCACTAGTTTTGTGACGCAGCAGCGAGCTCACCAGGGTGCAGTACGGAACTTTAAGTTAAAAGGTGGTTGGGCTTCATCCAGGAGCCTGGACTTTATTTAGAAGTTTTTTGTAACCCGGCGGGACGTGGAGGCTCACCTCCCAGAAGGACACCCGGGGAGGGACCTGTTGCCAGGAGACTTGGTGACTTACACCTGACACTGGGGTTACAATGGATGGTACGCCCTAAATGTTACCAGGTGCGACCCCTACTCCCCAGAGTGTCAGGAAACTGACAGACCCTACGAGCCTTCAGCCTCCCCCAACCAGGCCTCTGCACAAGTGCCCACCCCACGCCGTAAATCTCCCCAGCCTCCCTCAGTGGTCTCCTCAGCAGCCCCAGCTATGGACATGATAATGATAGCTGGCCCGTACCCGGCGCCTGTTAGGCCCCCTGGGGTTCGTACAGTCCGGGACATAGGGTTCCAGACCCGGAGGGAGATGAAAGAGGTGGCCACACAGACCCAGATAGCGGGTCACGACGTCACTGTACAGGCCACACGACGTCATCAGGTCTGGGTGGACCCTCCTGTCACGGATGTTTGGCAAGCTCCAGAACAGTACCAGGTGGTACCTGTAAGAGGCCAGCCAAAGAAGTCTAAATAACCCGGACAGGGTCTCTGTATGTAAATAGTTAAATTATTGATGTACCCGGACGGGTGAATGTTCATAAAAAGAAGTTTATTGTTGCCTTAATATACCCAGGTTGGGTAATGGTTTGATGTACCCGGACGGGTGAATGTTCAGAAGAACAAGTTTATTGTTGCCTTAATATACCCAGGTTGGGTAATGGTGTTTCACTGTAATGAAAATGTTGAACTTTGAAGCCATGAACTGTACTGGCTCACAAACTTTTCTGTAAATAGTTGGCACTTCGGTGCTCCATCTTGGTTTTACAAAAAACTTTACTGTGCACTATTTTCAACTACCTCAGAAACTAAAAACCCGTTTGGTGTGGCCAAAAGTGAGGTCTGCTCAAGGAAAGTCTTGCAGCCCACCCAAGACCACAGTTGGAGGTTTGGAGCGGGTCCTCCACAAGCACAAGTAAAGGACACTGTGAAGTAGTCCTAAGAAGTCTCCACGAACTTCGGCACTAATGCTATTTGCACTTTTGTTGAATATGTATTTATTAACACACATGTATAACACATATCAAGGGTATGAACAGTAACAAAACATGTCACATAATATAAGCCATTTGCACTTTTGTAATGTTGTTATTATTAAAATTTTTATTATGCAACGTTTAACTTGAAGTGTTTCCTGCTTTCTTACTACGTCGCATACTCCACTCTGCTACATCACTTTGCACCATTGCTCTATCTCACATCTATCTGCCCTGGAAGGATAGCGTGTTACCTGTAGAAGACTTTTCACCTACCTGCACTACACCATCCCTTCCAGAGGACCTGCACAGCAGCGCTGGACACCCTGACCAGGTACTACAGGTGGCGTCACGACAAACTACACGAACATTCTATCATCCCCTGGAAATATCCCACATTCCAGTGATCGCCCAGGTCACGGACCGAGCTGTGCTACTCGTGACATCCCCCATAGAAGTCGACGTGATCGGTGCCGAGTACCACCAAAACCCCTGTCTCTGTGCGACTCAACTTCCCTCACTGTGCTGGCACTTTACATTTACAATGCCTCTGGGTTTTTTTTTTGGGGGGTGGGGAACATTCAGACTTTTGCTATGGGGCCCCATGATTTATATGTACGCCCCTGCTGCTGAGGCATGGTATTTAAGGCTGTTAAGGAGCCAATATCCATGGACCTTGCCAGCAGCGTCGGACTGGAGTACCTTGAGCCCACCAGAGAAAAAATATTCTTGGGGCCCACCATCATACTTCCCAACCTTTGAAGAAGGGAAAGAGGGACAAAGGCTGTGGCATGCTGTGCCTGCTGCAGCAAATTTTAGGCCATGTCACGTTGCACCACAGACTGTCCAGGAGTTGGTGGATGCTTTAGTCCAGGTGTGGGAGGAGATCCCTCATGAGACCATCCATCGCGCTCATCAGGAGCATGGCCAGAAGTTGTAGGGAGGTCATACAGCACACCTCCCAAATTTGGAAGACAGGAAAGAGGATGTTGCGCGTGTTGCGCGCCGCTGAAAATTTTAGGCCACGCCCCGACAACACCCATTTCACAGCTAATCACACCCATATCCTCGCCCCAAGCGTAACCATTTAGCACTGCTGATCACACTGACTGGTAATGAGGGCACAGTGGCTGGTACTGAGGAAAAGAAAGAAAGAGCAGCGAGAGAGAAAGAACAAACAGAGAAAGAAAGAGAGGAAAGAAAGAAAAGAGAGAAAGAAAGAACAGAGAGAAAAAAGAACAGAGAGCGAGAAGGAAAGAACAGAGAGCGAGAAAGAAAGACTAGAGAGAGAGCCATAGGCGTAGCTAGGGTTTTGGTTTAGTGGGGGCAAAACTTCTGAGTGGGCCCATCATCAGAGAACCTCAGCAAATGACCGCGCTGTTGGCTAAAATAATCTATATATAAAAAGACCAATATTGATATTACCGCCATATGGTCTGTGTTAAATAATACCAGTCCTACAGAACATATAATAGATTACAGCACAGGTACAGATAATGACTTACCGCTGATGTTCTTTCTAATGGAATTGTTCACTTTTCATGTCTTTTCCATCTGGCCCACACTGACATGACGACTTCTCCAGCCAGGACTCGACTGCACCCCCATTAAAAAAAAAAATAAAAAAAAAACTCACCTCCCGGCTCCTGTGCTGCTCACTGTTCTCCCTCTCTGCGTCTGACAGCGGGCGCCGGCAGGTGATGTTATTGCGCCCGCTGTCATACGCTGAGAGGGGGATTATGGGAGAGAAGGAGCACTCGCTCCTTCTCTCTCCATGCGGTCAGCTTTATCGGCTGGATGCCGATACAGCTGACCCTCCGATGACGGGTGGGGGGCCCACTGCTGGCACCGGGCCCCCCCAACGCCTGTTCAGGCCCCATAGCTTCCGGGCGGCAGAGCAGGGAGAGCGATTCTCCCTGCTCTGCCGCAGAATGTAACTGTATCGTAGCTCCTGGTGGGCCCCCTCAGAGCGCGGGCCCCGGGGCCACCGCCCCCTCTGCCCCGCGACCTATCCTTTCAAATCAGGGCCCACCACGCAGGAGCTGGGGTCCACCGTAGGTTTCTCCGGTGTCCCGGTGCCTCAGTCCGACCCTGCTTGCCAGCCTGATAATACCAGGCCACAGCAGTCTGCATATCTTGGCTGGTTAACAAAAATAGGGGATCCCCTCGAAAAAAATTTGGCGTGGGTCCCCCCTATTTTTGTTAACCAGCCAGATGAAGCAGACTGCTGAGGCCTGGTTTTTCATTCTGGTAAGGATCCAATATCCATGGACCTTGCCAGCCTGATAATACCAGGCCACAGCATTCTGCATATCTTGGCTGGTCAACAAAAATAGGGGATCCCCTCGAAAAAAAAACGGCGTAGGGGTCCCCCTATTTTTGTTAACCAGCCAAGTAAAATGCAGACTGCTGCGGCCTGGTATTAAAAGACTGTCAAGGCCCATGGATTTTGGCCCTCAACAGCCTGATAATACCAGGCTACAGCAGCCCCACATTTGGCGCATCAAAAGATGTGCCAATTGTGGCACTTTACCCGGCTCTTCCCACTGCCCTGTAGCGGTGGCAAGTGGGGTAATAAGGGGTTAATGTCACCGTTGATTGCACGGTGAGAATAAGCCGGGTTAATAATGGAGAGGTGTCAATAAGACACCGATCCATTATTAATCCCAAAGTTTTTAAATGTATAAAAAAAAAGACACAGCAAGAAAAAAGTATTTTAATGAAATAAAAGAGACAACACAGTTTTCATTAATTTTATTATACTCTCATTCCTGCGACGCCATCGATCTCCTGTAAAAAAAGAAAAAAAACAAAACAACAGTATACCACCTGTCTGACGCAGTCCAAAGTAACGAGTGTCCCACGACGATCCAGCTCTGCTACATCGCAATGACAGGCAGAGCCTGTCATTGCGACGCAGCACAGCTGATTACCTGCTTCCCCGGCGGTGACGTCATCGGACTGACTGCTTTACGGCCGGGATTACCCAGCAGTCACTGCAGTTATCGCGAGAAACTGCATGTGACCGCCGGGGAAAGATGATGGCGGCCATCAAGCAGTCCAGCCCGTGACCGCCGGAGATCTTCTGCCAGGTAAGTGCCGCTGACTCCTGACAGACCCGACCGACGGACACTGACAGTGACAGTGACAAATCCGATTCCGGTATCCGATAAGACGAAAATATCGGAGCTAAGTATCGAAAGTCCGATAGAGCTAATATCGGCCGATACCCGATACTTGCGGTATCGTATCGCTCAACACTAATTGCGAACCTTTTTTGATAGACTCAATCAAAATGACATCAATGTTAAACTTACCTATAAGGCAGGAAGAAGCCTGGAATTCTTGGATATTCATATCACTGTATCGGTGGATGGGCATTTGGAAACGGATATGTATCGGAAACCGACGGCAACTAATTCCCTATTGCTGGTGCAATCCTCACACCTATCATCAATGATCAAGGGAATACCAATAGGCCAATTTCTTAGGGCCAAGAGAATTTGTTCAGATCCTGAAACTTTTGAAATGCAAGCTAGAGAATTGGCCAGCAGATTTGAAGATAGAGGCTACAGTAGAAAATCGATTAGTCGTGGATATCTGCGAGCCTCTGGGACAAATAGGGATCAACTCCTCTATGGGCCTCCGAAAAATAACATTAAAGAAAATCCAAGTTCTAACAAGGTACGCTTCATCTCTACTTTCAATCGACAATGGCAGAATTTGACGAATATTGTCAAAAAGCATTGGTCGATATTGTCAATTGATCCTATCCTGAGAGAAATTCTTCCAGCTGTCCCTTCTTTTGTGGCTAGACGTTCAAAAAATTTAAAAGATATCCTGGTGCATAGCCATTATATATCTGAGAAAAGTAAACAAAAAACAAAAAGAAATATGGGTAGACCTGGGTTCTTCCCATGTGGGTTATGCAAGGGTTGTCTTAACATATTGAAAGCGGACAGCTTTTCTAACCAAAGTGGGTCAAAAACATTTTCAATTAGAAGTCACATTGATTGTTCTTCCCATGGAGTTATTTACCATGTAGAATGTCCGTGTGGTAAGATCTACATAGGCCTTACCACACGTGAACTAAAAATCCGCACAAGAGAGCATGTGAGGGACATTGAGAAAGCAAGGACTGCTAAGGATGATTTGGCATTAAAGACTTTGCCCAGACACTTCAAAAGGTATCATGACTGTAATGCCAGGGGTTTGAAAGTGAAGGGTATTGACCTGCTTTCCCTTGGCATTAGGGGTGGAGATCTGGGTAATGTCTTAGCACAAAAGGAGAGCCAATGGATTTTTCGTCTTGGCACCATGAGCCCATTGGGGCTAAATGAGAGTCTTGGTTTTTCCTCTTTTTTTATAAAAGTTTAGAGATATTCCTTAATAATTATATATTTAGGAATAGGCAGTGGTAATTAGTATGACATAGTGGCATCATTTTTAGGGGAGGGTGGTGTTTTTAATTTGTTTCTGTTGTTCATTGTTTTATTTTTCTTCTATTATGTAGATAATATTTGGTGCGTAACATCATATGGAGGTCGTGTGAATTTATGGGGAATTAGTTGGCCATCTTAACGGATGCACGTCTCGTTTGAAGAAGACCGGACTCAAGCATGCTTAGAATCCTATTTATATTGTCCTCATTTATTGAAGATTTTGGAATGGCTCGGATTGATTAGTGCATGCTTAGTATTTTAGACAAGTGATATATAATGTCCTTTGAAGTATATTTGGTCTTAAGCATGCTAAGATTAAATTAATTGATTCTGTATGTGGCACTTTCAATTGTGAAGACTATTATATCTGTGAAATAGCTTGGTGTCAAGCATTTTTTATGTATAAGTAGGTAGCACCGATTTGGAAAGTGGGATTCAAGCATGCTGTGATTAATTTCAAACTTATCATTTGCACTGTTCACTCTTAAGTAAATAGGTGTTAGTTAATATGTAGTTTTTAAAGAATAATAGGTGTTTATGTAGCACTATGGCTTTAACCCCTCTCTGACATTAGACGTACTATCCCGTCCATAAAACCCGTGCCATTCTGCCCATGGACGGGATAGTACGTCATAGGCGATCAGCTGCGCTCCTGAGGGGAGCGCAGCTAATCGCCACCGGGTGTCAGCTGATTATCACAGTGTACTGGGGGCACAGGGGAGGATCGCGCAGGTGGGGGCTCCCTGCGCGCCCCCTGAGACCCTCAGACCAGCGCGATGTGATTGCGCTGTTCTGAGGGCTTCCTCCCTCCCAGGACCCGGATCCAAGATGGCGCCGGGGTCCTGGAGGGAGGCGGCTTCCTCAGTGCCTGCTGAGAGCAGGCACTGAGAAGCCTGCTGCACTGCCTGAGTGATCGCTGGTGTACTGGGGGCACAGGGGAGGATCGCGCAGGGTGGGGGCTCCCTGCGCGCCCCCTGAGACCCTCAGACCAGCGCGATGTGATCGCGCTGTTCTGAGGGCTTCCTCCCTCCCAGGACCCGGATCCAAGATGGCGCCGGGGTCCTGGAGGGAGGCGGCTTCCTCAGTGCCTGCTGAGAGCAGGCACTGAGAAGCCTGCTGCACTGAGCGATCGCTGGTGTGACAGTGTGCTGTGCACACTGTCACACCAGCGATTTGATAAAATACAGTGATGTCCCACCCTGGGACAAAGTAAAAAAGTTAAAAAATAAAAATAAACATGTTATAAAAAAAAATCCAAAATAAATAAAAAAAATATATATATATTCCCCAATAAATTCATTTCTTCCTGTAAATAAAAAAAAACAAAACAATAAAAGTACACATATTTGGTATCGCTGCATCCGTAACGACCCCCCTATAAAACTGTCCCACTAGTTAACCCCTTTAGTGAACCCCTTAAAAAAAAAAAAAACGAAGCAAAAAATCAATGCTTTATCATCATACCGCCGAACAAAAAGTGGAATAACGCGCGATCAAAAAGACGGATATAAATAAACATGGTACCGTTGAAAACGTCATCTTGTCCCGCAAAAAACAAGCCGCCATACAGCATCATCAGCGAAAAAATAAAAAAGTTATAGCTCGCAGAATAAAGCGATGCAAAAATAATTATTTTTTATATAAAATTGTTTTTATTCTATAAAAGCGCCAAAACATAAAAAAATGATATAAATGAGGTATCGCCATAATCGTACTGACCAGAAGAATAAAACTGCTTTATCAATTTTACCACACGCAGAACAATAAAAACGCCTCCCCCAAAAGAAATTCATGAATTGCTGATTTTTGTTCATTCTAACCTCCCAAAAAACGAAATAAAAAGCGATCAAAAAATGTCACCTGCTCAAAAATGGTACAAATAAAAACGTCAACTCGTACCACAAAAAATAAGACCTCACATGACTCTGTGGGCCAAAATATGCAAAAATTATAGCTCTCAAAATGTGGCGATGCAAAAAACTATTTTTGCAATAAAAAGCGTCTTTTAGCGTGACAGCTGCCAATCATAAAAACCCGCTATAAATAGTAAATCAAACCCCCCTTTATCACCCCCTTAGTTAGGGAAAAAAATAAAATTAAAAAAATGTATTTATTTCCATTTTCCCATTAAGGGTTAGGGTTAGGGTTGCGGCTAAAGTTAGGGTTAGGGTTGGCACTAAAGTTAGGATTAGGGTTAGGGTTGGGATTAGGGGTGTGTTAGGGTTAGGTTTGTGGTTAGGGTTGGGACTAGGGTTAGGGGTGTGTTGGGGTTAGGGTTGGAGTTAGAATTGGGGGGTTTCCACTGTTTAGGCACATCAGGGGCTCTCCAAATGTGACATGGCGTCTGATCTCAATTCCAGCCAATTCTGCGTTGAAAAAGTCAAACGGTGCTCCTTCACTTCTGAGCTTTGCCATGCGTCCAAACAGTAGTTTATCCCCACATATGGGGTATCAGCGTACTCTGGACCCCAAGAGTTATTGTGCAATTTGTACTATTTCTTCTGTTACCCTTGGGAAAATAAAAAACTGGGGGCGAAAATATCATTTTTGTACAAAAAAAAATATTTTTTTTTTTTACGGCTGTACATTATAAACTTCTGTGAAGCACTTGGGGCTTCATAGCGCTCACCACACACCTAGATAAGTTCCTTGTGGGGTCTATTTTCCAAAATGGGGTCACTTGTTGGGGATTTCCACTGTTTAGGCGCATCAGGGGCTCTCCAAATGCGACATGACGCCCCCAGACCATTCCATCAAAGTCTGCAATTCAAAACATCACTACTTCCCTTCCGAGCCCCAACGTGTACCCATACAGTAGTTTTCTCCCACATATTGGGTATCAGCGTACTCAGGACAAATTGGGCAACAACTTTTGGGGTCCAATTTCTCCTGTTACCCTTGTAAAAATAAAATATTGGGGCGAAAAAATCATTTTTGCAAAAAAAAAAAAAGATTTTTTATTTTTACTGCTGTGCGTTATAAACTTCTGTGAAGCACTTCGGGGTTCAAAGTGCTCACCACACATCTAGATAAGTTCCTTGTGGGGTCTATTTTCCAAAATGGGGTCACTTGTGGGGGGTTTCCACTGTTTAGGTGCATCAGGGGCTCTCCAAATGTGACATGACGCCCCCAGACCATTCCATCAAAGTCTGCAATCCAAAACGTCACTACTTCCCTTCCGAGCCCCGACGTGTGCCCATACAGTAGTTTTCGCCCACATATTGGGTATCAGTGTACTCAGGACAAATTGGACAACAACTTTTGGGTTCCAATTTCTTCTGTTACCCTTGTGAAAATAAAATATTGGGGGCGAAAAAATCATTTTTGTAAAAAAAAAAAAAGATTTTTTATTTTACGGCTGTACGTTATAAACTTTAGTGAAACACCTGGGGTTCAAAGTTCTCACCACACATCTAGATAAGTTCCTTGAGGGATCTAGTTTCCAAAATGGTGTCATTTATGGGGGTTTCCACTGTTTAGGCAGATCAGGAGCTCTCCAAACACGACATGGCGTCCAGCCAATTCTGCGTTGAAAAAGTCAGACGGCGCTCCTTCCCTTCCAAACTCTGCCATGCACCCAAACAGCGGTTTACCCTCACATATGGGGTATCAGCGCACTTAGGACAAATTGCACAATAACTTTTGGAGTCTTGTTACCCTTGGAAAAATAAAAATTGGGGTGAAAAGATCATTTTTGTGGAAAAAATATGATTTTTAGTGTTGAGCATTCCGATACCGCAAGTATCTGGTATCGGCCGATATTCGCTGTATCGGAATTCCGATACTTAGTTCCGATATTTTTCCAATATCGTATACCGGAATCGGAAGTTCCCATAATTCTTTTAGAGGCAATGTGATTTAGTCAGCCAATGAGGAATCTTATGAAGTGTGGGCACATCCTGTAATGCTGCGGTCATCTTAACTAATGGCATGGCTGTGATTGGCTGCTGAAATGATGTCAGAATGTACTATAAAAGGCGCCGCCGCCATTTTAGCGTCACTGTGCTGTGAACTCAGTTAGGGACAGAACGCTGCTCTGCTGACTCTGAGGGACAGTTAGAGATTGCGATTTTGTGTACTTTGCTTTAGGCAGGCTAGTTTACCAACCGCTGTGTAAAGCTTCCTTTTGCCTTGCAGTGTTGTTTTAACAGCTCTGTGCAAGGTGTGTGTGTGAGAGTGCAGGTGACGCTGCAGTTTGCTCTGCATCCAACGCTGTCTGTAGGCATCTGCACGTGTCACTCACAGACTTTTTTTTTTCTTTAGTGTAATTCTAGCTGCTCCATTCAATAGAAATTTTAGTGTGACGTGCTTCCAACCGTATACAATACAAACACTATAGAAGTACAGAAAGGAGCCTTTCACAGATGGTGAACAGTTGTGTTTCAGTGTTCACTGTAGTCTGTGAGCTTTTCATTTTTTGAGTGCAGATTACGCTCCAGTTAGTTCTTCAACCACTGCTGGTTGTAGTCTGCTGAGCGTGTGTCACTGCCTCATCCTTCACATTTTTCTCTAATTGGTGCTGCTCCATTATATTTGAAAAAAATCTAATCTATTAGTGTGACGCGCTTCCATCCGTATACAATACATTGGTTGCAAACACTATAGAAGTACAGAAAGGAGCCTTTCACAGATAGTGAACAGTTGTGTTTCAGTGTTCACTGCAGTCTGTGAGGTTTTGATTTTTTGAGTGCAGATCACGCTCCAGTTAGTTCTTCAACCACTGCTGGTTGTAGTCTGCTGAGTGTGTGTCACTGCCTCATCCTTCACATTTTTCTCTAATTGGTGCTGCTCCATTATATTTGAAAAAAATCTAATCCATTAGTGTGACGTGCTTCCATTCGTATACAATACATTGGTTGCAAACACTATAGAAGTACACAAAGGGGCCTTTCACAGCTACTGAACAGTTGTCTGCAGTGTTCACTGTAGTCTGTGAGCTTTTCATTTTTTGAGTGCAGATTACGCTCCAGTTAGTTCTTCAACCACTGCTGGTTGTAGTCTGCTGAGCGTGTGTCACTGCCTCATCCTTCACATTTTTCTCTAATTGGTGCTGCTCCATTATATTTGAAAAAAATCTAATCTATTAGTGTGACGCGCTTCCATCCGTATACAATACATTGGTTGCAAACACTATAGAAGTACACAAAGGGCCTTTCACAGCTACTGAACAGTTGTCTGCAGTGTTCACTGCAGTCTCTGAGGAATAACCACACTTAGGCCTTATAACTTTTCTGACTTTCTTTATCAATCTACCAAGATGAAGAAGGCAGGGAGTAAGGCACGTGGTCGTGGCCGTGGAGTTTCAGCAGGGAGAGGACGTGGGATTCTGTGGCTGCTGCCGCACCCAGTGACACAGCATCCACCAGTTTTCCCCGTGAGCGTTCCTTTATGCGCACTTTTGTAGGAGCTCAGCGTACCCCCCTGCTGCGGGAAGATCAAATTGAAGCCGTTGTTGGTTGGATGGCAGCCAATGCATTGACTTCAATTGCTTCCACCTCCTCTCAGGACCACAGCACTGTTGAACAACCATCTGTCTCTTCACCGCCTGCCAAATTGCCCAGGCAGTCAGAGAGTTCTGAACTGGAGCCAGCTGAGTCTCTGCTTCTGTTCTCAGAATCTGTTGGCTTGCAAAGAGGGGCCCAGCCAAGCAGCATTCTGGAATGTGAAGAAGAGGCAGTATGCAGTGATGCACAACAGCTGTGTCTCTCTGAATGTGAAGAGGCGGGTGAGCCAGTGCCGATGGTCAGCACACCGCAGAGCGCATCTGATGATGATGAGACTCAGGTGCCAGTTTCTGTTGAGCATGGTGCTGGCCAGACCACCCAACAGCAGCAGGTGTTGGAAGCGGGTAGTGGAGATGATGAGGTCCAAGACCCAACATGGCGTGAGGAACAGGAAGGTGGTGGTAGCAGCTCTGAGGAAGAGATTGCCTCAACGGTCCAAACAGTAGGGAGAGGTAGGCTGCAGACTCGGTTGCCTGTAGCCTCCAGTTTGGCACCCGTTCGTAGCAGTTCTCTTCCAACAGCCAAAACGGGCGCTCCCAGGACTTGCACTGCGTGGTCCTTTTTTGACACACTTGCAGATGATATTTGCTATGTCAAATGCAAGCTGTGTAATCAAAAAGTAAAAAGAGGTAAAAGTGTCAGTAACCTTAATACCACAAATATGTGGAAACATGTGCGGTCAAAGCACGTGGTTGAGTTCCAAAGACACACTGGAGATGTAGGCCAACCTACAGCAGCACCTACATCTTCAGCTCGTGTTGGAGCCTCTTCCTCCAGCTCACACACAGCTGGTTCGGCTTCCTCACAGGATCGCCATGGAAGAACCTCTGTCACTGTTGTCCAGAGACCCAGTGTTATTCCACCCACAGCTGCAAGTTCCCTGTCATCCTCACACTCCCAGGCCACAAAACAGCCATCGGTAGCACAGGCATGGGATAAAAGACGGCCATACTCGGCAAACCATCCATGAGCACAGGCTCTGAATGCTGGCATTGCAAAACTCCTGTCCCTTGAAATGCTGTCATTCAGGCTGGTGGAGACTGACAGTTTCCGTAACTTAATGGCATTGGCAGTCCCACAATACAATGTGCCCAGCCGATTTTATTTCAGCAGGCAAGCCGTCCCTGGTCTGCAAAAGCATGTTGAGGGAAAAATTAAACATGCGCTACTAAACGCCGTCAGTAGCAAGGTCCACCTGACCACCGATGCGTGAACCAGTACCCATGGCCAGGGACGATACCTTTCCCTCACTGCCCATTGGTTCAATGTTGTGGAGCCGGGTACAGATCTTGCGAGTGGCGCTGTGCGTGTTCTGCCAACTCCAAGGATTGCAGGAATCAAGTCTGTCCACATTGACTCCTCCTCCTACTCCAGTTCCTCAGAATCATCGCTGCAGGAGCCGTCACGGTCTACCTCCACATGGACCCGTGAACGCTTACCTGATGCGACCGATATGAGCACAGCCGTGGCCAAACGTCAACAGGCCGTCCTGAAATTAATTTCCATGGGGAATCGAAGCCACACAGCGCAGGAGCTCTGGGATGCCATCAAGCAGGAGAGCGACGTGTGGTTTTTGCCAGCGAATCTCCAGCCAGGCTTGGTAGTGTGTGACAATGGCCGAAATCTGGTGGCAGCTCTGGGCCTTGGCAACCTCACTCACATACCATGTCTGGCACATGTGCTCAACTTGGTCGTGCAGAGTTTTTTGAGGGACTATCCGGATCTTGATGCACTGCTGCACAAGGTCCGCCTAGAGTGCGCTCACTTGCGACGTTCCAGCATGGCCAGATCGCGCATTGCAGCTCTGCAACGCAGATTTCGCCTTCCTGAACATCGCATCATATGTGACGTACCCACCAGGTGGAATTCCACGTTACATATGTTGGAGCGGTTGTGTGAGCATCAGCCAGCAGTAATGGAGTATCAGCTGCATCAGGCGCAATCAACTCGCAATTTGCGCCGTTCACACTTCACCACTACTGAGTGGGCCTCTATGAAGGACATCTGCCACATTTTGCGTGCGTTTGATGAGTCAACGCGGATGGCGAGTGCAGATGATGCACTTGTCAGCCTGACTGTCCCCTTATCTGCCTACTTCAAAAAACACTGCAAGCACTAAGGGATGAGGTTTTGGAAGAGGTGGAGGATGAGGAGTCACAAATTCCATCACCTTCTGGACAGTCAGCGCAACGTGGTTCCTCACAAAGGGCTGGGCAGGGCTCACTTTGTGAGGAGGATGAGGAGGAGTCAATGGAGGAGGAAGACATCGCTCCAGAGGGAGGTACACAACGCTCTAGTCAGTATGTAGAGCGAGGGTGGGGTGATGCAGAGCAGGCAGAGATTACGCCTCTTGCAGGGGACAGCGTTTCTTGGCCAGTTGGGAGTCTGCAGCACATGGTTGATTTCATGCTGCAGTGCCTGAGAAACGACCGCCGCATCGCCCACATTCTCACCACGTCTGATTATTGGGTGTACACCCTCCTAGACCCTCGCTACCGGGACAACTTACAAAGCCTCATCACACCGTTGAACCGGGAGCGTAAAATGCGGGAGTACCAAGACACACTGGTGCAATCCATAATGTTCTCCATTCCAGCCCAGAGCACTGCTGCTGCTACTGCTTTACAAAGCAGCTCTGTGCGTCGAGGCAGTGGAGACAGCTCTGCAACAAGAGGGAGCACAAACAGCGCCTCTGCACAGTGCAAGACCAGTATGTTCCAAATGTGGCGAAAGTTTTGTGGCAGCGCCACAAATGTCTACACCATCCGAGACGGCTCCAGTCAGCAGGAGGCAACGTTTCCGTAAGATGGTGACAGACTACATGTCTTTCCTCTCAGTGTACTCCAGATGGCTCTTCCCCATTCAAGTTTTGGGTCTCTAAGCTGGATACATGGCCAGAGCTTAGCCAGTATGCATTGGAGGTGCTGGCTTGCCCTGCTGCCAGTGTATTATCGGAGCGCGTCTTTAGTGCTGCAGGTGGTGTACTAACAGACCGTCGCATGCGACTATCCTCCGATAATGTAGACCGGCTTACTTTTCTGAAAATGAACAAGGCATGGATCTCGCCAGAATTTGTCTGTCGTTTTCAGATTAAATAACTGGTTCGCAACGTTATCCATGTCTCCTGTTATGTTCATCTTTTCTACCACCTGAACTCTACTCCCTGGGCTACAACACTGCCAGTTGCTGCTCAGAAGTGTCGTGTCCACAGACCAATACACAAGCTATAGTGTTAGTGGAGTTCAGTAACGCCAGCTGTTCCCCTGCTGTGTGTCCGGCAAGAAGTCTCCTGTTCCCTACACATGCACAGAAAAACCCATGTCGAACATGCTCCAAATAGGGAAGAGACGTCACCCTGATTGTTATGCTTAAAACAGGAAATTGTGAAGTTTTCCAGGCCTAGAATGATAAATTTTTATTACAAATATGGACAAATAATAATTTGTCATCACAGCGCATATCTGCACATGTCTATTACAAATGGTAACAAAAACTAAAACATAGTCTTCACTTTTTGAAATTAATGCATAAAAGTACATTTCATACTTATCAATTAATGCTTTTTAAGGAACTTTATCTGTACCTGTAAGATAATGCAGTCAATGGATGTACGAATCATAAAATCCTCATCATCATCATCACGAGTTTTATTTATGACAGACATTATAAAATACACATACTGATGCCAACTGTAACTTCACACACCATATATGAAATGGCCAGCATCTAAACCTGGTAATAATGTGTAATAATAAATTATTACATCTAGAAAGTGCATCATGCATACTGAAAATAGGTAGTTATACCTGCAAGTGCTGTTGAAACAACCACAACAGATATAAATTAATAATGGTATATAGGTATCACAGTGCATAGTTACTCATGGACAATGTCGATGTAATACTGTACCTCAATAAAGTCAGCGTCAACTATTATTGCTTGTTAGTCTTGTAGATTGTTAAAGAGGGAACGGTCTTTTTTGTTGGTCATAGGTGGAGTATTAGACAGTAAATGATTACTGCTGTCGTATTTTTGGCGTCCCTAGGGCGCAATAACGCTGCGTAACGTCACATTTTATAGAGTCATCTAATTGACACACGCTACCCTACCTACGCGTGACAGTAGGAAGGTAGTGTTGACGGATAAAGCCTTGCGCAACCAGACATGCTTTAACCCTCTTCAACACTGTACAAGCAAAAAATGCATGATTGCAGCCGCAGACTTTATTTACGTACAGTATAACATCGCCATTACCCATCAGAGGCTGTCCACTGTCTGATACAGACATAGAATATACCTTTGCTATCCGTAGCCTTGTTTCACCTACACTTGCAGGCACACACTTAAATTGTGACAATGCATTATGGTTTTTTTTTTAAATGGTTATTTTTTATCGTACATTATTGTGTCTCACATTGATGAGTCCATGCTGGACATGTCATACATGGTGTACAAAGTAACTATTTTATTAACTTAAATAATTGAAATGTCTGTGACTGTCACATCTAAATTGCAATGATGATGATGATGAGTGACTATTACAAAATCCATTGTCTTCACTATGTTATGGTTTAACATAGCGTTCCTTAAGCATTATTCATAAAATACAAAAATGGACTTTTATTCTTAAATTTACAACACTATATTTTGTAACCAATTTTTTGGGTGGTGTGTTGTTCCATTTCTTGTTGGCATGTGCATATATGCGTTTATATTTGCAGTGTCTTTATTTTTATTCTTGAAGTTAGGAAACATTGTATCTTTGTACCGTGTTAGCCAGTAGATAGATAAATATTTAGACTTGAGAGTCCGCAGTGGTTGATACCTTTGAATGGATAACTGTCACGCTGTATAGCAGATATATATATGTGATGTCAGTAATCTATATCAAAAGGGCAACATACTATAAAACATGCGCATAGATATATGATAACATAGATTTACCTGACAGAATGTCCAGTGGGTCAAAACGGAATCCGTTATACGCTGTCTCCGGCTAGAGGGTGACCGGGGTCTAAGCTGACCCTAAACTGGGGTCCTAACTAATCCCTCAACCTGGAGGTACTGTTAAAGGTACAGAGGTCCAGGCCACCAGCGTAAACCCTGTCTCCTATCAATCCCTGCCAACTGTATTCTAGTCCTAAGAAGGACCCTGAATACCACCAAAGGGAATGAACAGGTAACGGTTAATGAACAGAAAGACATACAAGAAAGACAAGAAATAAAGTAAATAAAGTCTTACATACAACACTCACACACAGTAGGAACACCTAAGGTCTCAGAGATAAACTATAAGCTGTAAGAGTAAAAACAACTAAGGAGCTCTTAGCTTAAGTATTCCCAGAACCGATCCAGTCTGCTAAACTATATGAATGCTTTCACCGGCATCCAACACCCAGACTGGCAGGAATATAAAGGAAACTAATTAGAACAAAATCCAAAGCAGCCGGGCGAGGCTGGACCTAGTCTTAGCAAAGAGCTAGGTAAAATTAACTCTCTCATTACCAAACACAAAGAAACAGCAGCTCAGCTGTGAGAAGTCAGAATGTGCAATCGCGACGATCTTCGTGGCGATGCACCCATGACAATAACTGAAAAGATGGTAACAAATTGCAAGCTTTCGAGGCTACTCACGTCTCTTCATCAGGCAAAGACTAAAACAAAAAATGAAGCATCACATAATTCTATACACAACAGGACACAGGAATAGTGCAATAGGTAAGACAAGTAAGTGACGTGTAGCAGAACTGTCATTATCACAGAGGGATGAACATAAATATTGGAACAGTTCCTAGATAACAATAGAAAGTTTTATTGCCCTCTGATTGGGGTCTGGTTTTGTGTTTTCATGCCCCTGGAAGGGCAGAGACGCAGATTCCTTAATTGATATAGAATGACATAAAATCCGTGTGATCTATTCATTCCATCACTAACAGTGTCAAAGGTCATGATGAGCTTATATTCTGAAACCTTTGTATCTTTCTCATATTTGAAGTAATATTTTAATACCAGTAATTCCATATCCATCATGCTATGACCGGGCATACAAAAGTGTTTTGCCACAGGTAAATCCATTTTTTTTCTCTTATTGTGTGGCGCTGATAATTCATCCTTGTTCTCATTTTTGGCCGGTCTCCCCTCACTTGTCCCTCCCTCACTTGTCTTACCTATTCCTGTGTCCTGTTGTGTGTAGAAATATGTGATTCTTCATTTTTTGTTTTAGTCTTAGCCTGATGAAGAGACCTGAGTAGTCTGGAAAGCTTGGAATTTGTTACCATATTTTCAGTTAGCCATTAAACGGTATCAACCACAGAGGACTCTCAAGTATAAATATTTTTCTATTCTTGGAATTGAAATTCATCATTTTATTGTCCTAGTAAAACTTCATTTATTCTTGTTTGAACTACATACATTTGCAATGGCCACGTAACAAGGCAATAACTCAATATTTTATGCCTACACCCTCCTTGACCCTGGGCTTCAACACCGCCAGTTGCTGCTCAGAAGTGTTAGATGCACAGATGAAAACAATCGCTGATGTGTTTGTGGGGTTCAGTAACGCCTGCTGTTCCCCTGCTGTGTGTTGGCAAAAATTACTGCTGCTAACTACAACTTCAACTTCAAAACATCTCATACTAGGCCTCTGCCTACACCCTCCTTGACCCTGGGCTTCAACACCGCCAGTTGCTGCTCAGAAGTGTTAGATGCACAGATGAAAACAATCGCTGATGTGTTTGTGGGGTTCAGTAACGCCTGCTGTTCCCCTGCTGTGTGTCCGGCAAAAATTACTGCTAGCTACCTAATCATGGTTAAAAAAACATGACATGTCAAAGTGTCTAGTGCTACACATAGATATGAGGCTACACCCTGATTTCTAAGCTGTAAACATTTGAAACGTCAACTTTAAAACCCTAAAATGATTAGTCTTTGTCACAATCTGTAACAAAATAATTGTGACATATTATTACAGATATGCACATGTCGAAAACGGCAAACACAAAAGCCTACTTATGCTATAGGATACTGATGGTCAACCTTGTCACTCATAGCTTAGAAATCCAACTCACATCATGACTCAAATGCTGCAATGTTGTAAGTGCATAATGTGGGTTGAACTTTAACAACTGCTGCAGTGCGAAGGTTATACTTCAGTGTTCTTGCCTTTTAAATAAAAGCATACAAGTAAATATAATAATCCAATGTTGATTAAGGGACGTGATGTACACCTGTAATATTGTGCAAACAATGCATGTAGGAATAGTCCTCTTCAACATTACTTATATTTGTGTAATTTTAAAAATACATATTTAATTAGAAAGTTAACAGCCCATATCATAAAGGTCCTTCATGTAAACATGATAATCGCTAACAAAAATCATGCATTACCTTGGGAAAGTCAATAGTGCATAGTCACAATAGCAAAATATCTACTGTAAGTGGTGCTGAAAGAACGAAAATGATAGAATAGGTGAATGATATCTATTTATCAGACTGAATAGCGACACCTGTACAATGTCGATATAATACTGTACCTTAACAAAACAGCTGTGTCACACCTCACACTCGTTTTTCTTGTAGCTTGTTATGTAATAGGGCACATGCGTGTATGTTTCATCATAGGTGCATGTTTACTGAGTAAAGCAGTCATGACAACGCCTTTGTGTTGTCGGTACGCTTGCGATGATGAACGATGCGCACCGTGAATGTTAGTCTGCGTCATAAGACGTACAGACGCTGCAATACCAACGCGTCACAGCAGGAAGCCAGTCTGTGCGTCCAAACAAAGGCGCAACCATACATGCACGTAACCTTTTATAAAGCTATAAAAAAAAAAGGATGTAGTAGTAACGCACACTTTATTGAGGTACAGTATTACATCGCCATTCACCATCTGTGGCTATGCAGTCTCATCTATATATACCTTATCTATCCGTTGTCATGCTTGCAAGTCCACAGTCAGGCATAAATATCTGTTTTCACTCTGCACTATGCACTTTTTAAATTTTTTGTTGTTAATATAAATGATTGGCACATATTATCAGTATTACATGATGGAAATTTTAGATATTTTTTTAAAAATGTTAGTGATATTATTCACCAAATGTAAAGTTTTATGAATGTCAAAGATAACTTGTAATGCAGATTATGTTTTTAAGTCAGCCATTCATTGTCTACACAATAAAAATGGTGTACATACTGTTACATAGCCATCATTAATGAATTCTGATATGTACTTGTATGCTTTTATTTTAAACCTTTATAGCAGATTATTTAACTTATTTTAATTGTGGTTTGCATTGCTTTTCAACATGTTAATGTATGCGTTTATGTTTGTAAATTATTAATTTACATATATTTTTTTAAGTTAAATCATCATCTTTGGTACTAAAGGTTTTTATTTCTCTTGTTTGGAGTATAGACATTTTTAATTGACACGTAACAAGGAAAATACTTGATATAGTATTTAAACATCCTCCTTGACCCTGGGCTCCAAAACCGCCAGTTGTTGCTCGGAAGTGCTGTTAGCACAGTCTACACTTGCTCCTGTGTTACGGGGTTCAGTAATGTCAGCTGTTCCCCTGCTGTGTGAACGGCAAAAAGTCCTGCTGCCTCCACCATGTTCTCTTCTATCCTGGGCTACAACACGCCAGTTGTTGCTCGGAAGTGCTGTTAGCACAGTGAACACTTGCTCCTGTGTTATTGGGGTTCAGTAATGTCAGCTGTTCCCTGCTGTTGTGAACGGCAAAAAGTCCTGCTGCCTCCACCATGTTCTCTTCTCATCCCTGGGCTACAACACCGCCAGTTGTTGCTCGGAAGTGCTGTTAGCCCAGTGAACACTTGCTCCTGTGTTATTGGGGTTCAGTAATGTCAGCTGTTCCCTGCTGTGTGAACGGCAAAAAGTCCTGCTGCCTCCACGATGTTCTCTTCTCATTCCTGGCTACAACACCGCCAGTTTGTTGCTCGGAAGTGCTGTTAGCACAGTCTATCTTGCTCCTGTGTTATTGGGGTTCAGTAATGTCAGCTGTTCCCCTGCTGTGTGAACGGCAAAAAGTCCTGCTGCCTCCACCATGTTCTCTTCTCATTCCTGGGCTACAACACCGCCAGTTGTTGCTCGGAAGTGCTGTTAGCACAGTAACACTTGCTCCTGTGTTACTGGGGTTCAATAATGTCAGCTGTTCCCCTGCTGTGTGAACGGCAAAATTTTTTTTTTTTTTTTTTTTTTTTTTTTTTTTTTTTTTTTTTTTTTTTTTTTTTTTTTTTTTTTTTTTTTTTTTTTTTTTTTTTTTTTTTTTTTTTTTTTTTTTTTTTTTTTTTTTTTTTTTTTTTTTTTTTTTTTTTTTTTTTTTTTTTTTTTTTTTTTTTTTTTTTTTTTTTTTTTTTTTTTTTTTTTTTTTTTTTTTTTTTTTTTTTTTTTTTTTTTCATCCCGGGCTACAACACCGCCAGTTGTTGCTCGGAAGTGCTGTTAGCACAGTGAACACTTGCTCCTGTGTTATTGGGGTTCAGTAATGTCAGCTGTTCCCCTGCTGTGTGAAGGCAAAAAGTCCTGCTGCCTCCACCATGTTCTCTTCTCATTCCTGGGCTACAACACCGCCAGTTGTTGCTGGAAGTGCTGTTAGCACAGTCAACACTTGCTCCTGTGTTATTGGGGTTCAGTAATGTCAGCTGTCCCCTGCTGTGTGAACGGCAAAAAGTCCTGCTGCCTCCACCATGTTCTCTTCTCATCCTGGGCTACAACACCGCCAGTTGTTGCCGGAAGTGCTGTTAGCACAGTAACACTTGCTCCTGTGTTATGGGGTTCAGTAATGTCAGCTGTTCCCTGCTGTGTGAATGGCAAAAAGTCCTGCTGCCTCCACCATGTTCTCTTCTCATCTGGGCTACAACACCGCCAGTTGTTGCTCGAAGTGCTGTTAGCACAGTCAACACTTGCTCCTGTGTTACTGGGTTCAGTAATGTCAGCTGTTCCCCTGCTGTGAACGGCAAAAAGTCCTGCTGCCTCCACCATGTTCTCTTCTCATCCCTGGGCTACAACACCGCCATTGTTGCTCGGAAGTGCTGTTAGCACAGTCAACACTTGCTCCTGTGTTATTGGGGTTCAGTAATGTCAGCTGTTCCCCTGCTGTGTGAACGGCAAAAAGTCCTGCTGCCTCCACCATGTTCTCTTCTCATCCTGGGCTACAACACCGCCAGTTGTTGCTCGGAAGTGCTGTTAGCACAGTGAACACTTGCTCCTGTGTTTTGGGGTTCAGTAATGTCAGCTGTTCCCCTGCTGTGTGAACGGCAAAAAGTCCTGCTGCCTCCACCATGTTCTCTTCTCATTCCTGGGCTACAACACCGCCAGTTGTTGCTTGGAAGTGCTGTTAGCACAGTCAACACTTGCTCCTGTGTTATTGGGGTTCAGTAATGTCAGCTGTTTCCCTGCTGTGTGAACGGCAAAAAGTCCTGCTGCCTCCACCATGTTCTCTTCTCATTCCTGGGCTACAACACCCCAGTTGTTGCTTGGAAGTGCTGTTAGCACAGTCAACACTTGCTCCTGTGTTTCTGGGGTTCAGTAATGTCAGCTGTTCCCCTGCTGTGTGAACGGCAAAAAGTCCTGCTGCCTCCACCATGTTACTTTCATCCTGGGCTACAACACCGCCAGTTGTTGCTCGGAAGTGCTGTTAGCAGAGTCTACACTTGCTCCTGTGTTACTGGGGTTCAGTAATGTCAGCTGTTCCCCTGCTGTGTGAACGGCAAAAAGTCCTGCTGCCTCCACCATGTTCTCTTCTCATCCCTGGGCTACAACACCGCCAGTTGTTGCTCGGAAGTGCTGTTAGCACAGTGAATACTTGCTCCTGTGTTATTGGGGTTCAGTAATGTCAGCTGTTCCCTGCTGTGTGAACGGCAAAAAGTCCTGCTGCCTCCAACATGTTCTCTTCTCATTCCTGGGCTACAACACCGCCAGTTGTTGCTCGGAAGTGCTGTTAGCACAGTGATCACTTGCTCCTGTGTTATTGGGGTTCAGTAATGTCAGCTGTTCCCTGCTGTGTGAACGGCAAAAAGTCCTGCTGCCTCCACCATGTTCTCTTCTCATTCCTGGGCTACAACACCGCCAGTTGTTGCTCGGAAGTGCTGTTAGCACAGTCTACACTTGCTCCTGTGTTACTGGGGTTCAATAATGTCAGCTGTTCCCCTGCTGTGTGAACGGCAAAAAGTCCTGCTGCCTCCACCATGTTCTCTTCTCATCCCTGGGCTACAACACCGCCAGTTGTTGCTCGGAAGTGCTGTTAGCACAGTATACACTTGCTCCTGTGTTATTGGGGTTCAGTAATGTCAGCTGTTCCCCTGCTGTGTGAACGGCAAAAAGTCCTGCTGCCTCACCATGTTCTCTTCTCATTCCTGGGCTACAACACCGCCAGTTGTTGCTCGGAAGTGCTGTTAGCACAGTCTACACTTGCTCCTGTGTTACTGGGGTTCAATAATGTCAGCTGTTCCCTGCTGTGTGAACGGCAAAAAGTCCTGCTGCCTCCACCATGTTCTTCTTCATCCCTGGGCTACAACACACGCCAGTTGTTGCTCGGAAGTGCTGTTAGCACAGTCTACACTTGCTCCTGTGTTACTGGGGTTCAATAATGTCAGCTGTTCCCCTGCTGTGTGAACGGCAAAAAGTCCTGCTGCCTCCACCATGTTCTCTTCTCATCCCTGGGCTACAACACCGCCAGTTGTTGCTCGGAAGTGCTGTTAGCACAGTATACACTTGCTCCTGTGTTATTGGGGTTCAGTAATGTCAGCTGTTCCCCTGCTGTGTGAACGGCAAAAAGTCCTGCTGCCTCCACCATGTTCTCTTCTCATTCCTGGGCTACAACACCGCCAGTTGTTGCTCGGAAGTGCTGTTAGCACAATGAACACTTGCTCCTGTGTTATTGGGGTTCAGTAATGTCAGCTGTTCCCCTGCTGTGTGAATGGCAAAAAGTCCTGCTGCCTCCACCATGTTCTCTTCTCATTCTGGGCTACAACACCGCCAGTTGTTGCTCGGAAGTGCTGTTAGCACAGTCAACACTTGCTCCTGTGTTACTGGGGTTCAGTAATGTCAGCTGTTCCCCTGCTCTGTGAACGGCAAAAAGTCCTGCTGCCTCCACCATGTTCTCTTCTCATCCCTGGGCTACAACACCGCCAGTTGTTGCTCGGAAGTGCTGTTAGCACAGTCAACACTTGCTCCTGTGTTACTGGGGTTCAGTAATGTCAGCTGTTCCCCTGCTGTGTGAACGGCAAAAAGTCCTGCTGCCTCCACCATGTTCTCTTCTCATCCCTGGGCTACAACACCGCCAGTTGTTGCTCGGAAGTGCTGTTAGCACAGTGAACACTTGCTCCTGTGTTATTGGGGTTCAGTAATGTCAGCTGTTCCCCTGCTGTGTGAACGGCAAAAAGTCCTGCTGCCTCCACCATGTTCTCTTCTCATTCCTGGGCTACAACACCGCCAGTTGTTGCATGGAAGTGCTGTTAGCACAGTCAACACTTGCTCCTGTGTTATTGGGGTTCAGTAATGTCAGCTGCTCCCCTGCTGTGTGAACGGCAAAAAGTCCTGCTGCCTCCACCATGTTCTCTTCTCATTCCTGGGCTACAACACCGCCAGTTGTTGCTCGGAAGTGCTGTTAGCACAGTGAACACTTGCTCCTGTGTTATTGGGGTTCAGTAATGTCAGCTGTTCCCCTGCTGTGTGAATGGCAAAAAGTCCTGCTGCCTCCACCATGTTCTCTTCTCATTCCTGGGCTACAACACCGCCAGTTGTTGCTCGGAAGTGCTGTTAGCACAGTCAACACTTACTCCTGTGTTACTGGGGTTCAGTAATGTCAGCTGTTCCCCTGCTCTGTGAACGGCAAAAAGTCCTGCTGCCTCCACCATGTTCTCTTCTCATCCCTGGGCTACAACACCGCCAGTTGTTGCTCGGAAGTGCTGTTAGCACAGTCAACACTTGCTCCTGTGTTACTGGGGTTCAGTAATGTCAGCTGTTCCCCTGCTGTGTGAACGGCAAAAAGTCCTGCTGCCTCCACCATGTTCTCTTCTCATCCCTGGGCTACAACACCGCCAGTTGTTGCTCGGAAGTGCTGTTAGCACAGTGAACACTTGCTCCTGTGTTATTGGGGTTCAGTAATGTCAGCTGTTCCCCTGCTGTGTGAACGGCAAAAAGTCCTGCTGCCTCCACCATGTTCTCTTCTCATTCCTGGGCTACAACACCGCCAGTTGTTGCTTGGAAGTGCTGTTAGCACAGTCAACACTTGCTCCTGTGTTATTGGGGTTCAGTAATGTCAGCTGTTTCCCTGCTGTGTGAACGGCAAAAAGTCCTGCTGCCTCCACCATGTTCTCTTCTCATTCCTGGGCTACAACACCGCCAGTTGTTGCTCGGAAGTGCTGTTAGCACAGTCAACACTTGCTCCTGTGTTACTGGGGTTCAGTAATGTCAGCTGTTCCCCTGCTGTGTGAACGGCAAAAAGTCCTGCTGCCTCCACCATGTTCTCTTCTCATTCCTGGGCTACAACACCGCCAGTTGTTGCTCGGAAGTGCTGTTAGCACAGTCAACACTTGCTCCTGTGTTACTGGGGTTCAGTAATGTCAGCTGTTCCCCTGCTGTGTGAACGGCAAAAAGTCCTGCTGCCTCCACCATGTTCTCTTCTCATTCCTGGGCTACAACACCGCCAGTTGTTGCTCGGAAGTGCTGTTAGCACAGTCTACACTTGCTCCTGTGTTACTGGGGTTCAGTAATGTCAGCTGTTCCCCTGCTGTGTGAACGGCAAAAAGTCCTGCTGCCTCCAACCGGTTCTCTTCTCATCCCTGGGCTCCAACACCGACAGTTGTTGCTCAGAAGTGTCATTGGCACGGGTACTAACTCCTGCCCAGACTGGTTACAGCATGCCATCTGTTTCCTGTCAGTGTAAACGTCACTTAGCCTCCAATAAGTTGTCCTGTCGTGTTGCGGTCGGGTTAGCCGACTCTATGGTGCCTGGAGTTTAGGTGCTTCCTATGTGTGCTGCGGGATATGCAAATAAAGGCTGTTTCCGTTGTGACAATAGGACTGTAAGGTTCTGTGTACATGTTCCTGAAACTCAGTTTGTTCGTCAGCCATTTTACTTTCTGTCTTGCTGCAGCTATCTTGCCCTCAGTCAAAATGGAGTTTCCAGCTTGCATGTTCCCGCCCTGATTCTCTCCTTTTGCTTCTTAAGCAGCCACAGCTAAGCAATCAGTGCTTCAGAATCTAGCCTGCAGTGAACCTGTGACCTGACTCCTAAAGCCTTGGACCTTGTACTCCAGCTATTCCTACTGAGGAACTCTGAAGCACTTGTGGACTCTGAACCCTGCTCTTTGAAAGACCCACGTTTGCATGGACTTACGGTAACAGAGAAGAAGATCCTGAACCTGTTGTGGAGAGTGATTGCTGAGCTTAGATTACTCTGGCCTGCTGTGTCTCCTGCTTCTGTGTCTGCAAACTGTGTGACTATTTTGCCAACTTGTATGAAGTAATACAAGACTTTCTATATCAAACCTGTGTCTCATGTATTTTCATCGCACCCAAGCACAAGACGCTATATGAACTGTACTACATACATTACTAAATTCTGAAGCCAAAACTTTAGTGTCTGCTGGGTCTGGAAAGGCTGTGTCTGCTGTAACTGTGGATATTGGATGTCCGGTTGTACTTTCTGTGATGACAGTGGTTGTGACTTCTCACAACCATTCCAGGTGAGCAATTCCCTTAAGTGTTTTTTTTTCTGCAGTGTTACCACAGGTAAACACTATTGTTTTTTTTTGTTTTGTTTTGTTTTTTCTCTTTTCTCTTTTTTGTCTGCTGTAACTGTGGATATCAGATGTCCGGGTGAACTTTCTGTGATGACAGTGGTTGTGACTTCTCACAACCATTCCAGGTGAGCAGTTCCCTTAATTTTTTTTCTCTCTGCAGTGTTACCACAGGTAAACACTATTGTTTTTTTTTTTTCTCCTCTCCTCTTCTTCCAGTACTCCTGTCTTAAAAGATCTGGAAAATGGAGGCCCGCATAAAGGAACTTTGCGGAGTGACTGATAATATTCTTGCAGATTTGCAGAATATAAAGACCCGTTTTTCAAGCCTACAGGACCTCACTAATCACAATTTGCAAGTGTTTGGACAGACTGCCCAGGATTTGCGAGCCAGGATTGAGGTTCTAGAAGAGCGAGTCCAGGCTCTTGCCGTAGCCCCGAGTTCTGGGATTCCCAAGTTGCCCCCTTTTCGTTTTGGCGGTGAACGTGAGAAATTCAGGGGATTTATTAATCAATGCAATCTTTTTTTTTCTGCACATGCTTCACAATTTCCCACTGAACGATCTAAGGTGCTTACTATAATTATGTTGCTTACCAACAAGGCTTTGATGTGGGCAAACCCTCTGATTGAGACTGAGGATGATTGTTTGAATCACCTTGATGCTTTTATTTCAGCCATGGGGCAGGTGTTTGATGACCCCAATCGAGGTGCAACAGCTGAAGCAGCCATGTTAGCTTTGCGCCAAGGTAAGCACTCGGTAGCTGAATATGCCTTGGATTTCAGGAGATGGGCCCTTGATACCACCTGGGACACTTCCGCCAAAAAATTTATTTTTCGAAAGGGGTTATCTCCACTGATTAAGGATGAACTTGCTCGTGCCGACCCTCCCACTGCGTTAGGTGACTTTATTAACTACTGCATCCGTATTGATACTCGTCTGACTGAACGCAGGCAAGAGAGATGGTTCGAAAGCAATCGCACTAACCTTTTCCTACCTTCCTCTCCAGCTAAGGAACCTTTGAGTAGGATTACACGGGAACCTGAACCTGAACCCATGCAGGTAGACTCTTTACAACGACGGGTTAGTGATGCACGCAAGGAACATCGTTTTAAGGAAAATCTATGTTTCTATTGTGGTAAGTCAGGGCACTTCATTATAAACTGCCCCAGCCGTTCTCGTAAGACTACTGCAGCACTCATTCATTGTGAGTGTTGCGAGAGGGGATCTGTCAGGTCCGAGCCTCAGGCTCCAGAGAGATCTGCAGCAACAGATCTTGATTTCTCGGACTTAAACTCCGTTACCTCTGAGGACGTTGACTGTGTAAACGCTGCCATTTTTCAAGTTTCCTCAGCGGTGTCCCAGCTGAGTTGTAAGAAAAACAATTCTCATTGCTTTCTTTCCATCAAACTCTGGGTTGACTCAGCTTGGGTGTCTAGCTCTGCTATGATCGACTCAGGGGCAAGTGGAAATTTTATGGATGTCTCCTTTGCTCTGAAACAGGGGATACGTTCAGTGAAGAAGGCTACTCCAGTACAGATGGAAACTGTGGATGGCTCCCTGCTGACCTCTGGACCAGTGGATCAGGAAACAGAGCCTTTGAGGGTTCTTATGGGTAAAGATCATCAAGAGAAACTGTCCTTTATGCTTATCTCTTCTCCCCACTTTCCCATTATTCTAGGGCTACCATGGCTGCAGGCTCAGAATCCTACCATTAACTGGGAGACCAAGGAATTACACTTTCCAGAGAAACAGATGAGTCCAAAAGTTTCAGCTTGCTCTGTTCCTAAAGGAACCATGTCAGTCCCTGAACTACCAGCTGTATACCAGGACTATGTGGATTTATGTGACAAGAAGAACGCTGACCAGCTTCCTCCTCACCGTCCATATGATTGTCCAATTGAATTATTGCCTGGAGCAGAGATACCTTTTGGTAAGATCTACCCCCTGGCGGGGCCCGAGCTAAAGGCTTTAAAGGATTACGTAGACAAAAATCTAGCCAAGGGCTTCATACGCCCCTCTTCATCTCCTGCAGGTGCACCCATCTTCTTTGTAAAGAAGAAAGATGGATCTCTGAGACCATGCGTAGACTATAGGGAACTCAATAAGGTTACTATTAGAAACCGTTATCCATTGCCTTTAATCCCTGAGTTATTGGAGAGAGTGCGACATGCCAAAATTTTCTCTAAACTAGATCTTCGTGGGGCCTATAACTTAGTCCGTATTAGACCTGGGGATGAATGGAAGACTGCATTCAGGTCACGCTATGGACACTTTGAATATCTAGTTATGCCTTTTGGTCTGAGTACCGCCCCAGCCACTTTCCAACACTTGGTGAATGACATCTTCAGGGATCTCCTAGATACATTCGTGGTAATTTATTTGGATGATATTCTAATTTTTTCTAACTCCACAGAGGAACATCATGGACATGTGAGAATGGTCTTGGAACATCTAAGACAAAATCATCTTTACATCAAACTTGAAAAGTGTGAATTCCATAGGACCGAAATTCAATTTCTGGGGTATGTACTGTCTACACAAGGAATTAGTATGGATGGAAGCAAAACCCAAGCCATCAAGGATTGGCCAAGTCCTAGAAATGTGAAGGAGGTACAGCGCTTCATCGGGTTTGCCAACTTCTATAGACGTTTCATTAGAAATTTCTCTGAGGTAGTGTCACCTATCACCCAACTTACCCGGAAAGAGTCTAGGTTCTCCTGGACTCCCAAGCCCAGGAAGCATTTTCCCGTCTAAAAGATAAATTTACCACTGCACATATCCTAGTACATCCCAACCCCGAGCTTGCCTTCATAATAGAGGTGGATGCTTCAGACTGTGCCATTGGAGCTATACTCTCTCAGAGAACAGGTGAGAAGAATGTCTTGCATCCCTGTGCCTTCTTTTCCCAGCAGTTGTCTTCGGCTGAGAGTAACTACGATGTGGGCAATAGAGAGTTGTTGGCCATTATTGCCGCCTTCAAAGAATGGAGACACCTTCTTCAGGGAGCTGCACAGCAAATAGTCGTCCTGACAGATCATCGTAACCTTGAGTTTATCAGGTCGGCTAAGTGCCTGACTCCTCGCCAGGCTCGCTGGAATCTTTTCTTAAACCAATTTAATTTTATCATTTCTTATAGACCAGGATCGCGCAATGGAAAGGCTGATGCACTCTCTAGGATTTACTCAGCAGAGACACGTCCAATTACTCCTCCTAAGACTATTCTTCCTGACTCTAGATTCCTAGGAGTAATTCATAATCAAGACCTACTTAAGGACATCAAGGAAGCATACCATGCGGATTCCTTTTTGGCACAACCCCCAAGGGACGTAAGTCTTGTCTTTAAGAATGGTGTGTGGATTCAGGGACAACGCCTGTATATTCCTGAAACAGTCAGATTAAGAGTATTGCAACTCATTCACGATTCCAAGATAGCTGGGCATAGAGGAATTCTAAAGACACAGGAATTTCTCTCTCGTTTCTTTTGGTGGCCCACTTGCAGGAAGGATGTTTTAAACTATGTCACTTCATGTGAAGTCTGTGCAAGATGCAAAACACCTCGCTCCTCACCAACTGGTCTGTTACAGCCTCTTCCCACCCCGTCCCGCCCGTGGGGATCCATTTCTATGGACTTCATTGTGGAGTTACCAACCTCTCAAGGGAAGAACACCATTCTAGTGGTGGTTGACCGTCTAACAAAGGCAGCTCATTTTATCCCTTGTGTCGGCTTACCCACTGCAAAACAGACATCAGATTTGATGATTAAAGATGTGTTTCGCTTACATGGAGTACCGGATGAGGTTATTTCGGATCGAGGGGTGCAATTCACTTCTAGGTTTTGGCAAAATTTCTGTGCAGCATTGGACATTAAAGTAAACCTTTCTTCTGCTTTTCATCCCCAGACTAATGGACAGACCGAACGAACCAATCAAACCCTGGAGCAGTATCTCCGCTGCTTTATCTGCCACCTACAGGATGATTGGGTGGATCTACTTCCATTAGCTGAGTTCTCGTATAACAACTCTCAGAGTGCCTCCACTAAGCAGTCTCCTTTTTACTCTAATCTAGGTTATCATCCTAACATTCTACCACGATTTCCCATAGAAACGCCTTTACCAGCAGTGGCTGAAAGAATCACGTCTTTACAGAAGAATATGGATCTTCTAAAGGAGAATCTGGAATCGGCTCAGGAAAGGTACAAGAAAGCAGCAGATAAATTTCGTAAACCTGCACCAGCTTTCAAGGTAGGAGACTTGGTCTGGCTGTCAACCAGAAATCTTAAGTTAAGGATTCCATCGTCTAAGTTGGGACATAAGTACATTGGACCCTATAAAATCAGTAAAATTATAAGTGCCGTTGCTTGTCGTCTTCAACTGCCCAGAACTATGAGAATTCACCCTGTCTTTCATGTATCCCTACTAAAGTCTGCGACACCCAATACGTTTCCTGGACGTTCTTCTCCTTGCCCTGACCCAGTGCTAGTCGATGGTCAGGAAGAATTTGTGGTGGAAAGGATTTTAGATTCCAGGTTGTATAGAAATCAGTTACAATATCTGATTAAATGGCAGGGCTACCCAGTGGAGGACAACTCATGGGAACCAGTCAATAACGTTAATGCTCCTCGCTTGCTCCGTCAGTTTCATCAGAGGTACCCACACAAGCCTGGCCTGAGGTCATCCGGAGGTTGTCCCTAAGGGGGGAGTAATGTAAGGTTCTGTGTACATGTTCCTGAAACTCAGTTTGTTCGTCAGCCATTTTACTTTCTGTCTTGCTGCAGCTATCTTGCCCTCAGTCAAAATGGAGTTTCCAGCTTGCATGTTCCCACCCTGATTCTCTCCTTTTGCTTCTTAAGCAGCCACAGCTGAGCAATCAGTGCTTCAGAATCTAGCCTGCAGTGAACCTGTGACCTGACTCCTAAAGCCTTGGACCTTGTACTCCAGCTATTCCTACTGAGGAACTCTGAAGCACTTGTGGACTCTGAACCCTGCTCTTTGAAAGACCCACGTTTGCATGGACTTACGGTAACAGAGAAGAAGATCCTGAACCTGTTGTGGAGAGTGATTGCTGAGCTTAGATTACTCTGGCCTGCTGTGTCTCCTGCTTCTGTGTCTGCAAACTGTGTGACTATTTTTGCCAACTTGTATGAAGTAATACAAGACTTTCTATATCAAACCTGTGTCTCATGTATTTTCATCGCACCCAAGCACAAGACGCTATATGAACTGTACTACATACATTACAAGGACAATCACCCACTGTAGTACTGTGGGATTCGGTAACTGCGGCCGGCTTGCGGCCTGTCAACTTAAATTTCCATGGGTACCTTCTGCTACCCATCCGGGTTCCAGTACCGTCAGCTGGTTCTCCGCAGTGCCTTTGGCCTAGGTGCCTCCATCTCGGTATCCGAGTTCCAGCACCGTCTGCTGGTCCTTGGTAGTGCTTTGGAGCACAGGTACCTCCTGCTTAGTAACCGTGTCCCAGTAACGTCAGCTGGTCCTCGGTTGTGCCATTGGCTCTTTTCCTTCTGCTGCCCCTCCGGGTTCCAGCACAGTCAGCTGGTCCTCGTTACTTGCATTGGCTCTTGTACCTTGTGCTACATTTACAAATTGAAGATTTTTTCAATGTTTTTTGGGGAAATCACTCTGGATCTCCAACAATGAAGACGACGACCCTGATGACCACCCCGAAGAAGATGACCACCACAAGGACGACGAGCATCAAGCCAACCAGCCTAAACACCATCACAAAGAAGAAATAAAAGATTACCAAACAGGACTAAGAAGGTTAAGACAAACTACAAGATACAGAACAAGAGACTTAAGAACAATAAGCAGAAGATCAAAAAGCAGAAGAACATGAAGTATAAGACCAAAATGAAGAGCAAAATATATGCTCTAAATTATAAGCAGAAGAAGACTAAGCAGTGTATGGGGGTGAGTCCGTTCCTCCTCGTGGTGCCCCTGGAAAATGCCTGCTGCTGCAGGCTAAACTGAACACGGACAAATACTGTTGTAATTTAAATCTTTTGTGACAGCAAGAACGGAAGGATGAAAAATTCATACTTTGACAGATTACAAGTACAGGAATCTCTGTCCAAAATAAGAATATGATGAAGAAGATGAAGTAGAATATGAATAAGAATAATAGTTTAATAAGAAGAATATGAGTAATGTTAACAAAAAGATGAATAGCAAGAAGTTTAAGAAGAAGATAAAGAAGGTGAAGATGAAGAATAATTTGATGAAAAAGATGATGCTGCTGAAGATTATGAAGGAGAAAGTGTGTCAAAAGTTAAAAAGGTGAAGAGCATGGAAGTTGTGAAATATACATATTTGCCAAAATAGAAAAAACGTTAACAACATTGTCAATTTCTTCGTCAATCCGAACATCTTTAAAAAAAAAAATATTTATGCTATTCCATTTGATTGGGTTAAACATCTATGCCTTTAATGTCTCCTCAACCTTCCCCAATACATTCTACATTACTCTTTGTTGTTTTCCTTCATGTACAATTAACCAACAAGGCAAGAATGGGGTTTTTTTAATTCCGATATTTTGTTCCCATAGACTTACATTGGATTTCCGGTATCGGTATCGGGTATCGCCGATATTTTTTGGGTATCGGCGATACCATTCCGATTCCGATACTTTTGGATATCGGAAAGTATCGCTCAACTCTAATGATTTTTAAATTTTACGGCTCTACGTTATAAACTTGTGTGAAGCACTTGGGGGTTCAAATTGCTCATCAAAAATCTAGATAAGTTCCTTAGGGGGTCTAGTTTCCCAAATGGGGTCATTTGTGGGGGGTTTCCACTGTTTAGGCACATCAGGGGCTCTCCAAATGCAACATGGCATCCAAACTCAATTCCAGCCAATTTTGGTTGGAAAAAGTCAAATGGTGCTCCTTCCATTCCGAGCTCTGCCGTGCGCCCTAACAGTGGTTCCCCCCACATATGGGGTATCAGCGTACTCAGGACAAATTGTACAACAACTTATGTGGTCGAATTTCTCCTGTTACCCTTGGGAAAATAAAAAAATAGTGACTAAAAGATAATTTTTTTGGAAAAAAAATAGGATTTTTTATTTTCATGCCCGGGCATTATAAACTTGTGTGAAGCACTTGGGGGTTCAAAGTGCTCACCAAAGATCTAGATGAGTTCCTTAGGGGGTCTAGTTTCCAAAATGGGGTCACTTGTGGGGGGTTTCCACTGTTTAGGCTCATCTGGGGCACTGCAAACGGAACATGACCCCATTAACGTCTGCATTCCAAAACGTTACTACTTCCTTTCCAAGCCCTGCCGTGCGCCCAAACAGTTTCCCCCCCCACATATGGGGTATCAGCATACTCAGGACAAATTGGACAACAACTTTTGGGGTCCAATTTCCTTGGGAAAATTCAAAAATTTGGGACTAAAAAATCATTTTTGTGGAAAATGTATTTTTTTTTTTTCACACCCAGGCTTTATAAACTTTTGTGAAACACTTGAGGGTTCAAAGTGCTCACAACATATCTAGATAAGTACCTTAGGGGGTCTAGTTTCCAAAATGGTGTCACTTGTGGGGGGTTTCCACTGTTTAGGCGCATCAGGGGCTCTCCAAACGCGACATGGCATCCAATCTAAATTCCAGCCAATTTTAGTTTGAAAAAGTCAAACGTCGCTCCTTCCCTTACGAGCTCTGCCGTGTGCCCAAACAGTGGTTTTCCCCCACATATGGGGTATTGGCGTACTCAGGAGAAATTGCAGAACAACCTTATCTGTCCATTTTCTCCTTTTACCCTTGTGAAAATAAAAAAAAAGTTTGTAAAAGATAATTTTTGTGGCTAAAAAGTAAAATATTCATTTTTTCCTTCCACGTTGCTTTAGTTATTGTGAAGCACCTGAAGGGTTAATAAACTTCTTGAATGTGGTTTTGAGTACCTTGAGGGGTGCAGTTTTTAGAATGGTGTCACTTTTGGGTATTTTCTGCCATATAGACCCCTCAAAGTGACTTCAAATATGAGGTGGTCCCTAAAAAAAATGGCTTTGTAAATTTTGCTGTAAAAATGAGAAATCGCTGGTCAACTTTTAACCCTTATAACTTCCTAACAAAAAAATTTTGTTTCCAAAATTGTGCTGATGTAAAGTAGACATGTGGGAAATGTTATTTCTTAACTATTTTGTGTGATATATTTCTCTGCTTTAAGGGAATAAAAATTCAAAGTTTGAAAATTGCAAAATTTTAAAAATTTTCGCCATATTTGCGTTTTTTTCAAAAATAAACGCAAGTTATATCGAAGAAATTTTACCACTACCATGAAGTACAATATGTCACGAGAAAACAATCTCAGAATCGCGAAGATCCATTGAAGCGTTCTAGAGTTATAACCTCATAAAGAGACAGTGGTCAGAATTGTAAAAATTGGCCCGGTCATTAACGTGCAAACCACCCTTGGGGATGAAGGGGTTAATATTTAGTACACCTTATTTTAATTAATGGAGAATTGTTTATATAGTTTGATTATCCTTTATTGTTTTCTGTCCTCTTGTCTGTAGTGGCACACTTGAGATTAGGACCTACGTGTCCATCTAATTATTTGTAGCCGCATTGTTTTGCATTTAATGATTGGTGTATACAGCTAGGTAGCGATAGGCACCTCAGGGCTTAGGACACTGTGTTCAGCCAGAGATTTGTAACCAGACAGGAGGATTCTATTCAGTATAATTGCTGCACTTGTAAATTGGGTTATTATAAACTGTTTTGGTGTACTGTACCAGTGGCATACACATGTAATTATGTGGTAGTTGGTAATAACCTCCTACTGGGCATTTTTGTTTTTTTATTTTTTGTCAATATTTTAATAAATGTTAATAAAAGTTGAATTTTAAATATTAATTATGCTGGAACACTTTTTTTGCGGTTATGAATCATGTAAATCCGTAATTTTTTGGTTATAGTATTATGTGGAGTGCCAGATTTAATATTATATATAGCTTTGGATTTTTTTTTGGATATAAGATGATATATACTGTAGATAGATGGATAGATGATAGATAGTAGACAGATAGATGATTGATAGATAGATAGATAGATAGATAGATAGATAGATAGATAGATAGATAGATAGATAGATAGATAGATGTCTGACAACAATCTTTAATTTGTTGTTAATGAAAAAAAAGAAAATAACTTGAACGTGAAATGGTATAAGGTATTCTTAGTGCTTTGAATCCTTGGCTTCTAGCTTTCTAGGATACTCTCCTGAGAATCTTACACGGTCATGTTTAGGCTTTCATGAGACGAATGGTTGAATCGTCAGAACACACAAAGATGATGAAACCACAAGTATTATAATCCATCTGAGAAGAGTAGTTACACAGGGAGTAATCCATTCCTAAACAGTAAACTGTGCATAATGCTTTAATTAGACACCAAAGGATAATAAGAATTAATAGGGATAATGTCTACTAAAAATAGTCAGTTTATGGCATTAAACATTACAGTCTTGTCAATAATAATTTTCCTATTTAAAAAAATAAAGTAGGCTTTTTTAGAGCAGACCTGGGTGTGTTATTATTTTAAACCTCGAGGAGATCACCTGAGACCAGGAAACAATGACATAATGGTCGGATATGAAAACTGAGATGATTTAATAATAGCATGACAATAACAAAGTACATCTTCATTGTCTTACCTAGAAATATCACATGACTATCACACATCGTTTCCTGAGATAGTTCTCAGGCTTTATTGTGCTCGACCTACAAATCTCTGTTCACTTATAAAAAAAAATAATGCAAAGAGAATTTGGTTGTTCTTGGACTTTGGAAATTAGAGCTTTCCTTTACATTTTAAAAATATAGAGACTATTTATTTATTCATTTTACTGAGATTATCATCAAAAATTAGTCTTTTCAAACCTGGGTCTTCTCGAATTTTAGGATTTCCAGGCTAAGGGGCTGTCCCAAACTTTTAAATCATTATAAACTTTTTTAACCTAAATTTTGTGAGGAAGCATTGGTTTGAAAGCAATATAAATATGTTCCTCCAATATGTCTCCTCTTTCTCTGGTATTTTATTTGGTTTGATGCATTTTTCTTTTAAATATTAAAGAAAAGCAAACACAAAGAACATTCAGGTGTAGAGATTAAAAATAGGTCTTAAACTTGGCATTCTGGTTGTCACTGGTTCTTCCTAAATTCCACAACTAGTTCTTGGCATTACATGGGAATTAAGTAGTCACTAAGTTTCTAGCAAACATATGATGTGTGTTGCAACTTCATGATATTACAAGGTCTAGTAAGTGTCGGACTGGTCGCTGGACTGTAATCAGGTACAAGCTCACTGATGGCAATAGAGACAAAGCTAATAAAAAACAAAGGACATTCAAGTGTAGAGACAAGCAATTCAATTCTGAGATTTTTGTTTTTTCTTGGCAGCTGGTTTTAATTTCTATATCAAAAGTCTGCAAGATAACCCTGGTATGGGTGCACTGTCCCAAAAGGAATTATAGGTTAAGCATAATCTGAAAGAAGGAAAAAAATGCCAGGACTAAGAAACATAAAAAGATATACACTTAATTGAATAGTAAAAAAGTTTCCATAAAAATCCAAAATACAGACATACAAATACATACAATGGTGGGTGAGAAGCTGAGGGGACCCCACAATAAATAGTTATTAAATTAATAATTTAATGTAAGCACTACCTGAGCTAGGTAAAAAACTTTTCAAATATGTTTATTGTAATACTACATATTTAGCCAAGGTAGGTGCGTATATTTGGCAAAATGGTGACGAAGCATTTGCGAAATGCGCATCAGGTCCTTGGTGGGTGAGTAAGTAACTCTAACATGTTTTCTAATTTAATTTGTATCAAATCGATTTGCTAATGTCTAAAAATAATGCTCCAGAAAGGTGATATGTCTAAAACTTTGATGTGTCATTGTGTGTCCGGTACAGTTATATTTATTAAGTCAGAATACACATAGCATTCAAGATCAGCCAGGCATAGAACACCAATAGCTTTGAAGATCAGTCACGCAGAAGAACCTCAGCTTACGTCATGGGTCTTAAGTAAAAGCTAAGCAATCTGTGTGCTTTTCAGTATTATGTCATAGTCAAGTGCCCTAATAACATACATAAGTAGTTTTTATATTATTCACCTACTGTATACTGTATAAATGTAAACCAGTAGCATAGCTATCAGGGGGGCAGAAGTTGAGGTTGCCTATGGCCCGTTGCTCGGAGGGACCCACTTGGTGCTACTGACAGTCTTTCAGGACGTCACAGTCTCTACATTGTGATGATATTGCACCATGTCGGCACTCTGACGTCCTGTGTGTGTGCCAGCGAAATGACAGCGTTTTGGACCACGCTTTGCAGGTGGACTTGTCAAGATCCTAGATTAGGTGACTATATGAGGTTTTTATTTTAATTAAAGCATGTGGTGTGACTGTGAGGGCATCATGAAGTAAAGGCAGCCCTCACAGAGTGTGAGAGCTACTGTGAAGGCAGCCTTCATACATTGAAGGAACTACTGTGTGGTGGCACATACACACTGTGAGGGCATCCATAAAGTGTTATGGTCATAACACAACTTTGGAGCTAATGTGGGGGCCATTATACAGTATGTGAGCTAATGGGGGGCCATTACACAGTTTGGGGCTACTTTGAGGGCCATCATACACTGTGGAGGCCTTTATACAGTGTGGGAGCTACTGTGAAGACCCGTCATTAACTGTGAGGACTACTGCTAGGCCATTATACAGTGTGGGAGCTAATGTAAGTGTCATAAAACAGTTTGGAGGCTGCTGTGTGGGGTCTCATACAGTGTGGAGGTCCTCATATAAAGTGGAGACTACTATGGTGGCCATGAAACAGTGGGGGGGCTATTTTAGGAGCCATTATAGTGTTGAGGGTTATGTTGGGACCATTAAATAGCGTAGAGGCGACTGTGGGGGTTATTATACAGTGTAGGGTGTCATCATACATTGTGTGGACTACCGTGGGAGTCATTGTATTGTGTTTTGGGAAAGCTGTGGGTCCATCATACTGTGCATAGGAAAGCTGTGGGTCTATAATACTATGTATAGAGGAGGTGTGGGGGGGAATCACACTGTGTATAGGGAAGCTGTGAGCACATGATACTGTGTATAGGGGAGCTGTAGGCCCATCATACTGTGTATAGTGTAACTGAGGGCCATTAACCCCTTACTGCCATGAGACGTACTATCCCGTCCATGGTACCTGGGCCCGTATGACCATGGACGGGATAGTACGTCCCAGCGATCGGACGCGCTCCCAGGGGGAGCGCAGCCGATCGCGGCCGGGTGTCAGCTGATTATCACAGCTGACACCCGGCACTATGTGTCAGGAGTGGTCACTGACCGCTCCCGGCACATTAACCCCTAGCACACCGCAATCAAACATGATCGCGGTGTACTGGGGGCACAGGGGAGGATCGCGCAGGGAGCCCCCACCCTGCGCGCCCCCCTGAGACCCTCAGAGCAGCGCGATGTGTCGCGCTGTTCCGAGGGTCCTTCCTCCCTGCAGGACCCCGGATCCAAGATGTCGTCGGGGTCCATCCGGGTCCTGCAGGGAGGCGGCTTCCTCAGTGCCTGCTGAGAGCAGGCACTGAGAAGCCTGCAGCGATGCCAGAGCGATCGCTGGTGTGACAGAGTGCTGTGCACACTGTCACACCAGCGATCTGCTAAAATACAGTGATGTCCCACCCTGGGACAAGGTAAAAAAGTTAAACAAATGAAAATAAAAATTGTTTAAAAAATCATAAAAAAAATAAAATATTCCCCAATAAATTCATTTTTTCCTGTAAATAAAAAAACAAAACAATAAAAGTACACATATTTGGTATCGCCGCGTCCGTAACGACCCCCCCTATAAAACTGTCCCACTAGTTAACCCCTTTCGTGAACCCCTTAAAAAAAAAAAAAAAGCAAAAAATCAATGCTTTATCATCATACCGCCAAACAAAAAGTGGAATAACACGCGATCAAAAAGACGGAAATAAATAAGCATGGTACTGCTGAAAACGTCATCTTGTCCCGAAAAAAACGAGCTGCCATACAGCATCATCAGCGAAAAAATAAAAAAGTTATAGCTCGCAGAATAAAGCGATGCAAAAATAATAATTTTTTTATTTAAAATTGTTTTTATTGTATAAAAGCGCCAAAACATAAAAAAATTACATAAATGAGATATCGCCGTAATCGTACTGACCCGAAGAATAAAACTGCTTCATGAATTTTACCACACGCGGAATGGTATAAACGCCTCCCCCAAAAGAAATTCATGAATTGCTGATTTTTGTTCATTCTAACCTCCCAAAAATCGAAATAAAAAGCGATCAAAAAACGTCACATGCTCAGAGATGGTACCAATAAAAATGTCACCTCGTCCCGCAAAAAATAAGACCTCACATGACTCTGTGGGCCAAAATATACAAAAATTATAGCTCTCAAAATGTGGTGATGCAAAAACTATTTTTTGCAATAAAAAGCGTCTTTTAGCGTCACAGCTGCCAATCATAAAAACCCGCTATAAATAGTAAATCAAACCCCCCTTTATCACCCCCTTAGTTAGGGAAAAATAATAAAATTAAAAAAAAGTATTTATTTCCATTTTCCCATTAGGGTTAGGATTGCGGCTAAAGTTAGGGTTAGGGTTGGCGCTAAAGTTAGGATTAGGGTTAGGGTTGGGATTAGGGTTATGGGTGTGTTAGGGTTAGGTTTGTGGTTAGGGTTGGGACTAGGGTTAGGGGTGTGTTGGGGTTAGGGTTGGAGTTAGAATTGGGGGGGTTTCCGCTGTTTAGGCACATCAGGGGCTCTCAAAATGTGACATGGCGTCTGATCTCAATTCCAGCCAATTCTGTATTGAAAAAGTCAAACGGTGCTCCTTCACTTCTGAGCTCTGCCATGCGCCCAAACAGTAGATTACCCCTGCATATGGGGTATCAGCGTACTCTGGACCCCAAGAGTTATTGTGCAATTTGTCCTATTTCTTCTGTTACCCTTGGGAAAATAAAAAACTGGGGGTGAAAATATCATTTTTTTAAAAAATAAATGATTTTTTTTTGTTTTTACGACTGTACGTTATAAACTTCTGTGAAGCACTTGGGGCTTCATAGCGCTCACCACACATCTAGATAAGTTCCTTGTGGGGTCTATTTTCCAAAATGGGGTCACTTGTGGGGGGTTTCCACTGTTTAGGCGCATCAGGGGCTCTCCAAATGCGACATGACGCCCCCAGACCATTCCATCAAAGTCTGCAATCCAAAACGTCACTACTTCCCTTCCGAGCCCCAACGTGTACCCATACAGTAGTTTTCTCCCACATATTGGGTATCAGCGTACTCATGTCAAATTGGACAACAACTTTTGGGGTCCAATTTCTCCTGTTACCCTTGTGAAAATAAAATATTGGGGGCGAAAAAATCATTTTTGTAAAAAAAAAAAAAAATATTTTTACCGCTGTACGTTATAAACTTCTGTGAAGCACTTCGGGGTTCAAAGTGCTCACCACACATCTAGATAAGTTCCTTGTGGGGTCTATTTTCCAAAATGGGGTCACTTGTGGGGGATTTCCACTGTTTAGGCGCATCAGGGGCTCTCCAACTGCGACATGACGCCCCCAGACCATTCCATCAAAGTCTGCAATCCAAAACATCACTACTTCCCTTCCGAGCCCCGACGTGCGCCCATACAGTAGTTTACTCCCACATATTGGGTATCAGCGTACTCAGGACAAATTGGACAACAACTTTTGGGGTCCAATTTCTCCTGTTACCCTTGTGAAAATAAAATATTGGGGACGAAAAAATCATTTTTGTAAAAAAAAAAAAAGATTTTTATTTTACAGCTGTACGTTATAAACTTCTGTGAAGCATTTCGGGGTTTAAAGTGCTCACCACACATCTAGATAAGTTTCTTGAGGGGTCTAGTTTCCAAAATAGTGTCATTTGTTGGGGGTTTCCACTGTTTAGGCAGATCAGGAGCTCTCCAAACACAACATGACATCCAGCCAATTCTGTGTTGAAAAAGTCGAACGGCGCTCCTTCCCTTCCAAACTCTGCCATGCACCTAAGCAGTTCTACATAGTAAAATAGCCTCTGATTCAATTGCCGGGTAAAGCCGGCTTCTGTGAAAAGACAGAAGCACCCGACATGAAATGACACTTGGTGTACATAGGGTTAACCATGTCTTTTCATGTCGTTTGCTATCTGATTTGCACAAACAATTACATCAGTCTATGTGTGCAAAATTTCACACCTGTAGGGGTTAATTAAAGGTGTAAATTCGTTGTAAAAAAAACGGACTTTTTTGCTACGAATTTACACCTTTAATTAACCCCTACAGGTGTGAAATTTTGCACACATAGACTGATGTAATTGTTTGTGCAAATCAGATAGCAAAGGACATGAAAAGACATGGTTAACCCTATGTATACCAAGTGTCATTTCATGTCGGGTTCTGCATTTTCACAAAAGCCGGAAATTGAATTAGCGGCTATTATACTATGTAGAAGTGTATGAACTATAAATATAAATATATATATATGTGTCACAAATTCAATGACATGTATATATATATATATATATATATATATATATTATGAGGTGTAAAATTGTTTAAAAAAAAATGCGTGGGCTCCCGCCCTATTTTCGCAACCAGACAGACAAAGCCAGCGAATGGGGCAGATAATAATAGCCCAGAGAGGGACTATTATTTTTGCCCCCCCCTGGCTACTAACATCTGCCCCCAGACACCCCAGAAAAGACAAATCTATAATTAGATTCGCCCTTTCTGGCACTTTGCCCGTCTATTCCCATTGCCCTGTAGTGGTGGCGAATGGGTTAATATGGGGTTAAAGCCACCTTGCAATTGAAAGGTGACGTTAAGCCAGGTTAATAATTGAGAGCTGTCAATTAGACAACTATCAATTATTAATCCTATTGCATGAAATAAAAATAAAACACACACACTTTAATTAAAAATCATTTTAATGAAATAAAGACACATGTTTTTGACCATCTTTTATTTGACTGCAAAAACCATTTCCTGTAATAAAAATAAAATAAAAAAGCAAAATTATTCTTACCTATCCCATGCACAGTCAGGTCCCACGGTGTAATCCTTCAGAAAGGGTTAATGTTTACTGCAGGGACCGCAGCTAATGCTGCAGCCTCACAGTAAACCCCCAAATGAATGAGTTCCTCTCCTGGCTGACAGGAGAGGAAGTGGAAAGCTTAATTGATTGCTTTCCACTTTCACTTTAGGTCAGCCAGGGACACAATCAGTGACGTCAGAGGGAACTGATTAACAAAAATAGGGGTTCCCTTCCAATAAAAAATGGCGTCGGGTGCCCCCTATTTTTGTTAACCAGCCTGATGAAGCAGACTGCTGAGCAGTGGCGTACCGTGAATGAAGCAGACCAAGCAGCTGCTATGGGGCCCGGACAGGTGAGGGGGCCCTCGACGGTCGGGTAGCTGTGCTGACACAGTACTACCAGGGGGTCGGCGGGGGAGGGGGAGCGCAGCTCTTCTATATACTCACCCCTCCTGGTGCGGTCTCTGCAGCCCCTGCTCTTCTCCCACAGTCTCCGACGCCTGTGTTCAGCGGTCAGGTGGTACCGCTCATTACAGTCATGAATACGCACATATTCATGACTTTAATGAGCTGTCCCGCGTGACCGCTGAACACTGGCGGCGGAGACCACGGGAGAAGAGCAGGGGCTGCACAGACCGCGCCGGCGGAAGGGTGAGTATAAGGGATATTTACCTGTCCCGTTCCACCATTGCTCACGTCCTCTTGCTGCAATGTTCAGGTCAGAGGGCACGATGACGTCGTTAGTGCGCGCCACGCCCTCTGCCTGATCATTCACTGCTGGAGGACCCCGAAGACAGCGGCACTCAGCAGTGGAGAGAGGACAGGTAAATATCTCAGGTGCCGGGGCCTTGAGCGAGCGGTGACATCGGCACCTGGTGTCACCCCCTGCTCAGGACACCGGCACCTGGCCCCAGCGACGAAAGGTGAGTATGTCTTTTTTTTTTTTTTGGTTGCAGCAGCTGCGGCAGCATAAGGGCCTATACTATGGAGCATCTATGGGGGCACAATCTATGGGGGCATAATACATTTTTTTGTTTAATGTGTCCCCTCACTGTGCTGGCACTTTACATTTACAATGGCTCTGGGTTCTTTTTTGGGGGGGGCCCATTCAGAATTTTGCTATGGGGCCCCATGATTTCTATGTACGCCCCTGCTGCTGAGGCATGGTATTTAAGGCTGTTAAGGAGCCAATATCCATGGACCTTGCCAGCCTGATAATACCAGGCCACAGCAGTCTGCATATCTTGGCTGATTAACAAAAATAGGGGATCCCCTCGAAAAAAATTGGCGTGGGGTCCCCCCTATTTTTGTTAACCAGCCAGATGAAGCAGACCGCTGAGGCCTGGATTTTCAGGCTGTTAAGGAGCCAAGATCCATGGACCTTGCCAGCCTGATAATACCAGGTCACAGCAGTCTGCATATCTTGGCTGATTAACAAAAATAGGGGATTCCCTCGAAAAAAATTGGCATGGGGTCCCCCCTATTTTTGTTAACCAGCCAGATGAAGCAGACTGCTGAGGCCTGGTTTTTCAGGCTGGTAGGGATCCAATATCCATGGACCTTGCAAGCCTGATAATACCAGGCCACAGCAGTCTGCTTAGCTTGGCTGGTTAACAAAAATAGGGGATCCCCTCGAAAAAAAAAACGGCGTAGGGGTCCCCCTATTTTTGTTAACCAGCCAAGTAAAATGCAGACTGCTGCGGCCTGGTATTAAAAGACTGTCAAGGCCCATGGATTTTGGCCCTCAACAGCCTGATAATACCAGGCTACAGCAGCCCCACATTTGGCGCATCAAAAGATGTGCCAATTGTGGCACTTTACCCGGCTCTTCCCACTGCCCTGTAGCGGTGGCAAGTGGGGTAATAAGGGGTTAATGTCACCGTTGATTGCACGGTGACAATAAGCCCGGTTAATAATGGAGAGGTGTCAATAAGACACCGATCCATTATTAATCCCAAAGTTTTTAAATGTATAAAAAAAAAGACACAGCAAGAAAAAAGTATTTTAATGAAATAAAAGAGACAACACAGTTTTCATTAATTTTATTATACACTCATTCCTGCGACGCCATCGATCTCCTGTAAAAAAAGAAAAAAAACAAACCAACAGTATACCACCTGTCCGACGCAGTCCATAGTAACGACTGTCTCACGACGATCCAGCTCTGCTACATCGCAATGACAGGCAGGGCCTAACATCCCGACGCAGCACAGCTGATTACCTGCTTCCCCGGCGGTGACGTCATCGGACTGACTGCTTTACGGCCGGGATTACCCAGCAGTCACTGCAGTTATCGCGAGAAACTGCATGTGACCGCCGGGGAAAGATGATGGCGGCCATCAAGCAGTGCAGGACGTGACCGCCGGAGATCTTCTGCCAGGTAAGTGCCGCTGACTCCTGACAGACCCGACCGACGGACACTGACAGTGACAGTGACAAATCCGATTCCGGTATCCGATAAGACGAAAATATCGGAACTAAGTATCGAAAGGCCGATAGAGCTAATATCGGCCGATACCCGATACTTGCGGTATCGTATCGCTCAACACTACTGGGTACTAATATTTTCTAAGAGGCAATTTTACCATCTAGAGTGCACAAAGGATGTAAAGGGCAGAGTGGTGGACATTATTATGTGGGGCAGTAAGAGGAGCACTTTTTTGTACCACACAGCAGGTGCAGTACGACTCGGATACATACAGCATCGGCGGCTCAGCATGGGCGTGACACCAGGAAGAGGAGTTTGTGCAGGTTGGGAATATATGGAGACAGTGCATGAAATGTGAAATGTCAAATGTATCTTTGCTATTCTCTCTGCAGATGAATCCTGCCAGGAAAAGTTGTCGTGTTGCCCTGTACAAGATAGAAAAAAATAAGAAAATGAAAGACTCCATCAGAAAGAACGTCAGCTGTAAGTTAACTTTAATAATTGTGATTTTATTTCTCATGTGTTCTGCAGGACTAGTATCTAACACTATATGATCACCATATGGCGGTAATATCGGTGCTGTTTTTTATATAGAGATTTATCTCCTGATACACCTTGATTTTTTTGCTGAGGCTCCCCTATACTCAGAATTATGGTGCACCATCGTAGTTGTAATCAGGGTTAATTAAACACAAACCCAGTCTCATAATAAAGCTATAGCCAAGAACCTAGACTTGGCCGCTCTAAGACAACTCAAAAATTAGCATATTGAGAAAGGAGAACAATAGGAGTGCTTTTTTCCCAAAAAAATTTTTCTTAAATGTGTAGAAATGATTAAAAACAGACATGTGAAGTGCAAGATAAGGATACAATCAGGGTTACCTGGTTAGAAGCCCACTCAGATGTTTCACTCCCCACACCCCTGAGCTGGACCCCTTTCTTTGCCTCTGATGTTAACCTTTCTGAATAGACCTAACACAGTTTACTCTGCAGCAATTGCAAAACTGTAGCCCACATTTCAATATTCATGTTACATAAATCCAGCTTCTATAGTATACTTGTTTAATGGGGTTTGCCATAAAAAAAAACTCTTTTTAAAGGATATTTGTCACTTGTATTCCAGACAAATGAGTTTTTTTTTTAATGAAAAGCCACAGACAACTAGACATTTTTAGCATTCCAGTATATGTTGGTTATTCAGATAAATTGTCTCTCCATTCTGGCTCGTAAGGAGGATAAGAGCAAAGTGGTGTACCCGTCAGTTGGGTTTATATGACTTAATTGGGTTTGTAAACAGTTTATTTTTATAATACTGGCCATTTAAGGTCTTAAAACATTCAGTATTGAGTTATGATAGAATATTTGACAAAGTTTACCTCTCTTTACATTAGGCTTTGAGCCTTCCATTGGATGTTTCCTATCTACCAGCACATATACAGCAAAGTACAGTCAAGAAGGGAAGGGCAGGGACTGTAAGGGCAAAGGGTAAGGGAAGGGGGTAGAGGACCAAGAAATATCATGAGGGACAGGAGCAAAGTGGTGAGCACAGGAACCAAAATGTCCATAGCAACAATAAGCTATTACAATCCAAGTCCTGGTGTGCACATGAAGCGTAGAGCAAAATTCCAATAGGAACCCAGACAAAGCTCTTTTTAACATTGATGTCTGATCTGAAATAACTTAAGCTTCACCAGACTTGACCCATATATTGTTAAATATAACATGATTTAAAATGCTGGGGCTAAATAAAAACAGGGCAGACTAGCCCATATTGCAAATCATAGCCCACCATGACCAATACATCGAAGAATCAGAAGATCTTCACACTGCGTCATTTTCAAATCATATAATGTCCTTCATGGCACTGAGCTAGAGCCAAGTGTAGATTCAGCTTTTTTCCAGACCCTTCGACTTTGAATGAAGTGGCTGTGTGCATGAACATCCACCTCTACATTCAAAAAGAAGATACAGGGAATTTGTCTGGCAATTGTTGGGGGTCTGAACAATCAGATCCATACCTATATAGCAGTTATCACACATCCATTACCGAAATAACCATTAGGACTCGTGGAGATGATCATATTTTTGGTCCGAGTGCGATCCAGCAAAACTTTGGCTCGCACCCTGATGAATGTTAGTATATGGAGCCCTGCACATGATCGATTGTTTCCTTGAACTGAGCACGTCTGGAAAAAATCTCTATATAATACATTTTTGGCACTCAACTTGGTAGAATTAGAAGGTATTTATTTGCAGTCAGTGGTCATCTTTCTAATTGGAAAAAAAATCTCAGCATACACTATTTATATCCGATATTCAGATTACACTGCAAGTCAATAAGTCCATGGAAACCATCGGACTGCACTCGGATGACATCTGAGTGCAGTCTGATTTCCGCAGACTGACAAAATGGAGAAGATGTAGAAATCCTATTGCCATTTTCCTCTCATCCAAGATAATTGAGTCACACTGATCAGAGTTTGACTTTCATAATTGACCTCATTGTCTTGAATGAGAGAATACACTATCGGCTGCACCTGCTCTTAAAATGATACGTTTGGCTACCAGCAGGTGCCGCTAGAGAGAGCCTAGAAGATTATTGCATATTGTCTTAATTATTACATATATGCCCAGTATGTTCTTAGGCTCCCTAATGGCAGCTGCTGTTGTTGATGCATGGGATTTAATGCATCTTGTTTTTTATCAATCTGTTACTAGCCCCTCACTATAGAATATTCCGCCAGGATTACCTTATTTAGTAGTCCCTTTATATCTGGAAATTTATAGCATACAGTCACGGCCAAAAGTTTTGAGAATGACACAAATATTAATTTTTACAAAGTCTACTGCTTCACTTTTTCTAATGGCAATTTGCATATACTCCAGAATGTTATAAAAAGTGATCAGCTTAACAGCAATTACTTGCAAAGTCAATGTTTGGCTAGAAAATGAACTTTATCCCCCAAAACACATTTCAACATCATGGCAGCCCTGCCTTAAAAGGACCAGCTAACCTCTTTTCAGTGATTGCTCCATTAACACAGGTGTGGGTGTTGATGAGGACATGGCTGGAGATCAATCTGTCATGATTAAGTAAGAATGACACCACTGGACACTTTAAAAGGAGGCTGGTGCTTGGCATCATTGTTTCTCTTCTGTTAACCATGGTTATCTCTAAAGAAACACGTGCAGTCATCATTGCAATGCACAAAAATGGCCTAACAGGGAAGAGTATCGCAGCTAGAAAGATTGCACCTCAGTCAACAATCTATCGCATCATCAAGAACTTCAAGGAGAGAGGTTCCATTGTTGCCAAAAAGGCTCCAGGGCGCCCAAGAAAGACCAGCAAGCACCAGGACCGTCTCTTAAAAGTGTTTCAGCTGCGGGATCGGGCTACCAGCAGTGCAGAGCTTGCTCAGGAATGGCAGCAGGCAGGTGTGAGTGCATCTGCACGCACTGTGAGGCGGAGATTCTTGGAGCAAGGCCTGGTCTCAAGGAGGGCAGCAAAGAAGCCACTTCTCTCCAGAAAAAACATCATGGACAGACTAATATTCTGCAAAAAGGTATAGGCAGTGGACTGCTGAGGACTGGGGTAAAGTTATTTTCTCTGATGAATCCCCTTTTCGATTGTTTGGGACATCAGGAAAACGCCTCATTCGGAGAAGACAAGGTGAGCGCTACCACCAGTCTTGTCTCATGCCAACTGTTAAGCATCCTGAAACCATTCATGTGTGGGGTTGCTTCTCAGCCAAGGGAATCGGCTCTCTCACAGTCTTGCCTAAAAACACAGCCATGAATAAAGAATGGTACCAGAATGTCCTCCAAGAGCAACTTCTCCCAACCCTCCAAGAGCAGTTTGGCGATCAACAATGCCTTTTCCAGCATGATGGAGCACCTTGCCATAAAGCAAAGGTGATAACTAAATGGCTCAGGGAACAAAACATAGAGATTTTGGGTCCATGGCCTGGAAACTCCCCAGATCTTAATCCCATTGAGAACTTGTGGTCAATCATCAAGAGACGGGTGGACAAACAAAAACCAAAAAATTCTGACAAAATGAAAGCATTGATTGTGCAAGAATGGACTGCTATCAGTCAGGATTTGGTCCAGAAGTTGATTGAGAGCATGCCAGGGAGAGAATTGCAGAGGTCCTAAAGAAGAAGGGTCAACACTGCAAATATTGACTTGCTGCATTAACTCATTCTAACTGCCAATATAAGCTTTTGTTACTCTTATTTTTGCAATTATATTTCTATCTGTGATAAAAACATATGCCAAACACACATAAAAACCCTAGAGGGCAGCAGATCATGTGAAAATATAATATTTGTGTCATTCTCAAAACTTTTGGCCATGACTGTATGGTACTTCTCTTCAAGTTAAGTCATGCAATTACTTGCTGACTTTCTGTTCACTGAACGGGGTTACCACCTAAGTTAATAGAAGTTCCTGTATGATGTAGTTATATAGAATGTATCACTGAAGTTCTCCACAGGGAGGAGGAGGGGGACAGAAACTCATCTCAAAGATAATGATGATGACTGCACAGTGACAGTCTGCCTGTCACGTAGTAACAATGTAGAAGATCACAGTTCAGCTTTGCCGGTTATATAATTATAAAATATTAGCTTATTTTAACAATATGAGTGAATATAGGAGAATATTTATACCATAATATTATGTTCTAATTGCGGTAGAGTACTAAAACAGTAATCTAAGAATTATTAAACCATAAAGTATATAACATTAAAAAGCGAACAGTAAATTAAAGCAAAGAGTAGTGGCTCTTGGACAAGCTTTCCTGGAAAACCAAATATGCATTTTAATATATTTGCCATGGAAATGACATGGAATTTGAAATGTTTGAAAGCTTCTGCACAGACTTATAATAGCAATTGCTTTGCATTCTGTACATTCTGTGTGACTTGGTTGTTACTCTGCTTTTCAGGCAGAAAGATAGAAAAAAAGATTAGATGGATGGATAGATAGATAGATAGATTTTTATAATTTTCTACATAGAAAGTTAGATAAAATCCCCATAGAGAAGGCAGAGATGGTTTATTACCGTCTGTGCCTTCTCAAACACTCTATGTACAGCACTAAACAAGCCCCATGTACGCGGTAATAGGAAGCGCTGACGGCACTACCGCCTCCATATACAGGAGTCTTGCAATCTCTGTATATAGAGAGGGAACAGGAGCTGCAGACAGGAGATCCAGACACAGGGCCGGCGTCAGCACCCGGCACACCCGGGCAAGTGCCGGGGCCCTGAGCAGGCAGGGGGGCCCACTCGCCATCGGGCACCCGGGCGCCCGTTAGCACTTGCCCCCCGCTTGCTCAGGGCCCCGGCAGCAGCCGGCGCAATACTCACCTCTCCCCGTGCCTCCGCTGCCACAGCTCCGGGCTCCAGGGGCGCCTGGGCTGGCGCTTCCTCTCTCACAGCAGCGTCGCTGAATGACGTCATCATTCAGCGGCCGGCTGTGGCAGAGAGTGCGGACGCCGGACAGGTGAGGCGTGTGTGTGTGTGTGTCTGCCTGCCTGCCTGCTATTTTGATGGAGCTATTTTGATGGGGCTATTTTGATAGAAAAATAAAACAAAAATAAAGTTATACCTGTTGGCAGAAGAGGAGGAAAAAAATAAAAAAAGAGCATAAAGTCAATTGTCAATGGTGGGAAGGGGTTAAGTCAAGCAATAAAAACTTTCAGAAATATAAAAAAAAAATCCCAAAAGTAAGGCACGATCAGAAAACTGGCTACACTTTCCACTTCTGTATGTGTGATGGTGGTGGGGGAGGCAGTGATGATGATATTAGTGGGGAGGCAATGATAATGGGAAGGCAATGATGATGATGATATTAATGGGAGGCAATGATAATGATGATGATGGGGAGGCAATGATAATGGGAAGGCAATGATGATGATGATATTAATGGGGAGGCAATGATAATGATGATGATGGGGAGGCAATGATAATCGGAAGGCAATGATGATGATGATATTAATGGATAGGCAATGATGATGATAAGGAGGCAATGATGATGATGATGGGCAGGCAATGATGATGATAATGGGCAGGCAATGATGATGAGGGGAGGCAATGATGATGATAATGGGCAGGCAATGATGATGATAATGGGGAGTCTTTCCACAGCGCCCTTTCCTGAGCCGTAACAGCGCAGAGCGCAGCACAGTGTAGAGGAGAGCTCCATATTTTGTATGGAGCATTATATGTGGTCCAGTATTCTGTATGGAGCATTATAAGTGGTCCAGTATTCTGTATGGAGCATTATATGGGGGATGGCGGGGTGACATCCTGCATGGGGTATTATATGGGTGATGAGGGGGAGACTATGTGGTGCCCATAATATTGTATGGAGGACTGTACTGTCCAGTCTGTACTGTGCGCTGTGAGGATTTGGTGGTTTTTGAGCTATTGTACAATTTACAATAGATATCACTCATGTAATGGAAGAAGTGAAGTGTTTGGCATTGTACTGTACCTATATTTCTCTGCTGTATCTGTGCATCATGAATCGTGGTCTGTGTTAAGGGGGCCCACTGAGACTCTTTCGCCCGGGGCCCATAAAAACCTGGAGCCGGCCCTGCCCAGACAGCTCAGTTATTCAGACAGGAAGGTGAATTACCCTTGTAATTGGGGATAATGTCCCACGCCCAATTAAAAGGGAAACAGGATGAAAATTATAATGTTTCAATATTTAAATGCCTCCGCCCTCCCCCCAGGTTCTTAATGATCCTATGGACAGCACAATATTACAAGGTAATAACTTAATTAAAAAAAATTATAAAAATGCCACTTTCAATCCAAATTACTGTATCTAGCCACACTCCTGTAATAAAAAGAAAACTTGTTGTTACATAAAAATATTTGTTACAGAATGGGGAACACATTTTTCATGTATTTTAGTAATTCCAGTGTGGTCATACAAAAAAATAAACATATAAGAGAAACGGACACTTATTTCCATTATTTTTTATTTTTCACTGATATTTTCTGATATCAGCAAAAACAAAACAAGAGAGAATATGAAAGTGACGTTAAATAGAAGCCCCAGGTAGCACCAAAAAATGACGTAAATATTACTTGAATATTCGAATGAGAAAAAATGTTAAATCGCATGTACAAAAAAAAAACGAAAATGAGCCTGGTTAGGAACAGAAGTAAATGACCTCGTCTTGAACTGATTAAATATCCATGTTCTCAATCCCCAGTGTGTTCATGTGTCCACTTACTGGGAATATATACCACGCTGTATATGCAAAAATGAAATCAAAGCTATTGAATATACGCAGTGCACATACTAGACGCGTATCGTAAGCAGTCTCTACCCAAGTCTGTTCACGTGTCCATTTCCACATGAGATACATACCATGCTGTACATGATAAAATAATAGGATTATTCAATATAATCACTAATATACTGGACACTTTACAGACAGTGTAAAAAAAATTAATTATGCAATACTAAAACTCATAAAAAATAAGAAAACTTAGAAGAAACCATCTGAAAGTGATATAGTAAAGTAGTGTGACATGATGATCACATATAGAGTGTGGTGATAGATTACTAGAAAATAAAACCACTTTATAATCGTGATTTCCATGAATTTACAATTTAATACTCTGCAATACCGAAGCAGTGTAGAAATATCTGAATATAGTAATGTTGTTCTGTGGAAATTCATGAACAATATCATGTATACGCTCACGTCATCCTTCTCCTGAGGGTATTTGTTCTTTTCAGCAAAATGATTTTTGCAGACTCGCCTACCTGCTCGTGACTGTACAAATCATAAAACCCTATTTACAAGGGGAGGAGCTGCAAAAAGACCTTAAATACAGGGCGGGAGTCTGTTGTCATCCCAAGCGACTCTGGGTCCTCTCTTCTCGGTGAAGTGCACTGAGAAGCTTTCTGCTGCTATGAAGTACCTTCATCTTCCTAGCCCTAGTGGTTCATGCACTGGCCGGCCAGCTGACAAACCTGGTGAGAATATTTTCACTTGAGTGTATGAATGGATGTTCTTCAAATAGGTTGATCTGTTTTCCATCAAATTATTTTCATGAGGACTATGTCTGTAGTTATGTGCACAGAGACCATATGGTTTTCTAGTATAAAGTTGCATTGCGGCTATATTTTTCTGTACAGACTCCTTTTGGGGCCGTACTGTAGATATGAAGATATTTTCCACTAGAAGTATCATATACAGAATCTTATAGAGGTACAGTTGAGGTCTCATGTTCCTCTATGGGATGTCAACAAAACCGAGAAGCAAAATAGCCATATTCAAGAGATCTAAAACTGACTCCTGATTTAAATATGTTATGGCTAATGAAAGAAAGTTTTTTACGAAGCGTTATACATAGTTTTGCATTGACTTGAAAAGGAATTACAGTACGATAGTATTACCTATGCAGAAATTAATAAAAAGGTTAATAATATACAGACCTATACTGCAGTACCCATACAACACCCATACAACCACTGAGGGTTATGGAGCTATGCTGTATGACCATCTGGCTTTGCATTAAAATAAAAAATGCCATACTTTGGAAAAATATATCATAGGACTCTATATTTCAGAGTTGTTGTAACTCCATGTGACCCAATATTATGTAATGAGTTTGTTTTGCATATATATATATATATATATATATATATATATGTATATATATATATATATATATAAAATATATTAAATATTTGCAAAATTGTTCTTTATAATAGACAAGCACCCTGAAGGTCCTGGAGGCCCTGGAGGTCCTGGAGGTCATGAAGGTCCTGGACGTCCAATTGGTCCTAAACCTACAGGTCCACCACCCACTGATAGTGACCAACCATTTGACTTTGACCATCACAATGTAACAGGTCTTCCCCCACATGATAACTCTTCTAGACCACCTCATCCAGAAGGTTTCAATGGCCATCCAATGTACCGTACACAAGCTCCAGATGCATTTCATTCAGCACCACCCAAGACTGGCAATCCTCCACAAAGCAATGGTTCTAAACCTGAAGGAGGTCCACCACCCTCCGGCAAGCCACCTGCTGAACCTATCTCACAAGCCAAACCTGAACAGGTAAGTAGTATAATAAACTGATCCATAATGTCTGTGATATGTATTATTCTGTGCTCTGGTTGCAGGTGTTTTTGGAACATTTGAGTGAAAATCAATCAGCTTACAAAGAGATTGTCATTCATGTATAATTGTAATTATATGTGAGAACATACATACTATTACAGACCTTTTGTTCTAATTCCTACATAAAAAAAACAAATGACCAATTTGGACGATAAGACAGTACTAGGCTGTAAACGTATTACTTTCTCCACAAACTTATTACAGTTCCTTATTACTTATACTCAATATACTGCTCACCTCTTGGCTCCTACATTTCTTACCCTCACTTGTCCAGTCCTCACAGCATCTTCTTATCATGGCCATGAGTGCTGAATCCCCTAGCCTCTTCACGCTAGGCTAGAACTTTTGGGCTTCATCAAAGCCAGAAGTCCCAACCTAGTGTGAATAGACCTTAAGGTGGTGATAAGAAGATGTGATGAAGACCAGATGTGTGGAGGTGAAGAGTGGAAGGTTGGAGAAGGGAGTGTTATGCTTAGTATACATTTTTGGTTATTTTTCAGCTTTTGTTGGCCCATTGCTGTTCAACATTTAGATGAATGTGGATTTTTGTCATATTTGAGTAGGATTAAATTTCACTCAAATATATTTTCAGCCACCTGTAGTTCTGTGGAGATTTTTGGTCTAGGACCAAAGAAACGACAACAGATCCAGAAATATATAAAAGTACAAATTTTATTAATTGAATAACAAATGAATAAAGGACAGGTGAACTGAACGGTAAAAAAAGCGAGGTATGATGTCTGAAGGACGTCTACCAATGATTACCAACACCTGGGTTCCCTGATATATAGCTAATACTTGAAAGGGCAAATCAAAACTTAAATATATGAATGTATGTGACATATACAGCAAGGATCATACAAGGTAATATACATAAAGATGCAAGTGCATCTGGTGGAATATAATCCACCACATATGATGAGAAAGGTAAACATGGACACACATGTGTCTAATTAAAGAAATATAACCCCCTCCCAATTAATGATATAACCAAATGCTGAAAAATCACAAATAGAAAGATGAATAAATGATGCCCATAATGATGACACAATATGTATGCCCATAAGCTATCCATAAAGAGGGTAGAAAAAGGGCCATGATGGCCTGTATGTTAACAGATAGGAACGATACATAAGGGGACGTTGCCTGCAATAAAACAATGGCCAGCACATAGATTATCCACAGATGAAGTGGAAGCGAGACCATACAGGGTCATTAGTATTGGCTAACAAAATGCAGTAGATACAAGAACGTTACCTATAATCTGGAATAGCGGCACTGGCAGGGAACCCGGGTGCATGTAAACGTGCCCCGACGCACGTTTCGGACGCTTGTCCTTCGTCAGGGGCCCCCTGACGAAGGACAAGCGTCCGAAACGTGCGTCGGGGCACGTTTACATGCACCCGGGTTCCCTGCCAGTGCCGCTATTCCAGATTATAGGTAACGTTCTTGTATCTACTGCATTTTGTTAGCCAATACTAATGACCCTGTATGGTCTCGCTTCCACTTCATCTGTGGATAATCTATGTGCTGGCCATTGTTTTATTGCAGGCAACGTCCCCTTATGTATCGTTCCTATCTGTTAACATACAGGCCATCATGGCCCTTTTTCTACCCTCTTTATGGATAGCTTATGGGCATACATATTGTGTCATCATTATGGCATCATTTATTCATCTTTCTATTTGTGATTTTTCAGCATTTGGTTATATCATTAATTGGGAGGGGGTTATATTTCTTTAATTAGACACATGTGTGTCCATGTTTACCTTTCTCATCATATGTGGTGGATTATATTCCACCAGATGCACTTGCATCTTTATGTATATTACCTTGTATGATCCTTGCTGTATATGTCACATACATTCATATATTTAAGTTTTGATTTGCCCTTTCAAGTATTAGCTATATATCAGGAACCCAGGTGTTGGTAATCATTGGTAGACGTCCTTCAGACATCATACCTCACTTTTTTTACCGTTCAGTTCACCTGTCCTTTATTCATTTGTTATTCAATTAATAAAATTTGTACTTTTATATATTTCTGGATCTGTTGTCGTTTCTTTGGTCCTAGACCAAAAATCTCCTCATATTTATCTTAGCGATAGATCCTCTAGTTCCTTAATAGCAGCACCTATGTTCATTCACATATATATATTACCATGGTGATGCTGCTTTTTGTTTTTTGTCATATCTTTTCACCTGTAGTTCTGTACATACTTGATGTGTCATATATATTTATCTCTACTAACATCTATTTTAGGGTCCTAAACCTAGACCTAAAAGACATGTGAAAGATAATGAGAAGCGCCCTACAAGAGCTCCACATGGAGATCACACACACTCAGCTCACACACATGAAAGTGTGCAAGCAGAGCAACGCACGCAGCTAACCACCACGGTGCAGGCAAGCCGAAAGGACACAAAGGCTAAAGTAAGTTATGATTCTTATTATTCTATGAGTTTCAAATATGAAATCTTCCTTGTTAAATGTTATAATAGAGCATCAAGGGTGTGAGAGATTTGCCATGCTGTGACTTACTAATGAATCAGAGTGATTGTGCAGACATTGAGCCCATGTGATTATTGAAAAGTGTCTGTAGTACAAAGCTGTCTACTCACTGCAGCTGTCAGGATGATAGAATGTTCTTGTCAGTTAGAGGAGTATCCTAAGGCTACTTTCACACATCAGTTTTTTTGTGTCAGGCATAATCCGTTGTATGCCTGATAGGACGGATCCGGCGCTGATTTTAAAAAAACTGATGCAACTGATCAGTTTTCTTGCGGGATCCGACCTGACCTTTTCAACCTTGAAAAATAAATTTTCTATGTGGAAAATGCAGGTACGCATGTCCGGACCGGAGAGAGAGACCTTGATTTCCAGAATCCGGATCAGTCTTTTGACGGATTTCACAAAAGACTGGTCCGGTTCCATAGACTTGTATTGTTTCCGGCCGCCTGATGCGCCGCTTCAGGCACTATCAGGCGGCTCCGGAAAAAAAAAAAGAAAGTCAATGCCAAAAAAACGCATCCGGTACCGGATGCGGTTTTTTAAAAACACGCCGGATCGCGCCTGACGTTAAAAAACTGATGTGTGAAAGCAGCCTAACATTGCAAAAAAAATCCAAAAAATTATTTGATTTGCTAAGACAAGAAAGGATCAATGCTTACCTGATAAAAACTGTGGTGCTAAAGTGTAGTAAAGTCACAACAAAGAATTTAATAAAAAAACATTAAGAAACATGAAATACATTTTCACTCCTCTCACAAAAGCAATAAAGATTTGATGCTGTCATATACAGTTTTTAATCCAAAATGGTACATATATAAATATATATATATATATATAATATATGTTTGTGTGTATATATATATCTATATATACACACACGCAACAATTAAATGTATGTGTATATGTAAATATATATTATATATACCGTATGTACCATTTTGGATGTATATATATGTGGTCTGAAAGATCAAAACTCCTAGAGATCCTAAATTTCAGTCAATTACAGTGCATTAAATCTAAGCAGTGAGTGTGTAATGAGAGAATTATATGAGTAATCATAGGATGACTAATCTAGTTGCAAAGTCGGATCGGTGTTCTAAATTGTAAGTGATTTAGTAGGGTAATATTTAGATGTCCAAACTTTTCTAACCATTTATGTTTTGTTTTTTTTTGCAGGATGTTGTAAAGAACTATTTCAAAGTTTAGAAAGTTTATAATATCTCCATGAGGCTTTATTCACACAGTTGACCACTGCCTTCTACTACAGATTCTTTCCTCCTTTGGCGTCAAAGACCTCGCCCTATCTTGGATCTCCTCATACCTTTCCAACCGCACATTCAGCGTCTCCCACTCCCACACTACCTCCTCGTCCCACCCTCTCTCTGTTGGAGTTCCCCAAGGCTCTGTTCTAGGACCCCTACTCTTCTCAATCTATACACTTGGCCTGGGGCAACTCATAAAGTCCCACGGATTCCAGTACCACCTTTACGCTGATGACACTCAGATCTACCTCTCTGGCCCAGACATCACTTCTCTGCTATCCAGAATCCCGGAGTGTCTATCAGCCATATCCTCCTTCTTCTCCTCCCGCTTCCTCAAACTCAATGTGGACAAATCTGAACTCATAATCTTTCCCCATCCCACAGATCTTCCTTACCTGACCTATCTACCACAATTAACGACATCACGCTTTCCCCCGTACCAGAAGTCCGCTGCCTCGGAGTAACCCTTGACTCTGCCCTGTCCTTCAAACCGCACATCCAAGCTCTTTCTACCTCCTGTCGCCTTCAGCTCAAAAATATTTCAAGAATCCGTCCTTTCCTCAACCCTCAATCTACTAAAATGATTGTGCACGCCCTCATCATCTCCCGCCTCGACTACTGCAACACCCTTTTCTCTGGCCTCCCTGCTAACACCCTCGCACCTCTCCAGTCCATCCTTAACTCTGCTGCACGACTAATTCACCTCTCTCCTCGCTACTCCTCCGCTTCTCCCCTCTGCAAATCTCTTCACTGGCTCCCATTCCCTCAGCGTATCCAGTTCAAATTACTAATACTGACCTACAAGGCCATCTATAATCTGTCTCCTCCATATATCTCTGAACTAATCTCCCGATATCTTCCCTCACGTAATCTCCGATCCTCCCAAGACATCCTTCTCTCCTCCACACTTATTCGCTCCTCACCCAACCGCCTCCAAGACTTCTCCCGAATATCCCCCATCCTCTGGAATTCTTTGCCCCAACACATCCGACTATCAAACTCATTCAGATCCTTCAGACGGAACCTGAAAACCCATCTCTTCAGGAAAGCCTACAGCCTGCAATGACCCTGCTGCCTCCTCACCACTACCGGAGTTATTGCCTCAACCAACACGGAACTGCTGCAACCCCCCGACCTACTGTCTCCTGCCTCACAATCCTGTAGAATGTAAGCCCGAAAGGGCAGGGTCCTCTCCCCTCTGTATCAGTCTGTCATTGTTAGTTTGTTTACTGTAAGTGATACCTGTAATTTGTATGTAACCCCTTCTCATGTACAGCACCATGGAATCAATGATGCTATAGAAATAAATATTAATAATAATAATAATAATAATTCACACATCAGTATCTTTGATTGCTATTTGCTCAGTATTTCTATGCCAAAATAGGACTGTCTCTAAAACAGAAAAGGTGTCAAGCTTTCAAGTACAGATTTTCTCTGTCAATTCCGCTCCGGGATTTGGCATGCAAACACTGATGCAAAATACTGGCCAAATACTGAATAAGCCCTAAATGTAATAGTAAACATTATCATGGCATGCAAATAAAAAATGGATATTAAATACTGTCTCCATGAAGTTTTATTTATTAAAAGAAATCTTGTGAATTCAATAGAAAAGGTTGAGCTGCAAAAGCGCAACAATTGTGGAACAGTTTTTGGAACAATGTAGCCATGTTTTTGGAATTTCCCTTTATAAAAGTACACTATCAGGCCTAGTTCAATGTAACCTTAGATTGTCACTATAACATCTTTAATTTCTCTTTATTGAAGTATGTGGGACTTACAGTTTCCATAACTCCACACAGAATTCAATTCAGTTTTTGTGGAATTTTCATTTACATTTTTAAGCCCAGCACAGGAGCGTATACCTGTATTTCCTTTTTTCTGCATGTATGATTCCAAGCTAAAAAAATATTCCTCTTATTATTTAAATTTCTGTCTTATTTCCATACACAGCAGCATTTCCATCAATGGAAAAATATTTGAAGCTTTGCTCATTTACTCCTGTATCCAGAAATAGGTTGACAGAACTGGAAACATGTTTTTTTACATAAAATTTGAGAAGTAAAAAAATAAAGAAGCAATATAGCAATGTATCTTTGCGTAGAATATTACATATTTACAGTATCTGTATTTAAGGATAAAAAATATCCATAATATAGATTTTTTTTGCAAAATCGGCAGTTTAAAAGTTTCAGCAAATCTGGATTTTTTTTAATGTGTGTATGCATGTAGTGTAGTGTTGGTAATTTTGCTGGATCATTCAAATTTTTTTCAATTTTGCTATAAAGTCAAAGAGCAGAGTGCCATATAAAACCTGTAAGCATGTAAAGTTTTAATTCCTGTTGGGCAACGCACTATGAAAAAGATAGCATTTTTTTGTTTTGTGGTTCTAGTTTTTTTATCTGTCACTTAAGCAAAGTTTGTTACCAAATAAACAATTAGTGTCATTTGCATCATTTCTTTTTTTATTGGTGACATAGATAGGGCATACTGTCATGTAATTGCCAGGGATAATTTTTGGACCTAGGGTAAAATGAATAAAATTTCAAAGTGAAAATAAACTTGTAAATGAATAACATAAACAAAAATCATATGTTTCCACATGCCTTCATTTGTGTTTATTCAGTTAAGTGATTATTACAAAGTCTACCTTTATCCTTGAAAAAAATATTTTAGTTTTTCTTGTGCATCAGGTTCACAGTGATTAAAAAAAATTCATACTCACATAAACCCTCCAATATGCAGTATGTATGTTAGGAGTGATATGGAAGTGAGTAGGACAGAATCAATGGGGGGGGGGAATGTGAAACAGTTGAAACCTTGTGGTTGCGATAACAAAGAAGGGTAATACAGAAAATGTTATTTTAGGGGTAATCTATAGACACCCCCAATATCACTAAAGCGTTGAAGGGTTGGCTGCATAATCAGGTGGTATGAGCAGCATGATATTTTACCTACCAGATATTGAATGGGGTCATGTTTTTTCTTGAGCTGTAATGAGTAAAAAATGTTTGGTTTGTAGCTGGACAATTTTGTGTATGATGTAGGCAACACCTTAAAGAGGCCTTCAAAAGTGATTGTCACACTGGACCCATATCAGGTCAAAAGGGAAAACTTTTCTCATTGGGTCAGACAGAATCATGTATTATGGATATATCTACAGTTAGGGTTTGCGGAACACAGTAAATAAAATATGATGGTAAAGTGCGTTCACAACCCGGGGTCCGCCGTGCAGAGATGGAAAACGACAGCTAGTGTGAACAATGGTGAACAGAAGGTAGCGGAATGGCAACCTCAGCACACAGTGTTAACCGTCACACTGTGTGAACAGTAAACTTAATTTTAGCGAGCTCTGTTGCTCCAATGAGCTGCCGACAAACTGTAGAATACTGAACACTGTATCCTGTTAAAAGTCACAGGAATACAGTGGGAAAGACACTAGTTAGGGTCCCTATAACTCACCCCCCACTATGCTGGTGATTGAGCCTGCCCTGACACACGGTCTGTGCGAGCTCGCACTTGCCACGTCGTCACCCAGTGCAGGTGCTAAGCTCAAGCGGGAGTTCCCACCTTACACTGCCTGACGAGAACCACACTCGCAGTACCAGTAGCAGCACACGTGCATACAGGGTGGTAACTGTCCCACCTACACACACACAGAAATACAAGTGATCTTAGCGCACCGACAGGAGCCCCAAAGATCCTTTTATAGACAGCGCCTAAGTCCAGGCCAACAGGACCTTGCTCGCGGGCCAATCCGGAGCCGGCAAAGGACCTGAGCAGCTGACGACTGACCACCAATGAGAGGTCAACACCTCACGAGCATGCTCAGTAGCGCGAGTCCTGGACTTAGCCTCAGGAATGACTGCTCGCCACTGTCTATAGTTAGTTACCATAGCTGGACCTGGAGAGGCAATGGTAACAACGCGCACAGCCCGAGTCTGAGCAAGACGCTGAGACCGACATCTTTGCTGAGCAGCATCTACTGCAGTCAAGACTGAATAGGAGATTGCAGGAGAAGACAAGGCTTGGGATCCATCCTGTGCAGAGGGAGAATCCCAGCGACTAACACCTACACCTCATTGTCTTAATAACAGTCTATATTTTTATATAGCGCTAACATATTCCGCAGTGCATTACAGTTTGCACACATTATCGTCACTGTCCCCAATTAGGCTCACAATCTAAATTCCCCATCTGTATGACTTTGGAGTGTGGGAGGAAACCGGAGAACCCGGAGGAAACCCACGCAAACACGGGGAGAACATACAAACTGTTTGCAGATGTTGTCCTTATCCTTTTCCACCTCTCGGTTGAACTTGATGAACATGTGACTTTTTTTCAACCATACTATGTAACTACGTCAGGAGCTTGTATTTTAATCCACTGAAAAACGTGATGCAAATGTGTCCAATGTATGAAATGGTGGTGCGTACCTTTCCTGTAATATGTTTAATTAACTCAATAGCTCTATCAGTGGCATATCTTAATCTTCTTTTTTGGGGATTTAGACATAAACTTTAGACTGCTACCTGCAAAAACTGTGAACAGGCCCTAAGGCACTTGGATGAAAATGTTATTGGGCATACCACTGACAAGTAGGACTTTGATGTATGGTGCTTGTAGTCACATACTGTTTAATATTTTAATTTGTACATTCTATGATATTACAAAATATAAGGAAGGACCATGGTGTCATGGTCCAGGGTATCTGAGAAAGAACATATTCAGGTGGTGTGTCTCTTTTTCTTTAACTGCATCAGGTTGGCACACAGTAAGACAAAATGTCTGTTCCATCATATCATATAATAAATGAATCGCTGCTGCCTCCTCACTTATTCTAGCTTAAGTGCTGGCACAGGAGAATGAGCATTGACTCTCTGGGAACGAAAAAGAATCTCTTGGTCAGATATGTGACTGGAAGAAGCTTTACTCTCATTAAGATGGCGGTAAAGATTTCCCCTTATTGCCATTTTGCTTTTGCAGAAAAGGACTAAAAGCATGGTTTAGGGCAGGTGCCGACAGGCACAGATTCTTTCATTTGAGATAATTGGGTTGATTATGCAAATTACACTCTGATCAAACTTCTGATTCTCTCAGTTGAGGAGAAGATGGAGAAAAAAAAATACTCCATCTTCTCCATTCTGTCAGTCCATGGAAATTGGACTTCACCCAGAAGTCATCCGAGTGCAGTCTGATGTTTCTCTTGCACTGATTGACTCAAATGAAACTCCGGCATGTAGAGGTTTTTTCCTAATCAGACATGTGCATGGCCCAATAGACTAACATTGGTCCAAGTGCTATCTGATGTTTTGTTGGATTGCACTTGGACCAAAAATACCGTCATGTGCAAGAGCCCTAACCAATAGTCATCTATTTCCTTGATGCTAAAGATACACTAGTAAGCTCAAAAGCAATCAATCATACAGCTTGTCATGTTTGCCAGCATGATCGTGAGCCATTCTGTGATAGTCGGCTGTGATGAACTGCATTGTTGTCGTCATCATCAATTTCACACTGATGACAAACTTATCACTTCTTTGCCTCAGATAATATCCAGTTAAATTGGAGTGCACTCGCTGATAAAAAGGGAGTTGTATGTGAGATTAGGTCTATGACTCCGGCCCAATGTAAACTGAAGAATTCAGAGATGTCATAAAAGGTAGAGTAGTAACAATGGCATTTTAACCATCCTATTTCCTTCTCAAAAATGTCCCTGGAATGAAAGAAAATAGGCAAATTTGTGAAAGAACTAAAATATACAAATTTACTTACATACATACACAACAAATTTACATCAGATTTCATTTTGAAATCTATATAGAACAGAACACAAAGTCATAACAATGAAAAACCTCAGGAATGAACTTGTATGCTGTAGATGTCCTTGAAAAAGGCTAAAACTGGATAATGATAACCAAATATTTATATATATGTATATATATATATATATATATATATATATATATATATACATATATATATATATATATATATATATATACAGTACAGACCAAAAGTTTGGACACACCTTCTCATTCAAAGATTTTTCTGTATTTTCATGACTATGAAAATTGTAGAATCACACTGAAGGCATCAAAACTATGAATTAACACATGTGGAATTATACATTACACTTTACAAAAAAGTGTGAAACAACTGAAAATATGTCTTATATTCTAGGTTCTTCAAAGTAGCCACCTTTTGCTTTGATTACTGTTTTGCACGCAGAAAAGGTGAACGGATGGACTCTACATGCCTGGTTCCCACCGTGAAGCATGGAGGAGGTGGTGTGATGGTGTGGGGGTGCTTTGCTGGTGACACTGTTGGGGATTTATTCAAAATTGAAGCGGTGAGCGGTCCATCTCACCCCAAACCATCTCGATTAGGTTCAGGTCTGGTGACTGTGGAGGCCAGGTCATCTGGCGTAGCACCCCAACACTCTCCTTCTTGGTCAAATAGCCCTTACACAGCCTGGAGGTGTGTTTGGGGTCATTGTCCTGTTGAAAAATAAATGATGGTCCAACTAAATGCAAACCGGATGGAATAGCATGCTGCTGCAAGATGCTGTGGTAGCCATGCTGGTTCACTATGCCTTCAATTTTGAATAAATTCCCAACAGTGTCACCAGCAAAGCACCCCCACACCATCACACCACCTCCTCCATGCTTCACGGTGGGAACCAGGCATGTAGAGTCCATCCGTTCACCTTTTCTGCGTGCAAAGCAGTAATCAAAGCAAAAGGTGGCTACTTTGAAGAACCTAGAATATAAGACATATTTTCAGTTGTTTCACACTTTTTGTAAAGTGTAATGTATAATTCCACATGTGTTAATTCATAGTTTTGATGCCTTCAGTGTGATTCTACAATTTTCATAGTCATGAAAATACAGAAAAATCTTTGAATGAGAAGGTGTGTCCAAACTTTTGGTCTGTACTGTATATATATATATATATATATATATATATATTATAGAGGTTGGTTCATTATAGCAGGAGCTGAGGTATGAGAATGATGGCATAATGATAGAACATCATTTAGATCACCGTATAACATTTTATATTAAGGCTAAAAGTGAATGTTACAGCGGCCAACAAAGAAGAAGTAAAAGTTTGGGCACCCCTGGTCAAAATTACTGTTATTGTGAAAGCAACTTGAAGATGAAATGATCTCTAAAATGTCTAAAGCTAAAGATGACACATTTACTTTCTATTTTAGGCAAAAAAAAAAAAAATATATATATACATATACCCAGTGTACTGTATATATATATATATATATTGGTGATGAGCGAATATATTCGGCACTATTCGTTACTTGCACAAATAGTACTGTATTCAGGCTATTCATTACTCGGCTAGTAATTTGCTATTGGCCTCTGTATATTCGAGTGACCCGCTCAGCATGTTTGTGGCTTTATTTGCTTGCCAATCACAGTAATGCTGGCACCATCTTTCGGGGGACATTACTGTGATTGGCTACCCGAGCACAGGGTGTTTGTCACGCTGTCATGCGCATGATAGTGCTTCAAACATCACTTCTGAACGGCGTTGAAATCACCGCCAGTCAGAAAGCCGTGGTTCCCACATTGTCAAAAGATAGCATAAGCGCGCAGCTGTGATCAGAGGTATAAAATTCATCTCCTCTCACTGGTATCAGATGAGGGGACTATAGCATCTATAAGACACCTAACCATTATTAATCCTATAGTAATATGGTAAATAAATACACAGCCAGAATAAATTATTTTATTAGAAATAAAACAAAACACAGTTTTCCATTTTTATTTAAAAATAATAAACACAGTTATACTCACCTAACGCCTAATTCCACTGAATCCCTCGTCTCCTGTAAGAAAACAAAAATAAAAAACAACAATATCCCTCACCTATCCATTGTTCTGTCCCCACGCTGTAATCCATGTATGGGGGATAAACAGTTTTTAACCTAGACAATGCCAAGATGCGACCGTTCAGGCTGAGAATCACTGGTGAATGAGCTGCTGCGAGCGCAGCATCAGTGACCAGTGGTAACATCTTTGAGGTTACCGCTGGTCACTGAGGCTGCATTACCAGTAGGGCTGAACTGTCGTGACCTCAGCACTATGGGAAAAAGTCAGTGATGAGGTAATCGCAATTCAAGCTCAGTGTCTTCACCGCAGATAGCCGTGAGAATTTCTCACTGCCTTTGGTGTGCGCAGTTCGTCGGCACGGTGACCAGTAGCAGTCAATGTACTTGCTAGGGTCCTACCACAGTGCATTTGCACCCTGCTCCCTCTTTTGCACTCTGCTCTCTCTTTTGCTGTGCAGCTGGGGTAGCGTGACCACCACCTTTTCCTCTGAGCTGCCCACTTCACTCATATAACCTCAACTCAAGGTGGGGTCTAAAACCTCATAATCCCCCATCGCATCATCACACCTGTCTAATCTGTCCTCAACTCTGCTTCCCTACTAATCTGCTTCTGTCCTCACTACTCCTCCACTTCTTACTTCCTTTATACCATGTGGGCATGTTGCATATGAGGCAAGGAGCAAGAAGGCAGAAGTGATGCTGTACCACAGACAGGCGGCTTGGACTTTCTGACTGGCTGAAGAGACAGTGGAAGAAGCGGAGTGAGAGGAGGAGGCAAAATGGACAGGGAAATGTCTAGCTGCGGCCAAGTTGCGCAGTAACAGACAACTTAATGACTAGGTTCCGGTCTTGGTGCTTTGCACCCTGCTCCCTCTTTTGCCCTTTGATCTCTCTTTTGCTGTGCAGCTGGAGCAGCATGATCACCATCTATTCCTCCAAACTGTCCTTATCACTTGGATGTCCTTGACTTCATGTGAAGTCTATGACCTCATGATCCATAATCTGTCTCCTCCATATATCTCTGAACTAATCTCCTGATATCTCCCACCATGTAATCTCTGGTCCTCCCAATACCTCCTTTCCTCCTTCACAATCGTATGTTCCTCATCCAATTGCCTGCAAGACTTCTCCCAAGTATCCCCCATCATGTAAAATTCTATGGCCCAATACATCCGATTATCCCCTACATTTGGAACTTTCAAGCGGAACTTGAAAACCCTCCTTGTGTACAGGAACATGATTTCAAATGTTCCCTAAAAGAAAAAATAATAATAATCCCCTTTATGATGTGCCACTCAGTCCTCACCCCTGTCCTCCTTGCCGGACTATACAGAGCAGAAAGCTGCAGTAGTTTCCATCTGTGTTTCCTCATCATCAGAGATGTGCTGCAGGAGTCCACTGACCATTTGCAGGGGAGCACCTATAATGAGGCGAGTTGAGCCTTTTGTCTCAGGCGGCGGCTCCTCACTGAAGCTAGGGGGCGGCAGAGCATAACTCAGAACACGTGGTGTAGTGCCGGCTCTCCATAATCCCTGCTGAGTCACACAGTCAGTTTACACTCCTGCGCACGGTGCTATGTGTCCGGCAGTGAAAGAAGCCGCCAACCCCCCATGCACCCCTTCCTCACCCTCCCAGCTCTCCACTTCAGCTTCTTACAGCAGAGCAATGACTTTGCTAGCTGTCCTCCTCTGTGCGCGCAGGACCTGTGATGAGGTCACAGGAGAGGGAGGAGTCAGGGGTCACATGGTCAGGCTCCCTGTGTGCAGGACTCTGCTGTGCTGGTTGTCATGGTGCTGGATGAAGGTAAGTTTATGTTTGGGATCAGGAGGGGTTTACAGTGTGGATGTAGCAGAGCTGTGTGTGTACGAGGTGTACGGAGAGGAGCCGTGTGTGTACGAGGTGTACGGAGCGGAGCCGTGTGTGTACGAGATGTAGAGCGCGGAGCCATGTGTGTAAAAAGTGTACCGGAGCGGAGCCGTGTGTGTACGAGGTGTATGGAGCGGAGCCGTGTGTGTACGAGGTGTACAGAGCGGAGCTGTGTGTGTACGAGATGTACGGAGCGGAGCCGCGTGTGTACGAGGTGTACAGAGCGGAGCCGTGTGTGTGCACGAGGTGTACGGAGCGGAGCCGTGTGTGTACAAGGTGTACGGAGCAGAGCCGTGTGTGTATGAGGTGTACAGAGCGGAGCCGTGTGTGTGCGAGGTGTACGGAGCGGAGCCGTGTGTGTACGAGGTGTACGGAGTGGAGCCGTGTGTGTACGAGGTGTATCGGAGCGGAGCCGTGTGTGTATGAGGTGTATGGAGTGGAGCCATGTGTGTACGAGGTGCATGGAGCGGAGCTGTGTGTGTACGAGGTGTACGGAGCGGAGCCGTGTGTGTACGAAGTATGATATCGTTGTGCCCAGAAGCAGAAGCCAGGTGACTAAATAGTTATTAGCAACTTACTATGGGCTGAGGTGCAGCAGCGGTGCCCCTCTCCCATGCCTTCCTGGGCTGGGACACATACTGCTGGCCAGGGACTCGTCTCTCAGACACAGCAAAGGGTTAAAAAAACATGATCTACCCGGGTCCCCCGCCCTCGCTGCAGCTGTACAGCTCCCTCAGTGATGTCTGTGCCTTCCTGATACAAGGAGCCGGCTCCCTGCTGTGAATGACAGGAGCAGGCTCTGCAGTGAGACTCAAGAGTGAGCCCAGTTTTGTTTTTTTTCCTGTGCTTATCAGCTTATTGCAGACAGTGTGACTGACTGTGACTCATCTGGAGGAGCAGGCAGGAGAGCAGTATATGTGTGCTGGGAATAAATGCATGTGAGTTATTGAGTCCCAAATAAAGATATGTTGCCTTCATCCATGTCCTGTGTTGTTTTTCAGGCACCACAAAACTGCAACAAGTTGCGTTTTTGTGGGTCTGATAAACTATGCAGACACACGGATCCGTTTTCGTCTCCATTGACTTTCAGTGGTGACGGATGGGACTTCCTGTGCATCCAGTTGTCACCGTTTTCCCACGGATCCTGTGTCTCCATATTTTATCAGACGCACAAAAACGTAACTTTGTGAAGTTTTGTGTCGTCTGAAAAACTCGCAGGCACCGGGAGACGCACGGATCCGCTGCTACACGTCTGGAATTAAAATGGAGCTCTATGGAGCATGGATCCAGGACAACACGGATCCGGGTGCTTCCGTGTGCAGGGATCCGTTCTGCGGACTGAGCATGCTCAGAAGCGAGGGATGTGCTGTATGGGAAAGTGATGAACCTGTATGGGACCAGTATGCAGACATAATGTAGACTATGCTGTTCTGCCATACAGTGATCTTTCCCGCCTCACTAGAGGAGCTTGTGCCCCATGGTACAGTGTGGTAATGTTAATAAAATGCATTGGGAGCATGTATATGACATGGGGGCTGCACGAGGTTGTTTGCTTTCACACTAGCGTTTTGGTACGATGCATTGTGATGCATAGCAATCCTGATCCAGATTGCATCCCTATCCTTAACATAGGGACGCATGGACCTGCGTCTGCATCAGGATTTTTCATGCACTCCCCAAACGCAGCTTGTTGCGAATTTTGGGTGTTAAAAAAATCTGCAGACATCCGGATACGTGGCAGCGCGCCCAAAAACATGATTGTCAATGTAGATGCACCCGAATCAGGATGCCTGCGTCCAATCTGCATGCGGATTTCATACTGTGCATAGTGTTGAGTGATACGATACTGCAAATATCGGGTATCGGCCGATATTAGCTCTATCGGCCTTTCGATAATTCGTTTCGATATTTTCGTCTTATCGGATACCGGAATCGGAAGTTCCCATAATTCTTTGCGAGGCAATGTGATTTTAGTCAGCCAATGAGGAATCCTAAGAAGTGTGGGCACATCCTGTACTGCTGCGGTCATGTTAACTAATGGCATGGCTGTGATTGGATGCTGAAATGATGTCAGAATGCACTATAAAAGGCGCCGCCGCCATTTTAGCGTCACTGTGCTGTGAATTCAGTAAGGGACAGAACGCTGCTGTGCTGACTCTGAGGGACAGTTAGAGATTGCAATTTAGTGTACTGTGCTGTAGGCAGGCTAGCACAACCGCTGTGTAAAGCTTCCTTTTGCCTGCAGTGTTGTTTTAACAGCTCTGCAAGGTGTGTGTGAGTGCAGGTGACGCTGCAGTTTGCTCTGCATGCAACGCTGTCTGTAGGCATCTGCACATGTCACTCACAGACTCTTTTTTTTTTCCTTCAGTGTAATTCTTGCAGCTCCATGCAATTTAACTATTAGTGTGACGCGCTTCCATCCGTATCCAATACATTGGTTGCAAACACTATAGAAGTAGACAAAGGAGTAGCCTTTCACAGATTGTGAACAGTTGTGTTTCAGTGTTCACTTCAGTCTGTGTTTTTTATTTTTTGAGTGCACATCACGCTCCAGTTACTTGTTCAAGCACTGCTGCTTGTACTCTGCTGAGCATCTCAGTGGCTCATCCTTTTCATTTATCTCCAATTGGTTCTGCTCCATTCCATTTAAAATATAATCTATTAGTGTGACGCGCTTCCATCCGTATCCAATACATTGGTTGCAAACACTATAGAAGTAGACAAAGGAGTAGCCTTTCACAGATTGTGAACAGTTGTGTTTCAGTGTTCACTTCAGTCTCTGCGTAATAACCACACTTAGGCCTTATAACTTTTCTGACTTTCTTTATCAATCTACCAAGATGAAGAAGTCAGTGAGTAAGGCATGTGGTCGTGGCCGTGGAGTTTCAGCAGGGAGAGGACGTGGGGATTCTGTGGCTGCTGCCGCCCTCAGTGACACAGCATCCACCAGTTTTACCCATGAGCGTTCCTTTATGCGCACTTTGGTAGGAGCTCGGCGTGCCCCCCTGCTGCTGGAAGAACAAATTGAAGCCGTTGTTGGTTGGATGGCAGCCAATGCATTGACTTCAATTCCTTCCACCTCCTCTCAGGAACACAACACTGTTAAGCAACCATCTGTCTGTTCACCGCCTGTCAAATTGCCCAGGCAGTCAGAGAGTTCTGTACAGGAGCCAGCTGAGTCTCTGCTTCTGTTCTCAGAATCTGTTGGCTCGCAAACACGGGCACAGGCAAGCAGCATTCTGCAATTTGAAGAAGAGGGAGTATGCAGTGATGCGCAACAGCTGTGTCTCTCTCAATCTGAAGAGGCGGGTGAGCCAGTGCCGATGGACAGCACACCGCAGAACGCATCTTATGATGATGATGAGACTCAGGTGACAGGTTTTGTGGAGCATGGTGCTGCCCAGACCATCCAACAGCAGCAGGTGTTGGAAGAGGGTAGTGGAGATGATGAAGTCCGAGACCCAACATGGCGTGAGCAACAGGAAGGTGGTGGGAGCAGCTCTGAGGAAGAGATTGTCCCAACGGTACAAAGAGGAGGGAGAGGTAGGCTGCAGACTCGCTTGCCTGTAGCCTCCAGTTTGGCACCTGTTGGGAGCAGTTCTCTTAGAACTGTCAAAATTGGCGCTCCCATGACTTGCACTGCGTGGTCCTTTTTTGACAGACTTGTAGATGATATTTGCTATGTTCAATGCAAGCTGTGTAAGCAAAAAGTTAAAAGAGGTAAAAATATCAGGAACCTGAATACCACAAATATGTGGAAACATGTACGGACAAAGCACGTAGCTGAGTTACAAAGACACACTGGAGATGTAGGCCAACCTACAGCAGCACCTACATCTTTAGGTCATGTTCGAGCCTCTACCTCCAGCTCTCACACACCTGGTTCGGCTTCCTCACAGGATCTCCATGGAAGAACCTCGGTCACTGTTGTCCATAAACAAACTGTTATTCCACCCACTGCAGCAAGTTCACAGTCATCGTCACACTCCCAGAACAAAAAACAGCCATCGGTAACACAGGCATGGGATAAAAGACGGCCATACTCGGCAAACCATCCACGAGCACAGGCTCTGAATGCTGGCCTTGCAAAACTCCTGTCCCTTGAAATGCTGTCATTCAGGCTGGGGAGACTGACAGTTTCAGGAACTTTATGGCATTGGCAGTCCTACAATATAATGTGCCAAGCCGATTTTATTTCAGCAGGCAAGCTGTCCCTGCTCTGCAAAAACATGTCGAGGGAAACATTAAACATGCGCTACTAAACGCCGTCAGTAGCAGGGTCCACCTGACCACCGATGCGTGGACCAGTACCCATGGCCAGGACGATACCTTTCCCTCACTGACCATTGGGTCAATGTTGTGGAGCCGGGTACAGATCTTGCCAGTGGCGCTGTACGTGTTCTGCCAACTCCAAGGATTGCAGGAATCCAGTCTGTGCACATTGATTCCTCCTCCTACTCCAGTTCCTCAGAATCATCGCTGCACGAGCCGTCACGGTATACCTCCACATGGACCCGTGAACGCTTACCTGTTGCGACCGATATGAGCCCAGCCGTGGCCAAACGTCAACAGGCCGTACTGAAATTAATTCCCATGGGGAATCGAAGCCACACAGCGCAGGAGCTCTGGGATGCCATCAAGCAGGAGAGCGACGTGTGGTTTTTGTCAGCTAATCTCCAGCCAGGCTTGGTAGTGTGTGACAATGGCCGAAATCTGGTGGCAGCTCTGGGCCTTGGCAACCTCACACACATACCATGTCTGGCACATGTGCTCAACTTGGTCGTGCAGAGTTTTTTGAGGGACTATCCGGATCTTGATGCACTGCTGCACAAGGTCCGCCTAGAGTGCGCTCACTTGCGACGTTCCAGCATGGCCAGATCGCGCATTGCAGCTCTGCAAGTCAGATTTCGCCTTCCTGAACATCGCATCATATGTGACGTACCCACCAGGTGGAATTCCACGTTACATATGTTGGAGCGGTTGTGTGAGCAGCAGCCAGCAGTAATGGAGTATCAGCTGCAACAGGCGCAATCAACTCGCAATTTGCGCCGTTCACACTTCACCACTACTGAGTGGGCCTCTATGAAGGACATCTGCGACGTTTTGCGTGCGTTTGATGTCTCAACGCGGATGGCGAGTGCAGATGATGTTCTAGTCAGCATGACTGTCCCCCTTATCTGCCTGCTTCAGAAATCACTGAAAGCACTAAAGGAAGAGGTTTTGGAAGAGGTGGAGGATGAGGAGTCACAAATTCAATTACCTTCAGGACAGTCAGCGCAACGTGGTTCCTCACAAAGGGCTGGGCAGGGCTCACTTTGTGAGGAGGATGAGGAGGAGGAGGAGTCAATGGAGGAGGAAGAAATCCCTACAGAGGGAGGTACACAACGCTGTAGTCAGTATGTAGAGCGAGGGTGGGGTGATGCAGAGGAGACAGAGATGACGCCTCTTCCAGAGGACAGCCTTTGTTGGCCAGTTGGGAGTCTGCAGCACATGGTTGATTTCATGCTTCAGTGCCTGAGAAACGACCGCCGCATCGCCCACATTCTCAGCACGTCAGATTATTGGGTGTACACCCTCCTAGACCCTCGCTACCGGGACAACTTACAAACCCTCATCACACCGGTGAACCGGGACCGTAAAATGCAGGAGTACCAAGACACACTGGTGCAATCCATACTGTTGTACATTCCAGCCGAGAGAGCTGCTGCTGCTGCTACTGCTTTACAAAGCAGCTCTGTGCGTCGAGGCAGTGTAGACACCTCTACAACAAGAGGGAGCAGAAGCAGCGCCTCTGCACAGGGCAAGAACTGTATGTTACAAATGTGGCAAAGTTTTGTGACAGCGCCAGCAAGGTCTACACCATCCGAGACGGCTCCAGTCACCAGGAAGAAACGTTTCCGTAAGATGGTGACAGACTACTTGGCTTTCCCTCTAAGTGTACTCCCAGATGCCTCTTCCCCTTTCAAATTTTGGGTCTCTAAGTTGGATACATGGCCAGAGCTTAGCCAGTATGCATTGGAGGTGCTGGCTTGCCCTGCTGCCAGTGTATTATCTGAGCGTGTCTTTAGTGCTGCAGGTGGTGTAGTAACAGACCGTCGCATGCGACTATCCTCAGAGAATGTAGACCGGCTTACGTTTCTGAAAATGAACAAGGCATGGATCTCACCTGAATTTGCCTGTCCGTTTTCAGATTAAATAACTGTTTGGCAACGTTTTCCATGTCTCCTGTTATGTTCATCTTTCTACCACCTGAACTCTACTCCCTGGGCTACAACACCGCCATTTGTTGCTCGTAAGTAATTGGCAGGGGTACTGACTCCTGGCCAGCCTGGTTACAGCACGACAGCTGTTTCCTGCAGTGTGAACGTCAATTATCCTCCAATAAGTTGTGCTGTCGTGTTGCATTCGGGTTAGCCGACTCTATGGTGCCTGCAGTTTAGGTGATTCCTATGTGTGCTGTGGGATATGTAAATAAAGGCGGTTTCCATTGTGACAATAGGATAAGCACCCACTGTAGGACTGTGTGATTCGGTAACTGCGGACGGCTTGCGTCCTGTCAACTTACATTTTCATGGGTGCGTTCTTCTACCCGTCCGGGGTCCAGTACCGTCAAGTGGTTCTCCCCAGTGCCTTTGGCCTAGGTGCCTCCATCTCCGTATCCGAGTTCCAGCAACGTCTGCTGGTCCTTGGTAGTGCTTTGGAGCACAGTTACCTCCTGCTTAGTAACCGTGTCACAGTAACGTCAGCTGGTACTCGGTTGTGACATTGCCTCTTTTCCTTCTGCTACCCGTCCGGGGTCCAGTACCGTCAAGTGGTTCTCCCCAGTGCCTTTGGCCTAGGTGCCTCCATCTCCGTATCCGAGTTCCAGCAACGTCTGCTGGTCCTTGGTAGTGCTTTGGAGCACAGTTACCTCCTGCTTAGTAACCGTGTCACAGTAATGTCAGCTGGTACTCGGTTGTGACATTTCCTCTTTTCCTTCTGCTACCCGTCCGGGGTCCAGTACCGTCAAGTGGTTCTCCCCAGTGCCTTTGGCCTAGGTGCCTCCATCTCCGGGTCCGAGTTCCAGCAACGTCTGCTGGTCCTTGGTAGTGCTTTGGAGCACAGTTACCTCCTGCTTAGTAACCGTGTCACAGTAACGTCAGCTGGTACTCGGTTGTGACATTGCCTCTTTTCCTTCTGCTACCCGTCCGGGGTCCAGCACAGTCAGCTGGTCCTCGTTACTTCCATTGTCTCTTGCTCCATCTGATACCCGTCAGGGTTCCAGTAACGTCAGCTGTTTCTCGGAAATTAGACGACCTTAAAGACCACCCAGAAGAAGATGACGACAACAAGGACGACGAGCATGAAGCCAACCAGCCTGAACACCATCACAAAGAAAAAATAAAAGATTACCCAGAAGAAGATCACCAACAGGACAAAGAAGGTTAAGACAAACTACAAGATACAGAACAAGAGACAGAAGAACAATAAGCAAAAGATCAAAAAGCAGAAGAACATGAAGTATAAGACCAAAATGAAGAGCAAAATATATGCTCTAAATTCTAAGCAGAAGAAGACTAAGCAGTGTATGGGAGTGAGTCCGTTCCTCCTCGTGGTGCCCCTGGAAAATGCCTGCTCCTGCAGGCTAAACTGAACACGGACAAATACTGTTGTAATTTAAATCTTTTGTGACAGCAAGAACGGAAGGATGAACAATTCATACTTTTACAGATTACAAGTACAGGAATCTCTGTCACAAATAAGAATATGATGAAGAAGATGAAGAGGAAGAAGATGAAGAATTTGAATATGAAGAAGATTAATTAGTTTAATAATAACAATATGAGTAATGTAAACAAAAACATGAATAGCAAGAAGTTTAAGAAGAAGATTAAGAAGGTGAAGATGAAGAATAATTTGATGAGAAAGATGATGCTGCTGAAGATTATGAAGGAGAAAGTGTGGCACTGGCAAAAGTTAAAAAGGTGAAGAGCATGGAAGTTGTGAAACATACATATTTGCCAAAATAGAAAAAAGGTTAACAACATTGTCAATTTGTTAGTCAATCCAAACGTATTTCCAAAAAAATATATATTAATGCTATTCCAATGCATTGGGTTAAACATGTATGCCTTTATTGTCTCCTCAACCTCCCCCAATACATTCTACATTAGTCTTTGTTGTTTTCCTTCATGTACAATTAACCAACAAGGCAAGAATGGTTTTTTTTAATGTTGATATTTGGTTCCCATAGACTTACATGGGACTTCCGGTATCGGAATCGGATATCGACGATATTTAGTGCTATCGGCGATACCATTCCGATCCGATATTTTTAGATATCGAGCAGTATCGCTCAACACTAACTGTGCAGGCTCGGAGCAAAATTTTTTTTTCTTTCACTTTTACCAGTCTTTCTCCCCTCCTCTCTGCTCCAGAAGTCAGAATTTCAAATTTCCAACCAAATCCTGATCAGAATGCAGTTGCATGCATTTGCAGAAAAAATCCGGATGCAGATAAATCACTAACACTGGCTAACCTTAGAATAGGTCAACAATGTCTGATCAGTGGGGTGCGACAACTAGCACCCCTGCCAGTCAGCTGTTCTTGGTGCCAGCTGGAATTGCTGCCTTACAGAACTGCTCTGTCTCCTATTTAGTGGCCATGGCCAACTACTGCACATTTCCCCCCCTATTCAAATCAAATGCACTATAGGGCCTCATGTATTGTCACTGTGCACTAAAGGGCCTCATGTATCGTCACTGTGCACTATAGGGCCTCATGTATCATCACTGTGCACTATAATAATAATAATCTTTATTTATATAGCGCCATCATATTCCGCAGCGCTTTACAGTTTAACAGTTTCAAATCATGAATCATCACTGCATTATAGGGCCTCATGTATCATCACTGTGCACTATAGAGCCTCATGTATCATCACTGCATTATAGGGCCTCATGTATCATCACTGTGCACTATAGGGCCTCATGTATCATCACTGTGCACTATGAACTATGATTTTTACAGCCTTACTCAGAGATATCGAGAGAATTAGAGAGATTAAAAACACAACAACAACGTGTAAGAGTAAAGTCTTCTTTCATTGCTGGAATTAGAATTTTCAATTTCTCAGAAATCTCCCACATATGGCTTCCAAAATAGGCTAGTTTCCATAGCCCCACTGTCTCGAGGGTGTCACATCCCCCTGGGAGACTTGGAGTTAGATGGTTGGATGAATCATAGGTGTACTTAAGAGATGGTGTAATTTGTGTCCAATATTAAATGGATTTAGTTTCCTCTGGTGCTGAAGAGGTTAACACCATTTCTATGCTGGTCAAAAACATGCAGCTCCATTTCAGCTGCTTCTGATCTGGTCATTACCTCTTTCTCTAAAACTGACCAGACTTTCTTAAGGTACTGCCACACTAAACGCTCCCGCTAACGATCACAATAACGACGCATACTAATGCGATCGTTTTTGTGATCGTTTTAATGTCGCTAGTAGCTGCCACACTTAGCGATCTCGTTAACGACTCATAAGCGGTTAGCGATCTCATTAATGACTTTAACGGTCATTGCGATGTAAAAAACAGCGCACATCGCTCACAAAAGGTGCTAGACACAGCGATATAGCGTCACCAGCGGGACGCCAATGATCTAAATACGGTCCAGTACTCTAGTGAACTATCAGCGAGATCACAGCATGGGCCACGTCGTTGCTACATGCCACACACAATAGCGTCACTAACGAGATCGCTAAATAGTGACGTTTTTTAGCGATCTCGTTAGCAACCTTGTTTAGTGTGGCATACCCTTTATTCTTGCCAGTGAAAGATTTGTCTTCCTGTGTTGTGTGCTAAAGCTAAGTGGTTGGAGCGGAGTTGTTGTAGTAAAAATCTATGGTTTGCTGTAGTACGTGTGTGTTTATCTCCTGGTCCCTGTCCTCATTTAGTTTATTCCTCCCTGTTCTTATCCTATTCCTATTGTTGATTAGTGCTTTTGTATGATAGAGGTTTTATGAAACCCCTGTTTTGTCTTTGTGTCTTGTTTACCTTACATTTGTGTTCCATGCCTCATGGGGTGGGGTAGGGGACAGATCAGGGTTTAACACGAGCATAGTATCCAACGTACACGTCGGGTTTCCAGGCACAGCCCCGCACCTGGAAATCTTGGTTACCAGTAGATCGCTGGTCTCCTGCCTGTCACATGCAGCGATGCGTGCTGGCCAGCGGGAGACCAGCGATCAAAAAAATTCCTGGCATTTCTGACACGACCAGCGATTCACAGCAGGGGCCTGATCGCTGGTATGTGTCAGACATAGCTAGATTGCCGCTGAGATCCCTGTTTAGCAGCGATCTCGCTAGCGATCTCGCTATGTGAGACGGGGCCCTTATACTCTGGTACTTGATTTCCATGTGTGAATGTTGATCTCTCTGATTGTAGCTGTTGTTCCCTTTCTACAAGTATAGACGTCAAGGAAGGCTATTCTGACAATTGTTAATGGAAACAAAAAGAAAATAACTGGAAAAGTTGAGAGGCCTTATGTGCTTTTAGTTCTATTGTTTCCTAGGCTTCCTCGATAGTTCATTGATAATCTTATACAAGGCCTGGCTTTAACGTGAAAGATTCACAGTCACAGTATTTAGTACATGTATAAAATAATGAAACCACATGTATTGTAATCCAGATCCTGGGAACAGTAAAATGTAATACTTTACACTGTACATAATACTGTAATCAGACACCAAGACAATAGTCGCCAATTCATAATAACATTTAAGAGGGATAATGTCTGCTAAAAATAACCCATTCATGGCATTAAACATTACAGTAGTCTTGTTGATACCCCATTTCCTATCATTAGAAATCAAGTAGGTTCTTTTCAGAGACCTGGAAAAGATGACATAATGGTCAGGTATGAAATCTGAGACCATCTAATAATAGCATTACAATAACAAAGTACATCTTCACGATTTTACCCAGAAATATCACATGACTATTACACATTGCTTCCCAAAAAACGTTCTCAAGCTTTTAGTGCTGTACTGTAATTATTGTTGAAAATCAAGAAACATCTAGGCTCTTATATGAAGATTTTAGTCAAGGAGAATGTTACGTTTTAAATATATTGTATATAAACTATTTACCGTATTTGTAATTTCTGACCCAAGAAATTATAAAACACTTTATCCAACTTTATACCCTCATATACTTTGTTGAAATTTTTTTTTTTGGACTAAAAACAAGATTATTATGCCTTCCCATTATAAAAGGGTTGATAATTTTTGAATAATAATGTAAACTTCTTCTGGCAGATTGATTAGTCTAAAGAAAAGAAAAAACAAAGATCTTTCAAGTGTTTAGATCAGCAAATCAATTCTTGCTTCCCTGGTCCAATAATCAGTCTGGTTCTTTAGCATCTTTGGCCCGGCACCATGACCATTCCTGGCAATTATTAGACCTATGACATCATTTCATCATGTAAAGCGTAGTCAATAGGTTTCACGTGACTACATGGTGTCACAGCGCCAGTAAGCATCAAATTGGATAAATGACCAGGGCAGTGAAAATGTCATCACAATTTAGGTGATAGTTTGACTAATGGCAATAGAGAAATATTAATATCTATTGTGGATAGAGTTGAGCGATACTTTCCGATATCCTAAAGTATCGGAATCGGAATGGTATCGCCGATATCACTAAAATATCGGCGATACCCGATACCGATACCGGAAGTCCCATGTAAGTCTATGGGAACAAAATATCGAAATTAAAAAAAACCCATTCTTGCCTTGTTGGTTAATTGTACATGAAGGAAAACAAGAAAGAGTAATGTAGAATGTATTGGGGAAGGTTGAGGAGACATTAAAGGCATAGATGTTTAACCCAATCAAATGGAATAGCATAAATATTTTTTTTTTTAAAGATGTTCGGATTGACGAAGAAATTGACAATGTTAACGTTTTTTATATTTTGGCAAATATGTATATTACACAACTTCCATGCTCTTCATCTTCACCTTTTTAACTTTTCACACACTTTCTCCTTCATAATCTTCTGCAGCATCATCTTTTTCATCAAATTATTCTTCATCTTCACCTTCTTTATCTTCTTCTTAAACTTCTTGCTATTCATCTTTGTTAACATTACTCATATTCTTCTTATTAAACTATTATTCTTATTCATATTCTGCTTCATCTTCTTCATCATATTCTTATTTGTGACAGAGAATCCTGTACTTGTAATCTGTCAAAGTATGAATTTTTCATCCTTCCGTTCTTGCTGTCACAAAAGATTTAAATTACAACAGTATTTGTCCGTGTTCAGTTTAGCCTGCAGCAGCAGGCATTTTCCAGGGGCACCACGAGGAGGAACGGACTCACCCCCATACACTGCTTAGTCTTCTTCTGCTTAGAATTTAGAGCATATATTTTGCTCTTCATTTTGGTCTTATACTTCATGTTCTTCTGCTTTTAGATCTTCTGCTTATTGTTCTTGTGTCTCTTGTTCCGTATCTTGTATTTGTAGCACAATCTTGTACCAGCTGATGTTACTGGGACACGGTTACTAAGCAGGAGGTACCTGTGCTCCAAAGCACTACCAAGGACCAGCAGACGTTGCTGGAACTCGGATACCGAGATGGAGGCACCTAGGCCAAAGGCACTGTGGAGAACCAGCTGACGGTACTGGAACCCGGAGGGGCAGCAGAAGGAAAAGAGCCAATGGCACAACCGAGGACCAGCTGACGTTACTGGGACACGGTTACTAAGCAGGAGGTACCTGTGCTCCAAAGCACTACCAAGGACCAGCAGACGTTGCTGGAACTCGGATACCGACATGGAGGCACCTAGGCCAAAGGCACTGCGGAGAACCAGCTGACGGTACTGGAACCCGGAGGGGCAGCAGAAGGAAAAGAGCCAATGGCACAACCGAGGACCAGCTGACGTTACTGAACCCCAGTAACACAGGAGCAAGTGTTGACTGTGCTAACAGCACTTCCGATCAACAACTGGCGGTGTTGGAGCCCAGGGTCAAGGAGGATGTTTAAATACTAGATCAAGTAATTTCCTTGTTACCTGTCAATTTTAAATGTCTATACTTCAAACAAGAGAAAGATAACCTTTACTACCATAAGATGATGATTTCATTTAAACTAATATCTAGATAAATAAAGAATTGACAAACATAAACACATACATTAACATGTTGAACAGCAATGCAAACCACAAAATAAATTAGTTAAGGAATCTGCTATACGGTTGTACATAAAAGCATACAAGTACATATCTGAATCCATTAATGATGGATAAGTAACAGTATGTACACCATTTTTATTGTATAGACAATGAATGTCTGACTTCAAAACATCATCAGCATTACAAGTTATCTGTGATATTACTAAAATGTTCCATTTGCTGAATAATGTCCCTAAATATTTTATACAAAATTATACAATTTCCATCATGTAATACTCATAATATGTGGCAATAATCATTTTTATTAACAAACATAACCTTTAAAAAGTGCATAGTGCATAGTGAAAATTGCTATTTATGGCTGACTGTCGACTTGGAAGCATGACAACAGATAGATAAGGTATATATAGATGACACTGCATAGCCACAGATGGTGAATGGCAATGTAATACTGTACCTCAATAAAGTGTGCGTCACTACTACATATTTTTTTTTATATAGCTGTATAAACAGGGTACATGGATGTATGCTTGTGCCTTTGTTTTGACGCACAGACTGCCTTCCTGCTGAGACGCATTGGGTAGTGAACAGTTGTGTGCAGTGTTCACTGCAGTCTCTGCGGAATAACCACACTTAGACCTTATAACTTTTCAGACTTTCTTTATCAATCTACCAAGATGAAGAAGGCAGGGAGTAAGGCACGTGGTCGTGGAGTTTCTTCAGGGAGAGGACGTGGGGATTCTGTGGCTGCTGCGGCCCCCAGTGACACAGCATCCACCAGTTTTCCCCGGGCCGTGAGCGTTCCTTTATGCGCACTTTTGTAGGAGCTCGGAGTACCCCCCTGCTGCGGGAAGAACAAATTGAAGCCGTTGTTGTTTGGATCTCAGCCAATGCATCTACTTCAATTGCTTCCACCTCCTCTCAGGACCACAGCACTGTTGGGCAACCATCTGTCTCTTCACCGCCTGGCAAATTGCCCAGGCAGTCAGAGAGTTCTGTACAGGAGCCAGCTGAGTGTCTGCTTCTGTTCTCAGAATCTATTGGCTTGCAAACAGGGGCCCAGCCAAGCAGCATTCTGTAATGTGAAGAAGAGGGAGTATGCAGTGATGCGCAACAGCTGTGTCTCTCTGAATCTGAAGAGGCGGGTGAGACAGTGCCGATGGTCAGCACACCGCAGAACGCATCTGATGATGATGATGAGACCCAGGTGCCAGTTTCTGTTGAGCATGGTGCTGGCCAGACCACCCAACAGCAGGTGTTGGAAGAGGGTAGTGGAGATGATGAGGTCCAAGACCCAACATGGCATGAAGAACAGGAAGGTGGTGGGAGCAGCTCAGAGGAATAATAATAATATTTATTTATATAGCGCCATCATATTCCGCAGCGCTTTACAGTTTAGCAGTTTCAGAACACAAGTCATAAGTAACAACGTTAACAATACAATAATTTAAGCTAAATAAGTCGCCCCTGCTCGTGACAGCTTACAATGTACAATGAGATGGGGGAGATACAAAGTATAGGTGTTTATATACAATGGTGCATTTACAATGATGTTCCAGCCATCTTAAGGGACTGAGGGATGGAGATAGTGAATGGGCTAGAGACACACACACACTTACACAGAATACATAGAATGACTTTGATTAGTGAATGTGATAGGCCGCTCTGAACAAATGTGTTTTGAGGGAGCGCCTGAAACCATGCAAATTGTGGATAGTCCTAATTTCTTGGGGTACAGCATTCCAGAGGATTGGCGTAGAGCAGGAGAAGTCTTGGAGTCGGGAGTGGGAGGTACGTATTAGTGCAGAGGTTAGTCGAAAGTCGTTTGCAGAGCGCAGCAGTCGGTTAGGCCGATAGATAGAAATGAGGGAGGAGATGTAGGAGGGGTGCTGCACTGTGGAGAGCTTTGTGGGTGAGAACCAGTACTTTGGTTGAAAGCTGGGAGAGGCCTAGAGAAATGGTTAGTGATAGAAGGAAGATAGAGGAAGACATTGCCCCAACGGTACAAACAGGAGGGAGAGTTAGGCTGCAGACTCGGTTGCCTGTAGCCTCCAGTTTGGCACCTGTTCGGAGCAGTTGTCTTCCAAAAGTCAAAACGTGCGCTCCCAGGACTTGCACTGCGTGGTCCTTTTTTCACACACTTGCACATGATATTTGCTATGTGAAATGCAAGCTGTGTAATTAAAAATTAAAAATAGCTAAAAGTGTCAGTCACCTCAATACCACAAATATGTGGAAACATGTGCGGACAAAGCACATAGTTGAGTTACAAAGACACACTAGAGATGTAGGCCAACCTACAGCAGCACCTACATCTTCAGGTTGTGTTGAAGCCTCTTCATCGAGCTCACACACAGCTGGTTATGTTTCCTCACAGGATCGCCATGGAAGAACCTCGGCCACTGTTGTCCAGAGACAAACTGTTATTCCACACACAGCAGCAAGTTCCCTGTCATCCTCACACTCCCAGGCCACAAAACAGCCATCGGTAGCACAGGCATGGGATAAAAGACGGCCATACTCCGCAAACCATGCACGAGCACAGGCTCTGAATGCTGGCATTGCAAAACTCCTGTCCCTTGAAATGCTGTGATTCAGGCTGGTGGAGACAGACAGTTTCCGTAACTGAATATCATTGTCAATCCCACAATACAATGTGCCAAGCCGATTTCATTTCAGCAGGCAAGCCGTCCCTGGTCTGCAAAAGCATGTTGAGGGAAAAATTAAACATGCGCTACTAAAAGCCCTCAGTAGCAAGGTCCACCTGACCACCGATGCGTGGACCAGTACCCATTGTTATGATCTGCTACAACCAGTAAGGAAAGAAGGGAATTCTGTCCCTACAATACAACTAAGCTGAATCTGTTATGTTACGGTAGCTGAGGAGTGCAGGCAAAAAAGGAAATACACCAGAGCAGTTGGAATCTATGAGATTGCAGTACCCTGACTAACCACCACAACTAGAGGCAGCCGTGGAGCGTTCCTACGTTGGTCCTAGACGCCTCGTCACAGCCTGAGAAACTAACTACACCTAAAGATAGAAATAGGAAAGCTATCTGCCCCGGAGCAGAACCCCAAAGATAATAGAAAGCCCCCTAACATGTAATGGCGGTTAGACAAGAGGAAATACTGACACAGAAAGAAAATAGTATGAGCAAACGCTGGGGCCCAAACTAACTAAATAGAAAAGGACAGGAAGGGCACTTACTGCAATCCCAGAAAACCCTGAAAAACACCAACTCTACTAATTTCAAAATCACCTGAGATCACACGACCTCTACCACCTAAATTAGTTCTCTGGTGTAACAAAAACAGCAGCCACTGAAAAAACTGCAAAAAGCAAAAGTACAAAACACAGTGGCTGGACTAAACTGAGAGGGCAAAAGCCCCCGGAGGGGACCCAGAAGGCCCCCACAGAAGTGCAGGACCAAATGCAAAAATATAGCAAAAACACAAAATAAGAAATTGTCTTATCTGATAGCAGGAGATGCAGACACGACACAGCAGGCTACAAGGGAAACTGGAAAGAAGGATTCAGACCAGAACAATTGATCACCGGCAACCTGATGGGAAAATTACTCCCTTATATAAGACCAATCAGTAACACCTGATTCCCAGTCATCACAATCCTCACTAGTACCGCTTGTAACCACCAGAGGGAGCCTCTGCTCAGAACTCATCTCAAACCCATTCACAACAGTACCCCCCCCTTGAGGAGGGGTCACCGAACCCTCATTTGAGCAACCAGGTCGGTCAGGATGAGTTCTATGATACGCACGGATAAGTCTCCTAGCATGGATGTCCGAAGCAAACACCCAAGAATTGTCTTCCTGACCATAACCTCTCCATTTAACCAAATACTGGAGTCTTCGTCTAGAAAAACGAGAATCCAATATTTTCTCAACCACATACTCCAGATTGCCCTCAACCAAAACAGGGTCAGGAGGCACAGCAGCAGGAACCACTGGCTCAACAAACCTCTTCAACAAGGACTTGTGGAACACGTTATGGATCTTAAATGTCCCTGGAAGAAGCAAACGAAAAGAAACAGGATTAATAATCTCCATGATCTTATAAGGTCCAATGAACCTAGGCTTAAATTTAGGAGATGCTACTCTCATAGGAATATTCTTTGAGGACAACCAGACCAAGTCCCCCACTTTAAACCGAGGACCATCAGTCCTATGCCGGTTAGCAAACCGCTGGGCCTTCTCCTGAGAGAGGGACAACCTCTCCACTACCTGGTCCCAAATCTGCTGCATACGCTCAACAACAGAGTCAACACCTGGACAGACAGAAGCCTCCGTCTGTCCTGAAGAAAATCGAGGGTGAAACCCAGAATTACAGAAAAACGGAGACATCAAAGTGGCAGAGCTAGCCCTATTATTAAGAGCAAACTCAGCCAAAGGTAAAAAAGAGACCCAGTCATCCTGATCAGCAGACACAAAGCATCTTAGATAAGTCTCCAATGTCTGGTTTGTTCTCTCAGTTTGACCATTGGTCTGAGGATGAAATGCCGAGGAAAAAGACAATTGAACACCCAGTTTAGAACAAAAAGTCCTCCAAAATCTGGAAACAAACTGGACTCCTCTGTCAGACACAATGTTCTCAGGAATGCCGTGTAAACGAACCACGTGCTGAAGGAACAACGGCACCAATTCAGAGGAGGAAGGCAACTTAGGTAATGGCACAAGATGTATCATTTTGGAAAACCTATCACAAATTACCCAGATGGTGGTCATTCTCTGAGAAACAGGAAGATCGGAAATGAAATCCATAGAGATATGGGTCCATGGTCTCTTGGGCACAGGCAATGGCATCAACAAACCACTAGAGCGAGAGCAAGGCTTGGAGCGAGAGCAAGTCCCGCAGGACTGCACAAATTCCCTGACATCACGAGACAAGGTAGGCCACCAAAAGGACCGACTAACCAAGTCTCTGGTACCAAAAATTCCGGGATGCCCAGCCAATGCGGAACAATGAATCTCAGACATCACACTCTTTTTCCATTGGTCCGGGACAAACAATTTTCCAACAGGGCAGCGCTCGGGCCTATCCTCCTGACACCCCTCCAGAGCAAGTCTCAAATTGGGCGAGATGGCGGAAAGAACTACACCCTCCTTCAAAATAACAGAGGGATCAGATAGCTCAGGAGAGTCCGCAAGGAAACTCCTCGAGAGGGCATCCGCCTTAACATTCTTAGTGCCAGGAAGAAAGGAAACCACAAAATTAAAACGTGTGAAAAACAAGGCCCACCTGGCCTGTCTAGGATTGAGTCGCTTGGCAGATTCCAGATAGACCAGATTCTTATGGTCCGTAAGGACCACCACCTGATGTTTGGCTCCCTCCAGCCAATGTCTCCACTCTTCAAAAGCCCACTTCATGGCCAATAACTCCCGATTACCCACGTCATAATTACGTTCAGTAGGAGAAAATTTTCGAGAGAAAAAGGCACAAGGGTTACTTTTAGAGGTCTCTGGATCTTTTTGGGACAAAACGGCACCTGCCCCAATTTCAGAGGCATCAACCTCCACCTGAAATGGCAGAGAAACATCAGGCTGCCGTAGAACAGGAGCAGAAGTGAATCTCTGCTTAAGTTCCTGAAACGCAGAGACTGCCTCAGGAGGCCAATTCACCACATCAGAACCCTTTCTGGTCAAATCAGTTAATGGTTTAACAATAACCGAGAAATTACCAATAAATTTACGATAAAAATTGGCAAAACCCAAAAATCTCTGAAGAGCCTTTAATGAAGTAGGTTGGACCCAATCACAGATGGCCTGAACCTTGACCGGGTCCATTTCAATAACAGATGGGGACAAAATGAATCCCAGAAATGAGATCTTCTGTACGCCAAAAAGACACTTTGATCCCTTCACATACAGAGCATTCTCTCTCAAAATCTGGAATGCAGTTCGAACATGCTTCACATGAGAGTCCCAGTCATTAGAAAAAATCAAGATATCATCCAAATAAACAATCAGAAACTTGTCCACAAAATCCCTGAAAATGTCATTCATGAAGGACTGGAAGACGGAAGGAGCATTAGTGAGCCCAAAGGGCATCACAAGGTACTCAAAATGCCCTTCAGGGGGGTTAAATGCCGTCTTCCATTCATCCCCGTGCTTAATGCGAATAAGGTTATACGCCCCCCTGAGGTCAAGCTTGGTAAACCAAGTAGCGTTTTTCACCCTGGAAAACAGGTCAGAAATCAAGGGTAACGGGTATTGATATTTCACAGTAATATTGTTCAAGAGACGATAATCAATACACGGCCTTAATGAACCATCTTTTTTGGCCACAAAGAAAAAACCGGCACCTAAGGGTGAAGAGGATGGTCTGATATGACCCTTCTCCAATGATTCCTTGATATAAGACCGCATAGCGTCATGTTCAGGTACAGACAAGTTAAAAAGGCGACCTTTAGGGAATTTACTACCCGGCACTAATTCAATAGCGCAGTCATAGCTCCTATGGGGAGGTAAGGATGCAGATTTACTTTCGCTAAACACATCAGAAAAATCAAACAAAAAGTCAGGAACATCCTCAGCCTGGGGGGAGGCAGAAAAAACAGGAGTGTTGGTATTAACACATTGGCAGCCCCAACTGGTTACAGACACAGATTTCCAATCCAAAACAGGATTATGAGACTGTAACCAAGGGAAACCCAGCACTATAATGTCATGCAGATTATATAGAACCAAAAATTTGCAGCACTCCTGGTGATCAGGTTCAACCCTCATTATCACCTGAGTAGAAAACTGGGGTTTATTCTCAGCCAAAGGGGTAGAATCGATCCCCAGTAAAGGAATAGACTTCTGTAGGGGTATCAAGGGAAATCCACAACGTTTAGCAAAATCATAATCCATCAGGTTAATAGCTGCTCCAGAATCAATGAAAGCCTGAGCAGAAAATGAGGACAGAGAGCATATCAGAGTGACAGTTAATAAAAACTTAGTCTGAACACTACCCAAGACAACTGAGCGTGCAAAATGTCTTCCCCGCTTAGGGCAGACTGAAATAGCATGAGAGGCATCACCACAGTAGAAACATAACCCATTGCGCTTTCGAAACTCATGACGCTGTGCCCCAGACACCACTCCATCACACTGCATGGGCTCAGCAGCTGGCTCACAAGGCAACACCACTCCACGCATACTTCTCCGCTCACGCAAACGTCTGTCAATTTGAATCGCTAATGACATAGAATCATTGAGACCAGAGGGGACAGGGAATCCCACCATAACATCCTTTACATTATCCGACAGACCCTTCCGGAAAAGGGCCGCCAAAGCGTCGTCATTCCATTTGGTCAGGACTGCCCACCTACGGAATCTCTGACAGTATAACTCAGCGTCATCAAGCCCCTGATTTAATGCCAACAAGGCTTTTTCAGCTTGATCAGTGACATTAGGCTCATCGTACAATAACCCCAAAGCCTGAAAAAATGCATCAACATCACTCAAAACAGGATCCCCAGGTATCAGGGAAAAAGCCCAATCCTGAGGATCGCCGCGCAGGAGAGAGATGATAATTTGAACCTGCTGCGCTGCGTTTCCTGAGGACTTAGATTTTAAGGCAAGAAACAATTTACAATTATTTTTGAAATTCTGAAACTTAGCTCGATCCCCTAAAAACAAATCTGGCATGGGGATCCTAGGTTCCACAACAGGCAACCTAGCAAGATATGCAGCAATACTCCGAACCTCAGTGGCAAGCTGATCCACACGGCCAGACAACTGTGCAAACTCCATTGGGAGAAAAGATCCTCCCCAGCACCCAGAGATACAGAGGGAAAAAAAAAAAAAAAAAAAAAAAAAATGCAACAAACAGAAAAATATCTGACAACTTTTCTTCCTTCAAAATATTTTTTCCCTTCTGTGAGTACCATACAATTTTTATGGCCGGTGATACTGTTATGTTACGGTAGCTGAGGAGTGCAGGCAAAAAAGGAAATACACCAGAGCAGTTGGAATCTATGAGATTGCAGTACCCTGACTAACCACCACAACTAGAGGCAGCCGTGGAGCGTTCCTACGTTGGTCCTAGACGCCTCGTCACAGCCTGAGAAACTAACTACACCTAAAGATAGAAATAGGAAAGCTATCTGCCCCGGAGCAGAACCCCAAAGATAATAGAAAGCCCCCTAACATGTAATGGCGGTTAGACAAGAGGAAATACTGACACAGAAAGAAAATAGTATGAGCAAACGCTGGGGCCCAAACTAACTAAATAGAAAAGGACAGGAAGGGCACTTACTGCAATCCCAGAAAACCCTGAAAAACACCAACTCTACTAATTTCAAAATCACCTGAGATCACACGACCTCTACCACCTAAATTAGTTCTCTGGTGTAACAAAAACAGCAGCCACTGAAAAAACTGCAAAAAGCAAAAGTACAAAACACAGTGGCTGGACTAAACTGAGAGGGCAAAAGCCCCCGGAGGGGACCCAGAAGGCCCCCACAGAAGTGCAGGACCAAATGCAAAAATATAGCAAAAACACAAAATAAGAAATTGTCTTATCTGATAGCAGGAGATGCAGACACGACACAGCAGGCTACAAGGGAAACTGGAAAGAAGGATTCAGACCAGAACAATTGATCACCGGCAACCCTGATGGGAAAATTACTCCCTTATATAAGACCAATCAGTAACACCTGATTCCCAGTCATCACAATCCTCACTAGTACCGCTTGTAACCACCAGAGGGAGCCTCTGCTCAGAACTCATCTCAAACCCATTCACAACATGAATCCCTACGATGTAACGGGGAACCTGATCCTGCGACCAGACCCGCTAAAGTCCTCATCTAGTGTGAACGAAGACCTATAGTTGCGAGGGAGTAATCCCTACAAGATCTAGGGACTGTGAGAAAAGGTGGACACCTCCTAACATAAATTGTAGCATGGATAATTAAACAGAAAAATAAATACTTTGTGATCCTAACATCAAGCAAAACTGACAGATTAAGGCACCTAAGCACCCGGCTAGCTTAACAGTAGATAATACAATGAAGTCAAGCAAAGCCAGAAGGGCGGAGCCAGACTAAATAGGGAAAAAAGGTCATGTGACCAGCAAACTGAAACAAAACCTAACAAGAGGGTTCTAACACCCATGGCCAGGGACAATACCTTTCCCTCACTGCCCATTGGGTCAATGTTGTGCAGCCGGGTACTGATCTTGCGAGTGGCGCTGTACGTGTTCTGCCAACTCCAAGGATTGCAGGAATCAAGTCTGTACACATTGATTCCTCCTCCTATTCCAGTTCCTCAGAATCATCGCTGCAGGAGCCGTCACGGTCTACCTCCACATGGACCCGTGAACGTTTACCTGTTGCGACCGATATGAGCACAGCCGTGTCCAAATGTCAACAGGCCATCCTGAAATTAATTTCCATGGGGAATCTTAGCCACACAGCGCAGGAGCTCTGTAATGCCATAAAGCAGGAGAGCGACGTGTGGTTTTTGGAAGAGAATCTACAGGCAGGCTTGGTAGTGTGTGACAATGGCCGAAATCTGGTGTCAGCTCTGGGCCTTGGCAACCTCACTCACATACCATGTCTGTCATATGTGCTCAACTTGGTCGTGCAGAGTTTTTTGAGGGACTATCCGGATCTTGATGCACTGCTGCACAAGGTCCGCCTAGAGTGCGCTCACTTGCGACGTTCCAGCATGGCCAGATCGCTGATTGCAGCTCTGCAACGCAGATTTCACCTTCATGAACATCGCATCATATGTGACGTACCCACCAGGTGGAATTCCTCGTTACATATGTTGGAGCGGTTGTGTGAGCAGCAGCCAACAGTAATGGAGTATCAGCTGCATCAGGCGCAGTCAACTCGCAATTTGCGGCGTTCACACTTCACCACTACTGAGTGGGCCTCTATAATAAGAATAATAATATTATTTATTTATATAGCGCCATAATATTCCGCAGTGCTTTACAGTTTAACAGTTTCAAAACACGAGTCATAAGTAACAACGTTAACAATACAATAATTAAAGCAAAATCAGCCGCCCCTGCTGGTGAAAGCTTACAATCTACAATGAGGTGTGGGAGATACAAAGTACAGGTGTTTATATACAATGGTGTTTTTACAATGATGGTCCAGCCATTTTAAGGAAGTGAGGGATGCATGGAGATAGTGAATGGGCTACACACACAGAATTACACATAGAATGACTTTGATTAGTGAATGTGATAGGCCACTGTGAACAAATGTGTTTTGAGGGAGCGCCTGAAACCATCCAAATTGCGGATAGTCCTAATTTCTTGGGGTAGAGCATTCCAGAGGATTGGCGCAGCGCGGGTGAAGTCTTGGAGTTGGGAGTGGGAGGTACGGATTAGTGCAGAGGTTAGTCGAAGGTCGTTTGCAGAGTGCAGCAGTCGGTTAGGCCGATAAATATAAATAAGGGAGGAGATGTAGGGGGGTGCTGCGCTGTGGAGAGCTTTGTTGGTGAGAACCAGTAATTAGAATTGGATCCTATAATGAATGGGCAGCCACTGCCAGTGTAATGAGTGGCGAATAACTCTATGAAGGATATCTGCCACGTTTTGCGTGCGTTTGATGAGTCAACGCGGATGGCGAGTGCAGATGATGCACTAGTCAGCCTGACTGTCCCCCTTATCTGCCTGCTTCAAAAAACACTGCAAGCACTAAGGCATGAGGTTTTGGAAGAGGTGGAGGATGAGGAGTCACAAATTCCATCACCTTCTGGACAGTCAGCGCAACGTGGTTCCTCACAAAGGGCTGGAGGACTTTCAAAGTACCATGCTGTATCAACAATTGAACCTCCAGAGTCGCTGTCTATATTTTCATAACCATTACAAACTTTTAATGTATTTACAAAGCACATAATGTACAGTTTTTGTCTATCCTTTTGTAATGCTATTGTGTTTCCATAAACTGATGTTACAGAATTATGATACAAAGTTTTTAAATTTTGAGTTTTAAATTTTGTAAATTTATATGTATTTGAAGGACTTTGTGAGGAGGATGAGGAGGAGTCATTGGAGGAGGAAGACATCGCTCCAGAGGGAGGTAGACAATGCTCTAGTCAGTATGTAGACCAAGGGTGGGGTGATGCACAGCAGGCGGAGATGACGCCTCTTGCAGGGGACAACGTTTCTTGGCCAGTTGGGAGTCTGCAGCACATGGTTGATTTCATGCTGCAGTGGCTGAGAAACGACCGCCGCATCGAACACATTCACACCACGTCTGATTATTGGGTGTACACCCTCCTAGACCCTCGCTACCGGGACAACTTACAAAGCCTCATCACACCGTTGAACCGGGAGCGTAAAATGCGGAAGTACCAAGACACACTGGTGCAATCCATAATGTTCTCCATTCCAGCCGAGAGCACTGCTGCTGCTACTGATTTACAAAGCAGCTCTGTGCGTCGAGGCAGTGGAGACAGCTCTGCAACAAGAGGGAGCACAAGCAGCGCCTCTGCACAGGGCAAGAACAGTATGTTCCAAATGTGTCGAAGTTTTGTGGCAGCGCCACCAATGTCTACACCATCCGAGACGGCTCCAGTCAGCAGGAGGCAACATTTCCGTAAGATGGTGACAGACTACATGTCTTGCCCTCTCAGTGTACTCCCAGATGGCTCTTCCCCATTCAAGTTTTGTGTCTCTAAGCTGGATACATGGCCAGAGCTTAGCCAGTATGCATTGGAGGTGCTGGCTTGATCTGCTGCCAGTGTATTATCGGAGCGCGTCTTTACTGCTGCAGGTGGTGTACTAACAGACCGTTGCATGCGACTATCCTACGATAATGTAGAACGGCTTACTTTTCTGAAAATGAACTAGGCATGGATCTCGCCTGAATTTGCCTGTCCGGTTTCAGATTAACTAACTGGTTGGCAACGTTTTCCATGTCTCCTGTTATGTTCATCTTTCTACCACCTGAGCTATACTCCCTGGGCTACAACACTGCCAGTTGCTGCTCAGAAGTGTCGTGTCCACAGACCAATACACAAGCTATAGTGATAGTGGGGTTCAGTAACGCCTGCTGTTCCCCTGCTGTGTGTCCGGCAAAAATTACTGCTACCTAGCTACACATGTTTAAAAAAACATGACATGTTAAAGTGGCTAGTGCTACACATAGATATCAGGCTACACCCTTATTTCTAAGCTGTAAACAAGTGAAACGTCAAATTTAAAACCATTCAATGATTAGTGTTGGTAACAAATCTGTAACTAAATAATTGTGACATATTATGGCAGATATCCACATGTCTAACACAAATGCTAACACAAAAGCATACTTATGCTATAGGGTACTGATGGTGAACCTTCTCACTCCATAACTTTGACCAATCCAACTCACATCATGCCTCAAATGCTGCAATGTTGGAAGTGCATAATGTGGGTTGAACTTTGACAACAGCTGCAGTGCGAAGGTTATCCTTCTGTGTTCTTGGCTTTTAAATAAAAGCATACAAGTAAATATAATAATACATTGTTGATTAAGGGACATGATGTACACCTGTAATATTGTGCAAACAATGGATGTAGGACTATTCCTCTTCAACATTACTTATATTTGTGTCATTTGAAAAAATACATATTTTAGTTAAAAATTAAAAACCCATGTTCAGTAGCTGTGAAAGGCCCGTTTGTGTACTTCTATATTGTTTGCAACCAATGTATTGTATACGGATGGAAGCGCGTCACACTAATAGATTAGATTTATTTTAAATGGAATGTAGCAGAACCAATTGGAGATAAATGAAAAGGATGAGCCACTGAGACACGCTCAGCAGAGTACAAGCAGCAGTGCTTGAACATGTAACTGGAGCGTGATCTGCACTCAAAAAAGTAAAAAACACAGACTGAAGTGAACACTGAAACACAACTGTCCACAATCTGTGAAAAGCTCCTTTCTGTACTTCTATAGTGTTTGCAACCAATGTATTGTATACGGATGGAAGCGCGTCACACTAATAGATTAGATTTATTTTAAATGGAATGTAGCAGAACCAATTGGAGATAAATGAAAAGGATGAGCCACTGAGACACGCTCAGCAGAGTACAAGCAGCAGTGCTTGAACATGTAACTGGAGCGTGATCTGCACTCAAAAAAGTAAAAAACACAGACTGAAGTGAACACTGAAACACAACTGTCCACAATCTGTGAAAAGCTCCTTTCTGTACTTCTATAGTGTTTGCAACCAATGTATTGTATACGGATGGAAGCGCGTCACACTAATAGATTAGATTTATTTTAAATGGAATGTAGCAGAACCAATTGGAGATAAATGAAAAGGATGAGCCACTGAGACACGCTCAGCAGAGTACAAGCAGCAGTGCTTGAACATGTAACTGGAGCGTGATCTGCACTCAAAAAAGTAAAAAACACAGACTGAAGTGAACACTGAAACACAACTGTCCACAATCTGTGAAAAGCTCCTTTCTGTACTTCTATAGTGTTTGCAACCAATGTATTGTATACGGATGGAAGCGCGTCACACTAATAGATTAGATTTATTTTAAATGGAATGTAGCAGAACCAATTGGAGATAAATGAAAAGGATGAGCCACTGAGACACGCTCAGCAGAGTACAAGCAGCAGTGCTTGAACATGTAACTGGAGCGTGATCTGCACTCAAAAAAGTAAAAAACACAGACTGAAGTGAACACTGAAACACAACTGTCCACAATCTGTGAAAAGCTCCTTTCTGTACTTCTATAGTGTTTGCAACCAATGTATTGTATACGGATGGAAGCGCGTCACACTAATAGATTAGATTTATTTTAAATGGAATGTAGCAGAACCAATTGGAGATAAATGAAAAGGATGAGCCACTGAGACACGCTCAGCAGAGTACAAGCAGCAGTGCTTGAACATGTAACTGGAGCGTGATCTGCACTCAAAAAAGTAAAAAACACAGACTGAAGTGAACACTGAAACACAACTGTCCACAATCTGTGAAAAGCTCCTTTCTGTACTTCTATAGTGTTTGCAACCAATGTATTGTATACGGATGGAAGCACGTCACACTAATAGATTTGATTTTTTTCTAATATAATGGAGCTGCACCAATTCCACTAAATAAAATAAAAAAAAAAAAAAAAAAGTGACACGTGCAGATGCCTACAAACAGCGGTGGATGCAGAGCAAACTGCAGCGTCACCTGCACTGTCACACACACACCTTGCACAGAGCTGTTAAAACAACACTGGCAAAATGAAGCTTTACACAGCGGTTGGTAAACTAGCCTGCCTCAAGCACAGTAGTACACAAAATCGCAATATCTAACTGTCCCTCAGAGTCAGCAGAGCAGCGTTCTGTCCCTAACTGAGTTCACAGCACAGTGACGCTAAAATGGCTGCGGCGCCTTTTATAGTGCATTCTGACATCATTTCAGCAGCCAATCACAGCCATGCCATTAGTTAAGATGACCGCATCATTACAGGATGTGCCCACACTTCGTAGGATTCCTCATTGGCTGACTAAAATCACATTGCCTCTCAAAGAATTATGGGAACTTCCGATTCCGGTATACGATATGGAAAAAGTATCGGAATTAAGTATCGGAATTCCGATAACGCGAATATCGGCCGATACCCGATACTTGCGGTATCGGAATGCTCAACACTAATTGTGGATAAAAATAAAGGTTTTAACAGGACCAACCAACCATCTAAAGAGTATAATATTTCTACACTATTCTATGTTAATAGAAGGAGCAAATTGTTGGATTTGAACATGCCAATCCATTTGGTTTGTCCACGCGTCAGACAGTTTACTTGCCTCGCTTTCCTGAGGCCAAGTGTGCATGTTTATGAGAAGGTTTGGAAAACCAGCTGTTTGGCTGGCAGTTATGTGAAGTGTATGGCCAGCTATAGCTAAGACCAGTAACAAACTGGACTATATGGCCCGTAACTGGGTTTCATATGTCCAGTACAGTAAAATCCAATTAAAACCGCAAAAAGTATTTCTTGACTGCATAATATTGGCTAGTGTTTACCACTTTGTTCTACTATTTACTTGTGGCTGTAGGATTAACTATAGATTCGCATAGCATCTGGTCTCAGTCACTGGTCAATCCACCACTATTCTTTTAAAATAAACTAAATTGTATATTTTAATAAAATAATTTATTAGAACAGTGATATTTGTCTAAAACTAAGATGAGTCGAGTATGGTTTTATTTGTGAGGTCAGAGCACATACAGCATTGAAGATCAACCAGGCATAGGAAACAAATGGCAATGAAGATTAGTCAGGTATTTGTAGACCAGCTTATATCATGGGTCTTACATAGTGTTAGGGTTGATGGATTGCTCTAAATAGAATATAAATGAAAGTGCAATCGCAACCCGGGGTCCTCCGTGCAGAGATGTAGAACTGCTGCTAGTGTGAACAATGATAGAATGAAGCAGCGAGCATTCTCCTTAATCAGACTGCGTTAACTCCACGCAGCATGAACAGAACGCAGAATACCGAGCTCTGTTAACGTCACAGAGAGGTAGTGCGCAAGGATTGGGTTTGCTCTGTAACTGAACTGTGCTAACTGCACACAAGAACGAAACATATGCTAAGACAAGAGAAATAACTCATAACACACTAGGTGCTACACCCTGTTGACTTCACAGGGAAATATAGCATAAGGGTTGTGTTAGGGTTTGCGGTTCACACCAAATTAAATTAAACTATAAAGTGTAATCGCAACCCGGGGTCCACCGTGCAGAGATGTTAAACTGCTGCTAGTGTGAACAATGATGGATAAAAAACTACTGGTGAGCGTTCCTTCTTAAACACACTGAGTTAACTCCACACAGTTTGAATGGAACGCTAAAACCCAACACCAAATAATACTCTGGAATGCACAGGAAGAGGAGTACCAGCTCAGCTAACCACCGAGGGGTACAGGAGATGAATACCAGCCCAGCTAACCAAAGAGGGGTACAAGGGAGATGAGTACCAACTCAGATAACCACCGAGGGGTACAAGGGAGATGTGTACCAGCTCAGCTAACCATCGAGTGGCAGAGAAAATATAAATACCTAACTCAGCTAACTACCGAGTGGCATAGAAAATATAAGTACCATGCTCAGCTAACCACCGAGTGGTACAGAAAAAGGAGTGTGCAATACCCAGTAAAAACAATAGGGAATATACACATGGGTTGACTGTGCCCTGTAAACAGCTTGTGCTAACCGCACATGTGGCCGAGACAGGCTCTTGGTCAAGCAAAAGCAAAAACCTGCCTGACTAAGGAAAACTAGGCACACATAGGAGCCAGCAGAGTGGCAGCGTATCCACCTACACACCAAATAGAAGTGATGCTAGCATGCCCGAGTGCTTTGCTTAAAGCCCTTTATGCGCTAGGATCCACCCCAAACACTCACGCCCAGTCAGATGGGGCATCATCCGTGAGCCAATCCGGAGTTGCCACATAACCAGAGCAGTCCAAGCACCAATTAGAAGGCGCCACATCACGGACATGCTCAGTAAGGTGACATCTGGACATAGACTCTAGAGAGTAGGGCTGCCTTAGTATACCACTGGTTACCATAGACTTTAGCTGGAGAGCAAGCAGTAACCACACGTATAACAGGTGTCTGAGCAAGTTGCTGGGACTGACGTCTGCACTAAGGAGCAGACCCAGCAGCCGGGCCCCAATGGGAGACCATGCCACCAGCAAGGTTTGGGATCTATCCCGCACAGCGGAAGAATCCCAGCACCTAACAGGTTGAGCTTGCTCTGTAACTGAACTGTGCGGTTAGCACACATGAACGAAACAGATGCTAAGCCAAGCCGCTAAGTGTGCAACTTGCCTGACGACGTGTACAAATTTTGAACATAGACAAACACACAAACGTGCAGAGTGGTAGAGTATCCACACACACATACACAGCAACAAGAATGATATCAGTGCACCCACATGCGCTGATGGGAGCCTTTTATGCGCTGGGCTCCACCCCAAACACTCACGCCCAGCCGGCCATGACATCGACCGCGGGCTAATCCGGAGCTGCCACATCACCAGAGCAGCAAACATCCGACCAGCAATGAGAAGACGCCACATCACGGACATGCTCAGTAAGGTGATCTCTGGACTTAGACTCCAGAGTGCAAGGCTACACCTGCATATCATTGGGTACCATAGACTTGGCTGGAGAGCCAGCAGCAACCAAATACATACCACGAGCCTGAACAAGACGCTGGGACCAATGTCTGTGCTGAGCAGCAATCGCAGAGGCCAGACCCGAATGGGAGGCCACCAGAAAATGCTTGGGATCTATCCTGCGCAGTGGGAGAGTCACTTCGACTAACACATAGAACCTACAGCTGAACTGTGCTTCAATTAGAAATGTGTTAATAGTCATTTGCTGTTCTCCATTTTTCAAAATGCGTGTTCCATGAATTAAGCCTTTAGAACATCTTTGTTTAATAATATTAAAAGTGTTTTACCATAAAACAAACTTTTTTTATATAGTAGATGTTTTTGGAACACTCAACAAATGCTTGGTTGAGGAAAGCCACAGGCAACCAGACATTTGAAGTATTACATATTGGCTACTCAAATCAGTAGTCTCTGCGTTCTGACTCATAGGGACGGGGACCAAAGTGAGGTATTTCTCTATTAAGTCCTTAAGCCCTAGTACGGAATATACTGTGTGAGACAGTGAAGGAATATGTGTTGAATGGGGTGTACATTTCACCTAGGTACTGTGCTGTATGGTATAAGGGAAATGTGTGGCTTTGTAAACCTAGTGGTAGAGAAAGGTCACTGCACCTCACATTCAGCACACACTTGCAGCTCAGGCCTGAAACCATTCAGCTGTTAATTAGGAGACCAGAAGTAGGTGTCTGCAAACACAGTCAGGGGACTGGCTTAGTCTGGACACAGGAAGGGGTCCAGGCACAAGAAGCAGTCTCCAGGAGTGAGAGCACGCTTAATCTGGACTCAGGAGGGGTCCAGGCACAGAAGGTGTCTCCAGGAGTTTGAGCTATCTCAGTCTGGGTGCTCGATGTACCCCGGACACAGGAGTAGTCTCAGTGAGAATCCGTTCGAATAGCGGCTGAATAGGAGTGGAGCTCTCTCAAGTCTGGACACTGAAGGTGCCTTCAGACACAAGGAGGAGACTCTGTGAAACTCCACGCTGGTAACTACTGAACATATGTGTTGTTTTGGGCACAGACTGGTAGAGTCTGGACCCGGATAGATAGGGAAATCTATCTATGTGTAATTAGTGGCTAGACAAGCCTAGGTCTTCTGTTTATGATTTATTTTTATCTGTTTGCTGTGGACTTTAATAAAGCTGGTTGCGGCCAGTTTTCACCAGAACTGCTGTCTGAATGAACTGTTTTCGTGCCACTCTGTCTACCCAGACAGCGATCCTAGAGCTATATCCCCTGAAAAGCTTACAATTGGCGGAGAATGCTGGGGCAGCGCAGTGGCTGATACAGTTGGTGCTGGAGTGTGCATGCAGCACAGTGGCTTAGAGACAGCAATAAAGGTGAAGTCTGTTGAAATAGCAGCAGAAAAAAAAAAAAAAAAAGTGTGTCAAGAGAAACGTCTGATTGGAGCAGTCTTGGAGAGACAGTGGCCCTGATAGGGTCTGCAGAGAGAAAATGTATGCACAGCAAAGCTGAACTTGTTGTGAAAATGACTGTGGAATGTGCAGCAGCAAAAGAAAAGTCTGTGGAGCAGTCTTAAAGAGACAGTAGCCCTAATAGACTTTGCAAAGAAAAAAAAAAAGTGTCTGCACAGCAGAGCTGAATTTTTCTGTGGAAAAGACTGTGGAGTGTGTATGTCTTGAATGAAGACTGCCGTTGTTGAGACAGAGAAGTCTGACAGCATGGATGACAGCATGGAGGCGCTGTTTGAACAAATGGCGCAAGTTGGTGTGCAACATAAGACTGCCGTGGTTGAGACAGATAGGTCCGGCAGTATGGAGGAGCTTGTTAAGAAACACCTGCAGAGCATGCAGCAGGTCCGGCAGAGCATGCAGAGCTGGCGGCAGCAGCAGCAGTAGGCTAACCGGTTGTTTCTTGAGCAGATTGCAGCACTAGAAAAACCTCTCAGCGCCTCGTCCCCGAGTAATGTTGTAAAGGCACCTGCGTTGCCTGCAGTAAAGAAGCGGTTGGAGCCTGACGTCGGCCGTCGTGTCGGCATGGTTGAAGGGGTGATAGTAGACCGCTACACCCAAGCATGTCCTCCTAAGGTACAGCCAGAGGTCGGACAAGGAGACCATCAGGACGCCAATCGTCTGGTCAGCCTGATGAAGAAGGCCTTCGCCAGTAAAGACTGTCTCCGTGACCAGCCGTCTGAGAGGTCGTCACTTCAGAGTTCCCGGACGTTGAACTCTCGCGGTAAGAGCGTTCCAGCTGTTGGGACATGGGGTATGCTGATAAGCGGGTTCAGGCCCGAGGGGACATGTGGGTGGGAGAGTGTGATGGACAGTGTTGGAGCTGGCGTGAAATTGCAGCCAACTGTCCAATAGAGGGGGAGCCTATGTGTTGTGATGTTGGCGGATCCCTCTCTCCCTGCGCAGAGCCTGTGTGTGTGTCCACCTCAGCCGAAGAGACTGGACCACAGGGGTCCCCGGTGGTAGTAAATGACTGCCCAGCACAGGCCCTCTTGGACTCAGAGAGTCCAGTGACTTCCGTATGTGACAGCCTGATTGATAGGGACTTCATCCCTGAAAAGCACCTGAGTGTGGTGTGCATCCATGGAGACACCAAAGTCTACCCAGAGACTGCCGTGGACTTGGTCCCCAAACTCGGGGAGGTTTCATATGAAGTGGGGGTAGTGAAGAACCTGGTGCACCCCGTCATATTGGGTAATGACTTTCCCCGGTCTAAGGATCTCTGGGGGAGAAATGTTTCTGATGGACAGTGTGATGAAGCTCCTATTGAGGGTGCGCAGTCCCGAGGGGCGGAGCACAATGCTAGTGGGCCGTTAAACTTATGTGATGATGATCATGATAATGATGATGACCATGATAATGATGATGATGATCATGATAATGATGATGACCATGATAATGATAGTGATGATGATCATGATAGTGATGATGATGATACTGATCATAGTCATGATAATGATATTGATAATAATGATGACTGTGATAGTGATGAAATTCCTTTGCAGGTGATGTTGGGAGACGAGGATGGTGGTTCTCGGGAACCGAGTGTCCCTGACTTGCCTGTGTCCTGTGACAATTTTGAGAGTGAGCAGTGGCGAGACCCCACTCTTAGGACGGCACAGGAAAATATGATTGTTCTAAATGAGGTTTCCCAGGAGCCTGGCTCTGAGGAGAGGTTTCCTCATGATGCCATGGACAATAGCCTGTTGTATAGGGACACTGAGGTCCAGGGAGAGGTCGTGAGTCAGCTCCTGGTACCTGAGCTGTGTGGAGGTGTAGTGCTGGGGTTGTCACATAGTCACATACTTGAGGGACCAGATGGTGAAGTTAATGTTGTGGATGACATGTTAACTAAGGTTCCAGATCAGGATGTGAATGAAAATGAATTGTATAACCCTGACAGTGAGCAGGATGTGAATGAAAATGAAGGGTTTAGCCCTGACAGTGAGCCAGATGTGACTGAAGAAGTAGAGGGTAGGACGGACGGTAGGGCTTCTGGGCATGTCCTGCCAGAAGAGCCTGAAGGTGGGGAACTGGAGAAAAGTGAAAAACCCCCTATACCTTCTGTGATAGTTGGTGACACATGACCAGTGCACCAGGGACAGGAGGTACGTGAGTTTCTGAGGAAGAGTCAGCAGAAGTGTTCTGATGTGCCGGGTCGTACTTCTCTGGCCAGGCACTATATCGAAACTGAGCCCGGCCCTAAGGTCAAGATGAAACCGTGCAGGATACCCGAGGCCCGCAGAGAGCATAGGCCTGGGAGGGTACAGGGTAGTGCGGATGCTTCAGATGAAGAGAAAGCTGATGTTGGCTATGACTCAGGTGAAGATACAAATGACAGTGGTGAAGATGAAGTTGATGAGGGCCATGACTGGTCCAGAGTTCACTGTCTCTGTTGGATTGTTGACCAGCCCTCCGGTCTGGATGACCAGCCCTCCGGTCTGGAGAAGAGGGAGGGGATATGTGAGACAGTGAAGGAATATGTGTTGAATGGGGTGTACATTTCACCTAGGTACTGTGCTGTATGGTATAAGGGAAATGTGTGGCTTTGTAAACCTAGTGGTAGAGAAAGGTCACTGCACCTCACATTCAGCACACACTTGCAGCTCAGGCCTGAAACCATTCAGCTGTTAATTAGGAGACCAGAAGTAGGTGTCTGCAAACACAGTCAGGGGACTGGCTTAGTCTGGACACAGGAAGGGGTCCAGGCACAAGAAGCAGTCTCCAGGAGTGAGAGCACGCTTAATCTGGACTCAGGAGGGGTCCAGGCACAGAAGGTGTCTCCAGGAGTTTGAGCTATCTCAGTCTGGGTGCTCGATGTACCCCGGACACAGGAGTAGTCTCAGTGAGAATCCGTTCGAATAGCGGCTGAATAGGAGTGGAGCTCTCTCAAGTCTGGACATTGAAGATGCCTTCAGACACAAGGAGGAGACTCTGTGAAACTCCACGCTGGTAACTACTGAACATATGTGTTGTTTTGGGCACAGACTGGTAGAGTCTGGACCCGGATAGATAGGGAAATCTATCTATGTGTAATTAGTGGCTAGACAAGCCTAGGTCTTCTGTTTATGATTTATTTTTATCTGTTTGCTGTGGACTTTAATAAAGCTGGTTGCGGCCAGTTTTCACCAGAACTGCTGTCTGAATGAACTGTTTTCGTGCCACTCTGTCTACCCAGACAGCGATCCTAGAGCTATATCCCCTGAAAAGCTTACAACTGTAAATGGGTTATTGTGATAAAACAACCCATTATATTTTTTGGTGTTGGAATATTCAATACTTGGATATAAAAATAATAAAAACATGCAATATTCATTACTAACACACATAGAAATTAGAATTTGTAAATGACGTAGAGGAAACCATCTGAAAATGATATAGTAAAGTAGTGCTACATGATGATCACATGTGGAGTGTGGTGATAGATTACATGAAAATAAAACCACTACATTATCCTGATTTCAAGGAATTTACAATTTAATACCTTATAACACCAAAGCAGTGTAGAAATATCTAATTATAGTCACATTTCTTTGTACATTTATAAACTCACGTCATCCTTCTCCTGAGGGCATTTGTCCTTTTCAACAAAATAATTGTTGCTACCTATGATCTCCTCTCCTACCTGCCCGTGACTGTCTACAAATCTGAAAACCCTATTTACAAAGGGAGGAGCTGCAGAAGAACCATAAATACAGAGCGAGTGTCTGTTGCCATCCCAAGCGACAGGGTCTTCTCTCCTTGGGGTAGAGAACTGAGAAGCTTTCTGCAGCCATGAAGTACCTCATCTTCCTAGCCCTAGTGGCTCTTGCACTCGCTGCTCCAGGTAAAAAGCCTGGTGAGAATATTTTCAATTGTAGAATATATGAATAGTTGTTTTTCTCATAGGTTGATCTATTTATCATCAAATCGTTATTATGAGGACCCTGTTATGTCTATAGTGCCTGTAAGGAAGTGCGTGGAGGCCCCTATGACTCCTGTAGTATGGAGCCATACTACTGCCTCTATGAGGTTCTGAACAGACTTCGCTGGATGCCATATTGTAGTAGAACAATTTTATAAGGATTCCTATGAAGTGATAGTTGAAGCATCATGTTCCTGAATAGCAGTGTTACTCAACTCCAGTCCTTAAAGGGAATCTGTCATCCCATTTTTGCCCTATGAGATAGGGCCACCGCCATCAGGGGCTTATCTACAGCATTCTGTACATTCACTACAGTGCGCAGGCGCCAGACCTCTCTGACTTTTACCGGCGCCTGCGCACTGCAGTACTCTGTTCTGCCCTCACCAGGGCAGAGCAGTACGCCTGCGCAGGAGCCGCAATGGGACGGAAAGAAGAGGCCGGCTTCGCTACAAGATGGAAGGCCCCGGACCGGACCGCGACACCCATCGGACCCGACCGGACGGCGGAACGCCCCTGGGTGAGTATAATCTAACTCGCTTTTCTTCACTTTCAGGTGACATCGGGGGTTTATCTACAGCATCACAGAATGCTGTAGATAAGCCCCTATTGGCGGTGGCCCTATCTCATAGAGCCAAAATGGGGTGACAGATTCCCTTTAAGACTCACCAAAAAGTCAAGTTTTCAGGATATCCTTAGTATTGCTCAGGTGATAATTTCATCACCTGCTCTACCGTTAATTCCATCACCTATGCAATACTAAGGAAATCCTGAAAACATTACCTGTTGGTGGGTCTTGAGTACTGGAGTTCAAAAATACTGCTTTATAGGATCTCAGCAAAACTAAGAAGTAGTACAGGCACGTTCACAAGACCTAAAGATTACTCTTGAACTAGTAAGGTTACAACCAATGAAATAAATCTTTAGGTTATTCCTAGTTTTGCACTGAATTACAACATAATTTTTTGAGAAGTATTGTGTTCTGATAGTATTACATATGTAGAAGTTCAAGGGGGTTTGCAACTTTAGGGAAAAGAAAATGTATTTTATTAGTTAAACGTATGTATGTTTAGCTAAAAATAATTTTTCGATTTTATTTTCATTCAAAAATGTTCATTTTTTTGCCATCTTATTTCTTATGTATTGCACCTACAAATGCTGGATACAGGGTCAACTGTGAATATATCTGTGAGCTCATTCTGACGGTACAATGGGAGCGCTTATGACGCTTTTATCTGCAATTATTGAGTTCCTCTCATCTGATTAATGACCAATGAAAACATCAAAGTTGAATGTGCCGTGTGTACTTGCAAAACAGTGAAATATTTTTAATGAAACTGAACTGCAAAAATTATTTTTAGCCTCAAATACATACAATAAAGTAAAAAAAAAACAGGTCTTAGATGAAGGTTGATCTGTTTGAAGCACAGTTTTGAAAAGGGAGACATACAAAGCTATAATATTGCCAGCATAGAACCAGTTATCATACAACACTACAGAGCTGTTGCAATTATACCTGGTGCCAAAACATTTGTAAGTGACACAATTATCTTTATCTTACATTATTTTCTGCAGAGGTTAATTAGAACAAATTATTATGCAATTGTATGTTTTATATATTTAAATGTAAATTGTGTCTTTTCTACATTATCGTTGTAACGTTTCACTTATCACAGAAATATATTAACATAACATTTTTTTTGTAACAGAAGAACTCCCTGGAGGTCCTAAACCTTCACAACCACCATCCAGTGACACTATCCATCAATTTGACCATCTTAATGTAGCAGGACAACCCCCACATCTTAACTCTTCCAGTCCACCTCATTCAGAAGAATTGGAAGATTCAGATGAACTTACATTTGACCATCACAATGTAACAGGATTTGGTAACTCTTCCAAACCTCCCCATTCAGAAGATTTAGATGATGATGACCATCCAAGTCATCCTAAACCTGCAGGAGGCCCAGTACCCACTGGCAAGCCACCAGCTAAGCCTGAATCACAGGTCAAACCTGGACAGGTAAGTGGAGTAGTAATTGATTGATAAGGTTTATGATGGACATACATCTCTTTGTTAATTTTACCATTTTCAGGAAAATGTTAGAGGTAAACAATGGGGCCTTCACTACAGCTTTCAAGAAGACCAACATTCATGTGTGCTTATGTTGTAATTACTACATAGCAAAACAGATTTCTCATTTAGAAGTCTTAGAATGGGGGATCACAGCTCATATAGGAACAGAAATTTCAGTCAAATTGCATCTCTCTTAGCTTTTCAAAAACATGAATGTCAAAGGGAATGTTTTCTACTTAGTTCATGTGTGATATCTATTTATGTCTGCTAACATCTATTTCAGGGTCCTAAACCAATACCCAAACAAAGTGTGGAAGATGCTGAGAATAATCCGGAGATCACACAGGTGAAAGTGTTGCAATCAGAGCAACGCACCCAGCTAACCATGGTGGAGGCAAGCCTGGAGGACCTGAAGACCAAAGTAAGTTTTGATTATTCTTCATCTGGAGTTGCCATATTTGAAATCTTTCTTTTTAATTTTTTTAATAGTGCATCAATGTTGTAAGATATTTGCCACATTTTTCTTAATATCAAATCGAAGTTATTGTGCAGACACTGTGCTTAGATAATTAATTTTTGAAACGTGTTGTTCATGGCTAAAAGTGTGAAAAAAAAAATAGCTCACCCATTCAGCTCCAAATATCAAGGAAGTACAAGGCCAATCTTCTGCCCAGAGTTTGTAGATCCAACTTCAGGGAAAAACGTGTCCAGCTTCCGGATACAATTGCATATAAAATAGTTTTTTTTCTTGTTAATCTATTAAAAAAAAATACACATTGCAAAAATAAAATAAGTTAATACCAGGATTAAGAACGTTTGGCGTTTGAAATGCAAATGTTTCATAGAGGTCAAATCCTCTATTTATTTCTTGCAATTTGCATATGTGTTTACTGAATTAAAAATAAAGTCACTAATTTATCTGCAGTTTGATCTGGAAGCTAAACCCCTTTTTTTCTATGAATTTGTAGTTTAGGACTGCTCTCTAAATGCAGGTTTCGCCCATTATACATTGCTGCAGCTACGTGGGTAAATGGAGCGCAATCACTGCACTGCATTGATTCTTTTGTTAACTTACCATCATTCCTCCCTTTTCACATTTTTTGGGCACATTCTGGACCCTTAAATGTCTTAAGGCCACATTCACACGTTCAGTATTTTACATCAGTATTTGTAGCCAAAACCAGAAGTGGAACAATCAGAGGAAAAGTATAATAGAAACACGTCACCACTTCTGCATTTTTCACCCACTCCTGGTTTGGCTTGCAAATAGGCATAAAATACAGTCATTAATATGGCAGTAAATATAAAATTCATATCTTAAAAGAAGGATGAAACAAATAAATATATGTAAAAAGCACAAAATCATTGAAAAATGATTTTATACTAAGGACACAACAAAGAAGGTAAAAAAAAAGATTGATATAGAATTATGAATGCAGAAATAAAAAAATAATAATCTTTGTGATCCTAAAGGTCAAAAATCCTAAAGTAGAGATTCTAAAATATTCAATTAGATTAAATCTAATTGAGGAAATTTGTATTAAGATAGACTTATAAGGATTATCACAGGACAAGTTTTCTTGTTGCAAATTCAGAAAAATTTCCTAACTTGTTAATGAGTAATTTTAGTAAAATTTTAAATGTCCAGACTTTTCTAACAATTCTGTTGTATATTATTATGTTTTGCAGGACCCTGAGAAAAACGACTTCAGCATTTCTGATGGTTTAAAATGTCTGCTTAAATTGATTAATAATTGTTAGCAAGGCAAGAAAATAAATATATATATACATATATAAAAAATTTCCATGAAGTTTTATTTTTTTAAATGAAATTTGTATGAGGTTGGAGAATTTTAGATTAATTCCAACATAGAAATGAATTGAAAAGGCCGGACTGAAAAAATAAACATAAATTGTGGACAGGTATGATATACTGTAGTTTTGGTAAAAAGAAGTCATGTTTTTCTAACTTATACAATCCTTTAAAAATGGTAATTTGCCAGGCCTAGAACAATGCAACCACAGATCACTGATAACTAGAGTTGAGCGATACTTTCCGATATCCAAAAGTATCGGAATCGGAATGGTATCGCCGATACACAAAAAATATCGGCGATACCCGATACCGATACCGGAAGTCCCATGTAAATCTATGGGAACAAAATATCGAAATAAAAAAAAACCCCATTCTTGCCTTGTAGGTTAATTGTACATGAAGGAAAACAACAAAGAGTAATGTAGAATGTATTGGGGGAGGTTGAGGAGACATTAAAGGCATAGATGTTTAACCCAATCCAATGGAATAGCATTAATTTTTTTTTTTTAGGAAATACGTTCGGATTGACGAAGAAATTCACAATGTTGTTAACCTTTTTTCTATTTTGTCAAATATGTCTGTTTCACAACTTCCATGGTCTTCACCTTTTTAACTTTTCACACACTTTCTCCTTCATAATCTTCAGCAGCATCATCTTTCTCATCAAATTATTCTTCATCTTCACCTTCTTAATCTTCTAAAACTTCTTGCTATTCATCTTTTTGTTAACATTACTTATATTGTTCTTATTAAACAGTTATTATTCTTCATATTCTACTTCTTCATCTTCTTCCTATTCATCCTTTTCATCATATTCTTATTTGTGACAGACATTCCTGTACTTGTAATCTGTAAAACTCTCAATTTTCATCCTTCCGTTCTTGCTGTCACGAAAGATTTTAATTACAACAGTATTTGTCCGCGTTCAGTTTAGCCTGCAGCAGCATCAGGCATTTTCCAGGGGCACCACGAGGAGGAACGGACTCACCCCCATACACTGCTTAGTCTTCTTCTGCTTAGAATTTAGAGCATATATTTTGCTCTTCATTTTGGTCTTATACTTAATGTTCTTCTGCTTTTTGATCTTCTGCTTATTGTTCTTCTGTCTCTTGTTCTGTATCTTGTAGTTTGTCTTAACCTTCTTTGTCCTGTTGGTGATGGTACAAAAGCCAATGGAAGTAACGAGGACCAGCTGACTGTGCTGGAACCCGGAGGGTCAGCAGAAGGAAAAGAGCCAATGGCACAACCGAGGACCAGCTGACGTTACTGGGACACGGTTACTAAGCAGGAGGTACCTGTGCTCCAAAGCACTACCAAGGACCAGCAGACGTTGCTGGAACTCGGATACCGACATGGAGGCACCTAGGCCAAAGGCACTGCGGAGAACCAGCTGACGGTACTGGAACCCGGATGGGTAGCAGAAGGTACAAGAGCCAATGAAAGTAACGAGGACCAGCTGACTGTGCTGGAACCCGGAGGGTCAGCAGAAGGAAAAGAGCCAATGGCACAACCGAGGACCAGCTGACGTTACTGGGACACGGTTACTAAGCAGGAGGTACCTGTGCTCCAAAGCACTACCAAGGACCACAGACGTTGCTGGAACTCGGATACCGACATGGAGGCACCTAGGCCAAAGGCACTGCGGAGAACCAGCTGACGGTACTGGAACCCGGATGGGTAGCAGAAGGTACAAGAGCCAATGAAAGTAACGAGGACCAGCTGACTGTGCTGGAACCTGGAGGGTCAGCAGAAGGAAAAGAGCCAATGGCACAACCGAGGACCAGCTGACGTTACTGGGACACGGTTACTAAGCAGGAGGTACCTGTGCTCCAAAGCACTACCAAGGACCAGCAGACGTTGCTGGAACTCGGATACCGACATGGAGGCACCTAGGCCAAAGGCACTGCGGAGAACCAGCTGACGGTACTGGAACCCGGATGGGTAGCAGAAGGTACCCATGGAAATTAAAGTTGAGGCAGCAGGACTGTTTGCCGTTCACACAGCAGGGGAACAGCTGACATTACTGAACCCCAGTAACACAGGAGCAAGTGTAGACTGTGCTAACAGCACTTCCGAGAAACAACTGGCGGTGTTGTAGCCCAGGGATGAGAAGAGAACATGGTGGAGGCAGCAGGACTGTTTGCCGTTCACACAGCAGGGGAACAGCTGACATTACTGAACCCCAGTAACACAGGAGCAAGTGTAGACTGTGCTAACAGCACTTCCGAGAAACAACTGGCGGTGTTGTAACCCAGGGATGAGAAGAGAACAGGGTGGAGGCAGCAGGACTTTTTGCCGTTCACACAGCAGGGGAACAGCTGACATTACTGAACCCCAGTAACACAGGAGCAAGTGTAGACTGTGCTAACAGCACTTCCGAGAAACAACTGGCGGTGTTGTAACCCAGGGATGAGAAGAGAACAGGGTGGAGGCAGCAGGACTTTTTGCCGTTCACACAGCAGGGGAACAGCTGACATTACTGAACCCCAGTAACACGGGAGCAAGTGTAGACTGTGCTAACAGCACTTCCGAGAAACAACTGGCGGTGTTGTAGCCCAGGATGAGAAGAGAACATGGTGGAGGCAGCAGGACTGTTTGCCGTTCACACAGCAGGGGAACAGCTGACATTACTGAACCCCAGTAACACAGGAGCAAGTGTAGACTGTGCTAACAGCACTTCCGAGAAACAACTGGCGGTGTTGTAACCCAGGGATGAGAAGAGAACAGGGTGGAGGCAGCAGGACTTTTTGCCGTTCACACAGCAGGGGAACAGCTGACATTACTGAACCCCAGTAACACAGGAGCAAGTGTAGACTGTGCTAACAGCACTTCCGAGAAACAACTGGCGGTGTTGTAACCCAGGGATGAGAAGAGAACAGGGTGGAGGCAGCAGGACTTTTTGCCGTTCAAACAGCAGGGGAACAGCTGACATTACTGAACCCCAGTAACACAGGAGCAAGTGTAGACTGTGCTAACAGCACTTCAAGAAACAACTGGCGGTGTTGTAACCCAGGGATGAGAAGAGAACATGGTGGAGGCAGCAGGACTGTTTGCCGTTCACACAGCAGGGGAACAGCTGACATTACTGAACCCCAGTAACACAGGAGCAAGTGTAGACTGTGCTAACAGCACTTCCGAGAAACAACTGGCGGTGTTGTAGCCCAGGGATGAGAAGAGAACAGGGTGGAGGCAGCAGGACTGTTTGCCGTTCACACAGCAGGGGAACAGCTGACATTACTGAACCCCAGTAACACAGGAGCAAGTGTAGACTGTGCTAACAGCACTTCCGAGAAACAACTGGCGGTGTTGTAACCCAGGGATGAGAAGAGAATAGGGTGGAGGCAGCAGGACTTTTTGCCGTTCACACAGCAGGGGAACAGCTGACATTACTGAACCCCAGTAACACAGGAGCAAGTGTAGACTGTGCTAACAGCACTTCCGAGAAACAACTGGCGTGTTGTAACCCAGGGATGAGAAGAGAACAGGGTGGAGGCAGCAGGACTTTTTGCCGTTCACACAGCAGGGGAACAGCTGACATTACTGAACCCCAGTAACACGGGAGCAAGTGTAGACTGTGCTAACAGCACTTCCGAGAAACAACTGGCGGTGTTGTAGCCCAGGGATGAGAAGAGAAC
>JARQOD010000003.1:560068777-560176218 GCA_033576555.1 Oophaga sylvatica
GATACCACCAGCAGTGCTGAAGACAGGTTCTGAGAGAAAGCTGTCTGCCATGCATGACAAAATCTCCAAGGCATGACAGATGAGCTGCAGAGGTTGGAGAGTTGTGACGTGGAGGAAAACAAGGGCAATTTAGGTGCCATTTCTGAGGATTGTACTGTGTGTGATTTTAAGATGGAGGAAGAGGAGGAGAGGCCACTTGATGCAGCGCTTGCCATCCACTGGAGCACATGCTCTTTCTTGCCCCCATCTACAAGGCATAAAGCTGTGCAGTTGCCAAAGAAAGGGAATCAAGTAGCACATCCATTTACAGATGTCAGTTGTTTTTTTAAAAAGGATGAATGGGTGTTTGTTCAGTAACATTACCACCTAATCCATGTACATCATGAACATCAAGCCTATTCCCCTTTCACGCCGCGTCCTCACTTTTTCCAAGTCATGTTGGATATACCCTTCCCCTCTTTAACCAGCTGTTTTACAAACCTAGGCTCAATACCTTTCAGTCACCTGTCACTAAATTAAGAGTATATATTTGCTGAGATAATGTGTCTGAACTACACTATTATCAGAAAGGATTCAGGTTCTGAAATGTGGCCTGGTGTCTAGCCCACACTATTAGCACAAACTATTTAGATTCAGGAAATGTGGCCTGGTGTCTGGCCCACAGTATAAGCACAAACAATTTAGATTCTGAAATCTGGCCTGGTGTCTGGCCCACATGAGTAGCACAAAGAAATTGCTGGAAGGTCGATTTCACACTCTTTTCTGTCAGGACACCACCAACAGCGTTGAAGACACGTTCTGGGAGAACACTGGCTGCCAGGCATGACAATATCTCAAAGGCATGACATGCGTGCTCGCCCATCTGGAGAGGTTAGAGAGTTGTGACATGGAGGAAAAAAAGGGATTTGGGGTACCACTTCTGAGGATTGTACTTTGTGTGATGTTAAGGTGGAGGAAGAGGAGGAGAGGCCACTTGATGCTTCACTTGCCATTCACTGGAGCACATGCTCTCTCTGGCCCTTATCTACAAGGCATACCGCTGTGTGGCTGACAAAGAAAGGGAGTCAAGTTAGTAACAGATGTTGTCAGCTGTTTTTGGATATGACGAGTCAGTGTTTGCTCAGTAGAGCTTTCAGCAACATTACCATCTAACCCACGTACACCTTCAACACCAGGTCTATTCCCCTTCTACTACAACCTTGGTTTTTCAAGTCATTTTGGATGTACCCTTCCCCTCTTTTAACCAGATGGTTACAATCCTAGGTCCAGACCTGTCAGTCACCTGTCATTCAATTATCAGTATTTATTTGCTGAGATAATGTTTCTGAACCACACTAATATCAGAAAGGATTCAGATTCTGAAATGTGGCCTGGTGTCTGGCCCACACTATTAGCACAAACGATGTAAATGCTGGAAGTCGATTCACACAGGATCCTATCAATCTAAAATATTTGACTACTTGTAGCAGCAGGAGGAACAGCATCTCTGCACTTTTACACTGAAAAAAATGGTGCTAAAAACAACATGACAACTTTTTATATGGAGAGGGCCATGTAACTTCGGCAGCCAATGACAGAAACCCTTGTGTGTGGATGTTGTGGATGGTTTCTGCACTCTGATTGGCTGCTGGAATCTCCACAAATTAAGTAAATTAAAAAAAAATAAAAATACAGTCTGACACTACTTTGACCTTTCCTCACTCCCTCATCATACAGCACCACTATCCTAGCCAAAGTCCTAACAAAAGCATTAGGGCTCTTTCACACATTCTAATATTTCCAGTGCTGAAAAAAAACAGTACTGGAGATATCAGTGTCCATGTGTCAGTGTGTTTAACACTTGTGGCATACATGTGGCAACTGTATGCCTCATCAATATCATACGTACTGGCACCTAGAATCAGCGGTACTGTTCGTGCAGTTCCCTGGTGCCGGGTGCTGAGACAGCTTACATCACTGTCCCCTGCTCATGCTATGAGCAGCGCTAGCAAGGGAGAATGTTGAGAACTGTATTAAACTGATAACAGTGAGAGAAAGCAGCGAATGATGGGAATATTTATCAGCAGCCTCCTGCGATATAATAAAATAATTTTTAAAAAGTTGACATGGTTTCCTCTGTGTTTTTAATAACCAGCCAGGCAAAACTTGTATTGTATCCAGACCCTGGGAAGAGTAAAATGTAATACTTAACAGTACACTGTGCATGATACTGTAATCAGACACAAGACAATAGTCACCAATGCATAATAACAATTAAAAGGGATGTCTACTAAAAATAGCCATTCATGGCATTAAACATTACAGTCTTGTTGATACCTCATTTCCTGTAATTAGAAATCAAGTAGTTTTTTTCAGTGGCAGATGGGGTATGTTCTTATTTTAAAGCTCGAGGAAATCATGTGAGGTGTGGAAAAAAAGACATAATGGTCAGGTATGAAAACTGAGACCATCTAATTATAGCATGACAGTGATAAAAGTACATCTTTACGATTTTACCCAGAAATATCACATGACAATTACTCATTGCTTCCCTAAAATGCTCTCAAGCTTTTGGTGCTGTACTGTACTTATCAAAAAACTGCTGGGCTCTTATCAGAAGATATTAGGAAAGGAGAATGTTACATTTTAAGTATATTGTATATAAATTATTTATTTGCAATTTCTGACACAACAAATTATAAAACACGTTATCCAACTTTTATACCCAAATTCTTTGTTGAAGCATTTTGAAAATGATTTTTGGGACTAAAAACAAGATTATTATGCCTTCTCAATACAAGGTTAATAATTTTGAATTACAAGGTAAACTTCTTATGGTAGCTTAATTAGTCTAAAGAAAAGAAAAAGTAATGATCTTTCAAGTGTTTAGAACAGCGAATCAATTCTTGCCTCCCTGGTCACCCAATCAGTCTGGTCCTCTGGCATCTTTGGCCCAGCTGTTGTGAATACGTTGGAGGCGACTTCGGAGCTGGGGCTCCCTCCGGTGGTTGCTGAGGATAATGAACCAATTGTTGAATGGCTTTCAGCTGGGTCCGAATGGTCTGATATAAGTGACCTGAACTCCCAGCAGCCTTGCCGGTAATCAATTGTTCTTCAGGCCTTGCTTAGAGCTCAGCTTGCATTCCTGCTTTCATTCAGATAAGTGATTTGTTGTTTTTTTTCCTCTGGTTGGATTTTCCTTGCTGGTTTGCTGCCTTGCAGTAGACTTCAGCCTGGTCCACTTTTGGGGCCTGGCGCTGCATTTGTCCTCAGTTGTGTTTGCACTTTTGCTCTGTTCCAGTGTCACTTTTTATTTGCTGAATTGCTGTGTGTTACACCAGAGATCTGATTTAGGTGGTAGAGGAGTGTGATCTCAGGTTTTTTTTGTTAATCAGAAGTGTTGGTATTTTTGTCAGGGTTTTTTGGGTTGCAGTCAGAATTCTTTCCTATACTTTTCTATCTAGACAGTATTGGGCCCCAGCGTTTGCTCATTCTATTTTCTCTCTGTGTTCGTATTTTCTTCTTGTCTAACCGCCATTACATGTTTGGGGACTTCCTATTTCTTTGGGGTTCTGCTATGGGGCAGTTAGCTTTCATCTTTCTGCCTTTAGGTGTAGCTATCTCTCCAGCTGTGACGAGGCGTCTAGGATCACCGTAGGTACGCTCCACGGCTACTTCTAGTGTTGCGGTTAGTTTAGGGCCCTGCAACCCAATAGTGTCCAGCCTCTCTGGTGTATTGCTACTTTGGCTATTTTTGCTATTTCTCCTCAGTTACCGAAACATAACACCCAGCACCATGAGCACTCCTGGAACTTATTAGACCTGCGACGTCATGTCATCATGTAAAGCGTAGTCAATAGGTTTCAAGTGACTACATGGTGTCACAGAGCATAGTAAGCATAAGACTAGATAAAGGACGAGGGCAGTGAAAATTTCATATCTCATCACAACTCATGCTTGACTAATAAGAATAGAGAAATATGAATATCTTTTGTGGACAAAAATAAAAGTTTTAACAGGACCAAAAAAACATCTAAAGCGTATAAGATTTCTACACTATTCTATGTTGATAGAAGGATCAAATTGTTGGATTTGAACATGCCAATCATTTTTGTCATAGGGTAGAAAAAACACTGTCCATGCATCAGGCAGTCTACTTTCTTTCTTTTCTGTGTCCAAGTGTGCATGTTTATGAGATGGTCTGAAAAAAGCAGCTGTTTGGCTGGCAGTTATGTAAAGTGTATTTCCAGCTATAGTTAAGACCAGTAACAAACTGGACTATATGGCCCGTAACTGGGTTTCATATGTCCAGTGCAGTCAAATCCAATTAAAACTCAAACAGTAAAGCAAAAGTATTTCTTGGCTGCATCACTGGTCAATCCACCAATATTCTATTAAAATAAACTATGGTAAATTGTATAGTTTTATAAGATAATTTATTAGAACAGTGATATCTGTCTAAAACTGAGATGTGTCATTCATTATGTGTCTAGTATGGGGATATTTGTGAGGTCAAAGCACATACAGTATTGAAGATCATCCAGGCATAGGAAACAAATGGCAATGAAGGTCAATCAGGTATTAGAAAACCAGCTTACATCATGGGTTATACATAGAAGCTACAGCAAAAAGCTGAAACCTAGTAACCTCATAACTTTTCTGAGTAATTTACACGTGATTCTATTAATGTGTAAACATTTTAGAAAAAACTAACACTGAACTCTGCTTCAGTTAGAAATGAGTTAATAGTCATTTGCTGTTCACCATTTTACGAAATGCATATTTCATTAATCCAGCCTCTAGAACATCTTTGTTTAATGGTATTAAAAGGTTTGTACCACTAAAAACATTTTTTTTAAAGAGTAAATGTTTTTGGTACACCCAACAAATGTGTGGCTGAGAAAAGCCACAGGCAACCAGACATTTGAAGTATTGCATAATGGCTAATCAGTAGTCTCTCTGTTCTGACTCATAGGGACGGGGACCAAAGTGAGGTATCTCTCTATTAAGTCCTTACGCCCCAATAGGGAATATAAATGGGTTACCGTGATAAAAAAAGAAAACATTTTATTTTTTGGTGTTGGAGAATTTAATATTTGGATGTAAAAATAATAAAACCATGAAATATTCATTACTAACACACACAGAAAATAGAATTTGTAAATGACGTAGAGGAAACCATCTGAAAATGATATAGTAAAGCAGTGTTACATGATGATCACATGTGGAGTGTGGTAATACATTACTAGAAAATAAAACCACTCCTGATTTCCATGAATTTACAATCCAATACCTTATAACACCGAAACAGTGTAGAAATATCTAATTATAGTCACATTTCTTTGTACATTCCAGGACAATATCATATATACACTCACGTCATTCTTCTCCTGAGGGCATTTGTCCTATTCAACAAAATTATTTTTGCAGCCTCATGTTCTCCTCTCCTTCCTGCTCCTGACTGTCTACAAATCAGAAAACTTTATTTACAAGGGGAGGAGCTGAAGAAGGACCATAAATACAGAGCAAGAGTCTGTTGTCATCTCCAGTGACTGGTTCTTCTCTCCTGGGGAAGTGCACTGAGAAGCTTTCTGCAGCCATGAAATACCTCATCTTCCTAGCCCTAGTGGCTCTTGCACTCGCTGCTCCAGCTAAAAAGCCTGGTGAGAATACTTTCATTTATAGAATATATGAATAGATGTTTTCCTCATAGTTTGATCTGTTTACCATCAAATTGTTATCATGAAGACCCTGTTATGTCTATAGTGCCTGTAAGGAAGTGCGTGGAGGCCCCTATGACTCCTGTAGTATGGAGCCATACTACTGCCTCTATGAGGTTCTCTACAGACTTCGTTGGATGCCATTTTGTTGTGGAACAATTTTATAAGGAATCCTGTGGAAGGATAGTTGAAGCATCATGTTCCTCTATAGCAGTGTTTCTCATCTCCAGTCCTCAAGACCCACCAACAGGTCAAGTTTTCACGATATCCTTAGTATGGCTCAGGTGATAATTTCATCAATTCCATCACCTATGTAATACTAAGGAAATCCTGAAAACATGACCTGTTGGTGGGTCTTGACTCTTGAGGACTGGAGTTCAGAAACACTGCTCTATAGGATCTCAGCAAAACCAAATAGTACAGCCACATTCACAAGACCTAAAGTTTATTATTGAACTAGTAATGTTACAAATTCAACCAATTAAATAAATCTTTAGAAACAGGGTTATTCCTAGTTTTGCACTGAATTGCGATATAATTTATTGAGAGGCATTATGTTCTGATATTATTACTTATATAGAAGTTCAAGAGGGATTTCCAACTTTGTGGAAAATTAATTTTATTGCTTAAATGTATATATGTTTAGCTAAAATCATTTTTCTAATTGGTTTGCATTCAAAAATGTTCATTTTTTAACTTCTCATAACTTATGTGTTGCACCTACAAATGCAGGATACAGGGTCAACTGAGAATATATCTGTGAGCTCATTCTGACGGTACAATGGGAGCGCTTATGACTCTTTTATCTGCCATTATTGAGTTCATTTCATCTGATTAATGACCACTGAAATCATCAAAGTTGAATGTGCTGTGTGTACTTACAAAACAATGAAATATTTTTAATGAAACTGAACTGCAAAAATTACTTTTACCCTCAAATACATACAAAAAAGTAAAAAAAAACAGGTCTTAGATGAAGGTTGATCTGTTTGAAAAGAGAGACTTACAGAGGTATAATATTGCCAGCATAGAACCAGTTGTCATACAACACTACAGAGCTGTTGCAATTATACCTGGTGCCAAAACATTTGTAAGTGATACAATTATCTTTATCTTACATTATTTTCTGCAGAGGTTAATTAGAACAAAAGATTATGCAATTTTATGTTTTATATATTTAAATGTAAATTGTAAGTGTCTTTTCTATATTATTATTGTAACCTTTTCACCTATCACAGAAAAATATTTACATCATTTTTTTTGTAACAGAAAGACTCCCTGAAGGTCCTAAAAATCCACCACAAAGTGGAACTTTCCATCCATTTGACCATCCTAATGTAACAGGACAACCCCCACATCTTAACTCTTCAAGCCCACCTCATCCAGAAGATTCAAAAGATTCAGATGAACATACATTTGACCATAACAATGTAACAGGATTTGCTAACTCTTCCAAACCTCCCCATTCAGAAGATTTAGATGATGATGACCATCCAAGTCATCCTAAACCTGCAGGAGGCCCAGTACCCACTGGCAAGTCACCAGCTAAGCCTGAATCACAGGCCAAACCTGGACAGGTAAGTTGAGTAATAATTGATTGATAAGGTTTATGAAGTTCTGCTTCACGTCACTTGTCTCAACAATTGCATTTTTTCTGTGCTGTGTTGTGTATAAATATGTGATTCTTAAATTTTGTATTAGTCTTTGCCTGATGAAGAGACCTAAGTAGTCTCGAAAGCTTGCAATTTGTTACCATCTTCTCGGTTAGCCATTAAAAGGTATCAACCACTGAGGACTCTCAACTCTAATTATTTTTCTAAGGTTTATGATGGACAATCATCTCTTTGTAAATTGTACTGTTTTCTGGAAAAAGTTAGGGGTAAACAATGATGTTTTCATTACAGCTTTCAAGATGACCAACATTCATGTGTGCTTATGTTGTAATTACTACATAGCAAAACAGATTTCCCATTTAGTAGTCTTAAAATGAGGGGATCACATCTCATATAGGAACAGAAATTTCAGTCAAATTGGGTGTCTCTTTGCTTTTCAAAGAACATGAATTTCAAAGGGAATGTTCTATACCTAAATAATGGGTGATATATATTTATCTCTACTAACATCTATTTCAGGGTCCTAAACCTAGACCCAAACGACATGTGAAAGGTGCTGAGAATCATCCTACAGGAGCTACACCTGGAGATCACACATATGAAAGTGGTGCAATCAGAGCAACGCACCCAGCTAACTATGGTGGAGGCAAGCCGGGAGGACCCGAAGGCCAAAGTAAGTTTTGATTATTCTTAATCTGGGAGTTGCCAAATTTGTAATCTTTCTTTTTAATTTTTTTTAATAGTGCATCAATGTTGTAAGATATTTGCTACTTTTTTCTTAGTATCAATTCAAAGTTATTGTGCAGACACCGTGCTTACATAATTAATTTTTGAAATGTGTTGTTCATGGATAAAAGTGTGAAGAAAAAAAAAAATTCTCACCCATTCTTCTCCAAATAGCAAGGAAATACAAGGCCAATCCTGTGACCAGAGTTTGTAGATCCAACTTCAGGGAAAAAAGTTTCCAGCTTCTGGATCCAATTGCAAATAAAATTGTTCTTTTATTGTTAATCTATTAAAAAATATACACATTGCGTATAATAAAATAAATTAATACCAGGATTAAGAACGTTTGGCGTTCGAAATGCAAATGTTTCACAGAGGTCTCGACCTTTATTTCATGTAATTTGCGTATATGTTTAATGAATTAAAAATAAAATCACTAATTTATCTGCAGTTTGATCTGGAAGCTAAACCCCTTTTTTTCCTTGAATTTGAGGTTGTGGACTACTCTCTAAATGCAGGTTTCGAGAGAAAAGTTGTAGATATTGAAAGAAGTATCTTAAAATTGGAAAAAATGCACAAAAAATTAAATGGGATCAGATCTCACCTTAAAAAAGCCCTGGTGCTGCCCACCAGCTTCTGTATACATAATTGTAGCAATTGTGTGCCCTCTGCCCACTTGACTGCTGCAGTCAATCATAGATTGTTGTAGTCCCATGGGTAAATGGAGTGTAATCACTGCACTGCATTGGTTTTTTTGTTAACTTACCATCATTCCTCCCTTTTCACATTTTTTGTGCATTCTGGACACTTAAATGTCTTGACGCAACATTCACACATTCAGTATTTGTAAGTCAAAATCAGGAGTGGAACAATCAGAGAAAAAGTATAACAGAAACATGTCACCACTTCTGTATTTATCACCCACTCCTGATTTTGGCTTACAAATAGGCATAAAATACAGTCATTAAAGGGAATCTGTCACCTCATTTTTGCCCTATGAGATAGGGCCACCGCCATCAGGGGCTTATCTACAGCATTCTGTATTGCTGCAGATAAGCCCCCGATGTCACCTGAAAGTGAAGAAAAACGAGTTATATTATACTCACCCAAGGGCGGTCCGCCGTCAGGTCAGTCCGATGGGCATCGTGGTCCTGTCCGGGGCCTGCCATCTTGTAGCGAAGCCGGCCTCTTCTTTCGATCCCGTCGCGGCTCCTGTGCAGGCGCACTGCTCTGTCCTGGTGAGGGCAAAACAGAGTACTACTAGTGCGCAAGCGGCGGACCTCTCTGACCTTTCCCGGCGCCTGCACACTGCAGTACACTGCTCTGCCTTCACTGAGGGCAGAGCAGTGCACCTGCACAGGAGCTGCGACGGGACGGAAAGAAGAGGCCGGCTTCGCTACAAGAAGGGAGGCCCCGGAACGGACCACGACGCCCATCGGACCAGACCGGACGGCGGACCGCCCCTGGGTGAGTATAATATAACTCGTTTTTCTTCACTTTCAGGTTACATCTGGGGCTTATCTACAGTATTACAAAATGCTGTAGATAAGCCCCTGATGGCGGTGGTCCTATCTCATAGGGCAAAACTGGGGTGATAGATTCCCTTTAATACGACAATAAATAATAAATAAATATAGCTAATAAAAGGCTTAAATAAATACCTTTAAAAAATACAAAATCATTTAATAATGATTTAATAAAGACACCTCAAAGAATATAAAAAACTGCTTTTTATAGATTTATGCATGAGGCAATGAATAAATAATCTATTTGATCCTAAAGGTCAAAAATCCTAAAGTAGAGATCCTAAAATAATATTCAATTAAGGTACATTAAAACTAATGGAGGAAATTTGTATTAAGATAGACTTATAAGGATTATCACAGGATTTAATCTTGTTGCAAATTCAGAGAAATTTCCTAACTTGTTAATGAGTAATTTTAGTAAAATTTTAGATGTCCAGACTTTTCTAACAATTCTTTTGTATATTATTATGTTTTGCAGGAGGCTGAGAAAAACGACTTCAGCATTTCTGATGGTTTAAAATGTCTCTTTAAATGGATTAGTAATTGTTAGCAAAGCAAGAAAATAAAAAAAAATATATAAAAAAGGTTTCCATGAAGTTTTATTTCTTTAATGAAATTTGTATGAGGTTGGAGAATTTTGCATTAATCCCAATATAGAAATGAATTAAAAAGGCCCGACTGCAAAAATAAACATAAGTTGTTAGCAGGTATGATACAGTTTTAGTAAAAAGAAGTCATGTTTTTCTAATCTATACAATCCATTTAGAATGGTAAACTACCAGGCTTAGAACGATGCAGCCACAGATCAATGATAACAATAATTTCTCTTTTTTGAAGTCTATGAGAGTTAAGTTTCCATAACTCCCACATGGTTCAATTCCATTGCTGAGGCATTTTAAAATGCAATCTGTAGTAGCATCAAACACCCCCCTTCCAAATTGCATATGTGGGCATGCAGATTTTTGAAAAGTAAATCCATCCTCACCTTTACATCTTATATCTGTTGCTGCATTTTTGAGTAATCAGAGTATTAACTCAAATACAAATGAGATACCATGGATACTTAACCTACTTCAATGCCCCACACATAGTGTAAGTGACATAGCAAATCATAAGAACTATACTACATTTCTACTTGAAGACATTTGCTAAATTTGCTTATTATTACACCTACTACATATTGTGATAGGTTCTTGGAGATGAGGATACCCATTTAAGTGTACTGGGCATAATAGAGCAAATCTCCATCCTCTGCCTCCCAGATTGTTTCCTGCATAGCATCAGCCTTTTTATCAGACTGATATCACATATACATGGAGCTATCAAACATGCTAAATACACTGTGTTCCAAATTATTATGCAAATAATATTTTCTCAGATTTTCCCAAATTACCTATATGAATTGCAGTCATTGTAATTTTCCATTCAAATAACTATTAGAGTACAATTGAAAGGTTTTTGTAAAACTGCCTATGATAACAGTATATTTTTTTAAAAATAAAACACTCAAACTGCACTCAAAATGCATGTTCCAAATTATTATGCACAGCAGAGTTTTCAACCTTTTCATTTTAATAAAGAACAAAAAAATGGTCATTTTTGAAATTATAAGCATTATCAGTTTATTACAAACTGAAATCAAACAGTTTTCAACTCAAAACTTTATTCTAGGTGATGTTACATTTGCACATAGGACCCCTTGTTTGAAAGGAGCTTCTGAACTCTCTCGTCCATTGAATTTGTCAGGTTTTGGATGGTTTCTGCTTCAGTTGTTTTTCATGAGGACAGAATACCCTCCCAGAGCTGTTGCTTAGATGTGAACTGCCTCCGCCATCATAGACACTCCTTTTAATGATGCTCCAGAGGTTCTCAATGGGATTGAGGTCAGGGGAGCATGGGGGCCACACCATAAGTTTCTCCCCTTTTATGCCCATAGCAGCCAGAGATGCAGATGTGTTATGTGCAGCATGAGACGGTGCATTATCATGCTGAAAATGATCTTGCTGCGGAATGCACGTTCTTCTTCTTGAACCATGGCAGGAAGTGCTGTTTGAGAAACTCAACATACACTATGGAGTTAATCTTTACCCCTTCAGGGATCCTAAAGGGGCCGACAATCTCTCTCCCCATGATTCCTGCCCAAAACATTACTCCACCTCCTCCTTGTTGGCGCCGTAGCCGTGTTTGCATGGGGTGTCCATCAACCAGCCATCCTCCACTCCATCCATCTGGACCATTGAGCGTTGCACGGCACTCATCGGTGAAGAAAACAGTTTTGAAGTCAATGTTCATGTATTGTTTGGCCCACTGGAGCCGTTTCTGCTTGTGTGCAGTGGATAGAGGAGGTTGACAGGATGGCTTACGCACAGCTGCAAACCTCTGAAGGACCCTGCATCTTGTTGTTCGGGGGACGTTGGAGGCACCAGCAGCTTCAAAAACTGGTCTGCTGCTATGACAAGGCTTTTTTGCCGCTGCTCTTTCAACCTGACGTAATTGCCTGTGGAAAAGAGTCCTCAATTTTCCCTTATCAGCACGCACATGTGTGTACTGTGAATCAGTTACATATTTCTTGATTGTGCGATGATCACGATGAAGTGTCTTGGCAATGTTGATTGTAATCATGCCTTGACCTAAACACTTCACAATTTGTTGCTTCTCAGCAGCCAACACATCCTTTTTCTTTCCCATTTTGGCAGAAAATGTAGGCTGCTTAATAATGTGGGACAGCCTTCTTAAGTAGTCTTGCCTTTCCTTGAGCACACCTGCCAAACTAATTAGCACAGGTGTCTGCAATTGCTTACAGTGATATAAAGAGCCCTGACACACATCACCATCAATGAGTTTAACTGACAAACAAAAAAATTCTTACATTATCACTCCTAAACAATTTTTGCATAATAATTTGGAACACAGTGTATTCTAGTAACAGAATACAAGGCTAGTTAAGTGCCTTGTCTCATTTATAGCACTTAACACTTCATTTGCTTGTGAACGAAAACACAGATTTCTCAGGAATGCAGCAACAGAAAGAAGATGTAAAGGTGTTTATGAATTTACATTTCAAAAACCTGCATGTTCATGTCTGTGGTTTGGGCAGAGGTAGGGTTGAATGTTATCACATAGAGATGAGCAGGATTGAGTTCGAGTTTGAGGGAATTCAAACATTTTGAGATTTGATTTGCGGTTTAGAAAAAAATAAAAAATATTTGCCTGCCACCATTTCTCACACTGCTGAAGCTTCAGAGAGTGTGCTAACGTAACAATTTATGGATTATGGTCAGTACATAGGCATCAGATGCAGTATCACTGATTCTCAGTAGAGCACAGTTTGTACTCCAGTTATTTTCTGTCTTTTATACTAAAATAGTCCTCTCTCTCTCTCTTTTTCGCATGTGGAGTGTAAAATCCAATGGTCAGCAGGATCCTCTCTCTAGTGTAGAGTGTAAGCTCTTATGTTCAACAGTGTTCTCTCTCTCTTACAGTGTCCTCTGTTGTGTTTCGGTAGCTGAGGAGGACAGGAACAACAGCAGGGCAGCAGAACACCTGAGATGTTGGTAACTGATGGGTTGCAGATTCCTAAACTAACGACACAACTAGAGGTAGCCGTGGAGCGTTCCTACGTTGATCCTAGACGCCTCGTCACAGCCTAGAGAAAAACTACACCTAAAGGCAGAAAGATGAAAGCTATCTGCCCCGGAGCAGATCCCCAAAGAAAATAGGAGGCCCCAAACATATAATGGCGGTTAGACAAGATGAAAACACAAACATAGGCAGAAAATAGATTGAGCAAACGCTGGGGACACAAGCTGACTAAATAGGATAGTAAAGGAGAGATTACTTTCTGCAACCCAGAAAACCCTACAAAAATCCCAAAATTCTGATTACAAAAATACTGAGATCACACGATCTCGCCACCAGCTAAATCAGATCTCAGTGTCAACAAAACCAAGCTGCAGCCGCTGAAAAAACAGGAAAAAGCAAATGAGCAAATAACAGTGACTGCAGATAAACTGTGAGGAGCTCAGGCCCCAGGAGGGGACCTGGCTGACCTCCACAAAAGTGCAGAAAACAATGCAAAAATAAAGCACAAAAAGAAAAGCAAAAAATATCTTATCTGAAAGCAAGAGATGCAGGCAAGACTCCAGCAAACTTCCAAATGAACCAGGAACCACAATTGAGACAAGAACAATTGATCACCGGCAACCATCATGGGAGGGAACCTCCCTTATTTTTGTAGGGTTTTCTGGGTTGCAGAAAGTAATCTCTCCTTTCCTATCCTATTTAGTCAGCTTGTGGCCCCAGCGTTTGCTCAATCTATTTTCTGCCTATGTTTGTGTTTTCATCTTGTCTAACCGCCATTATATGTTTGGGGGCTTCCTATTTTCTTTGGGGATCTGCTCCGGGGCAGATAGCTTTCATCTTTCTGCCTTTAGGTGTAGTTATCTCTTAGGCTGTGACGAGGCATCTAGGATCAACGTAGAAACGCTCCACGGCTACCTTTAGTTGTGTCGCTAGTGTAGGAATCTGCAACCAATCAGTTACCAACATCTCAGGTGTTCTGCTGCCCTGCTGTTGTTCTTGTCCTCCTCAGCTACCGAAACACAACAGTATCACCTGCCACCATCATGGGAGGGAACCTCCCTTATATCAGACCAGTCAGTGAACCCAGATTGCCATTCTTCGCTGAAAGGTTCAGCACTGTCTGTAACCACCAGAGGGAGCCTCTGCTCAGAAACCATCTCTAGCACATTCATAACAGTACCCCCCCCATGAGGAGGGGTCACCGAACCCTCACTTGTGCAACCATGATGAGCTCGGTGATAGGCACGGATCAGTCTCCTAGCATGGATGTCCGAAGCAAACACCCAAAAATTGTCCTCCTGACCATAACCTCTCCACTTAACCAAATACTGGAGTTTCTGTCTAGAAAAACGAGAATCCAATATTTTCTCAACCACATACTCGAGATTGCCCTCAACCAAAACAGGATCAGGAGGCGCAGCCATAGGAACCACTGGCTCGACAAACCTCTTCAATAAGGACTTGTGGAACACGTCATGGATCTTAAATGTCCCTGGAAGAAGCAAACGGAAGGAAACAGGATTAAGAATCTCCATGATCATATAAGGTCCAAAGAACCTGGGCTTAAACTTTGGAGATGCAACCCTCATAGGGATATTTCTTGAGGACAACCAAACCAAGTCTCCCACTTTAAACCGAGGACCATCAGTCCTATGCCGGTTGGCAAACCGTTGGGCCTTCTCCTGAGAGAGAGACAACCTCTCCACTACCTGGTCCCAAATCTGCTGCATTCGCTCCACAACAAAGTCAACACCCGGACAGACAGAAGCCTCAGCCTGTCCCGAAGAAAATCGAAGGGTGAAACCCAAAATTGCAGAAAAATGGAGACATCAAGGTGGCAGAGCTAGCCCTATTATTAAGAGCAAACTCAGCCAAAGGCAAAAAAGAGAACCAGTCATCTTGATCAGCAGACACAAAACATCTCAAATAAGTCTCCAAGGTCTGGTTTGTTCTCTCGGTTTGTCCATTGGTCTGAGGATGAAAAGCAGAGGAGAAAGATAATTGAACACCAAGTTTAGAACAAAATGTCCTCCAAAATCTGGAAACAAACTGGACTCCTCTGTCAGACACAATGTTCTCCGGAATGCCATGTAACCGAACCACGTGCTGAAGGAACAAAGGCACCAATTGGGAGGAGGAAGGCAACTTAGGTAATGGCACAAGATGTATCATCTTGGAAAACCAATCACAGATTACCCAGATAACGGTCATTCTCTGAGAAACAGGGAGGTCGGAAATAAAATCCATAGAGATATGAATCCATGGCCTCTTGGGCACAGGTAATGGCATTAACAAACCACTAGAGCGAGAGCAAGGCTTGGAGCGAGAGCAAGTCCCACAGGACTGCACAAATTCCCTGATGTCACGAGACAAAGTAGGCCACCAAAAGGACCAACTCACCAAGTCTCTGGTTCCAAGAATCCTGGGATGACCAGCCAACGCAGAACAATGAATCTCAGACATCACACTCTTCTTCCACTGGTCTGGGACAAACAATTTCCCAATAGGGCAGCGGTCAGGTTTATCCTCCTGACACCCTTCCAGAGCCAGTCTCAAATTGGGCGAGATGGCGGAAAGAACTACACCCTCTTTCAAAATAACAGTAGGATCAGATAACTCAGAAGAGTCCGCAAAGAAACTCCTCGAGAGGGCATCCGCCTTAACATACTTTGTGCCAGGAAGAAAAGAAACCACATAATTAAAACGTGTAAAAAACAAGGCCCACCTGGCCTGTCTAGGATTAAGTCGCTTGGCTGATTCGAGATAAACCAGATTCTTATGGTCCGTGAGGACCACCACCTGATGTTTGGCTCCTTCCAGCCAATGTCTCCACTCTTCCAAGGCCCACTTGCCCATTTTGCATTTATTGTATTGGATTTTTCGGGGTGCAGCGAAGCCCAAGCACGTTTGGTCTCGCCTGAGGGGTGTTCACACTGGTGCGCATTGAGAGTGTACTGGCCAGCCCGCCTAATCGAAGAGTAGGGGCGTGACTTATAGGCTGTGAACCGGACACTATGCAGTATCTTTGTGTGAACAGCACCCTATGTGGGCCTTTATTGTGCAATTGCATACTGGGCAGTCCCCCCCTCCCTATATGGGTATGTGGAGAGTGGCTGTTTCATCTGGTATTTTGCACCTGTGCTGCTAACATCTTTGCTTCATGGGCTAGCTGCACCCTGCAGTTCTGAGATCTGGGTAGGTGGGTGTTGATGTTTTTTTTTTTTTCTGCTGTTTATGTTGAATTCTTGGAGGCCTTGAGTCTCCTTTAGTGGCTTTGCTGGATAGTGTAGTGTAGGACTTGTAAGCGTGGGGACCTTTGGCGCAGGTTACAAGCTTACGTATTTTTGGCCAAAAATATCAACTAATACCCCACTATTTTTGCATTTATTGTATTGGATTTTTCGGGGTGCAGCGAAGCCCAAGCACGTTTGGTCTCGCCTGAGGGGTGTTCACACTGGTGCGCATTGAGAGTGTACTGGCCAGCCCGCCTAATCGAAGAGTAGGGGCGTGACTAATAGGCTGTGAACCGGAAACTATGCAGTATCTTTGTGTGAACAGCACCCTATGTGGCCTTTATTGTGCAATTGCATACTGGGCAGTCACCCCCTCCCTATATGGGTATGTGGAGAGTGGCTGTTTCATCTGGTATTTTGCACCTGTGCTGCTAACATCTTTGCTTCATGGGCTAGCTGCACCCTGCAGTTCTGAGATCTGGGTAGGTGGGTGTTGATGTTTTTTTTTTTTTTTTTCTGCTGTTTATGTTGAATTTCTTGGAGGCCTTGAGTCTCCTTTAGTGGCTTTGCTGGATAGTGTAGTGTAGGACTTGTAAGCGTGGGGACCTTTGGCGCAGGTTACAAGCTTACGTATTTTTGGCCAAAAATATCAACTAATACCCCACTATTTTTGCATTTATTGTATTGGATTTTTCGGGTGCAGCGAAGCCCAAGCACATTTGGTCTCGCCTGAGGGGTGTTCACACTGGTGCGCATTGAGAGTGTACTGGCTAGCCCGCCTAATCGAAGAGTAGGGGCGTGACTAATAGGCTGTGAACCGGACACTATGCAGTATCTTTGTGTGAACAGCACCCTATGTGGGCCTTTATTGTGCAATTGCATACTGGGCAGTCACCCCCTCCATATATGGGTATGTGGAGAGTGGCTGTTTCATCTGGTATTTTGCACCTGTGCTGCTAACATCTTTGCTTCATGGGCTAGCTGCACCCTGCAGTTCTGAGATCTGGGTAGGTGGATGTTTTTTTTTTTTTTTTTTCTGCTGTTTATGTCAGATTATACAGCACCAGAAATTTGCAACTCTCCTGATGATCTGGTTCAGCCCTCATTATCACCTGAGTAGAAAACTGGGGTTTATTCTCCGCCAAAGGGGTAGAATCAATGCCCAGTAGAGGAATAGACTTCCGCAGGGGTATCACGGGAAACCCACAACTTTTGGCAAAGTCAAAATCCATCAGGTTAATAGCTGCTCCTGAATCAACAAATTCCTGAGCAGAAAATGTGGACAGGGAGCAAATCAGGGTAACAGTCAACAGAAATTTAGTCTGAACACTACCCAAGACAACTGAGCGTGCAAAACATCTTCCCCGCTTAGGGCAGACGGAAATAGCATGAGAGGCGTCACCACAGTAGAAACATAACCCATTGCGCTTTCGAAACTCATGACGCTGTGCCCCAGAAGTCACTCTATCACACTGCATGGGCTCAGAAGCTGGCTCACAAGGCAACACTATCTCACGCATACCTCTGCGCTCACGCAAACGTCTGTCAATTTGAATAGCCAATGACATAGAATCATTGAGACCAGGGGAACAGGGAATCCCACCATAACTTCCTTTACATTCTCTGACAGCCCCTTCCGAAAAAGGGCTGCCAAAGCATCATCATTCCATTTGGTCAGGACTGCCCACTTTCGGAATTTCTGACAGTACAACTCAGAATCTTCAAGACCCTGATTTAATGCCAACAAGGTTTTTCAGCTTGATCAGTGCCATTAGGTTCATCGTACAATAACCCCAGAGCCAGAAAAAATGCATCAATATCATTCAAAACAGGATCCCCAGGTGTCAGGGAAAAAGCCCAATCCTGAGGATCGCCGCACAGAAGAGAGATGACAATTTGAACCTGCTGTGCTACGTTCCCTGAGGACTTAGGCTTTAAGGCAAAAAACAACTTAGTTATTTTTGAAATTCAGAAATTTAGCCCGATCCCCCAAAAACAAATCCGGCATGGGAATCCTAGGTTCCACAACCGGCAACCCAGCAAGATAGGCAACAATACTCCGAACCTCAGTGGCAAGCTGATCCACATGGCCAGACAACTGTGCAAGCTCCATTGAGAGAAAAACAATCCTCCTCAGCACCCAGAGAAAAAGAGGGAAAAAATGCAACAAACAGAAAAAAAAAATCTCTGACAACTCTGACAACTTTTTTTTTTTTTCTTTCCACACTATTTTTCCCTTCTGTGAGTACCATATAATTTTCAGTTTTGGCCGGTGATACTGTTGTGTTTTGGTAGCTGAGGAGAATAAGCAAAAACGGCAATATACCAGAGAGGCTGGAACCTATTGGATTGCAGTAACCTGAACTAACCACACAACTAGAGGTAGCCGTGGAGCGTTCCTACGCTGATCCTAGACGTCTCGTCACAGCCTGAGAGTTAACTACACATAAAGGCAGAAAGATGAAAGCTATCTGCCCCGTAGCAGATCCCCAAAGAAAATAGGAAGCCCCCAAACATGTAATGGCGGTTAGACAAGAAGAAGCACGGACACATACAGAAAATAGAATGAGCAAACACTGGGGCCCAATCTGTTTACACAGAAAAATACAGGAAAGGATACTCACTGCAATCCAAAAAAAACCCTAAAAAATACCAACTCTTCTGATTGCAAAAACACCTGAGATCACACGATCTCTACCACCTACATCAGATCTCTGGTGTAACAAAACTAAGCCGCAGCCACTTAAAAAACAGGAAAAAGCAAATGAACAAATTACAGTGGCTTCAGATAAACTGAGAGGAGCACAAGCCCCCCGGAGGGGACCTGGCTGACCTCCACAGAAGTGCAGGGAACAATGCAAAAAGCAAGCACAAAAATAAAAACAGAAAATATCTTATCTGATAGCAGAAGATGCAGGCAAGACTCAGCAAACTTCCAAATGAACCTGGAACCACAATTGAGACAAGAACAATTGATCACCGGCAACCATCATGGGAGGGAACCTCCCTTATATAAGACCAGTCAGAGATCCCAGATTGCCATTTCTCGCTGAAAGGTTCAGTACTGTCTGTAACCACCAGAGGGAGGCTCTGCTCAGAAACCATCTCTAGGACATTCATAACAGTCGTGCATGTGACAGAGATACCAGACTTGGAATTATCCAGGCTGCATTTTTTTTTTAAACAGAAAGCGTGTGAATAACTAGGCTAAGACATGGGAAAAAGATTTCAATGGAGTGCAAAAAATGCCCCAATTTTTTCCCTACAGTTAGGTGCTGCATGTGACAGAAATAATAGACTTGAAATTATTGGGCCTGTAATTTTTTTTAAACAGCAAAAGAGTGTGAAAAACTAGGCTAAGACACAACAAAAATAAAGTTCAATGGAGCACAAAAAATGCCCCAATTTTTCCCCACAGATAGGTGATGCGTGTGACAGAGATACCAGACTTGAAATTATCTGGCCTGGATTTTTTTTTAAGCAGCAAAAGAGTGTGAATAACTAAGCTAAGACACAGCAAAAACAGTTCAATGGAGCACAAGAAATGCCCCAGTTTTTTCCCCACAGATGTATGTGATGGAGATACCAGACTTGAAATTACTCCGGGGGGCCGCCGGAAGGTGAGATCAATATTTTTTATTTTAATTCTATTTTTAACAGGAATATGGTACCCAGGGCTTGGAGGAGAGACTGCTCTCCTCCAGACCCTGGGTACCAACCGCACATGAAGAGCTCACTTCACGCATGGTGGGCATAAACACATGCGTAAAGTGAGCGTTTCAATGCAATCCTATGGCGGCGTAATCGCCACGATTACGCCAAAAGAATGGACATGCTGCTTATTTTTACGCAAAGCGATTACGCTCCGCAAAAATACGCAGCATGTGTACAACAATGCGTAATCCCATAGGATTGCATGGTATGCTTTTTGTAACCGTTTTTTAAGCGATTACAAAGCTGCAAAACGCTTAAACACTACGTGTGCACATAGCCTTATCCTTCTCTGTTCTCTGGAGGGGGCAGGGGGCCAGGACGCTGCTCATCAGGATTTATAGCTGATGAATAGGCTCACCTTCTAGAGACATTATGTCACATAACCCAACCCACCTCCTCCCCAACCTCACCACCACTATTATTCCATCCCTAACCCACCTCTTCAACCTATCACTAACTTCCGGTACCTTCCCTTCTGCTTTCAAGCATGCCACAATCACGCCTATCCTTAAAAAGCCAACCCTCGACCCAACCGCTATGTCCAGCTATCGCCCAATATCGCTGCTCCCATTCGCTTCCAAACTCCTGGAGCTGCATGTCCACGCTGAGCTTTCCTACCACTTCTCTTCTAACTTGCTCTTTGACACTCTACAATCTGGTTTCCGCCCCCATCACTCCACTCAGACAGCCCTGACCAAAATTACTAATGACCTACTTACAGCCAAAGCAAACGGACAATACTCTATACTCCTGCTTCTTGACCTGTCCTCTGCTTTTGACACAGTTGACCACTGCCTTCTACTACAGATTCTTTCCTCCTTTGGCATCAAAGACCTCGCCCTATCTTGGATCTCCTCATACCTTTCCAACCGCACATTCAGCGTCTCCCACTCCCACACTACCTCCTCGTCCCACCCTCTCTCTGTTGGAGTTCCCCAAGGCTCTGTTCTAGGACCCCTACTCTTCTCAATCTATACACTTGGCCTGGGGCAACTCATAAAGTCCCACGGATTCCAGTACCACCTTTACGCTGATGACACTCAGATCTACCTCTCTGGCCCAGACATCACTTCTCTGCTATCCAGAATCCCGGAGTGTCTATCAGCCATATCCTCCTTCTTCTCCTCCCGCTTCCTCAAACTCAATGTGGACAAATCTGAACTCATAATCTTTCCCCCATCCCACAGATCTTCCTTACCTGACCTATCTACCACAATTAACGACATCACGCTTTCCCCCGTACCAGAAGTCCGCTGCCTCGGAGTAACCCTTGACTCTGCCCTGTCCTTCAAACCGCACATCCAAGCTCTTTCTACCTCCTGTCGCCTTCAGCTCAAAAATATTTCAAGAATCCGTCCTTTCCTCAACCCTCAATCTACTAAAATGATTGTGCACGCCCTCATCATCTCCCGCCTCGACTACTGCAACACCCTTTTCTCTGGCCTCCCTGCTAACACCCTCGCACCTCTCCAGTCCATCCTTAACTCTGCTGCACGACTAATTCACCTCTCTCCTCGCTACTCCTCCGCTTCTCCCCTCTGCAAATCTCTTCACTGGCTCCCATTCCCTCAGCGTATCCAGTTCAAATTACTAATACTGACCTACAAGGCCATCTCATAATCTGTCTCCTCCATATATCTCTGAACTAATCTCCCGATATCTTCCCTCACGTAATCTCCGATCCTCCCAAGACATCCTTCTCTCCTCCACACTTATTCGCTCCTCACCCAACCGCCTCCAAGACTTCTCCCGAATATCCCCCATCCTCTGGAATTCTTTGCCCCAACACATCCGACTATCAAACTCATTCAGATCCTTCAGACGGAACCTGAAAACCCATCTCTTCAGGAAAGCCTACAGCTTGCAATGACCCTGCTGCCTCCTCACCACTACCGGAGTTATTGCCTCAACCAACACCGGAACTGCTGCAACCCCCCGACCTACTGTCTCCTGCCTCACAATCCTGTAGAATGTAAGCCCGAAAGGGCAGGGTCCTCTCCCCTCTGTATCAGTCTGTCATTGTTAGTTTGTTTACTGTAAGTGATACCTGTAATTTGTATGTAACCCCTTCTCATGTACAGCACCATGGAATCAATGGTGCTATAGAAATAATTATTAATAATAATAATAATAATAATAACATAACCCAACACACACACACATATATATATATATATATATATATATATATATATATATATATCACAAACACAGTATGTGTAAAAGTATGCAAAAATTCCACAGTATTATTCTAGGTTCACATTGCGTTAGGGCAGCCCACTCAACGCATGTGTTAAACGGACTGCGCTAACGCAACTGCCTTTTTGTGATCGTGTTATGAGATTGCACTAGCGCAGATGATCCATTTGTGCTAGCAGTGACGGACCCTTGGACACGGTCTGCAGCGTTCGAGGGTCTGTCACTGCTAGCACAAATGGAGCACACAGCATGACGGCACATCGCTAGCGCATGCCGATTATGACATGCGTTAGCGATGCGCTAGGTTATGGCAGTCTATGGGTGCGTTAATGGATGCGTTACATCGTGTTAATACCGCGTTGTAATGCAATCCATTAGACAGACTGCCATAACGCAATGTGAACCCAGCCTTACAGAAAAGTAATTGAGGCCGGAATCCAGCATGAGAGGCTGAGAAAAGATCTGCAGGGGAATAAAGGGTCTTAGGCCTCGCTCACACAAGCGTGTAACACGGCTGAGTGCTGTGTGATGTTTTATTGGATAACACTCGGCACAGTGTTATTCTATGGGGCAGCACAGATCTGTGATTTTTTTCTACAGACCGAATTCGTCTGTGGAAAAATAATCTGCAGCACGCTGAGTGTGGCTCTGGAATTCGGATCACACTGACCCATTGAAATCTATGGATGCGTAGGAAACATCAGGCTGCACTCAGCTGTCAGTAGTATAGGACCCCAGTATTCGTCAAACTCAAATCTGACAGGTTGACACGCCCCCTATCATTTAATCCGTCTCCCTGTCAGGTTGATACAGGTCGTCATGTCCCCTGGCTGAACTTTGCTCAGGCTGGGAAATCTGGTCTGCTGGATTTGTGAATTTCATTAAGGACCCAGTAAATGTAAAGCTATTTTCTAGCAGAGTCTGTAGTACAGACTCCAGTATATAAGAATTTTTAGTGAAATACAGACTCTTAGTGAAATACAGGCACCAGATCAAAGACTTGTTTACATCCATATGAGGAGCTATATTAAAAAAGCAACGATTATTCTATAGTACCTGGGTAGATGCTTTTAAGGACCCAGTAAATGTATAAGGAGTTCTAGTTAAATACAGACTTCTGTATATAACTAGTATATAATGATTTTTAGTGAATTAAAGAGTGAATCTTGATCTTTTTTGTGGTGAGAAACTTTTAAGGACCCAGTAAATGCATGTAAAACACTATTGTGGTGGAATTTGGAATTATGACGCTCAACTTATAGTTTTATTCAGTATATATATTTTTAGCTTGGCAGTAGGGACCCCAGTATTCGTCAAACTCAAATCTGACAGGTCGACACGCCCCCTATCATTTAATCCGTCTCCCTGTCAGGTTGATACAGGTCGTCATGTCCCCTGGCTGAACTTTGCTCAGGCTGGGAAATCTGGTCTGCTGGATTTGTGAATTTCATTAAGGACCCAGTAAATGTAAAGCTATTTTCTAGCAGAGTCTGTAGTACAGACTCCAGTATATAAGAATTTTTAGTGAAATACAGACTCTTAGTGAAATACAGGCACCAGATCAAAGACTTGTTTACATCCATATGAGGAGCTATATTAAAAAAGCAACGATTATTCTATAGTACCTGGGTAGATGCTTTTAAGGACCCAGTAAATGTATAAGGAGTTCTAGTTAAATACAGACTTCTGTATATAACTAGTATATAATGATTTTTAGTGAATTAAAGAGTGAATCTTGATCTTTTTTGTGGTGAGAAACTTTTAAGGACCCAGTAAATGCATGTAAAACACTATTGTGGTGGAATTTGGAATTATGACGCTCAACTTATAGTTTTATTCAGTATATATATTTTAGCTTGGCAGTTTTGTTTACATCCATATGAGGAGCTATATTAAAAAAAGCAACGATTATTCTATAGTACCTGGGTAGCTGCTTTTAAGGACCCAGTAAATGTATAAGGAGTTCTAGTTAAATACAGACTTCTGTATATAACTAGTATATAATGATTTTTAGTGAATTAAAGAGTGAATCTTGATCTTTTTTGTGGTGAGAAACTTTTAAGGACCCAGTAAATGCATGTAAAACACTATTGTGGTGGAATTTGGAATTATGACGCTCAACTTATAGTTTTATTCAGTATATATATTTTTAGCTTGGCAGTTTTGTTTACATCCATATGAGGAGCTATATTAAAAAAAGCAACGATTATTCTATAGTACCTGGGTAGATGCTTTTAAGGACCCAGTAAATGTATAAGGAGTTCTAGTTAAATACAGACTTCTGTATATAACTAGTATATAATGATTTTTAGTGAATTAAAGAGTGAATCTTGATCTTTTTTGTGGTGAGAAACTTTTAAGGACCCAGTAAATGCATGTAAAACACTATTGTTGTGGAGTTTGGAATTATGACGCTCAACTTATAGTTTTATTCAGTATATATATTTTTAGCTTGGCAGTGTATCTACACTTATACCAGGGCTGGGAAGAATGTACTTTTGTTACAGATCGGTAAGCTATTACTACATGGTACATAGATATACATCTTTACTGGCACATAGAAATGTAGTACAACAGTGTTGACATGAATTGTCAGAATGAGTGAAGGTCGATGCTACGGTAATTCAGGCAAACAGTAAATAGTATTGCATTGTGTATAGTCAGTGAGATCTTTTAAAACCAACACATTTATGTGTATTCTGATAGCAGTGCCCATAGAATGAGTGAAGGTCGAATGACCTGTAAGTACAATGAGAGAAGGTCGCATGCATTCAAGAATTCATTTGTCTCTATTTACCTGTAAATGTGTGTAAAGGGGAAAGTCATGGCGAGATTGAAATAAATTGAAAAAGGAAGCTTTTGCAGTATAAAATACAAATTTTATAAAGGTCTAAAATACATTATCATGGATAAAAATCCAAAAAGAGTAGGATATACAGCATGCAGAAAAAATAACCAAAGTGTTGACATGAAGTTACAGCTCAAAGACATATACATTATCATGAATAAAAATCCAAAAGAGTGGGATATACAGCATGCAGAAAAATAGCCAAATGCAGACAGGTATGAACTACATTCAAATCAATATATAATAGTGCACATCTCCATATCTTATATGTTATAACGATAATAGACTAATCCGTGGCTAAACAATAATAACCTACATATATTTGTCCATATATATGCAGTCTATGTAACTCACAATATCCCCCAATAGGCAGACATATATGCACTATATATAGGATTATAAGTATCTCAATGAAGCATGTATATCAATAAAGTAACTTCCCCATCACAGATGCTAATATAATGATGTTAGCATGCAAGTGCAGGGCTCACAATACATACTGTGCGTGCATATGAAGTCAATTAGCACATCCATATGAGGAGCTATATTAAAAAGCAGTTGTGTATAGTTGGCCAATCAAATATTAGTTATGCGTTAGCTATCAGTGTCAACCATAGCAGCTCTCATGATGCTAGCTAATCACAGATGCTAATATAATGATGTTAGCATGCAAGTGCAGGGCTCACAATACATACTGTGCGTGCATATGAAGTCAATTAGCACATCCATATGAGGAGCTATATTAAAAAAGCAGTTGTGTATAGTTGGCCAATCAAATATTAGTTATGCGTTCACTACCACTGTCAACCATAGCAGCTCTCATGATGCTAGCTATTCTGATCAGCTTATCATATCAACCATGAAGCCTCTTTTAACCCTTCACAATAATGTACAGAGGAGTTTTTATGTTTTAATACTGATAGACATATTGTGAACGGACATATAGGGTCCATGTGAGATACCATATTTTTCAAATATTAGTTAAGCGTATATTTCAACATTTTGCTCCTTCACAGATTTATTTTACATTATTTTTTTATTTTGCTTAAGGATCGTGTACAGAGGAGTTTTTATGTTTTAATACTGATAGACATATTGTGAACGACATATAGGGTCCATGTGAGACATGTCTGGACAAGTCCGGGCATGTCTGGGCATGCCTGGACAAGTCCTGGTCACGGGACAGCCGTGGAAAAAACAATACTGAAATTCAAAAACTATGTGCTGGCCGTTAACACGCGCACAGTCATCTAGAAAATATTGAGCGAGTTGCTTCACAAACCCTCTCAAGGCATGTTGAATGTTAACGTTCCCGCTATGAGCTACACACATGACCAACTGTATAGCCTGGGATGCGTAGCGTTCTTGCAGCGCAAGCCTATTTTTAAAGACGCTAAGACCATCAGATATAAAAGACAGGCATGTTGAGACGTGTCCCGGCCTATTTTGGTACATACCCACTCCTATGCAGCGATATTGAGTACCGTTCAACAAAAAATCAGGTACAAACTTTTTAACATACCTGTGTTTCGGACCCTCAGACCATGCCAGAAGCACTCTGTGCCATGTACTCTAACTCATAATATTCGATTTTGATCAGCATTCAACAAAAAATTGGGTGCTAACTTTTTACCATACCTGTGTTTCTATAACGAATACACGGACCCCTACAGCGCATCCCAATAGTGTAGTTTAATGTAGGGGCAAACAGATTATCGCTGGTGCTTGGAAAATACCACATTTCATAGATGGTGCTGATCCGCTGAATCATTTTTAAACATTTCACGCCACTCATGCACCCACAGCACACTTATGCTGTACCAGCACCGCTGCAGCTAGCGCTTTTTAGCTAAAAAAGACCCTTATTTGCATCATTTTCATTATAGTACGACTGGTACATACCCACTCCTATGCAACGATACTGAGTAGCGTTCAACAAAAATCAGGTACAAACTTTTTAACATACCTGTGTTTCGGGCGCTCATGCCATACCAGAAGCACTCTGTGCCATGTACCATAGCCCATAATAATCGATCTTGATCAGTATTCAACAAAAAAATTGGGTGCAAACTTTTTTTAGCATAGCTGTGTTTCTGACTCCCATGTCGTACCAGAAAGACCTATTTTGGCACAGGCCTACACCTATGCAGCGGTTTTGACCACTACTCAACAAAAATGGCTACAAACTTTTTAACATATCTGTGTTTCGGACTATCATGTCATAGCAGAAGCACCCTGTGCCATGTACTCTAGACCATAATATTCGTTTTTGATCACCATTCAACAAAAAATTGAGGCATGTTGAGACGTGTCCCGGCCTATTTTGGCACATGACAAATGTTTCTGACTATCATGTCATAGCAGAAGCACCCTGTGCCATGTACTCTAGACCATAATATTCGTTTTTGATCACCATTCAACAAAAAATTGAGGCATGTTGAGACGTGTCCCGGCCTATTTTGGCACATGACAAATGTTTTGACTCTCATGTCATACCAGAAGCACCCTGTGCCATGTACTCTAGACCATAATATTTCACATCGGGTATGGGAACTACATAGCTTTGTTTTCTCAGGTATTTAAAAAGTGGGTGCTAACTTTTTAGCATACCTGTGTTTCTATAGCGAATACACGGACCCCTACAGCGCATCCCTATAGTGTAGTTTAATGTAGGGGGCAAACAGATTATCGCTGGTGCTTGGAAAATACCACATTTCATAGATGGTGCTGATCCGCTGAATCATTTTTAAACATTTCACGCCACTCATGCACCCACAGCACACTTATGCTGTACCAGCACCGCTGCAGCTAGCGCTTTTTAGCTAAAAAAGACCCTTATTTGCATCATTTTCATTATAGTACGACTGGTACATACCCACTCCTATGCAACGATACTGAGTAGCGTTCAACAAAAATCAGGTACAAACTTTTTAACATACCTGTGTTTCGGACGCTCATGCCATACCAGAAGCACTCTGTGCCATGTACCATAGCCCATAATAATCGATCTTGATCAGTATTCAACAAAAAATTGGGTGCAAACTTTTTTTTAGCATAGCTGTGTTTCTGACTCCCATGTCGTACCAGAAAGACCTATTTTGGCACAGGCCTACACCTATGCAGCGGTTTTGACCACTACTCAACAAAAATGGCTACAAACTTTTTAACATATCTGTGTTTCGGACTATCATGTCATAGCAGAAGCACCCTATGCCATGTACTCTAGACCATAATATTCGTTTTTGATCACCATTCAACAAAAAATTGCGGCATGTTGAGACGTGTCCCGGCCTATTTTGGCACATGACAAATGTTTCTGACTCTCATGTCATACCAGAAGAACCCTGTGCCATGTACTCTAGACCATAATATTCCACATCGGGTATGGGAACTACATAGCTTTGTTTTCTCAGGTATTTAAAAAAGTGTGGAAAACTGAAAATCCCGCGACCTGTGGTAATTTAGTGAGAACCATATAGACAAATCGGGTATCGTCACACACGAGACCACGACACCTCGGGCTATCACATTTACCATTAGTTTTCAAAAATCAGCTCCTTAACAATAAAGTAAGAATCGTAGTGTCCTGCATTGTGGTCTATAAATGTATAGTTTGAAAATTTACCGTTGCTAAAGAACAGTAAAAAGTCGTGCGTACAACTATCAACCCCAAAACTCTCACCACTATCACAAACATCTATAAATGTATAGTTTGAAAATTTACAGTTGCTAAAGAACAGTAAAAAGTCGTGCGTACAACTATCAACCCCAAAACTCTCACCACTATCACAAACACTATTGCCTAGAGGCGCCCAGCGAGAATTTCCGTATGTGTGTATCAAGATGCTCCCTGCTATGACCGAATGTTTGCTCGTGGATGCTGGCATTTCCAGTGACATCATAGTTGTGTAAATGCGCAGGGGCACGTGTATCGATCCCCTAGGGTGTAATGCGTGATCATTTTAATTATTTTTCAATTCATAACCACACGTTCTCAGGCAGACAGGTTTATTTCACAGAAGTTGACTGTACAGTTGCATAATCTTTGTTTAAAATCATACATTTGCATAATTTTGTTTAAAATCGCACAGCTCTGCAATAATGTCGGGTGTTGGACATGCACTTATCAGTCTTTCATACGTGTCGCAGAAAGATTTTAGTCTGTTCTGCGAGAGTTTATTATGCACGTACTGTGCAGACATGTCAAGAAACATTTTGGTGTGTTCACCAGTCCATACGGGTGTTGGTGTGTAAGGCGATCGACCATCATCCTTCTGCTTCTTACTTACACGCCGGCGCGATACCGCGCGTTTCTTTGGTGCTAATGCATCGGCTGAATTGGCAGCTGCTGCTTCCGCGTTGCTATTTGCAGATTCTGTAGCTTGACACAGACGTATATTCTTAAGCCGACTACTCTCAGCATTCCCGGGGTGCTCGGTTGGCGCGTCGTTTTCTTCACGATCTGCGACACACCCGTGTGAAAGAGGCTCCGTTCTCACCTCCGTTCTGTTCTCAAATCCATAATTGCGCTGCTGCAAAACTCGCGAATGACGATCCTCCGTAACTAAAGAAAAGATACGTGGTGTAGTTAACCGCTAAGTGGGGGAGATATAGGAAGAGCTACATCAGCCACTTTACTCTGATTCAACGCGATATTTGTAAAGCTACTAGCACCGATTATCTGTGAAACCGATGCATGATTGTTTGTATAAGTACACTATAGAGCGGCCTAGACATATATACTTACAAGTAGCCCCGGGTGCTGATCTACAGAGAATGCTGAATTAACAGACATCTCGCTGCTGGGGCGCCGCCGTATGGGGCTGTTTTCTCCCTCAAACTGCAACCTCACGGGCGATACTTTAGCAGCTGTAAATAAAATATAGCATACATGAATGCGCACAACACATTCACAAAGCTAACTTGACACACGTAAATAAAATATATCTACTAGTTACCGCAGAAATTTTTATCTGCGTGTATAAGTACACTATAGAGATGCGTAGACATATATGCTTACAAGTATGAGACGTGTAGTGTAGTTCAGAGATTGGTGAATTAAACGGTGTGGAGGTGCTCGGGCGTTTTCGTATGGGTGTGTTTTCTTTTTCAAGCTGCATCCTCCTGCTCGTTAGTTTAACTTCTGTAGATAAAATATAACTATTACTCGCCACAGAAATGATATCTACGCGGGCCACACGCACAAAGCTAATACAGGGTAATGATGGTTGGGGGTTCTGTCGTGAAATATTACTTCTACAATATTGCATCAACGCGGTTAGCCGCCATGATCCCTCTGTAAAACATGAATGGGATGTTTTTTCTGCCCTAGCATGGGGGCAGTGACAGAGGGCGTGTTCTCTCTGCTAGCCCTAATAAATACGGGTAGCTCACAAGCAATATAGTTCGCACTTGTTCACAACTCACAGACCACAACTCCGATCTGAACAGGACTAGAGTGAGTATTTTTACGGATTTCGTTTCAATTATATTTAAGTTTGTGTAGTATTTGTATTAACAGGTTAGCCGTGTTTTCATACTTGATCTTTATTTGCTTTAATTCAATAGCGGACCCTTTTTTATTCAAGATGGAGGCCAGATATTCTCGCGGTCAATATACTGCTATGCTTTCACCAGAACAATCGGGTAAGTTTTACACAGTATATAGGGTACTCCGCAATGTCTCGGGATGTCTGAGTCTGCGCTTTGTATATATAAGTGATATATTTCATTCTTTCTTATTTAAGAAGTGGGAGTCCATTCAGACTACTCCTACGAGAACCGGTTCATTACGCAGAACCTGTTAGAGGAAGGCAACTCTACTAGCGGGCGACGAGCCTCAAGCTCTCACCAGTCTGTCACAGGCAAGAAACCTATAGCTATATCATATGTTTTAAACCTATGTATCTAGACGTGTAAACGTGGTAGCTGTAAATTTATAACGCCTACTATTAATATTAATAATTAATATAGACTGCCGCTAAAATCCATACAGTTAATTTTATTTAGCTGACTGGGTCGTTAGCTAGACATGTTTTAATAATATAAACATTTTCTCATACAGATACAGCTGTAGCGGACTGGGCGGTTGGAAACCCTGTGGCGACTGAGCCGCTCGAGCATCGCGATTCCGATGTTGAGATCGTGGAGGATCCCCAGGATTCAGATGTCGAGTTCGTCGAACTGGACTATAATCCTCCCAACGCTCCTAAAAGATGGGGTGATTCGCTAAGCACACGGCTCTGGAATAGAAAAGGTAGCGGGTCCTTGAAACCCGGGTGATATGTGTGTTTGTATCCTCTGTACCCTGTGACCCCACCGATAACTAGTGGATATATTTTATTTACGCGCGTTACGATAGCTTTGCGAATTTAGCTTTGTGCGTGTGGCCCGCGTAGATATCATTTCTGTGGCGAGTAATAGTTATATTTTATTTACAGATGTTAAACTAACGAGCAGGAGGATGCAGCTTGAAAAAGAAAACACACCCATACGAAAACGCCCGAGCACCTCCACACCGTTTAATTCACCAATCTCTGAACTACACTACACGTCTCATACTTGTAAGCATATATGTCTACGCATCTCTATAGTGTACTTATACACGCAGATAAAAATTTCTGCGGTAACTAGTAGATATATTTTATTTACGTGTGTCAAGTTAGCTTTGTGAATGTGTTGTGCGCATTCATGTATGCTATATTTTATTTACAGCTGCTAAAGTATCGCCCGTGAGGTTGCAGTTTGAGGGAGAAAACAGCCCCATACGGCGGCGCCCCAGCAGCGAGATGTCTGTTAATTCAGCATTCTCTGTAGACCAGCACCCGGGGCATACTTGTAAGTATATATGTCTAGGCCGCTCTATAGTGTACTTATACAAACAATCATGCATCGGTTTCACAGATAATCGGTGCTAGTAGCTTTACAAATATCGCGTTGAATCAGAGTAAAGTGGCTCATGTAGCTCTTCCTATATCTCCCCCACTTTGCGGTTAACTACACCACGTATCTTTTCTTTAGTTACGGAGGATCGTCATTCGCGAGTTTTGCAGCAGCGCAATTATGGATTTGAGAACAGAACGGAGGTGAGAACGGAGCCTCTTTCACACGGGTGTGTCGCAGATCGTGAAGAAAACGACGCGCCAACCGAGCACCCCGGGAATGCTGAGAGTAGTCGGCTTAAGAATATACGTCTGTGTCAAGCTACAGAATCTGCAAATAGCAACGCGGAAGCAGCAGCTGCCAATTCAGCCGATGCATTAGCACCAAAGAAACGCGCGGTATCGCGCCGGCGTGTAAGTAAGAAGCAGAAGGATGATGGTCGATCGCCTTACACACCAACACCCGTATGGACTGGTGAACACACCAAAATGTTTCTTGACATGTCTGCACAGTACGTGCATAATAAACTCTCGCAGAACAGACTAAAATCTTTCTGCGACACGTATGAAAGACTGATAAGTGCATGTCCAACACCCGACATTATTGCAGAGCTGTGCGATTTTAAACAAAATTATGCAAATGTATGATTTTAAACAAAGATTATGCAACTGTACAGTCAACTTCTGTGAAATAAACCTGTCTGCCTGAGAACGTGTGGTTATGAATTGAAAAATAATTAAAATGATCACGCATTACACCCTAGGGGATCGATACACGTGCCCCTGCGCATTTACACAACTATGATGTCACTGGAAATGCCAGCATCCACGAGCAAACATTCGGTCATAGCAGGGAGCATCTTGATACACACATACGGAAATTCTCGCTGGGCGCCTCTAGGCAATAGTGTTTGTGATAGTGGTGAGAGTTTTGGGGTTGATAGTTGTACGCACGACTTTTTACTGTTCTTTAGCAACTGTAAATTTTCAAACTATACATTTATAGATGTTTGTGATAGTGGTGAGAGTTTTGGGGTTGATAGTTGTACGCACGACTTTTTACTGTTCTTTAGCAACGGTAAATTTTCAAACTATACATTTATAGACCACAATGCAGGACACTACGATTCTTACTTTATTGTTAAGGAGCTGATTTTTGAAAACTAATGGTAAATGTGATAGCCCGAGGTGTCGTGGTCTCGTGTGTGACGATACCCGATTTGTCTATATGGTTCTCACTAAATTACCACAGGTGCGGGATTTTCAGTTTTCCACACTTTTTTAAATACCTGAGAAAACAAAGCTATGTAGTTCCCATACCCGATGTGGAATATTATGGTCTAGAGTACATGGCACAGGGTTCTTCTGGTATGACATGAGAGTCAGAAACATTTGTCATGTGCCAAAATAGGCCGGGACACGTCTCAACATGCCGCAATTTTTTGTTGAATGGTGATCAAAAACGAATATTATGGTCTAGAGTACATGGCATAGGGTGCTTCTGCTATGACATGATAGTCCGAAACACAGATATGTTAAAAAGTTTGTAGCCATTTTTGTTGAGTAGTGGTCAAAACCGCTGCATAGGTGTAGGCCTGTGCCAAAATAGGTCTTTCTGGTACGACATGGGGTCAGAAACACAGCTATGCTAAAAAAAAGTTTGCACCCAATTTTTTGTTGAATACTGATCAAGATCGATTATTATGGGCTATGGTACATGGCACAGAGTGCTTCTGGTATGGCATGAGCGTCCGAAACACAGGTATGTTAAAAAGTTTGTACCTGATTTTTGTTGAACGCTACTCAGTATCGTTGCATAGGAGTGGGTATGTACCAGTCGTACTATAATGAAAATGATGCAAATAAGGGTCTTTTTTAGCTAAAAAGCGCTAGCTGCAGCGGTGCTGGTACAGCTAAGTGTGCTGTGGGTGCATGAGTGGCGTGAAATGTTTAAAAATGATTCAGCGGATCAGCACCATCTATGAAATGTGGTATTTTCCAAGCACCAGCGATAATCTGTTTGCCCCTACATTAAACTACACTATAGGGATGCGCTGTAGGGGTCCGTGTATTCGCTATAGAAACACAGGTATGCTAAAAAGTTAGCACCCACTTTTTAAAATACCTGAGAAAACAAAGCTATGTAGTTCCCATACCCGATGTGAAATATTATGGTCTAGAGTACATGGCACAGGGTGCTTCTGGTATGACATGAGAGTCAGAAACATTTGTCATGTGCCAAAATAGGCCGGGACACGTCTCAACATGCCTCAATTTTTTGTTGAATGGTGATCAAAAACGAATATTATGGTCTAGAGTACATGGCACAGGGTGCTTTGCTATGACATGATAGTCAGAAACATTTGTCATGTCCAAAATAGGCCGGGACACGTCTCAACATGCCTCAATTTTTTGTTGAATGGTGATCAAAAACGAATATTATGGTCTAGAGTACATGGCACAGGGTGCTTCTGCTATGACATGATAGTCCGAAACACAGATATGTTAAAAAGTTTGTAGCCATTTTTGTTGAGTAGTGGTCAAAACCGCTGCATAGGTGTAGGCCTGTGCCAAAATAGGTCTTTCTGGTACGACATGGGAGTCAGAAAACAGCTATGCTAAAAAAAGTTTGCACCCAATTTTTTGTTGAATACTGATCAAGATCGATTATTATGGGCTATGGTACATGGCACAGAGTGCTTCTGGTATGGCATGAGCGCCCGAAACACAGGTATGTTAAAAAGTTTGTACCTGATTTTTGTTGAACGCTACTCAGTATCGTGCATAGGAGTGGGTATGTACCAGTCGTACTATAATGAAAATGATGCAAATAAGGGTCTTTTTTAGCTAAAAAGCGCTAGCTGCAGCGGTGCTGGTACAGCATAAGTGTGCTGTGGGTGCATGAGTGGCGTGAAATGTTTAAAAATGATTCAGCGGATCAGCACCATCTATGAAATGTGGTATTTTCCAAGCACCAGCGATAATCTGTTTGCCCCCTACATTAAACTACACTATTGGGATGCGCTGTAGGGGTCCGTGTATTCGTTATAGAAACACAGGTATGGTAAAAGTTAGCACCCAATTTTTTGTTGAATGCTGATCAAAATCGAATATTATGAGTTAGAGTCATGGCACAGAGTGCTTCTGGCATGGTCTGAGGGTCCGAAACACAGGTATGTTAAAAAGTTTGTACCTGATTTTTTGTTGAACGGTACTCAATATCGCTGCATAGGAGTGGGTATGTACCAAAATAGGCCGGGACACGTCTCAACATGCTGTCTTTTATATCTGATGGTCTTAGCGTCTTTAAAATAGGCTTGCGCTGCAAGAACGCTACGCATCCCAGGCTATACAGTTGGTCATGTGTGTAGCTCATAGCGGGAACGTTAACATTCAACATGCCTTGAGAGGGTTTGTGAAGCAACTCGCTCAATATTTTCTAGATGACTGTGCGCGTGTTAACGGCCAGCACATAGTTTTTGAATTTCAGTATTGTTTTTTCCACGGCTGTCCCGTGACCAGGACTTGTCCAGGCATGCCCAGACATGCCCGGACTTGTCCAGACATGTCTCACATGGACCCTATATGTCCGTTCACAATATGTCTATCAGTATTAAAACATAAAAACTCCTCTGTACACGATCCTTAAGCAAAATAAAAAAAATAATGTAAAATAAATCTGTGAAGGAGCAAAATGTTGAAATATACGCTTAACTAATATTTGAAAAATATGGTATCTCACATGGACCCTATATGTCCGTTCACAATATGTCTATCAGTATTAAAACATAAAAACTCCTCTGTACATTATTGTGAAGGGGTTAAAAGAGGCTTCATGGTTGATATGATAAGCTGATCAGAATAGCTAGCATCATGAGAGCTGCTATGGTTGACAGTGGTAGTGAACGCATAACTAATATTTGATTGGCCAACTATACACAACTGCTTTTTTAATATAGCTCCTCATATGGATGTGCTAATTGACTTCATATGCACGCACAGTATGTATTGTGAGCCCTGCCTTGCATGCTAACATCATTATATTAGCATCTGTGATTAGCTAGCATCATGAGAGCTGCTATGGTTGACACTGATAGCTAACGCATAACTAATATTTGATTGGCCAACTATACACAACTGCTTTTTAATATAGCTCCTCATATGGATGTGCTAATTGACTTCATATGCACGCACAGTATGTATTGTGAGCCCTGCACTTGCATGCTAACATCATTATATTAGCATCTGTGATGGGGAAGTACTTTATTGATATACCTGCTTCATTGAGATACTTATAATCCTATATATAGTGCATATATGTCTGCCTATTGGGGGATATTGTGAGTTACATTAGACTGCATATATATGGACAAATATATGTAGGTTATTATTGTTTAGCCACGGATTAGTCTATTATCGTTATAACATATAAGATATGGAGATGTGCACTATTATATATTGATTTGAATGTAGTTCATACCTGTCTGCATTTGGCTATTTTTCTGCATGCTGTTATTCCCACTCTTTTGGATTTTTATTCATGATAATGTATATGTCTTTGAGCTGTAACTTCATGTCAACACTTTGGTTATTTTTTCTGCATGCTGTATATCCTACTCTTTTTGGATTTTTATCCATGATAATGTATTTTAGACCTTAATAAAATTTGTATTTTATACTGCAAAAGCTTCCTTTTTCAATTTATTTCAATCTCGCATGACTTTCCCCTTTACACACATTTACAGGTAAATAGAGACAAATGAATTCTTGAATGCATGCGACCTTCTCTCATTGTACTTACAGGTCATTCGACCTTCACTCATTCTATGGGCACTGCTATCAGAATACACATAAATGTGTTGGTTTTAAAAGATCCCACTGACTATACACAATGCAATACTATTTACTGTTTGCCTGAATTACCGTAGCATCGACCTTCACTCATTCTGACAATTCATGTCAACACTGTGTACTACATTTCTATGTGCCAGTAAAGATGTATATCTATGTACCATGTAGTAATAGCTTACCGATCTGTAACAAAAGTACATTCTTCCCAGCCTGGTATAAGTGTAGATTACACTGCCAAGCTAAAAATATATATACTGAATAAAACTATAAGTTGAGCGTCATAATTCCAAACTCCACCACAATAGTGTTTTACATGCATTTACTGGGTCCTTAAAAGTTTCTCACCACAAAAAAGATCAAGATTCACTCTTTAATTCACTAAAAATCATTATATACTAGTTATATACAGAAGTCTGTATTTAACTAGAACTCCTTATACATTTACTGGGTCCTTAAAAGCATCTACCAGGTACTATAGAATAATCGTTGCTTTTTTTAATATAGTCCTCATATGGATGTAAACAAAACTGCCAAGCTAAAAATTTATATACTGAATAAAACTATAAGTTGAGCGTCATAATTCCAAATTCCACACAATAGTGTTTTACATGCATTTACTGGGTCCTTAAAAGTTTCTCACCACAAAAAAGATCAAGATTCACTCTTTAATTCACTAAAAATCATTATATATAGTTATATACAGAAGTCTGTATTTAACTAGAACTCCTTATACATTTACTGGGTCCTTAAAAGCAGCTACCAGGTACTATAGAATAATCGTTGCTTTTTTTAATATAGCTCCTCATATGGATGTAAACAAAACTGCCAAGCTAAAAATATATATACTGAATAAAACTAAAGTTGAGCGTCATAATTCCAAATTCCACCACAATAGTGTTTTACATGCATTTACTGGGTCCTTAAAAGTTTCTCACCACAAAAAAGATCAAGATTCACTCTTTAATTCACTAAAAATCATTATATACTAGTTATATACAGAAGTCTGTATTTAACTAGAACTCCTTATACATTTACTGGGTCCTTAAAAGCATCTACCCAGGTACTATAGAATAATCGTTGCTTTTTTAATATTAGTCCTCATATGGATGTAAACAAGTCTTTGATCTGGTGCCTGTATTTCACTAAGAGTCTGTATTTCACTAAAAATTCTTATATATGGAGTCTGTACTACAGACTCTGCTAGAAAATAGCTTTACATTTACTGGGTCCTTAATGAAATTCACAAATCCAGCAGACCAGATTTCAGCCTCCCGAGCAAAGTTCAGCCAGGGGAATGACGACCTGTATCAACCTGACAGGGAGACGGATTAAATGATAGGGGGCGTGTCGACCTGTCAGATTTGAGTTTGACGAATACTGGGGTCCTACTGCCAAGCTAAAAATATATATACTGAATAAAACTATAAGTTGAGCGTCATAATTCCAAATTCCACCACAATAGTGTTTTACTGCATTTACTGGGTCTTAAAAGTTTCTCACCACAAAAAAGATCAAGATTCATCTTTTAATTCACTAAAAATCATTATATACTAGTTTATATACAGAAGTCTGTATTTAACTAGAACTCCTTATAAATTTACTGGGTCCTTAAAAGCATCTACCCAGGTACTATGAATAATCGTTGCTTTTTTAATATAGCTCCTCATATGGATGTAAACAAGTCTTTGATCTGGTGCCTGTATTTCACTAAGAGTCTGTATTTCACTAAAAATTCTTATATACTGGAGTCTGTACTACAGACTTGCTAGAAAATAGCTTTACATTTACTGGGTCCTTAATGAAATTCACAAATCCAGCAGACCAGATTTCCCAGCCTGAGCAAAGTTCAGCCAGGGGACATGACGACCTGTATCAACCTGACAGGGAGACGGATTAAATGATAGGGGGGTGTCGACCTGTCGATTTGAGTTTTACGAATACTGGGGGTCCCTATACTACTGCTGTCATCTGAGTGCAGTCCGCGTCCACGGCTCAGAAATGGAGAAGATGGAGAAGTTAAGTTCCTGTCTTCTCTAGTGCTCCGATTTATTTCATGCAAGAGAATCGGATGACACTCGGATGAGAGTTTTTAGCGAGTGTCAGGAGTATAATTGAGCGATTCTCTCACATGAGAGAATCATCACTCGTGTGACCCGGCTTACTTTTTTTCAGCTGGACAATTCTTTTATATACCTTAATTATTCCTAATATTCCAAAGACTTTTATAATATAAGTATCTTTTCCAAACCCATGACCTAAGCAGGGCTGCCATCAGGGCATTACTGCCTTATGGATGGGGCCGATGAGCAGAGGGGGCCCGCAGTGGGCCCCCTTCCTTGCTCAGCGGGGCCCAACTAAAGGCTTCTGCCAGCTCAGTAACTGATCGTGTGTCCTCAGATGACAGGCAGTTAAAATTTGTTCCTGTGTGGGGATTGTCCGCACAACAATGTTAAATCCGCCAGCCAATACAGGCCGGCGCTGATGTCAGCGGGAGTCTCCGGCGTTGACATCCTGTCATACACGGAAAGAAGGTCCGTGCCTCAAGCATCGAGTTGGAGGACACTGTTTGATCTCAGCCAGGTAAGGAGAAACTTTTTTTATTTTTTTGTAAACCCGCAATATGGGGCATATTATACACTATGGGGCTGCATTATACCGCTACAGGGCTGCATTACGCCACTATGGAGCTGCATTATACCACTATATATGACTATGGGATGCATTATACTATTATGGATGACTATGGGGGCAATATGGAGAGACATGGGGCAGTATGGAAAGTTATGAGGCAGAACAGGTGGACACGTGGGGTCCAGAATGTGGGATTTTATTACTGTAGGGTTAATTAAAGGATATTATTTTTGAGGACACTGTCTTCAGTGTGGAGGAGGAGAGGTCCTGTTACTGTGCAGGGTGACATGATTGCTTTTTTCTTCATCTGGCGTAGTATAGAGGTGGGGGAAAAATTGGGGAATGTGCACTAGATAACTGTATTATTTTCTGCAGAGACGAGTCCTGGCTGGAAGAAGTGATGACGGTCTGAACTGGATGAAGAAAGTGAAGATGAAGGACTTCAACTAGAGAAGTCACCAGTGAGTCAGTGTGTTACCTGTACACTTACACTATACACTGTATACTATATACAGAGCTCATGTGTATAATGTCACCGGTCATCACTGTATTACCTGTACACTATATACAGCGTTTGTGTGTACAATGTAACTGGTGATCCTGTAATACCTGTACAGTGACACTATGCACTATATGCTATATACAGAGCTCTTGTGTATAATGTCATCGGTGATCACTGTATTACCTGTATACTATATACGAAAATACGGAGCTCCCGTGTATAATGTCACTGGTGATCGCTGTATTACCGGTACACTGACACTATATACAGAGCTCCTGTGTATAGTGTCACTGGTGACCACTGTATTACTTGTACACTGAGACTATATACAGAGCTCCTGTGTATAATGTCATTGGTGATCACTCTATTACCTGTACACTGACACTATAGACAGAGCTGTGTATAATGTCACCGGTGATCATTATTACCTGTATACGGACACTATATACAGAGCTCCTGTGTATAATGCCACCGGTGATTACTGTACTACCTGTACACGGACAATGTATACTAAGTACAGATCTCCTGTGTATAATGGCATTAGTATTGTGTTTTTTCTATTAATGATCAGTACTGTAGTATTCGGTCACTATTTGTTAGTAATATGTGATTTGGTCACTGTGTAGCGGTATTCGTCCCTTGTATGTGACGTTATTCGGTCACTGTGGTGGTAAAATGTGGTCTGGTCATGGCGTAATGGTGTTTGTTCCTTGTTTGTGGTATTATTGTTCACCATGTGGTGTTAACATGTGATTCGGTCATGGTGCAGTGGTTTTTGTCCCTTGTATGTGGCATTATTGGTCATTTTAAAAACTGAAAAATAAATAAAAGTATACCTAAAATTGTATTGGATATTTTAACAAATGTTTAATAGGTTACAGTAGAGTAGCGCCTGGCCAAAAGAGTCTACTTTGTGGTGGTTGCGGATTAAAAAATCTTTTGACCAAAACAAAAGCTGCTGGCTATATGTGTGATCTGGTGATGTGAACTGTTAATGTGTGATTGGTGAGGATGTAGTGCAGAAGTGGAGTTTTTTCCAAAGTTTTGGCGGTGGGACTTTGGAAGGTTCGAGGGATATTGGCGGGGCTAGGGTGGAGCCTGGGCGGAGTTTCAAGGGGCCCCGAAAACTTTGCCAGTATGGGGCCTCGAAATTCCTAGTGGCAGCCCTGCCGCTATGAGAGGAGGTGGGACGGGCCCCGAGCAGTCCGGCACTTCCGCGTCATGTGACGTGGGGGCGTGCGCACGCTCTCATGACACATGCAAGGCTGGCGTGGTGGACGTCGGAGCGTGGAGGACGGAGCGGCGCGCGGAGCAGAAGAGCTGGAGGACTCAGTCACCTAAGGATTGGCAGATTGGTAAGTATGCTTGCTGAGTCTGACTCTCTTTTACAGGGACGCGGCAGCCGCAGCTTCCCGTTCCAGCATTTGAGGAGAGGTGGGAGAGCAGGGGGGAGGTGTGGAGTGTATCAGGGGCCTCAGGCCCCAGGACACAGCGGGCCACATTAGGGGCCTAGGTCCAAAGGAAGCAGCAGGCCCCATTAGGGGCCTAGGTCCAAAGGAAGCAGCAGGCCCCATTAGGGGCCTAGGTCCAAAGAAAATTGCAGGCCCCATTAGGGGCCCTGGGCCCCAGGAAACTGCTGGCCCCAGGAGACTGCAGGCCCCCTCAGGGGCCTAGGGCCCCAGGAAACTGCAGGCCCCATCAGGGGTCTAGGGCCCCAGGAAACTGCAGGCCCCATCAGGGGCCTAGGGCCCCAGGAAACTGCAGGCCACATCAGTGTCCTAGGGCCCAGGAAACAGCAGGCCCCAGGAAACAGCAGGCCCCTAATGGGGCCCCGAAAACAGCAGGCCTCATTACAGTGCTGCAGATGGCGACCAAAATGGTCGCCAAAGCGGCTAAAAATTTGCAAATGGCGACTGGATTATTCAATCCATTCGCCGTTTGCGATAAGTGATTTTTAAAAAAATAAATATTTTTTTTAAAATGGTGGCCGGAGGCGGGGGGGGCCCATTGTGAAGTTTGCTGTGGGGCCCTGCCATTCCTAGTTATGCCCCTGTATGACACATACAATGCCTGCCTGCCTATCACTGATATCTATATACCCACATACACTGCCTGCATGCCTAGCACTGATATCTATATACCCACATACACTGCTTGCATTCCTAGGACTGATATATACACTGCTCAAAAAAATAAAGTGAACACTCAAATAACACATTCTAGATCTGAATGATTGAAATATTCTCATTGAATACTTTGTTCTGTACAAAGTTGAATGTGCTGACAACAAAATCATACAAAAATCATCAATGTATATCAAATTTATTAACCAATGGAGGCCTGGATTTGGAGTCACACCCAAAATTAAAGTGGAATGTAATGTCCTTCAAACAAGTCAAAATGATGCTCAGTAGTGTGTGTGGCCTCCACGTGCCTGTATGACCTCCCTACCGTACAACGCCTGGGCATGCTCCTGATGAGTTGACAGATGGTCTCCTGAGGGATCTCCTCCCTGACCTGGACTAAAGCATTCGCCAACTCATGGACAGTCTGTAGTGCAACATGACGTTGGTGGATGGAACGAGATATGATGTCCCAGATGTGCTCAATCGGATATAGGTCTAGGGAACGGGTGGGCCAGTCCATATATTCAATGCCTTCATCTTGCAGGAACTGCTGACACACTCCAGCTGCATGAGGTCTGGCATTGTCCTGCATTAGGAAGAACCCAGGGCCAACCACACCAGCATATTGTCTCACAAGGGGTCTGAGGATCTCATCTCGGTACCTAACGGCAGACAGTCTACCTCTGGCGAGCACATGGTAGGCTGTGCGGCCCTCGAAAGAAATGCCACCCCACATCATTACTGACCCACTGCCAAACAAGTCATGCTGAAGGATGTTGCAGGCAGCAGATGACTCTCCACGGGGTCTCTAGATTCTGTCATGTCTGCCACTTGTGTGCATTGTGAACCTGCTTTCATCTGTGAAGAGCACAGGGTGCCAGTGGCGAATTTGCCAATCCTCTTGTTCTGTGGCAAATGCCAAGCGTCCTGCACAGTGTTGGGCTGTGAGCACAACCCCCATCTGTGGATGTTGGGCACTCAGACCATCCTCATGGTGTTGGTTTCTAACCATTTGTGCAGACACATGCATATTTGTGGCCTGCTGGAGGTAATTTTGCAGGGCTCTGGCAGAGCTCCTCCTGTTCCTCCTTGCACAAAGGCGGAGGTAGCAGTCCTGATGCTGGGTTGTTGCCCTCCTACAGCCCCCACCACATCTCCTGGTGTACTGGCCTGTCTCCTTGTAGTGCCTCCAGCCTCTGGACACTACTTTGATAGACACAGCAAACCTTCTTGCCACAGCTCACATTGATGTGCCATCCTGGAAGAGCTGCACTACCTGAGCCACTTGTGTGGGTTGTAGAGTTCGTCTCATGCTACCACGAGTGTGAAAGCACAACCAACTTTCAAAAGTGACCAAAATGTCAGCCAGAAAGCATTGGTACTGAGATGTGGTCTGTGATTCCCACCTACAGAACCACTCCTTTATTGAGTATGTCTTGATAATTGTCAATGATTTCCATCTGTTGTCTATTCCATTTGCACAACAGCATGTGAAATTGATTGTCAATCAGTGCTGCTTCCTAAGTGGACAGTTTGATTTCACAGAAGTTTGATTTACTTGGAATTGTATTGTTGTTTAAGTGTTCCCTTTATTTTTTTGAACAGTGTATATAGCCACATACACTGCCTGCCTACCTAGCACTAATGTATATATACCCTGTAATTAGTCCTTAGAAGGACTGTTGGTTTAGCTGGATATATGGATTCAACAACGGTATACCCACACTAATTCCAAATCTCTCTCTATCTCAGCAGAAACTCTCCCTACACTGCCTGAGTCCAGAGCTGACTGTGCCGAGCAGGGCGGCGTCAGGTCTGATATTGACCTGATGATGCTGTGCGGTCAGCCAATCACTGTAATGCAACAACCAACATGGCTGCGGCATTACAGTGCATGGCAGACAATCCCTGCATGTTGATTGGCGATCTAAAGAGTGCCTAAACATGCAGGGCGGTGACCCAAACTCCCGCCGAACAATCCCGGAAATGCTCGTTGCTCACCGAGCATTGTGAGCACTGCGATGCTTGGGCGAGCACCGAGCATTACCGAGCATGCTCGCTCATCACTAATAATAAACAGTAGAATGTGTATAATGCTGTAATCAGAACGCAAGGCAAAAGGTACACAATCATAATAAAAATGAAAAGGTATAATGTTTAATAAAAATATCTAATACATGGCAGTAACCATTACAGTCTTGTCAATATCCATTTCCTACTGAAAGACATGTAGTATATTTTTTAGAGCAGACCTGGGCGTGTTCTTATTTTAAGTCCCGAGGAGATTACCTGAGACTTGGAAACAATGACTTAATGGTCGGGAATGACAGCTGAGATGATCTAATAATAGCATGACAATAACAAAGTACATCTTCATAGTCTTGCCTAGAATATCACATGAATAGAATACATTGTTTCCCAAGAAAGTTCTCAAGCTTTTAGAACTCTACTGTAGTTTAATATTGCTGACCTAGAAACCCCTGTGCTCTTAGAAATAAGAAGACTTTGTGCAAGGAGAATGTGAGTACTCTTAGGCTTTGGAAACTGGGGCTTTTCTTTATATATTATATATAAAGAGATGAAAAATGTCTATTTTTTATCAGAGTTTTCTGAAATTCAGGGTTCTCTGGAACTGGGCCAGTGGTTGCCCCAGAAGGTTGAAGAAATATCTGCCACTTTTATAGTGGAAAAGTAAAACTTATTTCAACCCACGCTAAGATACTTGATATGAAGAGAGACAAATGTACCATAACAAATTCTGGCCAGATTCTAAAATTATAAAATGCTTTATCCAGATTTACCTCTATGTAAGGAGGTGGCAGGTCCCCTCAGTTGTGCCCTCGCCTCCTTCCGTGTGAACCCCCATGCACTTCATATATACAGTACAGACCAAAAGTTTGGACACACCTTTTCATTTAAAGATTTTTCTGTATTTTCATGACTATGAAAATTGTAAATTCACACTGAAGGCATCAAAACTATGAATTACCGTATATACTCATGTATAAGCCGACCCGTGTATAAGCCGACCCCCCTAATTTTGCCACAAAAAACTTTGGAAAACTTATTGACTCGCGTATAAGCCGGGTGCATAAGTTGCCGTCCTGCTCTGTGCTCCCCCATCCAGCTCTGTGCGCCCTGTTATGTTTCGGCAGCTGAGGAGTGCAAGCAAAAAAGGCAATACACCAGAGCAGTTGGAATCTATGAGATTGCAGTACCCTGACTAACCACCACAACTAGAGGCAGCCGTGGAGCGTTCCTACGTTGGTCCTAGACGCCTCGTCACAGCCTGAGAAACTAACTACACCTAAAGATAGAAATAGGAAAGCTATCTGCCCCGGAGCAGAACCCCAAAGATAATAGAAAGCCTCCAAACATGTAATGGCGGTTAGACAAGATGAAATACTGACACAGAAAGAAAATAGTATGAGCAAACGCTGGGGCCCAAACTAACTAAATAGAAAAGGATAGGAAGGGTACTTACTGCAATCCCAGAAAACCCTGAAAAGCACCAACTCTACTAATTTCAAAAACACCTGAGATCACACGACCTCTTCCACCTAAATTAGTTCTCTGGTGTAACAAAATCAAAACAGCAGCCACTGAAAAAACTGGAAAAAGCAAAAGTACAAACATCAGTGGCTGAACTAAACTGAGAGGGCAAAAGCCCCCGGAGGGGACCCTGAAGGCCCCCACAGAAGTGCAGGACAAAATGCAAAAATATAGCACAAAACAAAAAGAAGAAAATGTCTTATCTGTTAGCAGGAGATGCAGACACGACACAGCAGGCTACAAGGGAAACAGGAATGAAGGATTCAGACCAGAACAATTGATCACCGGCAACCCTGATGGGAAGGTGACTCCCTTATATAAGACCAGTCAGTAACACCTGATTCCCAGTCCTCACAATCTTCACTGGACAGACCAGCACCGCTTGTAACCACCAGAGGAAGCCTCTGCTCAGAACTCATCTCAAACCCATTCACAACAGTACCACCCCCTTGAGGAGGGGTCACCGAACCCTCATTTGAGCAACCAGGTCGGTCAGGATGAGTTCTATGATACGCACGGATAAGTCTCCTAGCATGGATGTCCGAAGCAAACACCCAAGAATTGTCTTCCTGACCATAACCTCTCCATTTAACCAAATACTGGAGTTTCCGTCTAGAAAAAAGAGAATCTAATATTTTCTCAACCACATACTCCAGATTGCCCTCAACCAAAACAGGGTCAGGAGGCACAGCAGCAGGAACCACTGGCTCAACAAACCTCTTCAACAAGGACTTGTGGAACACGTTATGGATCTTAAATGTCCCTGGAAGAAGCAAACGAAAAGAAACAGGATTAATAATCTCCATGATCTTATAAGGTCCAATGAACCTAGGCTTAAATTTAGGAGATGCTACTCTCATAGGAATATTCTTTGAGGACAACCAGACCAAGTCCCCCACTTTAAACCGAGGACCATCAGTCCTATGCCGGTTAGCAAACCGCTGGGCCTTCTCCTGAGAGAGGGACAACCTCTCCACTACCTGGTCCCAAATCTGTTGCATACGCTCCACAACAGAGTCAACACCTGGACAGACAGAAGCCTCCGTCTGTCCTGAAGAAAATCGAGGGTGAAACCCAGAATTACAGAAAAACTGAGACATCAAAGTGGCAGAGCTAGCCCTATTATTAAGAGCAAACTCAGCCAAAGGCAAAAAAGAGACCCAGTCATCCTGATCAGCAGACACAAAGCATCTTAGATAAGTCTCCAATGTCTGGTTTGTTCTCTCAGTTTGACCATTGGTCTGAGGATGAAATGCCGAGGAGAAAGACAATTGAACAACCAGTTTAGAACAAAGTCCTCCAAAATCTGGAAACAAACTGGACTCCTCTGTCAGACACAATGTTCTCAGGAATGCCGTGTAAACGAACCACGTGTTGAAGGAACAACGGCACCAATTCAGAGGAGGAAGGCAACTTAGGTAATGGCAGAAGATGTGTCATTTTGGAAAACCTATCACAAATTACCCAGATGGTGGTCATTCTCTGAGAAACAGGAAGGTCGGAAATGAAATCCATAGAGATATGGGTCTATGGTCTCTTGGGCACAGGCAATGGCATCAACAAACCACTAGAGCAAGAGCAAGGCTTGGAGCGAGAGCAAGTCCCGCAGGACTGCACAAATTCCCTGACATCACGAGACAAGGTAGGCCACCAAAAGGACTGACTAACCAAGTCTCTGGTACCAAAAATTCCGGGATGCCCAGCCAATGCGGAACAATGAATCTCAGACATCACACTCTTTTTCCACTGGTCCGGGACAAACAATTTTCCAACAGGGCAGCACTCGGGCCTATCCTCCTGACACCCCTCCAGAGCAAGTCTCAAATTGGGCGAGATGGCAGAAAGAACTACACCCTCTTTCAAAATAACAGAAGGATCAGATAACTCAGGAGAGTCCGCAAGGAAACTCCTCGAGAGGGCATCCGCCTTAACATTCTTAGTGCCAGGAAGAAAGGAAACCACAAAATTAAAACGTGTGAAAAACAAGGCCCACCTGGTCTGTCTAGGATTGAGTCGCTTGGCAGATTCCAGATAGACCAGATTCTTATGGTCCGTAAGGACCACCACCTGATGTTTGGCTCCCTCCAGCCAATGTCTCCACTCTTCAAAAGCCCACTTCATGGCCAATAACTCCCGATTACCCACGTCATAATTATGTTCAGTAGGAGAAAATTTTCGAGAGAAAAAGGCACAAGGGTTACTTTTAGAGGTCTCTGGATCTTTTTGGGACAAAACGGCACCTGCCCCAATTTCAGAGGCATCAACCTCCACCTGAAATGGCAGAGAAACATCAGGCTGCCGTAGAACAGGAGCAGAAGTGAATCTCTGCTTAAGTTCCTGAAATGCAGAGACTGCCTCAGGAGGCCAATTCACCACATCAGAACCCTTTCTGGTCAAATCAGTTAATGGTTTAACAATAACCGAGAAATTACCAATAAATTTACGATAAAAATTGGCAAAACCCAAAAATCTCTGAAGAGCCTTTAATGAAGTAGGTTGGACCCAATCACAGATGGCCTGAACCTTGACCGGTCCATTTCAATAACAGATGGGGACAAAATGAATCGCAGAAATGAGATCCTCTGTACGCCAAAAAGACACTTTGATCCCTTCACATACAGAGCATTCTCTCTCAAAATCTGAAATACAGTTCGAACATGTTTCACATGAGAGTCCCAGTCATTAGAAAAAATCAAGATATCATCCAAATAAACAATCAGAAATTTGTCCACAAAATCCCTGAAAATGTCATTCATGAAGGACTGGAAGACGGAAGGAGCATTAGTGAGCCCAAAGGGCATCACTAGTACTCAAAATGCCCTTCAGGGGTATTGAATGCCGTCTTCCATTCATCCCCGTGCTTAATGCGAATAAGGTTATACGCCCCCCTGAGGTCAAGCTTGGTAAACCAAGTAGCGTTTTTCACCCTAGAAAACAGGTCAGAAATCAAGGGTAACGGGTATTGATATTTCACAGTAATATTGTTCAAGAGACGATAATCAATACACGCCTTAATGAACCATCCTTTTTGGCCACAAAGAAAAAACCGGCACCTAAGGTGAAGAGGATGGTCTGATATGACCGTTCTCCAATGATTCCTTGATATAAGACCGCATAGCGTCATGTCAGGTACAGACAAGTTAAAAAGGCGACCTTTAGGAATTTACTACCCGGCACTAATTCAATAGCGCAGTCATAGCTCCTATGGGAGGCAAGGATGCAGATTTACTTTCGCTAAACACATCAGAAAAATCAATCAAAAAGTCAGGAACATCCTGAGCCTGGGGGAGGCAGAAAAAACAGGAGTGTGGGTATTAACACATTGGCAGCCCCAACTGGTTACAGACACAGATTTCCAATCCAAAACAGGATTATGAGACTGTAACCAAGGGAAACCCAGCACGATAATGTCATGCAGATTATACAGAACCAAAAATTTGCAGCACTCCTGGTGATCAGGTTCAACCCTCATTATCACCTGAGTAGAAAACTGGGGTTTATTCTCAGCCAAAGGGTAGAATCGATCCCCAGTAGGGGAATAGACTTCTGTAGGGGTATCAAGGGAAACCCACAACGTTTAGCAAAATCATAATCCATCAGGTTAATAGCTGCTCCAGAATCAACGAAAGCCTGAGCAGAAAATGAGGACAGAGAGCATATCAGAGTGACAGTTAATAAAAACTTAGTCTGAACACTACCCAAGACAACTGAGCGTGCAAAACATCTTCCCCGCTTAGGGCAGACGGAAATAGCATGAGAGGCATCACCACAGTAGAAACATAACCCATTGCGCTTTCGAAACTCATGACGCTGTGCCCCAGACACCACTCTATCACACTGCATGGGTTCAGAAGCCGGTTCACAAGGAAACACCATTCCACGCATACTTCTCCGCTCACGCAAACATCTGTCAATTTGAATCGCTAATGACATAGAATCATTGAGACCAGAGGGACAGGAATCCCACCATAACATCCGTTACATTATCTGACAGACCCTTCCGGAAAAGGGCTGCCAAAGCGTCGTCATTCCATTTGGTCAGGACTGCCCACCTACGGAATCTCTGACAGTATAACTCAGCGTCATAAAGCCCCTGATTTAATGCCAACAAGGCTTTTTCAGCTTGATCAGTGACATTAGGCTCATCGTACAATAACCCCAAAGCCTGAAAAAATGCATCAACATCACTCAAAACAGGATCCCCAGGTGTCAGGGAAAAAGCCCAATCCTGAGGATCACCGCGCAGGAGAGAGATGATAATTTGAACCTGCTGCGCTGCGTTCCCTGAGGACTTAGATTTTAAGGCAAAAACAATTTACAATTATTTTTGAAATTCTGAAACTTAGCTCGATCCCCTAAAATCAAATCTGGCATGGGAATCCTAGGTTCCACAACAGGCAACCTAGCAAGATAGGTAGCAATACTCCGAACCTCAGCGGCAAGCTGATCCACACGGCCTGACAACTGTGCAAACTCCATTGAGAGAAAAGATCCTCCCCAGCACCCAGAGATACAGAGGGAAAAAAAAGCAACAAACAGAAAAATATCTCTGACAACTCTGACAACCTTTTTTCTTTCACAATATTTTTTCCCTTCTGTGAGTACCATACAATTTTCAATTTTTGGGCCGGTGATACAGTTATGTTTCGGCAGCTGAGGAGTGCAGGCAAAAAAGGCAATACACCAGAGCAGTTGGAATCTATGAGATTGCAGTACCCTGACTAACCACCACAACTAGAGGCAGCCGTGGATCGTTCCTACGTTGGTCCTAGACACCTCGTCACAGCCTGAGAAACTAACTACACCTAAAGATAGAAATAGGAAAGCTATCTGCCCCGGAGCAGAACCCCAAAGATAATAGAAAGCCCCCAAACATGTAATGGCGGTTAGACAAGATGAAATACTGACACAGAAAGAAAATAGTATGAGCAAACGCTGGGGCCCTAACTAACTAAATAGAAAAGGATAGGAATGGTACTTACTGCAATCCCAGAAAACCCTGAAAAGCACCAACTCTACTAATTTCAAAAACACCTGAGATCACACGTCCTCTTCCACCTAAATTAGTTCTCTGGTGTAACAAAATCAAAACAGCAGCCACTGAAAAAACTGGAAAAAGCAAAAGTACAAACATCAGTGGCTGAACTAAACTGAGAGGGCAAAAGCCCCCGGAGGGGACCCTGAAGGCCCCCACAGAAGTGCAGGACAAAATGCAAAAATATAGCACAAAAACAAAAAGAAGAAAATGTCTTATCTGTTAGCAGGAGATGCAGACACGACACAGCAGGCTACAAGGGAAACAGGAATGAAGGATTCAGACCAGAACAATTGATCACCGGCAACCCTGATGGGAAGGTGACTCCCTTATATAAGACCAGTCAGTAACACCTGATTCCCAGTCCTCACAATCTTCACTGGACAGACCAGCACCGCTTGTAACCACCAGAGGAAGCCTCTGCTCAGAACTCATCTCAAACCCATTCACAACAGCGCCCCCATTCTCCTCTGTGCTCCCCTCCTCCTGCTCCATTATCCTGTCCTGTTCCGTGCTTTCCATCCTCCCCCGTCCAGCTCCGTGCTCCCCCATCCAGCTTTGCACTCCCCCATTCTCCTCTGTTCCCACCCTCGTCCTGCTCCGTGCTCTCCGTCCTCCCCCCGTCCTGCTCCGTGCTCTCCGTCCTCCCCCCGTTCTGCTCTGTGCTCTCCGTCCTCCCCTCCGTCCTGCTCCGTGCTCTCCGTCCTCCCCCATTCTGCTCCGTGCTCTCGTCCTCCCCCCGTTTTCTGTCCCGTGCTCTCTCGTCCTCCTCCCCGTCCCGTCCTGCTCCGTGCTCCTTGTCCTCCTCCATGCTCCTCCCATCCTCCTCCATCATACTCACCCTCCCCGTGCCATCGCTGAACGTCCCGCCGGCAATCCTGCGATCTCCCCGGCTTCCTGCAGCTCTCCAGCGCTGAGCGGTGACGTAATACCGCTCATTAAGGCCATGAATATGGAGGCCACGCCCATGGGAGTGGCGTCGCGTCCATATTACATGACCTTAATGAGCGGGCATTACGTCACCGCTCAGCGCTGGAGAGCTGCAGGAAGCCGGGGAGAACGCAGGATTGCAGGGACGTTCAGTGATGGCACGGGGAGGGTGAGTATGATGTTCCAGCCACCGGCTCCTGCCGCCGCATCCCCTCCCCCGCTGGTTTCTGCCCTATGACTCGTGTATGAGCCGAAGGGGCATTTTCAGCACAAAAAAAGGTGCTGAAAATCTCGGCTTATACACAAGTATATACGGTAACACATGTGAAATTATATGCTTAACAAAAAAATGTGAAACAACTGAAAATATGTCTTATATTCTAGGTTCTTCAAAGTAGCCACCTTTTGCTTTCATGACTGCTTTGCACACTGTTGGCATTTTCTTGATGAGCTTCAAGAGGTAGTCACCGGAAATAGTCTTCCAACAATCTTGAAGGAGTTCCCAGAGATGCTTAGCACTTGTTGGCCCTTTTGCCTTCACTCTGCGGTCCAGCTCACCCCAAAACATCTCGATTGGGTTCAGGTCTGGTGACTGTGGAGACCAGGTCATCTGGCGTAGCACCCCATCACTCTCCTTCTTGGTCAAATAGCCCTTGCACAGCCTGAAGGTGTGTTTGGGGTCATTGTCCTGTTGAAAAATAAATGATTGTCCAACTAAACGCAAACCGGATGGAATTAGCATGCCGCTGCAGATGCTGTGGAAGCCATGATGGTTCAGTATGCCTTCAATTTTGAATAAATCCCCAACAGTGTCACAAGCAAAGCACCCCCACACCATCACACCTCCTCCTCCATGCTTCACGGTGGGAACCAGGCATGTAGAGTCCATCCGTTCACCTTTTCTGCGTCGCACAAAGACACGGTGGTTGGAACCAAAGATCTCAAATTTGGACCAAAGCACAGATTTCCACTGGTCTAATGTCCATTCCTTGTGTTCTTTAGCCCAAACAAGTCTCTTCTGCTTGATGCCTGTCCTTAGCAGTGGATTCCTAGCAGCTATTTTACTATGAAGGCCTGCTGCACAAAGTCTCCTCTTAACAGTTGTTGTAGAGATGTGTCTGCTGCTAGAACTCTGTGTGGCATTGACCTGGTCTCTAATCTGAGCTGCTTTAACCTGTGATTTCTGAGGCTGGTGACTCGGATAAACTTATCCTCAGAAACAGAGGTGACTCTTGGTCTTCCTTTCCTGTGGCGGTCCTCATGTGAGCCAGTTTCTTTGTAGCGCTTGATGGTTTTTGCAACTGCACTTGGGGATACTTTCAAAGTTTTCCCAATTTTTTGGACTGACTGACCTTCATTTCTTAAAGTAATGATGGCCACTCGTTTTTCTTTACTTAGCTGCTTTTTTTCTTGCTATAATACAAATTCTAACAGTCTATTCAGTAGGACTATTAGCTGTGTATCCACCAGACTTCTGCACAACACAACTGATGGTCCCAACCCCATTTATAAGGCCAGAAATTCCACTTATTAAACCTGACAGGGCACATCTTTGAAGTGAAAACCATTCCCGGGACTACCTCTTGAAGCTCATCAAGAAAATCCCAAGAGTGTGCAATGCAGTCATCAAAGCAAAAGGTGGCTAGTACTTTGACAAACCTAGAATATAAGATATATTTTCAGTTGTTTTACACTTTTTTGTTAAGTATATAATTCAACATGTGTTAATTCATAGTTTTGATGCCTTCAGTGTGAATTTACAATTTTCATAGTCATGAAAATACAGAAAAATCTTTAAATGACAAGGTGTGTCCAAACTTTTGGTCTGTACTGTATATGTAATGCACTTGGATGTATTATGTGTTTATACTATATATTTTGTGAATGTTCCCTTTAATGTGCTGTGTGCCACGTATGTAATATGCATAATAGAAGCAGGGACAGCAATAGTTAAACTTGTGGGCTGGGCCAGCAGCAGAGAGGGAAGAGGAAGCTGCTGTCCCCAGTCAGAAAGCCTGGGTACTTCATTCAGGGCAGATGTTTATTACAGAGGGGCACTGCCAGACCCCCGGATGGGAAAGGTCTGTTGCCCCAGACCAGAGACTGAGCATCAGGACCAAGGGCTACAACACAGGCCCTTGAGATTTTTTAAAGGCCTTCGCTTAGGCGCCCAGAATCAAGCGATTTGATTTTCTGAGAACTCCGGCAACTATGGCCGTTGTGTTTTCAGTAGTAGCAAGCATCAGGGAGAGAGCAGGAAGCCAGTGTTGAAATAGTCTCTCTTGTCCTCCTTCAATCCTTGTTCAATAAAAGTTATTTTTCCCTGTTGGAGAGCTGCTGCATTCCTGGACCCTTTATTTGCTGGACTGCTGAGACCCAAGGAAAGGAAGGTAACTTGTGGGGAAGAGCTGTGTTGGTCCTCTCCATTTATGTACAAGCACCAGAGTGAAAGCTCATTGGCTATCTGCTTAGTGGACTCTGTCTGTGTACTGTGCCTTTAAATACTCGGCTACAACTACTTGGCATAGTCAGCAGGATGGACCACTGCAGCCTTACAACCCTGGGACTGATGGATGGAATATGTAAAACTTGTGATTTTGGATTGTTGTCCGCCATAGAAGAAGTAAAGGTGGCAGCTGGCTGTGACTGTGAATCTGAGCTATGTGATGTACTGCTTGAACTAGAAGACATGTAGCTGTCGGCTGACAGTGAGCCTGAGATTTGTAACTTTGAGATTGGGACTTGTGTTGTGTTGCCCGCCATAGCCGAAGAATAGATAGCGGATGCTATGGACTTAAAGATGGCGCTGACTGCTGAAAAGATGGCTGCCTTTGGCGCGAAAACTGAAGAAATTGCTGCCTTTTGTGGGCACTATACAGTGAAGTTGTCGGTAGGAGAGAATAGGCCGCACCCCATTGTGATGGATGCCCACCCAAAATGGATGCGGGCGGAGATAGTGCTCCCGCCCCCACAGCTGAAATTAGAGAAATGGGTGGAGCCACAGGAAGTGACCCCACCCACGAATGGGTGGAACCCGAAAGAGATGGACTGTTTGTTGAAGGATGAGGTGCCATTATCTGCCGACATGGAGAGGTGCAGAATGTCTTACCGTGGCAGCATTTGCCACCAGGATTGGAGGCGCTCCAAAGTCCGGGTGGAGGCGGGCCTGAAGTTCGAGGCCTGGTGGTCAGAAGAGCTTGAGGAGCGACCCCCATGTCTGCGGCGAGTCAACAACCGGTGGAGGAACATGAGGACTACGAGGGCCTGGTGATGCATCGACAGGAACCTGATGGAGTCCAGAAGGCTCTGGAGGCGGCCCTACAGGGGATGATGATGGCCACAATCAGCAATGTTGGTCGCCGTGCAAGCGGACTACCGATAGCTGTGGCGGTGAGTAATGGACCCCTGCTCCGCCATCCCACTTCCCTGCCCGCTGCCTTCTTACCTGCCATGGCTTTGCCGTCTTCTCTGAAGGTGTCCCGAACGTCTGTCCCACCATCGGAAGTACCCCGGCCCCTGAGTCCGTTGTCGCCTCCGGCCGCGTTGGCAACCGCACCTCCAGAGGCAGAACCCGTTCCAGCTGGCGACCATGTCCTGCATGTGGAGGAACCCCAGATGCCCTATGCAGGCAGAGTGGATCCATGAAGTAAAATGGCACAAAAAGAGGCGAAAGCGCCGTGTCCTTGCAGAACTACAGCGCCCCGACGGAGGAGCTGCGGCGGACCGGATGATCCAAGGAGTGTTCCGGTATCTCAACAGGCGGCAGGGCTATGGTTTTCTACAGGAGCTGGAGACCGGGGCTAAAGTGTACATAAATTCTGGCTCCATGATGTTCCGCGGTCCCCTTCGAGAAGGGGATTACGTAACTTTCCTCATGGAGCAAGGACCTCAAGGGCCCTACGCAGTGGCCATAAACATGACCTCCGGCTGGAAGACCAGCCTACTGCCGGAGACTCCAACCATGGAACGGCCGGCTGATGTGGCTGAAGATTTCTCGGCCACCCAGTAGAAAGCAGTGCCTCAGGGCAGTGAGAAAGCCGCCGATGTGTACACAGGGCCGAAGGCTCCCGGAAGTGCGGGCCCACCACAGGAGGAAGTGCAGAGCCGGAGGAATAGCAGAGACTCCTCCTCCATCATACATACAGTGGTGGCCAAAAGTATTGGCACCCCTGCAATTCTGTCAGATAATACTCAGTTTCTTCCTGAAAATGATTGCAAACACAAATTCTTTGGTATTATTATGTTCATTTAATTTGTCTTCAATGAAAAAAACACAAAAAGAATTGACCTAAAGCCAAATTGGATATAATTCCACACCAAACCTAAAAAAGGGGGTGGACAAAAGTATTGGCACTGTTTGAAAAATCATGTGATGCTTCTCTAATTCGTGTAATCACCAGCACCTGTAACTTACCTGTGGCACCTAACATGTGTTGGCAATAACTAAATCACACTTGCAGCCAGTTAACATGTATTAAAGTTGACTCAACCTCTGTCCTGTGTCCTTGTGTGTACCACATTGAGCATGGAGAAAAGAAAGAAGACCAAAGAACTGTCTGAGGACTTGAGAAACCAAATTGTGAGGAAGCATGAGCAATCTCAAGGCTACAAGTCCATCTCCAAAGACCTGAATGTTCCTGTGTCTTCCGTGCGCAGTGTCATAAAGAAGTTTAAAGCCCATGGCATGGTGGCTAACCTCCCTAGATGTGGAAGGAAAAGAAAAATTGACGAGAGATTTCAACGCAAGATTGTGCGGATGGTGGATAAAGAACCTCGACTAACATCCAAACAAGTTCAAGCTGCCCTGCAGTCCGAGGGTACAACAGTCAACCCATACTGTCCATCGGTGTCTGAATGAAAAGGGACTGTATGGTAGGATACCAAGGAAGACCCCACTTCTTACCCCGAGACATAAAAAGCCAGACTGGAGTTTGCCAAAACTTACCTGAGAAAGCCTAAAACGTTTTGGAAGAATGTTCTCTGTCAGATGAGACAAAAATTGAGCTTTTTGGGAAAAACCATCAACATAGAGTGTACAGGAAAAAAAAGAGGCATTCAAAGAAAAGAGCACGGTCCCTACAGTCAAACATGGCGGAGGTTCCCTGATGTTTTGGGGTTGCTTTGCTGCCTCTGGCACTGGACTGCTTGACCGTGTGCATGGCATTATAAAGTCTGAAGACTACCAACAAATTTTGCAGCATAATGTAGGGCCCAGTGTGAGAAAGCTGGGTCTCCCTCAGAGGTCATGGGTCTTCCAGCAGGACAATGACCCAAAACACACTTCCAAAAGCACTATAAAATGGTTTGAGAGAAAGCACTGGAGACTTCTAAGGTGGCCAGCAATGAGTCCAGACCTGAATCCCATAGAACACCTGTGGAGAGATCTCAAAATGGCAGTTTGGAGAAGGCACCCTTCAAATATCAGGGACCTGGAGCAGTTTGCCAAAGAAGAATGGTCTACAATTCCAGCAGAGCATTGTAAGAAACTCATTGTGGTTACCAGAAGCGGTTGTTCGCAGTTATTTTGGCTAAAGGTTGTGCAATCAAGTATTAGGCTGAGGGTGCCAATACTTTTGTCTGGCCCATTTTTGGAGTTTTGTGTGAAATGATCAAGGATTTGATTTTTGCTTCATTCTCTTTTGTGTTTTTTCCTTGCAAGCAAATTAAATGAAGATAAAAATAGCAAATAATTTGTGATTGCAATCATTTTCAGGAAGACACTGAGTATTATCTTACAGAATTGCAGGGGTGCCAATACTTTGGCCACCACTGTATCCTCCATCCCATAGTCCCGTGCCCATATATCCATCATGCATATCCTCATCCCATAGTCCTGTTACCATATACCCATCAAACATCCTCCATCCCATAGTCCCGAGCAGGGAGTTCCTTGAAATGTGCTGTTATGTAACCTGGCAGTGTGGCTCTGTGTGCGGCTGCTGATGATGCGATTTTCTATGCCGGTAACAATAGAGCGCGGCAGTAATAGAGGAGGGGGTGATTCATTTCTGTCATGTGCTCTCTGCTCCTTTCTGGGGGCAGACAATGGCTGGGAGCTTATGTTCCCAAGGATGCTAGATTTCTCCCACCCAGTCAGTGTCTGCTGAGGTGTTGTGGAGTGGGAAAACTGTTGCTCATAGCAACCAATCACAGCTCAGCTTCTTTAAACAGCTCTGGTGAAATGAAAGATGCTTAGTGATTGGGTGGGGCTATGTGGGGTGGGCGTGGCTGATACACACACACATGCACACACATACACACACTCATTTTTATATATATAGATTATTATTATTATCATTACCATTGATTCCATGGTGCTGAACATGTGAAAAGGGTTTACATAGAAAATACATATATAAATTACTATGAGTAAACTATGCAAAAATTAAATCAAAGCACTTAATGTATGCACTATACAAACTGGACTCTTTACAAACAATATAAAAAACAGCAATATGCGTTACTAAAACACACAGAAAAAGTACAATATGCAAATGACGTAGAGGAACCCATCTGACAATGATATAGTAAAGCAGTGTTACATGATGATCACTGTGCATTGTGATTATACATTACTAGAAAATAAAACCACTACGTAATCCTGATTTCCATGAATTTACCTTATAACACAGAAGCAGTGTTGAAATATCTCATTACAGTAACATTTCTTTGTACATTCCTGGACATATATTGAATATACACTCACGTCATCCTTCTCCTGAGGGCATTTGTCCTATTCAACAAAATGATTTTTGCAGACTCATGCTCTCCTCTCCTACCTGCTCACTGTCTACAAATCAGAAAAAAACTATTTACAAAGGGAGGAGCTGAAGAAGGACCATAAATACAGAGGGAGAGTATGTTGTCATCCCAAGCGACTGGTTCTTCTCTCCTGGGGAAGTGCACTGAGAAGCTTTCTGCAGCCATGAAGTACCTCATCTTCCTAGCTCTAGTGGCTTTTGCACTCGCTGCTCCACCTAAAAAGCCTGGTGAGAATATTTTCACTTGTAGAATGCATGAATGGGAGAGATTATGACTTTTATCTGTCTTTTTTTGAGCTTCTCTCTGATTTATGACCGCTGAAAACATCTAAGTTGAATGTGCATTCAAAACAGTAGAACATTTTTAATACAACTTAATTGCAAAAATGATACTTAGCCTCAAATACAAGCATATAAATATAAAAATTATCCCTAGAGATGAAGGTTGATCTGTTTGTAGCACTGTTTTGAAAACAGAGACATACAAAGCTGTAACATAGGCAGCATAGAACCATAGAAGTCTATAGGACATCAGGTGTTAATAATAAAAAATAAATAATAATATATAAATTATTTAAAAAATCCCACGTTCTGCCTGTTGTCATACAACACTACAGAGCAGTTGCAGTTCCACAAGGTGAAAAAACTTTTATAAATTATACAACTACCTAAGGCTACTTTCACACTTCAGGCTTTTTGAATCAGGCGCGATCCGGCGTGTTTTTAAAAAAACGGATCCGGTACATGATGCGTTTTTTTAGCATAGACTTACATTAGCGGCGGATCGCGCCTGATGTCATTGCGTTGCATCTGTTTTTGGCCGGATCCGTCGGAAATGTACATTCCGGCGGCCGGACAAGACGCTTGCTGCAGCGTTTTTTTTTTTTCCGGAGCTGCCTGACAGTGCCTGAATCGGCACTTCAGGCGGCCGGAAACAATGCAAACCTATGGAGCCGGACCAGAATTTTGACAAATCCATCAGAAAACTGATCCGGAGTCCAAGGTCTCTCTCTCTCTCTCTCTCACTCTCTCTCTCTCCTCGGTCCGGACTTTCAAGCCTGCATTTTCAACATGGAAATTTTATATTTCCAGGTTGAAAAGGTCAGGACGGATCAGGCAAAAAACCTGATCAGTTGCATCAGTTTTTTAAAATCAGCGCCGGATGCGTCCTATCAGGCATAGGACGGATTATGCCTGATTCAAAAAAACTGATGTGTGAAAGTAGCCTTAAACTTATATTATTTTCTGCAGAGATTAAAAAGAAGAAATGATTATGCAAAGTATAATTTATATAGTTAAATATAAATGTAAATTGTGAGTGTCTTTTCCACATTATTATTCTGCCTTTTCACTGCTCACTTATTTGCATTATTGAGAAAAATATTTACATCCATTTTTTTTGTAGCAGAAAAACACCCTGGAGGTCCTAAACCTTCACATCTACCACCCTCTGGCATTATCCATCCATTTGAAAGTCATAATGTAACAGGACAACCCCAACATCATAACTCTTCCAGACCATCTCATCCAGAAGATTCAGAAGATTCAAATGAACATCGATTTGACTACCACAATGTGACAGGACTAGAGTTGAGCGATACTTTCCGATATGCTAAAGTATCGGAATCGGAATGGTATCGCCGATATCACTAAAATATCGGCGATACCCGATACCGATACCGGAAGTCCCATGTAAGTCTATAGGAACAAAATATCGCAACTAAAAAAACCCCATTCTTTCCTTGTAAACACTAAATATACACACATAGAATACATATATATATATATACATGTCATTGTGACATATATATATATACATATATGTATAGTTTATACACTTCTACATAGTAAAATATCCTTTGATTCAATTGCCGGGTAAAGCCGGCTTCAGTGAAAAGACAGAAGCACCCGACATGAAATGACACTTGGTGTACATAGGGTTAAACATTTCTTTTCATGTCCTTTGCTATCTAATTTGCACAAACAATTAAATCAGACTATGTGTGCAAAATTTCACACCTCTAGGGGTTAATTAAAGGTGTAAATTCGTTGTAAAAAAAACTGACTTTTTTGCTACGAATTTACACCTTTAATTAACCCCTAGAGGTGTGAAATTTTGCACACATAGTCTGATTTAATTGTTTGTGCAAATTAGATAGCAAAGGACATGAAAAGACATGGTTAACCCTATGTACACCAAGTGTCATTTCATGTCGGGTTCTGCATTTTCACAAAAGCCGGCAATTGAATTAGCGGCTATTATACTATGTAGAAGTGTATGAACTACAAATATAAATATATATATATATATGTGTCACAAATTCAATGACATGTATATATATATATGAGGTGTAAAATTGCTGAAAAAAAATGCGTGGGCTCCCGCCCTATTTTCGCAACCAGACAGACAAAGCCAGTGAGTGGGGGCAGATAATAATAGCCCAGAGAGGGACCATTATTTTTGCCCCCCCCCGGCTACTAACATCTGCCCCCAGACACCCCAGGAAAGACAAATCTATAATTAGATTCGCCCTTTCTGGCACTTTGCCCGTCTATTCCATTGCCCTGTAGCGGTGGCGAATGGGTTAATATGGGGTTAAAGCCACCTTGCTATTGAAAGGTGACCTTAAGCCAGGTTAATAATTGAGAGCTGTCAATTAGACAACTATCAATTATTAATCCTATTGCATGAAATAAAAATAAAACACACACACTTTAATTAAAATCATTTTAATGAAATAAAGACACATGTTTTTGACCATCTTTTATTTTACTGCAAAAACCATTTCCTGTAATAAAAATAAAATAAAAAAGCAAAATTATTCTTACCTATCCCATGCACAGTCAGGTCCCACGGTGTAATCCTTCAGAAAGGGTTAATGTTTACTGCAGGGACCGCAGCTAATGCTGCAGCCTCACAGTAAACCCCAAATGAATGAGTTCCTCTCCTGCCTGACAGGAGAGTAAAGGCTGGGTGTCACATAACGATACACCAGCGATCCCGACAACGATATGCACTTGTCAGGATCGCTGGTGTATCGCTACATGATCGCTGCTGAGCTGCCAAACAGGCAGCTCAGGCAGCGATCTGGGACAGCGACACTGCGGGTAACATCGCTTAAGGGCCCGTCTCACATAGCGATATCGCTACCGAGATCGCTGCTGAGTCACTAGTTTTGTGACGCAGCAGCGAGCTCACCAGCGATATCGCTGTGTGTGACATTCAGCGACGATCAGCCCCCCTGCCGGGTATCGCTGATCGTCGCAGAAATGTCAGGACCTTTTTTTGATCGCTGGTTTCCCTCTGACAGGCACGCATCGCTGCGTGTGACAGGCGGGAAACCAGCGATCAAAGGTCCTGACATTTCAGCGACGATCAGCGATACCCGGCAGGGGGGCTGATCGTCACTGAATGTCACACACAGCGATATCGCTGGTGAGCTCGCTGCTGCATCACAAAACTAGTGACTCAGCAGCGATCTCGGTAGCGATATCGCTATGTGAGACGGGCCCTTAAGTGGAAAGCTTAATTGATTGCTTTCCACTTTCACTTCAGGTCAGCCAGGGACACAATCAGTGACGTCAGAGGGAACTGATTAACAAAAATAGGGTTCCCTTCGAAAAAAAAATGGCGTGGGGTCCCCCTATTTTTGTTAACCAGCCAGATGAAGCAGACCGCTGAGGCCTGGATTTTCAGGCTGTTAAGGAGCCAAGATCCATGGACCTTGCCAGCCTGATAATACCAGGCCACAGCAGTCTGCATATCTTGGCTGATTAACAAAAATAGGGATCCCCTCGAAAAAAATTGGCGTGGGGTCCCCCCTATTTTTGTTAACCAGCCAGATGAAGCAGACCGCTGAGGCCTGGTTTTTCAGGCTGGTAAGGAGCCAAGATCCATGGACCTTGCCAGCCTGATAATACCAGGCCACAGCAGTCTGCATATCTTGGCTGATTAACAAAAATAGGGGATCCCCTCGAAAAAAATTGGCGTGGGGTCCCCCCTATTTTTGTTAACCAGCCAGATGAAGCAGACCGCTGAGGCCTGGATTTTCAGGCTGTTAAGGAGCCAAGATCCATGGACCTTGCCAGCCTGATAATACCAGGCCACAGCAGTCTGCATATCTTGGCTGATTAACAAAAATAGGGGATCCCCTCGAAAAAAATTAGCGTGGGGTCCCCCCATTTTTGTTAACCAGCCAGATGAAGCAGACCGCTGAGGCCTGGTTTTTCAGGCTGGTAAGGATCCAATATCCATGGACCTTGCAAGCCTGATAATACCAGGCCACAGCAGTCTGCTTAGCTTGGCTGGTTAACAAAAATAGGGGATCCCCTCGAAAAAAAAACGGCGTGGGGATCCCCCCTATTTTTGTTAACCAGCCAAGTAAAATGCAGACTGCTGCGGCCTGGTATTAAAAGACTGTCAAGGCCCATGGATTTTGGCCCTCAACAGCCTGATAATACCAGGCTACAGCAGCCCCACATTTGGCGCATCAAAAGATGTGCCAATTGTGGCACTTTACCCGGCTCTTCCCACTTGCCCTGTAGCGGTGGCAAGCGGGGTAATAAGGGGTTATTGTCACCGTTGATTGCACGGTGACAATAAGCCCGGTTAATAATGGAGAGGTGTCAATAAGACACCGATCCATTATTAATCCCAAAGTTATTAAATGTGTAAAAAAAAGACAAAGCAAGAAAAAAGTATTTTAATGAAATAAAAGAGACAACACAGTTTTCATTTCTTTTATTATACTCTCATTCCTGCGACGCCATCGATCTCCTGTAAAAAAAGAAAAAAACAAACCAACAGTATACCACCTGTCCGACGCAGTCCATAACGATAGTCCCACGACGATCCAGCTCTGCTACATCGCAATGACAGGCAGAGCCTGTCATTGCAACGCAGCACAGCTGATTACCTGCTTCCCCGGCGGTGACGTCATCGGACTGACTGCTTTACGGCCGGGATTACCCAGCAGTCACTGCAGTTATCGCGAGAAACTGCATGTGACCGCCGGGGAAAGATGATGGCGGCCATGAAGCAGTCCAGGACGTGACCGCCGGAGATCTTCTGACAGGTAAGTGCCGCTGACTCCTGACAGACCCGACCGACGGACACTGACAGTGACATCCCGATTCCGGTATCCGATAAGACGAAAATATCGGAACTCGGAATCGGAATTCCGATACAGCTAATATCGGCCGATACCCGATATTTGCAGTATCGGAATGCTCAACACTAGACAGGACATGATAACTCTTCCAGGCCACATCATCCAGAAGATTCGGAAGATTCAGATGAACATACATTTGACCATCACAATGTAACTGGACATTGTAACTTTTCCAAACCTCCCATTCAGAAGATTTGGATAATGATGACCATGTAGGTCATCCTAAACCTGCAAGAGGTCCATCACCCTCTGGCAAGCTACCAGTTAAGCCTGAATCACAAGCCAAACCTGGACAGGTAAGTTGAGTAATAATTGATCGATATGGTTTATGATGGACATAATTCACCTTTTTGTTTATTGTACCTTTTTCTAGGAAAAATGTGAAATAAAAATAATGGTGCCTTCATTACAGCTTGCAAGGAGATTGCCAGTCATGTGGGCTTGTGTTATAATTACTACATAGCAAAACAGATTTCCCATTTAGAAGACTAGGAGTGGGGAATCATAGCTCATATCGGAACAGAAATTGCATCCAAAATTGGATGCCTCTTAGCTTTTAAGAGAATGTGAATGCTGAAAAAAATGTTATTTACATAATTTGTGTGTGAAATGTATTTATCTCGTTTAACATCCATTTCAGGGTCCTAAACCTAGACCCAAACGACATCTGAAAGGTGCTGAGAATCATCCTACAGGAGCTCCACATGGAGATCAGACACCCTCAGCTCTCACACATGAAAGTGGTGCAAGCAGAGCAACGCACCCAGCTAACCATGGTGGAAGCAAGCTGGGAGAGAATAAAGGCCAAGGTAAGTTATGATTACTCTGTGAGTTGTCAAATTTGAAATATTTCTTCTTAATTTTTGTAATAGTGCAGCAATAGCTTAAGATATTTTCCACATTATGGCTGCATATTAAATCCAAGTAATTGTGCAGACACTGAGACTACATAATGACTGGTAGAAACATGTAGTTCATGGCTGCCCTCTAAATGTAAGTTTTGCAATGGGAGTAAAGTCCCATCCAATGTAAAGGGAACCTATTACATGAAAAAATTATGTTAGCGAGCAGATATCAGTTTAATCTGTAGGTTAATAGTGTTTTGAACCTGCCTGGCTCCCGTATTAAGAGCCCCATTGAATGGAAGAAATAACTTTATTCATCTCCACAGCCTTCAGGTTCCAGCACGAGATCTTTACCGGCACTTTTTCAACCACAGCTTAGTGTATAGTGAGTGTCAGCTGTAACCATGCCCCCGGAACTGACTGACTGTAGGATCAGGATTAGGGCCAGCTGTTAATCAGTGCTGGGGGTGATGTTACAGCCGCCGCTCTCTATACACTGAGCGGTGACTGAAGACACGCCATCACTACCCCCGTGACAGAAACACAGATGCTACAAAGCAGCAGGTCTCTTAATGCAGGCGTTGGACAGGTTCAGAATGCTATTAACTTGCAGGTTAATCCTACATATGCAGGTGATTAGCATTTTTACACATGACAGGTTCCTTTTAACTGCTACAGCCAACTGTAGGTGGCTACAGTCACGTGGCTAAATGGTATGTAATTAATGTGCCGAAGTAAACAAAAGCTGAATAAGACCAGTGTGTATTGGTTCTTTTATTAATTTACAATCATTCCTCCCTTTCATTTTTTTTTGCAATTTCTGGACATTTTAACGCTTTTAATGACAGTCCAATCTTGGCTAAAATCACTATGGAGACATAGTGCCTGAATAAGCATAAAATGCATGACATAATATAATAAATACATATAATTAAAACAGGCTTAAATAAACAATTACCTTTAAAAAATACAAAATCATTTAAAAATGATTTACTAAAGACACAACAAAGAATGTAAAAAAATGCTTGTTATACTTTTATATGAAAAAAAAATCTGTGTGATGTTAAAAGTGAAAAATCCTAAAATAAAGATACTAAAGTATTCAACAACATTAAATCTTAAGGAGAGAATTATACAGATTTTTACTATTCTTGTTGAAAATTGGGAGAAATTTCCCAACTTGTTAATGAGTATTTTTAGTAACATTGTAGATGTCCAGACTTTTCTAACCATTCTACTGTATATTATTGTGTTTTGCAGGAGGCTGAGAAGAACAACTTCAGCATTTAGCTTATAGCTTATAATGTCTTCTAAAAATTGAACGGCAATTGTTAGCGAGGCAAGAGAATAAAAAAAATCATAAACATAAAATAAAGTTTCCATTAATTTTTTTTTTTTATAAAAATTGTATGAGATTAGAGAATTGTGTATTAATCCCCATATAGAAATGAATTAAAGAAGCCAAGCTGCAAAAAGAAATATAAATTGTGGATAAGTTCAGTAGAGTTTTAAATTATTTATGTATTATGCATTACTTATATAGCACCATCATATTCTGCAGCACTTTTACAGATATTGTGATCGTTGTCCCCACTGTGGCTCACAATCTAAAATCTCGATCAGTATGTCTTTGGAGTGTGGGAGGAAACTAGTGAACAAGGAGGAAACACACACCAGCGTTAAGGAGAACATACAAACTTCTTGAATATGTTTTTCTTGGTGGGATTTGAACCCTTACCCCACTGATACAAAGCTATAGTTTCTACCTACTGAGCCACTGTGCTGCGGTAAAGTGTAAGCACTTTTGGTCAGGGGAGTTGCCCCTTTAACTCTCTCCTTTTGAATGTAAGCTCTTATGGTCAGAAGGGTTCTCTCTCTCTCTTGAATAGTGTAAGCTCTTGCAGTCAGTAGGGTCCTCACACTCGCTCTCTTTCGTAGAGTGTAAGCTCCTTAGGCTATGTGCACACGTTCAGGAATCTTTGCAGAAATTTCCTGAGAAAAAACGTTTTTTTGCGCATTTTTACCGCGTTTTTTCCTGAACATTCTAGGTCTATAATATAGCGGGAAATATGCAAATTTACCACACAAAATAATGAACATGCTGTGTTTTTTTACCGCTATGGCATTTTTTGTGCTGAAAAAATCGCAGCATGTGCACAAAAATTGCAGAATGCATCCTGAATAATAGGATTCTTACTGCATGCGTTTTTCAGCGTTTTTGCCGCGGAAAATCACGGAAAAAACGCGAAAAAACAGCAAAAAATCCTGAACGTGTGCACATAGCCTTATGGTCAGTGGGGGTCTATCTTTCTCTCTCACTTCTCTCCTCCATGTGTATTTCCTGGGCAATTACACATTTTCCAGTATTGAGATTCATGTAAATTTATTAACTGCCATAAAATTTTGCCGTGAATATTTGGTAAAGTCGGCGAATTTGAATTTCAAAAGTTCTGCTCCTCTCTATCGCTACAGATTCCCAATAAAACTGACACAAAAATAGAATTCAATTATTTGAGAGTTATGGAAAGGTACATTTTCACAGATTTCAAGAAAGAGAAATTATTTATATTTGTGGGTTGGAGAAATTTGATCTCTGATTAGCTTTAATGAATTTTTTTAACCCCTTACTGCCATCGGACGTACTATCCCGTCCATGGTACCTGGGCCCGTATGACCGGGGACGGGATAGTACGTCCCGTGCGATCGGACGCGCTCCCGGGGGGAGCGCAGCCGATCGCGGCAGGGTGTCAGCTGATTATCACAGCTGACACCCAGCACTATGTGTCAGGAGCGGTCACGGACCGCTCCCGGCACATTAACCCCTGGCACACCGTGATCAAACATGATTGCAGTGTACCCGGGGCACAGGGGAGGATCGCGCAGGCAGGGGGCTCCCTGCGCGCTCCCCTGAGACCCTCAGAGCAGCGCGATGTGTCGCGCTCTTCCGAGGGTCCGTCCTCCCTCCAGGTCACCGGATCCAAGATGGCGCTGGGGTCCTGCAGGGAGGCGGCTTCCTCAGTGCCTGCTGAGAGCAGGCACTGAGAAGCCTGCAGCGATGCCAGAGCGATCGCTGGTGTGACAGAGTGCTGTGCACACTGTCACACCAGCGATCTGCTAAAATACAGTGATGTCCCACCCTGGGACAAAGTAAAAAAGTTAAAAAAATGAAAATAAAAAGTGGTAAAAAAAATCATAAAAAAAAAAAAAAATATTCCCCAATAAATTCATTTCTTCCTGTAAATAAAAAAAACAAAACAATAAAAGTACACATATTTGGTATCGCCGCGTCCGTAACGACCCCCCCTATAAAACTATCCCACTAGTTAACCCCTTTAGTGAACCCCTTAAAAAAAAAAAAACTAAGCAAAAAATCAATGCTTTATCATCATACTGCTGAACAAAAAGTGGAATAACACGCGATCAAAAAGACCGATATAAATAAACATGGTACCGCTGAAAACGTCATCTTGTCCCACAAAAAACGAGCCATCATACAGCATCATCAGCGAAAAAATAAAAAAGTTATAGCTCGCAGAATAAAGCGATGCAAAAATAATAATTTTTTAGATAAAATTGCTTTATTCTATAAAAGCCCCAAAACATAAAAAAATGATATAAATGAGGTATCACCGTAATCGTACTGACCCGAAGAATAAAACTGCTTTATCAATTTTACCACACGCGAAACGGTATAAACGCCTCCCCCAAAAGAAATTCATGAATTGCTGATTTTTGTTCATTCTAACCTCCCAAAAATCGAAATAAAAAGCGATCAAAAAACGTCACATGCTCAAAAATGGTACCAATAAAAACGACACCTCGTCCCGCAAAAAATAAGACCTCACATGACTCTGTGGGCCAAAATATGCAAAAATTATAGCTCTCAAAATGTGGTGATGCAAAAAACTACTCTTTGCAATAAAAAGCGTCTTTTAGCGTGACAGCTGCCAATCATAAAAAACCCGCTATAAATAGTAAATCAAACCCCTCTTTATCACCCCCTTAGTTAGGGAAAAATAATAAAATTAAAAAAATTTATTTATTTCCATTTTTCCATTAGGGTTAGGGTTGCGGCTAAAGTTAGGGTTAGGGTTGGCGCTAACGTTAGGATTAGGGTTAGGGTTGGGATTAGGGTTAGGGGTGTGTTAGGGTTAGGTTTGTGGTTAGGGTTGGGACTAGGGTTAGGGGTGTGTTGGGGTTAGGGTTGGAGTTAGAATTGGGGGGTTTCTGCTGTTTAGGTACATCAGGGGCTCTCCAAATGTGACATGGCGTCTGATCTCAATTCCAGTCAATTCTGCGTTGAAAAAGTCAAACGGTGCTCCTTCACTTCTGAGCTCTGCCATGCGCCCAAACAGTAGTTTACCCCCACATATGGAGTATCAGCGTACTCTGTACCCCAAGAGTTATTGTGCAATTTGTCCTATTTCTTCTGTTACCCATGGGAAAATAAAAAACTGGGGGCGAAAATATCATTTTTGTAAAAAAAAAAAAATGATTTTTTTTGTTTTTACGGCTGTATGTTGTAAACTTCTGTGAAGCACTTGGGGCTTCATAGCGCTCACCACACATCTAGATAAGTTCCTTGTGGGGTCTATTTTATAAAATGGGGTCACTTGTGGGGGGTTTACACTGTTTAGGCGCATCAAGGGCTCTCCTAATGCGACATGACGCCCCCAGACCATTCCATCAAAGTCTGTAATCCAAAACGTCACTACTTCCCTTCCGAGCCCTGACGTGCGCCCATACAGTAGTTTTCTCCCACATATTGGGTATCAGCGTACTCAGGACAAATTGGACAACAACTTTTGGGGTCCAATTTCTCCTGTTACCCTTTTGAAAATAAAATAATTGGGGCGAAAAAAATCATTTTTGTAAAAAAAAAAGGATTTTTTATTTTTACGGCTGTATGCTATAAACTTCTGTGAAGCACTTCGGGCTTCAAAGTGCTCACCACACATCTAGATAAGTTCCTTGTGGGGTCTATTTTCCAAAATGGGGTCACTTGTGGGGGGTTTCCACTGTTTAGGCGCATCAGGGGCTCTCCAAATGCGACATGACGCCCCCAGACCAATCCATCAAAGTCTTCAATCCAAAACGTCACTCACTACTTCCCTTCCGAGCCCCAACGTGCGCCCATACAGTAGTTTACTCCCACATATTGGGTATCAGCGTACTCAGGACAAATTGGAAACAACTTTTTGGGTCCAATTTCTCCTGTTATCCTTGTGAAAATAAAATATTGGGGGGGCAAAAAAATCATTTTTGTAAAAAAAAAAGGATTTTATATTTTACGGCTGTACGTTATAAACTTCTGTAAAGCACTTTCGGGTTCAAAGTGCTCACCACACATCTAGATAAGTTCCTTGTGGGGTCTATTTCCAAAATGGGGTCACTTGTGGGGGGTTTCCACTGTTTAGGCACATCAGGGCTCTCCAAATGCAACATGACGCCCCAGACCAATCCATCAAAGTCTGCAATCCAAAACGTCACTCACTACTTCCCTTCCGAGCCCCGACGTGCGCCCATACAGTCGTTTACTCCCACATATTGGGTATCAGCGTACTCAGGACAAATTGGACAACAACTTTTGGGGTCCAATTTCTCCTGTTACCCTTGTGAAAATAAAATATTGGGGGCAAAAATCATTTTTGTAAAAAAAAAAAAAGATTTTTTATTTTACGGCTGTACGTTATAAACTTCTGTGAAGCACTTGGGGGTTCAAAGTGCTCACCAACATCTAGATAAGTTCCTTGAGGGGTCTAGTTTCCAAAATGGTGTCATTTGTGGTGGGTTTCCACTGTTTAGGCAGATCAGGAGCTCTCCAAACACGACATGGCCATCCAGCCAATTCTGCGTTGAAAAAGTCAAACGGCGCTCCTTCCCTTCCAAACTCTGCCATGCACCCAAACAGTGGTTTACCCCCACATATGGGGTATCAGCGTACTCAGGACAAATTGCACAATAACTTTTGGAGTCTTGTTACCCTTGGGAAAATAAAAATTGGGGTGAAAAGATCAATTTTGTGGAAAAAATATGATTTTTTAATTTTACGGCTCTACGTTATAAACTTGTGTGAAGCACTTGGGGGTTCAAATTGCTCACCAAAGATCTAGATAAGTTCCTTAGGGGGTCTAGTTTCCCAAATGGGGTCACTTGTGGGGGGTTTCCACTGTTTAGGCACATCAGGGACTCTGCAAATGCAACATGGCGTCTAATCTCAATTCCAGCCAATTTTGGTTGGAAAAAGTCAAATGGTGCTCCTTCCCTTCTGAGATCTGCCGTGCACCCAAACAGTGGTTCCCCCCCACATATGGGGTATCAGCATACTCAGGACAAATTGGACAACAACTTTTGAGGTCCAATTTCTCCTGTTACCTATGGGAAAATAAAAAATTAGTGACTAAGAGATAATTTTTGTGGGAAAAAAATAGGATTTTTTATTTTCATGCCCGGGCATTATAAACTTGTGTGAAGCACTTGGGGGTTCAAAGTGCTCACCAAAGATCTAGATAAGTTCCTTAGGGGGTCTAGCTTCCAAAATGGGGTCACTTGTGGGGGGTTTCCACTGTTTAGGCTCATCTGGGGCACTACAAGTGGAACATGACCCCCATCAATGTTTGCATTCCAAAACGTTACTGCTTCCTTTCCAAGCCCTGCCATGCGCCCAAACAGTTTCCCCCCCCCCCACATATTGGGTATCAGCGTACTCAGGACAAATTGGACAACAACTTTTGGTGTCCAATTTCCTTGGGAAAAATCAAAAATTTGGGACTAAAAAATCATTTTTGTGAAAAATTGTTTTTTTTTTTTTTTTCACACCCAGGCATTATAAACTTTTGTGAAATACTTTGGGGTTCAAAGTGCTCACAACAGATCTAGATAAGTTCCTTAGGGGGTCTAGTTTCCAAAATGGTGTCACTTGTGGGGGGTTTCCACTGTTTAGGCGCATCAGGGGCTCTCCAAACACGACATGGCGTCCAATCTCAACTCCAGCCAATTTTAGTTTGAAAAAGTCAAACGGCGCTCCTTCCCTTACGAGCTCTGCCGTGTGCCCAAACAGTGGTTTTCCCCCACATATGGGGTATTGGCGTACTCAGGAGAAATTGCACAACAACTTTATCTGTCCATTTTCTCCTTTTACCCTTGTGAAAATAAAAAAAGTTTGTAAAAGTTCATTTTTGTGGCTAAAAAGTTAAATATTCATTTTTTCGTTCCACGTTGCTTCAGATCCTGTGAAGCACCTGAAGGGTTAATAAAATTCTTGAATGTGGTTTTGAGGACCTTGAGGGGTGCAGTTTTTAGAATGGTGTCACTTTTCGGTATTTTCTGTCATATAGACCCCTCAAAGTGACTTCAAACGTGAGGTATTCCCTAAAAAAATGGCTTTGTAAATTTTGTTGTAAAAATGAGAAATCACTGGTCAACTTTTAACCCTTATAATTTCCTAACAAAAAAAAATGTTGGTTCCAAAATTGTGCTGATGTAAAGTAGACATGTGGGAAATGTTATTTCTTAACTATTTTGTATGACATATTTCTCTGTTTTAAGGGAAAAAAATTTCAAAGTTTGAAAATTGCAACATTTTCAAAATTTTCGCCATATTTGCATTTTTTAAAAAAATAAACGCAAGGTATATGGAAGAAATTTTACCACTAACGTGAAGTACAATATGTCACGAGAAAACATTCTCAGAATCGCGAATATCCGTTGAAGCGTTCCAGAGTTATAACCTCATAAAGAGACAGTGGTCAGAATTGTAAAAATTGGCCCGGTCATTAACGTGCAAACCACCCTTGGGGGTGAAGGGGTTAAGCCCAGCGCACGATAGTGTATATTTTTCCTTTAGTCTTCATATATGCATGATGTAAACAGTAGAAAATATACCACATACCATTCAAACATCTCTCATATTTCCAAAGACAGCAGCATTTCCATCAATGGATAAATACTTGAAGGAGTTGTCCACTACTAAGACAACATCTTCTTAAATATTATAATTCCGCCAGTAAAATTAAAATACCCTATACTCACATACTATATGGTCACCGTTCCAGTGATGTCTTCGCCATGTCTCCTTGTGTTGGCATGACATACTGTAGTTATAGCATGCCCTGTGAGTCCTGCAGAAATCCTTGGTCGCTAATGGACTGCTGTGCTCTCATTTTCTTCCAACTTCTGAGATTATTTTAAAGGAAGTGAGAGCCCAGCATTTTAATATGGCAACCAATTGGCTGAAAGGTTCAGATGGCATAACAATGTCACACAAGTCTTGGGAGACCCACAACCGACATTGCCGGAATGGCACTAGTATGGGGAAGTTAGTGTAAGGTATTTTTATTTTATATTGTGTTTAAGAAGGGATTGTTCTAGCATTGGACAACCCCTTTAAAGTTCTGCTCATTTGATTCAATGATCAGAAATAGATTGACAGAACGAGAATAATTTTGAATCATACATAAAAGCAAAGCAGCAAAACAAGGAGAAACAATAAAAGCAATGTATGTTTTTGTAGAACAGTGCAGTAGAAATGAACAGATCAGGCCAAATTCCTAATTCAACTATTTGTGCTGATTTTCCTAGGTAATTCAATACTTAAAGCACTGTTTCACAAACTGCAGTCCTCACAGCCCTCAATAAGTTGTGTTTTCAGGATTTCAATAGTATTGCACAGGTGATGCCTTGGCGATACTTCCATCAACTGTGCAATACTAAGGAAATCCTGAAAACATGACACGTTAGGAGCCCCGAGAACTGGAGTATGGAAAACACTGATTTGGAGGTTAATCTCTACAAAATGAAAGGGAATCTGTCAACAAGTTTTTGCTATTTAATCTGAAGACGGCAAGCGATAGAGGTTAAAATGCAGATTTCAATGGTGTGTCATTTATTAGGTTGTGTACTGTCGTTTACTTACAACAAAGGTTTTATCACCAAGACCTTATAACTGCCAGGATTGGTGCTCACTTGAACAGCTGTCTGACTCTGCCCTCTTCTGTGATAAGCAGTCTACTTTCAGTACACAATGTACATAGAGAGTCTGGTGTCGGTGGGGTCAGTTTTCTAAGCTATGCTACTTAGAACTCTGAGGCTAAGTGCACACGTTCAGGAATGTTTGCAGAATATTCATGAGCAAAAACTGACTTTTTTCGCGGTAAAAATGTGCGGTTTTTGTGCGGATTTTGCACGTTTTTGGTGCGTTTTTTTTTTGCGTGGATTTGACGCGTTTTTACCACAATTTTTCCCTGAACTTTCTAGGTCAATAATATAGCGGGAAAAACGCTATAATTCCGCAAAATTAATGAACATGTTGCTACTTCTTCCGCGATGCGTTTTTTTTGCAGAAAAAAACGCACCATGTGCACAAAAATTGCGGAATTCATTCTAAATGATGAGATGCTTAATTAATGCGTTTTTGATGCGTTTTTGATGCGTTTTTCCCGCGAAAAAAATGCAAAAAAACCCGCAAATAATCCTGAACGTGTGCACTTAGCCTGAATGTGTCAAAACTTCTGCATCCGGTAAACTAAGTGATACATCATTGGAATCAGGGTCTCTTTTACTACATTATGCTGCTCTCAGAAGGGCATAACAAATGTAACAAGTCAAAAAAAATCCTTATACTCACCTCACTACTCACAACTCTGGGTAACAAACGTAAAGGGCTTATACTACATTTATAAAGGACAGGAAAGTAAAAACAAAGGTGGAGGGGTGTGTATTTTTCTAAAATTCAAGTTAAATCCTGTGCTCAATGACGACATTGGGGCAAGCTGTGACAAAGTAGAGTCAGTATGGGTAAATCTACATGGGAATGGCAATAATGGAAAGCTGCTAACTGAAGTTTTCTAAAAGCCTCCTAATATAGATGTACAGGTAGGAGATAAAATGTGGCAACAAATTAAAAAGGCAGCAAATAATAATTGTGTCCTTATTATAGAGGATTTTAACTATCCAGACATTTATTGTGACATATAATGTTCTGGATGTGCTCAAATCTGCAAGTTCTTTTCCACAGTTCCGGACAATTACCTCTCTCAGCTGGTAGATGAACCAACCAGGTTAGGTAATGTGCTAGATCTGGTCCTTTCAAACAGGTCAGGGAGCATTTGGGATGCAGTGACCATAATATGGTAAGTTTCAATGTAATTTTCAATCAAACATTGAAAAGGGTAAATGCAAAAACCTGGAACTTTAGGAAAGCTGATTTCAACATATTAAAGGAAGAGCTTAATCGAGTAGACTGGGACCATGTCATGGCAACTGTTAATACCCAACATAAATGGGGCATGTTTAGGGATATACTACAAGAATACTGTAGAAAACTTTTACCCTGCAGTAATAAAATGTCAAGGAATAAAAAGAAAACATTATGGATAAATAAGACAGCACAAAGTTTCAAAAGACAAAAACAAACGGGCTTCAAAAATCCTGAACGCTGACAATATCTAAAAAAGAAACATAAAAATTAAATCATGCTAGCAAAGTTATCTACAGAGAAACAAATCACCAGTGACAATAACCCCTTAAAGACCGCCGATATGCCTTTTAACGGCGACTTATGCCTCAGCACCGCTATTTAACAACGCTGAGAAATAAGTGTATAGAGCTCCCCAGATTTGGAATTTCTCTGGGATCTCGGTTACCGAGGCTAGCTGAGACCCCAGAAAACACGATTTGTGCCAGTTTTTACCGACCACATTGTTGTGATAACGGCGACCACAAAAAAAGGTCCTATTTTAGAGAGAAATGGGTTCACCCGATACCTCCGGGGTCCTTGGACCCTCCTGCATCCCCTGGTCCTGTCCCCTGACCGCCAGCATTTTCTTATGGGAAGAAAATGGCGGGCACTTGCGCAGTGTGCATGCCAAGATCTGCTGGCTGGCACCCGGCAACAATAGGAAATTTTTCATATTGGTTCATTTTGATCACTGTGATAGACCCTATCACAGTGATTAAAATAAAAAAATAGTAAATCAACTCCCTTTATCACCTCCATAGTTAGGTAAAAATAATAAATTAAAAAATATATACAGTACAGACCAAAAATTTGGACACACCATCTCATTAAAAGATTTTTCTGTATTTTCATGACTATGAAAATTGTACATTCACACTGAAGGCATCAAAATTATGAATTAACACATGTGGAATTATATACTTAACAAAAAAAGTGTGTAACAACTGAAATTATATCTTATATTCTAGGTTCTTCTTCAAAGTAGCCACCTTTTGCTTTGATGACTGCTTTGCACACTCTTGGCATTCTCTTGATGATATTCAAGAGGTAGTCACCGGAAATGGTCTTCCAACAATCTTGAAGGAGTTCCCAGAGATGCTTAGCACTTGATGGACCTTTTACCTTCACTTTGCAGTCCAGCTCACCCCAAACCATCTCGATTGGGTTCAGGTCTGGTGACTGTGGAGGCCAGGTCATCTGGCGTAGCACCCCATCACTCTCCTTCTTGGTCAAATATCCCTTACACAGCCTGGAGGTGTGTTTGATGTCATTTTCCTGTTGAAAAATAAATGATGGTCCACCTAAACGCAAACCGGATGGAAGAGCATGCCTCTGCAAGATGCTGTGGTAGCCATGCTGGTTCAGTATGCCTTCAATTTTGAATAAATCCTCAACAGTGTCACCAGAAAATCACCCCCACACCATCACACCTCCTCCTCCATGTTTCACGGTGGGAACCAGGCATGTAGAGTCCATCCGTTCACCTTTTCTGCGTCGCACAAAGACATGGTGGTTGGAATCAAAGATTTCAAATTTGGACTCATCAGACAGATTTCCACTGGTCTAATGTCCATTCCTTGTGTTCTTTAGCCCAAACAAGTCTCTTCTGTTTGTTGCCTGTCCTTAGCAGTGGTTTCCTAGCAGCTGTTTTACCATGAAGGCCTGTTGCACAAAGTCTCCTCTTAACAGTTGTTGTAGTGATGTGTCTGCTGCTAGAACTCTGTGTGGCATTGACCTGGTCTCTAATCTGAGCTGCTATAAACCTGCGTGTTATGAATGTTTTAGAAATGAATTCTGAGCAGAAGCTCCCTCTGGTGGTTGCAAACAGTACTGAACCATTCAATGAGGATTGGCAATCAGGGATAACAGACTGGCTGGATATAAGGGAGGTTTCCCCCCATCATGGTTGCCGGTGATCAATTGTTCTTGTCTCAACGTTGTTTCTTGGTTCACTTGGAAGCTTGCTGAGTCTTGCCTCTTCTCCTGCTCTCAGATAAGATATTTTTTGTTTTTTGTTTTTGAGCTTGCCATTTGTATATTTCTCTGCATTTCTGTGAGGTTGGCCAGGTTCCCTCCCGGGGGCTTGGTCTCCTCTCGGTTCCTCTGGAGCCATTGTTGTTTGTTCATTTGCCTTTTCCAGTTTTTTTTTTCTGTGGCTGCGGCTTAGTTTTGTTACACCAGAGAACTAATTTAGGTGGTAGAGGTCGTGTGATCTCAGGTGTTTTTGCAATTAGAAGCGTTGGGTTTTTTTAGGGTTTTTTTTTGATTGCAGTAAGTATCCTTCCTATCCTTTTCGGTCTAAGTCAGATTGGGCCCCAGCGTTTGCTCATACTATTTTCTGTCTGTGTCTGTATTTCCTCTTGTCTAACCGCCAAATACATGTTTGGGGGCTTCCTATGTTCTTTGGGGATCTGATCCGGGGCAGATAGCTTTCCTCTTTCTATCTTTAGGTGTAGTTAGCCTCTCAGGCTGTGACGAGGCGTCTAGGACCAACGTAGGAACGCTCCACGGCTGCCTTTAGTTGTGGTGGTTAGTCAGGGTACTGCAATCCAGTAGATTCCAACCTCTCTGGTGTATTGCCGTTTTTGCCTGCTCTACTCAGCTACCAAAACATAACAGTATCACCGGCCCAACTGAAAATTATATGGTACTCACAGAAGGGAAAAATACTGTGGAAAAAAAAAAAGTTGTCAGAGTTGTCAGAGATTTTTTTTTTTTTCTGTTTGTTGCATTTTTTTTCCCTCTTTTTCTCTGGGTGCTGAGGAGGATTTTTTTTTTCTCTCAATGGAGTTTGCACAGTTGTCTGGCCGTGTGGATCAGCTTGCCACTGAAGTTCGGAGTATTGCTACCTATCTTGCAGGGTTGCCGGTTGTGGAGCCTAGGATCCCCATGCCAGATTTGTTTTTAGGGGATCGAGCTAAATTTCTGAATTTCAAAAATAACTGTAAGTTGTTTTTTGCCTTAAAACCTAAGTCTTCCTGGAACGCAGCACAGCAGGTTCAAATTGTCATCTCTCTCCTGCGCGGCAATCCTCAGGATTGGGCTTTTTCCCTGACACCTGGGGACCCTGTTTTGAGTAATGTTGATGCATTTTTTCTGGCTCTGGGGTTATTGTACGATGAACCTAATGTCTCTGATCAAGCTGAAAAAACCTTGTTGGCATTAAATCAGGGGCTTGAGGACGCTGCGTTGTACTGTCAGAAATTCCGAAAGTGGGCAGTTCTGACCAAATGGAATGATGATGCTTTGGCAGCTCTTTTTCGGAAGGGTCTGTCAGAGAATGTAAAAGATGTTATGGTGGGTTTCCCTGCTCCCTCTGGTCTCAATGATTCTATGTCATTGAGGAAGGAATCAAGGAATCACCTGCTACATTACAAAGCTAAAGAAGAAAATAACCGGGTGCCTCTAGTGGTCACCTACAATCCAAATCTGGAGATGCTAAGGGGAGCTGCACGGAAACTACAACCTTTACTACAAAAAGATGCCCGATTACAATCCATATTTCCAGACCCCCCACTACTATGTTTTAGGCAGCCCCCAAATCTAAGAAGCATCATTGTCAGAAGTTCCCTGTCCTCCCCAACAGCTGCAGGAACCTTTCCTTGCAACCAGAAGAAATGCAAAACCTGTGCATCTATAATGACCACGGACAAGATAAAGATCCCCAACTCCCATCAGGACTACAAGATCCCAGGTACTTTCAGCTGCATCACATCTAGCGTGGTGTACCTAATTATTTGTATGAAATGTCCAACTGGGGGTCTGTATGTGGGGGAGACCGGGCAAAAACTGAGAACAAGGATGAATTCTCATCGCCACACAATAAGAGAAAAAAGAATGGATTTACCGATGGCAAAACACTTTTGTATGCCCGGTCATAGCATGATGGATATGGAATTACTTGTATTAACATCTAACTTCAAATCTGAGAAAGATAGAAAGATTTGGGAATATAAACTTATGATGACCTTTGACACTCTTAGTGCTGGAATGAATATATCACACGGATTCATGTCTTTCTATATCAATTAAGGAATCTGCTTCTCTGACCTTCTAGGGGCATCAAAACACAATAGCAGACTCCAATCAGAGGGCAATTAAACTTTCTCTCCTTATCTATGAACTGTTCCAATATTTATGTTCATCCCTCTGCCATAATGACAGTTCTGCTTCACGTCACTTGTCTTACCTATTGCATTATTCTTGTGTCCTGTTGTATATAAATATGTGATTCTTCAGATTTTGTATTAGTCCTAGCCTGATGAAGAGACCTGAGTAGTCTCGAAAGCTTGCAATTTGTTACCATCTTTTCAGTTAGCCATTAAAAGGTATCAACCACTGAGGACTCTCAAGTCTAAATATTTTTCTATGTCATTGGCGATTCAAATTGACAGACGTTTGCATGAGCGTAGAGGTATGCGTGGAATGGTGTTGCCTTGTGAACCAGCTTCTGAGCCCATGCAGTGTGATAGAGTGGCTTCTGGGGCACAGTGTCATGAGTTTCGAAAACGCAATGGGTTATGTTTCTACTGTGGTGATGCCTCTCATGTTATTTCAGTCTGCCCTAAGCGGGGAAGACATTTTGCACGCTCAGTTGTCTTGGGTAGTGTTCAGACTAAATTTCTGTTGACTGTTACCCTGATTTGCTCCCTGTCCACATTTTCTGCTCAGGATTTTGTTGATTCGGAAGCAGCTATTAACCTGATGGATTTTGATTTTGCTAAATGTTGTGGGTTTCCCTTGATACCCCTACGGAAGTTTATTCCTCTACTGGGGATTGATTCTACCCCTTTGGCTGAGAATAAACCCCAGTTCTCTACTCAGGTGATAATGAGGGTTGAACCTGATCATCAGGGGAGTTGCAAATTTTTGGTGCTGTATAATCTGCATGACATTATTGTACTAGGTTTCCCTTGGTTGCAGTCTCATAATCCTGTTTTGGATTGGAAATCTGTATCTGTAACCAGTTGGGGCTGCCAATGTGTTAATGCCAACACTCCTGTTTTTTCTGCCTCTCCCCAGGCTCAAGATGTGCCTGACTTTTTGACTGATTTTTCAGATGTGTTTAGCGAAAGTAAATCTGCATCCTTGCCCCCCCATAGGAGCTATGACTGCGCTATTGAATTAGTGCCTGGTAGTAAATTCCCTAAAGGTCGCCTTTTTAACTTGTCTGTACCTGAACATGACGCTATGCGGTCTTATATCAAGGAGTCATTGGAGAAGGGTCATATCAGACCATCCTCTTCACCCTTGGGTGCCGGTTTTTCTTTTTGGCCAAAAAGGATGGTTCATTAAGGCCGTGTATTGATTATCGTCTCTTGAACAATATCACTGTGAAATATCAATATCCATTACCCTTGATTTCTGACCTGTTTTCCAGGGTGAAAAGTGCTACTTGGGTTACCAAGCTTGACCTCAGGGGGCGTATAACCTTATTCGCATTAAGCACGGGGATGAATGGAAGACGGCGTTTAATACACCAGAGGGGCATTTTGAGTACCTAGTGATGCCCTTTGGGCTCACTAATGCTCCTTCCGTCTTCCAGTCCTTCATGAATGACATTTTCAGGGATTTTGTGGATAAATTTCTGATTGTTTATTTGGATGATATCTTGATTTTTTCCAATGACTGGGACTCTCATGTAAAACATGTTCGGACTGTGTTCCAGATTTTGAGAGAGAATGCTCTGTATGTGAAGGGATCAAAGTGTCTTTTTGGCGTACAAAGGATCTCATTTCTGGGATTCATTTTGTCTCCATCTGTTATTGAAATGGACCCGGTCAAGGTTCAGGCCATCTGTGATTGGGTCCAACCTACTTCATTAAAGGCTCTTCAGAGATTCTTGGGTTTTGCCAATTTTTATTGTAAATTTATTGGTAATTTCTCTGTTATTGTTAAACCATTGACTGATTTGACCAAAAAGGGTTCTGATGTGGTGAATTGGCCTCCTGAGGCAGTCTCTGCGTTTCAGGAGCTTAAGCGGAGATTCACTTCTGCTCCTGTTCTACGGCAGCCTGATGTTTCTCTGCCATTTCAGGTGGAGGTTGATGCCTCTGAAATTGGGGCAGGTGCCGTTTTGTCCCAAAGAGATCCTGAGACCTCTAAAAGTAACCCTTGTGCTTTTTTCTCTCTAAATTTTTCTCCAACTGAACGTAATTATGACGTGGGTAATCGGGAGTTATTGGCCATGAAGTGGGCTTTTGAAGAGTGGAAACATTGGCTGGAGGGAGCCAAACATCAGGTGGTGGTCCTCACGAACCAAAAGAATCTGGTTTATCTGGAATCTGCCAAGCTACTTAATCCTAGACAGGCCAGGTGGGCCTTGTTTTTCACACGTTTTAATTTTGTGGTTTCCTTTCATCCTGGCACTAAGAATATTAAGGCGGATGCCCTCTCGAGGAGTTTCCTTGAGGACTCTCCTGAGTTATCTGATCCTGCTGTTATTTTGAAAGAGGGTGTAGTTCTTTCCGCCATCTCGCCCAATTTGAGACTGGCTCTGGAGGGGTGTCAGGAGGATAAACCAGAGCGCTGCCCTGTTGGGAAATTGTTTGTCCCAGACCAGTGGAAGAAGAGTGTGATGTCTGAGATTCATTGTTCCGTGTTGGCCGGTCATCCCGGAATTTTTAGTACAAGAGACTTGGTGAGTCGGTCCTTTTGGTGGCCTACTTTGTCTCGTGACGTCAGGGAATTTGTGCAGTCCTGCGGGACTTGCTCTCGCTCCAAGCCTTGCTCTCGCTCTAGTGGTTTGTTGATGCCATTGCCTGTGCCCAAGAGACCATGGACCCATATCTCTATGGATTTTATTTCCGACCTCCCTGTTTCTCAGAGAATGACCGTTATCTGGGTGATTTGTGATAGGTTTTCCAAGATGATACATCTTGTGCCATTACCTAAGTTGCCTTCCTCCTCCGAATTGGTGCCTTTGTTCCTTCAGCACGTGGTTCGGTTACACGGCATTCCTGAGAACATTGTGTCTGACAGAGGAGTCCAGTTTGTTTCCAGATTTTGGAGGACTTTTTGTTCTAAACTTGGTGTTCAATTGTTTTTCTCCTCTGCTTTTCATCCTCAGACCAATGGACAAACTGAGAGAACAAACCAGACATTGGAGACTTATCTGAGATGCTTTTTGTCTGCTGATCAAGATGACTGGGTCTCTTTTTTGCCTTTGGCTGAGTTTGCTCTTAATAATAGGGCAAGCTCTGCCACTTTGATGTCTCCATTTTTCTGCAATTTTGGGTTTCACCCTCGATTTTCTTCGGGACAGACGGAGGCTTCTGTCTGTCCGGGTGTTGACTCTGTTGTGGAGCGTATGCAACAGATTTGGGACCAGGTAGTGGAGAGGTTGTCCCTCTCTCAGGAGAAGGCCCAGCGGTTTGCCAACCGGCATAGGACTGATGGTCCTCGTTTTAAAGTGGGGGACTTGGTCTGGTTGTCCTCAAGAAATATCCCTATGAGAGTTGCATCTCCTAAGTTTAAGCCTATGTTTTTTGGACCTTATAAGATCATGGAGATTCTTAATCCTGTTTCCTTTCGTTTACTTCTTCCAGGGACATTTAAGATCCATAACGTGTTCCACAAGTCCTTATTGAAGAGGTTTGTCGAGCCAGTGGTTCCTATGGCTGCGCCCCCTGACCCTGTTTTGGTTGAGGGCAATCTGGAGTATGTGGTTGAGAAAATATTGGATTCTCGTTTTTCTAGACGGAAACTCCAGTATTTGGTTAAGTGGAGAGGTTATGGTCAGGAGGACAATTCTTGGGTGTTTGCTTCGGACATCCATGCTAGGAGACTGATCCGTGCGTATCACAGAGCTCATCCTGACCGACCGGGTTGCAAAAATGAGGGTTCGGTGACCCCTCCTCAAGGGGGGGTACTGTTATGAATGTTTTAGAAATGAACTCTGAGCAGAAGCTCCCTCTGGTGGTTGCAAACAGTACTGAACCATTCAATGAGGATTGGCAATCAGGGATAACAGACTGGCTGGATATAAGGGAGGTTCCCCCCATCATGGTTGCCGGTGATCAATTGTTCTTGTCTCAACGTTGTTTCCTGGTTCACTTGGAAGCTTGCTGAGTCTTGCCTCTTCTCCTGCTCTCAGATAAGATATTTTGTGTTTTTTGTTTTTGTGCTTGCCATTTGTATATTTCTCTGCATTTCTGTGAGGTTGGCCAGGTTCCCCTTCCAGGGGGGCTTGGTCTCCTCTCGGTTCCTCTGGAGCCATTGTTGTTTGTTCATTTGCCTTTTCCAGTTTTTTTTTTTCTGTGGCTGCGGCTTTGTTTTGTTACACCAGAGAACTAATTTAGGTGGTAGAGGTCGTGTGATCTCAGGTGTTTTTTCAGTTAGTAGCGTTGGCTTTTTTTAGGGTTTTTTTTGGATTGCAGTAAGTATCCTTCCTATCCTTTTCTATCTAAGTCAGATTGGGCCCCAGCGTTTGCTCATACTATTTTCTGTCTGTGTCTATATTTCCTCTTGTCTAACCGCCATTACATGTTTGGGGGCTTCCTATGTTCTTTGGGGATCTGATCCGGGGCAGATAGCTTTCCTCTTTCTATCTTTAGGTGTAGATAGCCTCTCAGGCTGTGACGAGGCGTCTAGGACCAACGTAGGAACGCTCCACGGCTGCCTTTAGTTGTGGTGGTTAGTCAGGGTACTGCAAACCAGTAGATTCCAACCTCTCTGGTGTATTGCCGTTTTTGCCTGCTCTCCTCAGCTACCAAAACATAACACCTACGATTTCTGAGGCTGGTGACTCGGATAAACTTATCCTCAGAAGCAGAGGTGACTCTTGGTCTTCCTTTCCTGGGGTGGTCCTCATGTGAGCCAGTTTCTTTGTAGCGCTTGATGGTTTTTGCAACTGCACTTGGGGACACTTTCAAAGTTTTCCCAATTTTTCAGACTGACTGACCTTCATTTCTTAAAGTAATAATGGCCACTCATTTTTCTTTACTTAGCTGCGTTTTTCTTGCCATAATACAAATTCTAACAGTCTATTCAATAGGACTATCAGCTATGTATCCACCAGACTTCTGCACAACACAACTGTTGGTCCCAACCCCATTTATAAGGCCAGAAATCCCACTTATTAAACCTGACAGGGCACACCTGTGAAGTGAAAACTATTTCCAGTGACTACCTCTTGAATCTCATCAAGAGAATGCCAAGAGTGTGCAAAGCAGTCATCAAAGCAAAAGGTGGATACTTTGAAGAACCTAGTATATAAGACATAATTTCAGTTGTTACACACTTTTTTGTTAAGTATATAATTCCACATGTGTTAATTCATAGTGTTGATGCCTTCAGCGTGAATTTACAATTTTCATAGTCATGAAAATACAGAAAAATCTTTAAATGAGAAGGTGTGTCCAAACTTTTGGTCTGTACTGTATTTATTTCAATTTTTAAATTAGGGTAAGGGTTGGGAAAAAGTTATGGTTAGGCTAAAATTAGGGTTGATCTAAAGTTAGGGTTGGTCTATTAGGGTTGGGCTAGGGTTAGGGTTTGGGCTAGGGTTAGGGTTGGGCTAGGATTAGTATTGGGGCTAGGGTTGGGTTGGGCTAAAGGTAGGGTTGAGTTAAAGTTAGGATTAGGCTAAAGTTAGGTTTGAGCTAGGGTTAGGATTGTGCTTGGTTTAGCGTTGTGGTTATGATTGAGATTATGGTTAGGGTTGGGATTAGGATTAGGGGTGCGTTGGGGTTAGAGCTGTGGTTAGTTTTATTGTTAGGGTTGGGATTAGTGTGAGGGGTGTAGTGGGGTTAGGGTTGGAGTTAATATTGGGAGTGTTCCACTGCTTAGTTACATCAGCGGGTCTCCAAACGTGACATTGTGCCACCATTGATTCCAGCCAATTTTGTGTTCAAAAAGTCAAACCACCATGCACCCAATAAGTGTCTTTCCACCACAAACGGGGTATTGGCATACTCAGGACAAATTACACAACAAATTTTGTGGTCTATTTTCTCCTTATTCCCTTGTGAAAATAAAAAAATTTTGTTCCCAAATAAACTTTTTGTGAAAAAAGGAAAATCTTCATTTTTTCCTTCCTCATTGCTTTAGTTCTCATGAAACACCTGAAGGGTTAATAAACTTCTTGAATGTGGTTTTGCGCACCTTGAGGGGTACAGATTTTAGAATGTTGTCACTTTTGGGTATTTTCTGTTATATTGACTTCCCAAACTCACTTCAAATGTGAGGTGGTCCCTAAAAAAATGGTTTTGTAAATTTTGTTGGAAAAATGAGAAACCGCTGGTCAACTTTTAACCCTTATGACGTCCTAATAAAAAAATTATGTTTCCAAAATTGTGCTGATGTAGAGTTTACATGTGGGAAACGTTATTTATTAACTATTTACTCTCTGATTTAAGGGTGCAAAAATTAAAAGCTTGAAAATTGCAAAATTTTCAACATTTTTGCCAAATTTAAATTTTTTTCTTAAATAAACGCAAGTCATATCAAAGAAATTTTACCACTTATGTGAAGCACAATATGTCACAAAAAACTATCTCAGAATCAGAGGGATACGTTGAAGCGTTCCAGAGCTATAAGCTCATAAAGTGTCTGTGGTCAGAATTGTAAAAATTGGCTTAGTCATTAAGTACCAATTTGGCTCTGTCACTAGGGGTTAAAACAAATCCAAAAAGTTTTAATAACTAGACTAATATATTAAACAGGCAATTTTCATCCATGTTCACCAATGAACTATCTGTTCCAGTGATCTTTCATCAAGGCAAAAATCTAAGTCTACCACCTGATATAACTAGTTTAATTAAAAAAAAACTATGCCTGAAAATTAAACATTGACAAATAAACATAGTTATTATTAATATTGAAGGAAGACTTTAAGTCCATCTAGTTCAACCCATATCCTATCCTAACCTTTCCTAACATGTTGATCCAGAGGAAGGCAAAAAAAAACCCAAGTGGCAAACAGTAAGCTTCACATAAGGGAAAAAAAATTCCTTCCCAACTCCACATACGGCAATCAGACTAGCTCCCTGGATCAACGCAATGTCTAGGAAACTAGTGAATATAACCTGTAATATTATACTTTTCAAGAAAGGCATCCAGTCTCTTCTTAAATTTTAGTAGGGAATCACTCATTACAACATACGGCAGAGAGTTCCATAGTCTCACTGCTCTTACAGTAAAGAATCTTGCATCCGTGATTATGCTTAAACCTTCTGTCCTCAAGACGTAGAGGATGCCCCCTTGTCCCTGTCACAGGTCTAAGAGTAAAATGATCATTAGAAAGGTCTTTGTACTGTCCCCTCATATATTTATACATTGTAATAAGATCACCCCTAAGCCTTCGTTTTTCCAAACAAATTAACCCCAAGTGTAGTAACCTGTCTTGGTATTGCTGACCCCCCAGTTCTCTAATAACCTTGGTCACTCTTCTCTGCACCCGCTCCAGTTCAGCTATGTCTTTCTTATACACTGGAGACCAGAACTGTACACAGTAATCTAAGTGTGGTCGTATTAGTGACTTGTATAGAGGTAAAATTATGTTCTTCTCATGAGCATCTATGCCTCTTTTAATGCATCCCATTATTTTATTTGCCTTTGCAGCAGCTTCCTGACATTGGCCACCAAATGTGAGTTTGTCTTCCACCCATACACCCAGGTCTATTTCAGTGACAGTTTTGCCCAGTGTTTTACAATTAAGCACATAATTATACATCTTGTTTGTTCTACCAAAGTGCATGACCTTACATTTATCCCCATTAAAGCTCATTTGCCATTTATCAGCCCAAGCTTCTAGTTTACATAAATCCTCCTGTAATATAAAATTGACCTCCTTTATATTGATTGCCCTGCAGAGTTTAGTGTCATCTGCAAATATTGAAATACTACTCTTTATGCCCCTACAAGGTCATTAATAACTATGTTAAAAAGAAGCGGGCCCAATACTGACCCCTGTGATACCCCATTGCTAACTGTGACCCAGAGTGTGCTCCATTAATAACCACTCTTTGTTTCCTATCACTGAGCCAGTTCTTAACCCACTTACACATATTTTCCCCTATCCCCATTGTTCTCATTTTATGTATCAACCTTTTGTGTGGCACCGTATCAAAAGCTTTTGAAAAGTCCATGTACACCACGTCCACTGCATTTCCTTGGTCCAGTCCAGAACTTACCTCTTCATAAAAGCTTATCAGATTAGTCTGACAGGAAAGGTCCCTCGTAAACTGATGTTGATATTGGGTCATGAGGTCATTCTTCTTCAGATACTCCAGTATAGTATCTCTTAGAAAACCCTCCAGGATTTTACCCACAGTAGAGATTAAGCTCACTGGCCTATAATTTCCAAGTTCAGTTTTTATCCCCTTTTTGAATATTGGCACCACATTTGCTATACGCCAGTCCTGTGGTACAGACCAATGTTATTATGGAATTCCCCTGTCCAGATGGATTCATCCATGGATAATGAAGGAATGGAGCTCACTAATTGACAGACCGCTGTATCTCATATTCTTAGACTCTCTTGTGGTGCCTCAGGATTGAAGGATGGCTGATGTGGTACCGATATTTAAGAAAGTTAAGAAGGTGGATCCAGGCAACTACTGTCCCGTAAGTCTGAGTACATATTGTCTGATTGCTTTGCTCCCTAAAGACTATGTACAACTTTCTTATAAAAAAAATTATATAAAAGGACAATTTTCATCTGTAATGCCATTCATGTTTCATCCGTATATCCGTTTCTTACATCCATATGACATCCATACGACATCTGTTTATTATTAGTGTTGAGCGATACTGCTCGATATCTAAAAATATCGTATCGGAATGGTATCGCCGATATCACTAAATATCGTCGATATCCGATTCCGATACCGGAAGTCCCATGTAAGTCTATGGGAACAAAATATCGCAACAAAAAAAACCCTTTCTTTCGTTGTAAACACAAAATATACACACATAGAATACATATATATATATATATATACATGTCATTGTGACATATATATATACATATATTTATAGTTTATACACTTCTACATAGTAAAATAGACTCTGATTCAATTGCCGGGTAAAGCCGTGACATACCCCATAGAAGTCGACGGGCTCGGTGCCGAGTACCCCCAAAACTCTGGCTCTGTGCGACTCAACTTGGGCGTCACGAACAGGATTCTGTAGCTCGCTATAAGCGAGTCCTGTGTGCCTGAATTGAACTGGTTTTGTGCTTGATAATTGCTAAAATCATCAGAGAATGTATTTGCCATTTTTCCGCCATATCTGCGTCACGACGAGGCACTGGTGAAGAAGAAGGGCGTGCTCTTCGTGGGTGTACACTCACTCAGTGGCGCGAAAACGATGGCCGACCACTCTAAATGGTACTGCAATGTAAGATCGTGCCCCACAGCTCTTCAGTTCCGCCTCCTCATCCTCCTCAGTGTGCGGAAACTAACACGAAGGTCCCGCCTCCCTACAAAAGAGGGGCCCTCTCCAGATGCTAATGACACATGTGACTTGGCAGAGATGGCTAATGGACACGAGCAGAAGTGTGAAGGGATGGAGCAGTCAGAGCTCTCCCCCAACGGAAGCGACCCGATCGCCACGGAACCACCGTTGGGCACCCGGCCTGGAAACCCTCCTACACTGCAAGAAGCGGAGGATACCCTAAGAGGCCTGGCCCGGCACCGGGAGGAGGTCGCCAGGATGGAAGCCAGCTGGCGTGCCCTAAAACTAAACTTGGAGCGGCTCCAATCCCTCTTACCTGAAGTGTCTGTACCGGAAGGTGAGGCACCCGTTCTAGTAGAGGAGTCCGTGCGGGCATCCCAGTCCTTGCAATGTGATCCGGTTGACGTTGTCGCAGTGGAGGCACCCGTTCCTGCAAAAAACTCTGCACCGGCAGCACCCCAGATCCCGCTGTCTGCCCCCGTCGCTGAGACAGAAGAAGCGACACCCGTCCTCATGGAGGAGGCCGCGCAGGCACCAGAGGTCTACCTGTCTGTACCGGAGCCCCGACTGTCATCTGTTCCAGAGCCGGCTGCTTCCTCCGCAGGTGAGCGCCGCCAGGACTGGGGGGCGCCAGGAGAGCTGCCGCAAACCGGACATTGTAAGCTGCAGTTTGATGGTGGAGACATGGAGATGCTGGTGGAGGAGAATTCCAACCGGCGTCAGGAGGAAGAGTGGAGACGTTGGGAGCGGGAAGCAGAGCGACAAAGGAAGCAGAGCGACAAAGGGAGCAGCGAGAATCCCAAAAGCTTCGGCAATGTAACCTGGAGAAGGACCGGCAGATAAGGACCGGATGAGAAAAGATAAAGGAACCCTGTGGGAGCCGCGGCGTAAGGGTGCAGTACGGAGCTTTAAATTGAAAGGTGGCTGGGGCTTCATCCAGGAGCCTGGACTTTATTTAGAAGCGTTTGTGACCCGGCGGGACGTGGAGACTCACCTCCCAGAAGGACACCCGGGGAGGGACCTGTTGCCAGGAGACTTGGTGACTTACACCCGACACTGGGGTTACAATGGATGGTACGCCCTAAATGTTACCAGGTGCGACCCCTACTCCCCAGAGTGTCAGGAACCTGTGAGACCCTCGGAGCCTTCAGCCTCCCACATCCAGGCCTCTGCACAAGTGCCAACCCCACGCCGTAAATCTCTCCAGCCTCCCTCAGTGGTCTCCTCAGCAGCCCCAGCTATGGACATGATAACTATAGCTGGCCCGTACCTGGCGCCTGTTAGGCCCCCTGGGGTTCGTTCAGTCCGAGACATAGGGCTCCAGACCCGGAGGGAGATGAAAGAGGTGGCCACACAGACACAGATAGCGGGTCACGACTTGACTGTACAGGCCACATGACGTCATCAGGTCCTGGTGGTCCTTGGTGTCTCGGATGTTTGGCAAGCATCAGAAGAGTACCAGGTGGTACCTGGAACACCCCTGCCAAAGAATTATAAATAACCCGGACAGGGTCCCTGTATGTAAATAGTTAAATTGTTGATGTACCCGGACGGGTGAATGTTCATAAAAAAAATTTTTAATTTAATAAAAAACACAACACAGTTTTCATTACTTTTATTACAGTCTCATCCTGCGACGCCATCGATCTCCTGTAAAAAAATGAAAAAAAAAAACAGCAGTATACCACCTGTCCGACGCAGTCCATAGTAACGAGTGTCCCACGACGATCCAGCTCTGCTACATCAGAATGACAGGCAGAGCCTGTCATCCCGGCGCAGCACAGCTGATTACCTGCTTCCCCGGCGGTGACGTCATCGGACTGGTTTACGGCCGGGATTACCCTGCAGTCACTGCAGTTATCGCGAAAAACTGCATGTGACCGCCAGGGAGAAGATAATGGCGGCCATCAAGTAGTCCAGGACGTGACCGCCGGAGATCTTCTGCCAGGTAAGTGCTGCTGACTCCTGACAGACCCGACCGACGGACACTCACAGTGACAGTGACAAATCCGATTCCGGTATCCGATATGACGAAAATATCGGTACTCGGAATCGAAAGCCCGATACAGCTAATATCGGCCGATACCCGATATTTGCAGTATCGTATCGCTCAACACTACTCCTTATTCTTCGTACAGTAACTCACACAAACACATATATTTTTAAAGAGCATTATTTAATACCAAAAACGCACATCCACCTCCAGAGACATAAAGAAAAGTGAAAGAGAATAAAAAAGCTTCCTAAAGTACGCAAAGATACTAATTCCAATATGTTTGTTCTAATTAACAGACTTCTCCATTCCAATTTTAATGCCCCTGAGAACCATTTTCTAATCATTATTAACCTCATAAGAGTCTAAACTTTTTTTTCCAATAATAGTTTAGCAACATTCAAAAAACAGCAAAATAAGAAAATGACTTTTTAATGAAAAATGTTTCATATTGATGACAAATTGACAAATTATGAAAAAGTAAAAAAAAGATACATCGAAACAAAAACGGAACACGTTGTGAATAAAATCAAGATTTGCATTGCGCATCCATATTTGATATGTATTTTCAAATGCAGTTTTGAATGAGCTTTTAAGCAGGGAATGTGGATGAGTCCAGTCTCCATTTTAGGACATGATCAGATATCAAAGTAAAACATCAGAATCATGTCAGTTTGAGGCTAAATACTATGAGAACTGACTCTGACATCTGATTTTGACAACTAACTTTGACATCTAACTTTGACAAATGACCTTGACAACTGACTCTGATATGTGACTTTGACATCTGACTTTGATATATGACTTATCAGAGTCAGTTGTCAAAGTCACATATCAGAGTCAGTTGTTAATATTAGATATCAGATTGAAATGTCAAAGTCAGTTCTCAGACAGGGTATTTAGCCTCTGTTATGTTTCGGTAGCTGAGGAGTGCAGGTAAAAAAAGGCAATACACCAGAGCAGTTGGAATCTATGAGATTGCAGTACCCTGACTAACCACCACAACTAGAGGCAGCCGTGGAGCGTTCCTACGTTGGTCCTAGACGCCTCGTCACAGCCTGAGAAACTAACTACACCTAAAGATAGAAATAGGAAAGCTATCTGCCCCGGAGCAGAACCCCAAAGATAATAGAAAGCCCCCAAACATGTAATGGCGGTTAGACAAGAGGAAATACTGACACAGAAAGAAAATAGTATGAGCAAACGCTGGGGCCCAAACTATCTAAATAGAAAAGGACAGGAAGGGTACTTACTGCAATCTCAGAAAACCCTGAAAAACACCAACTCTACTAATTTCAAAATCACCTGAGATCACACGACCTCTACCACCTAAATTAGCTCTCTGGTGTAACAAAATCAAAACAGCAGCCACTGAAAAAACTGGAAAAGCAAAAGTACAAAACTCAGTGGCTGAACAAACTGAGAGGGCAAAAGCCCCCGGAGGGGACCCAGAAGGCCCCCACAGAAGTGCAGGACAAAATGCAAAAATATAGCACAAACACAAAAGAAGAAAAAGACTTATTTGGAAGCAGGAGATGCAGACACGACACAGCAGGCTACAAGGGAAACTGGAATGAAGGATTCAGACCAGAACAATTGATCACCGGCAACCCTGATGGGAAAATGACTCCCTTATATAAGACCAGTCAGTAATACCTGATTCCCAGTCCTCACAATCTTCACTAGTACCGCTTGTAACCACCAGAGGGAGCCTCTGCTCAGAACTCATCTCAAACCCATTCACAACAGTACCCCCCCCTTGAGGAGGGGTCACCGAACCCTCATTTGAGCAACCAGGTCGGTCAGGATGAGTTCTATGATAAGCACGGATAAGTCTCCTAGCATGGATGTCCGAAGCAAACACCCAAGAATTGTCTTCCTGACCATAACCTCTCCATTTAACCAAATACTGGAGTTTCCGTCTAGAAAAACGAGAATCCAATATTTTCTCAACCACATACTCCAGATTGCCCTCAACCAAAACAGGGTCAGGAGGCACAGCAGCAGGAACCACTGGCTCAACAAACCTCTTCAACAAGGACTTGTGGAACACGTTATGGATCTTAAATGTCCCTGGAAGAAGCAAACGAAAAGAAACAGGATTAATAATCTCCATGATCTTATAAGGTCCAATGAACCTAGGCTTAAATTTAGGAGATGCTACTCTCATAGGAATATTCTTTGAGGACAACCAGACCAAGTCCCCCACTTTAAACCGAGGACCATCAGTCCTATGCCGGTTAGCAAACCGCTGGGCCTTCTCCTGAGAGAGGGAAACCTCTCCACTACCTGGTCCCAAATCTGTTGCATACGCTCCACAACAGAGTCAACCCCTGGACAGACAGAAGCCTCCGTCTGTCCTGAAGAAAATCGAGGGTGAAACCCAGAATTACAGAAAAACTGAGACATCAAAGTGGCAGAGCTAGCCCTATTATTAAGAGCAAACTCAGCCAAAGGCAAAAAAGAGACCCAGTCATCCTGATCAGCAGACACAAAGCATCTAAGATAAGTCTCCAATGTCTGGTTTGTTCTCTCAGTTTGACCATTGGTCTGAGGATGAAATGCCGAGGAGAAAGACAATTGAACACCCAGTTTAGAACAAAAAGTCCTCCAAAATCTGGAAACAAACTGGACTCCTCTGTCAGACACAATGTTCTCAGGAATGCCGTGTAAACGAACCACGTGCTGAAGGAACAACGGCACCAATTCAGAGGAGGAAGGCAACTTAGGTAATGGCACAAGATGTATCATTTTGGAAAACCTATCACAAATTACCCAGATGGTGGTCATTCTCTGAGAAACAGGAAGATCGGAAATGAAATCCATAGAGATATGGGTCCATGGTCTCTTGGGCACAGGCAATGGCATCAATAAACCACTAGAGCGAGAGCAAGGCTTGGAGCGAGAGCAAGTCCCGCAGGACTGCACAAATTCCCTGACATCACGAGACAAGGTAGGCCACCAAAAGGACCGACTAACCAAGTCTCTGGTACTAAAAATTCCGGGATGCCCAGCCAATGCGGAACAATGAATCTCAGACATCACACTCTTTTTCCATTGGTCCGGGACAAAAAATTTTCCAACAGGGCAGCGCTCGGGCCTATCCTCCTGACACCCCTCCAGAGCAAGTCTCAAATTGGGCGAGATGGCAGAAAGAACTACACCCTCTTTCAAAATAACAGAAGGATCAGATAACTCAGGAGAGTCCGCAAGGAAACTCCTCGAGAGGGCATCCGCCTTAACATTCTTAGTGCCAGGAAGAAAGGAAACCACAAAATTAAAACGTGTGAAAAACAAGGCCCACCTGGCCTGTCTAGGATTGAGTCGCTTGGCAGATTCCAGATAGACCAGATTCTTATGGTCAGTAAGGACCACCACCTGATGTTTGGCTCCCTCCAGCCAATGTCTCCACTCTTCAAAAGCCCACTTCATGGCCAATAACTCCCGATTACCCACGTCATAATTACGTTCAGTAGGAGAAAATTTTCGAGAGAAAAAGGCACAAGGGTTACTTTTAGAGGTCTCTGGATCTTTTTGGGACAAAACGGCACCTGCCCCAATTTCAGAGGCATCAACCTCCACCTGAAATGGCAGAGAAACATCAGGTTGCCGAAGAACAGGAGCAGAAGTGAATCTCTGCTTAAGTTCCTAAAATGCAGAGACTGCCTCAGGAGGCCAATTCACCACATCAGAACCCTTTCTGGTCAAATCAGTTAATGGTTTAACAATAACCGAGAAATTACCAATAAATTTACGATAAAAATTGGCAAAACCCAAAAATCTCTGAAGAGCCTTTAATGAAGTAGGTTGGACCCAATCACAGATGGCCTGAACCTTGACCGGGTCCATTTCAATAACAGATGGAGACAAAATGAATCCCAGAAATGAGATCTTCTGTACGCCAAAAAGACACTTTGATCCCTTCACATACAGAGCATTCTCTCTCAAAATCTGGAACACAGTTCGAACATGTTTCACATGAGAGTCCCAGTCATTAGAAAAAATCAAGATATCATCCAAATAAACAATCAGAAATTTGTCCACAAAATCCCTGAAAATGTCATTCATGAAGGACTGGAAGACGGAAGGAGCATTAGTGAGCCCAAAGGGCATCACTAGGTACTCAAAATGTCCTTCAGGGGTGTTAAATGCCGTCTTCCATTCATCCCCGTGCTTAATGCGAATAAGGTTATACGCCCCCCTGAGGTCAAGCTTGGTAAACCAAGTAGCATTTTTCACCCTGGAAAACAGGTCAGAAATCAAGGGTAACGGGTATTGATATTTCACAGTAATATTGTTCAAGAGACGATAATCAATACACGGCCTTAATGAACCATCTTTTTTGGCCACAAAGAAAAAACCGGCACCTAAGGGTGAAGAGGATGGTCTGATATGACCCTTCTCCAATGATTCCTTGATATAAGACCGCATAGCGTCATGTTCAGGTACAGACAAGTTAAAAAGGCGACCTTTAGGGAATTTACTACCCGGCACTAATTCAATAGCGCAGTCATAGCTCCTATGGGGAGGCAAGGATGCAGATTTACTTTCGCTAAACACATCAGAAAAATCAAACAAAAAGTCAGGAACATCCTGAGCTTGGGGGGAGGCAGAAAAAACAGGAGTGTTGGTATTAACACATTGGCAGCCCCAACTGGCCACAGACACAGACTTCCAATCCAAAACAGGATTATGAGACTGCAACCAAGGGAAACCCAGCACGATAATGTCATGCAGATTATATAGAACCAAAAATTTGCAGCACTCCTGGTGGTCAGGTTCAACCCTCATTATCACCTGAGTAGAAAACTGGGGTTTATTCTCAGCCAAAGGGGTAGAATCGATCCCAGTAGGGGAATAGACTTCTGTAGGGGTATCAAGGGAAACCCACAACGTTTAGCAAAATCATAATCCATCAGGTTAATAGCTGCTCCAGAATCAACGAAAGCCTGAGCAGAAAATGAGGACAGAGAGCATATCAGAGTGACAGTTAATAAAAACTTAGTCTGAACACTACCCAAGACAACTGAGCGTGCAAAACGTCTTCCCCGCTTAGGGCAGACTGAAATAGCATGAGAGGCATCACCACAGTAGAAACATAACCCATTGCGCTTTCGAAACTCATGACGCTGTGCCCCAGACACCACTCTATCACACTGCATGGTTTCAGGAGCTGGTTCACAAGGCAACACCATACCACGCATACTTCTCCGCTCACGCAAACGTCTGTCAATTTGAATCGCTAATGACATAGAATCATTGAGACCAGAGGGGACAGGGAATCCCACCATAACATCCTTTACATTATCTGACAGACCCTTCCGGAAAAGGGCCGCCAAAGCGTCGTCATTCCATTTGGTCAGGACTGCCCACCTACGGAATCTCTGACAGTATAACTCAGCGTCATCAAGCCCCTGATTTAATGCCAACAAGGCTTTTTCAGCTTGATCAGTGACATTAGGCTCATCGTACAATAACCCCAAAGCCTGAAAAAACGCATCAACATCACTCAAAATAGGATCCCCAGGTATCAGGGAAAAAGCCCAATCCTGAGGATCGCCGCGCAGGAGAGAGATGATAATTTGAACCTGCTGCGCTGCGTTTCCTGAGGACTTAGATTTTAAGGCAAAAAACAATTTACAATTATTTTTGAAATTCTGAAACTTAGCTCGATCCCTAAAAACAAATCTGGCATGGGGATTCTAGGTTCCACAACAGGCAACCCAGCAAGATAGATAGCAATACTCCGAACCTCAGTAGCAAGCTGATCCACACGGCCAGACAACTGTGCAAACTCCATTGGGAAAAAAGATCCTCCCCAGCACCCAGAGATACAGAGGGAAAAAAAAAAAAAATGCAAGAAACAGAAAAATATCTCTGACAACTCTGACAACCTTTTTTCTATCACAATATTTTTTCCCTTCTGTGAGTACCATACAAATTTCAATTTTTTGGGCCGGTGATACTGTTATGTTTCGGTAGCTGAGGAGTGCAGGTAAAAAAAGGCAATACACCAGAGCAGTTGGAATCTATGAGATTGCAGTACCCTGACTAACCACCACAACTAGAGGCAGCCGTGGAGCGTTCCTACGTTGGTCCTAGACGCCTCGTCACAGCCTGAGAAACTAACTACACCTAAAGATAGAAATAGGAAAGCTATCTGCCCCGGAGCAGAACCCCAAAGATAATAGAAAGCCCCAAACATGTAATGGCGGTTAGACAAGAGGAAATACTGGCACAGAAAGAAAATAGTATGAGCAAACGCTGGGGCCCAAACTATCTAAATAGAAAAGGACAGGAAGGGTACTTACTGCAATCTCAGAAAACCCTGAAAAACACCAACTCTACTAATTTCAAAATCACCTGAGATCACACGACCTCTACCACCTAAATTAGCTCTCTGGTGTAACAAAATCAAAACAGCAGCCACTGAAAAAACTGGAAAAGCAAAAGTACAAAACTCAGTGGCTGAACAAACTGAGAGGGCAAAAGCCCCCGGAGGGGACCCAGAAGGCCCCCACAGAAGTGCAGGACAAAATGCAAAAATATAGCACAAACACAAAAGAAGAAAAAGACTTATCTGGAAGCAGGAGATGCAGACACGACACAGCAGGCTACAAGGGAAACTGGAATGAAGGATTCAGACCAGAACAATTGATCACCGGCAACCCTGATGGGAAAATGACTCCCTTATATAAGACCAGTCAGTAACACCTGATTCCCAGTCCTCACAATCTTCACTAGTACCGCTTGTAACCACCAGAGGGAGCCTCTGCTCAGAACTCATCTCAAACCCATTCACAACAGCCTCAAACTGACATGATGTTGTTTTTAAAATTAGACTGGCTTGCACACAAACTACAGTGGTGTTTTACTTTTTATATCTGACATTCTGATTGTCATCCTGACTTGTTAATAAAGAGTTTAAGACATGATGTGTATTTGCATGGTAAATCACATAAAGGAAAATTGGGAGTGGGGGGATTGTGGAGGCACTAAATCACCATATTTCAAAGTGATTGTACATTTGCATAATTTCTTAGGAAAGGGTCTAATGATTAAATTTATTTATTGTTAATTTGTCTTCACATCCTCTCAAGATCTGGCTGCAAACTACAGACCACTAAGGGGTCTCACCAGTCCACTGCCTGCTAGGTATGGTCCTACCCTAGCAGCAAAACCAGTATGGGCCTATCATAGACTAACTGAAGCTGGCTGCAGGAGTAATTTCCTTTGGCTATGTGATTTACCATACAAATACACAGCATGCCTGAAACTCTTTATTAACATGTCATGATGACAATCATAATGTCAGATATTAAAAATAAAACATCACTGTAATTTTTATGCAAGCTAGCAATATATTTAAAATAAAAAATAATAACTCTTCTGCTGCTGATATTTGAACCCAGAGGCTCAACTATAGGATGCTGAAGCTTTAAACATTCAGCCATAGGGTCTACTGATGCTAGCTATTTTTCTTCTTGGCTTATAACATTAACCATACAAATACTCACGTGTCTGAAAGACCTTGTGATTTTCATTCTGATGTGTGAAGAATGTCAGATACCAGAGTCAAATATAATTTCAATGTGGCTTGGAGGAGGTCTGAGTGAAAGTCCCAAAGTTTCAGACACATATTTGCACTGGAAAATTCATAACCAAATATTATGCCCATGTTTCTATGACTGAGTGGATAGTGCAATGTTAAATGTACTGGCTTCTAGACATAGAATTTTGAGTTCCTAGTAGCTGACAGTGAACTTTTTTTTATTAGTCAGATATCAATGTAAGATGTCAGAGTCAAAGTCAGATGTTAGAGTCAGATGTCAGAGTCACATGTCAGAGTCAGATGTCAAATTCACAGGTCAAAGACAGATATCAAAGTTACATGTCAAAGTCACATCTCGAAGTCACATATGAAAGTCAGATGTCAAAGTCATATGCCAAAGTCAGATATCAAAGACAGATATCAAAGTCACATGTCAAAGTTAAATGTCAAAGACAGATATCAAAGTCACATGGCAAAGTCACATATCAAAGTCAGATGGCAAAGTCACATGTTAAACTCAGACAACAAAGACAGATATCAAAGTAAGATGTCAAAGTCAGATGTTAAATTCAGATATCAAACTCAAATATCAAACTCACATATCAGAGTCAGTTGTCAAAGTCAGATGTCAAATTCAGATATCAGACTCACATATCAAACTCACATATCAGTCATTTGGTGAAGTCAGATATCAGATTCAAATGTCAAAGTCAATTTTCAGAAAAACATATTTAGCCTCAAACTGACATTATTCTGATGTTTTTAACTTGATATCTGATCATATCCTAAAATGGACACTGTAGATAAGAGCATACCTTGGCAACAATGTCAGAATCACAGTTGCAGCACAGATTTGTATTTAAATTTTTTTTTTATATTTTTGCATGCGTTTTTTTTAACATGATTGCAGAAATCATATCTTAACATGATTCACATGTATCTTGCTTTACTAATTAATAGATGGAAGATTTACAGGTAGCCTTTGGCATATTGTTTTTTTTAGCCTAGTACTGCATGGAGTTTGGAAATGTATGTTGTAATCAAAAGAGGCACATTTTATTTCTTTGCACTGTGAAGGGTAGTCTCTGCAAAATAAATGAAATCATAAGAGTCATTATAATTATATATATATGGAACAATATCAGAATGTGGAGATTCTGGGTGCAAAGCCTCCTAGACAAAATCCAGTTATATATAGGAATATGAAAAACTAAAAAAAACAGCGCTCCAATAGATTGTGCAAATGAGAAATGGACTTCAATCTCATATGACCTCATGGGCTAATAAATATCCACTGCTCTTTTGGAGTGCTGCCTCCATTTATATATCATATATTATTATATTGTGATTTTGAAAGGAAATATTAAATGGAGACATGGAATTTCAGTTTTTGCTACATTACTCAACACTTCTATGTACGGTAATTAGAAATCATCATCTTTAAGGAGTGGGCTTACTTGGGCCTTAATGACCAAACATCATTTTTTGTTTTTCTTATCATCACATTGCACACTATTTTTAAGTATAATTAAAACACATGCACCACTTTTGCATTTGTCACCCACTCCTGATCCTGGCTTACAAATACTGATGTAAAACACTGACCAAATACTGAACGTGTGAATGTGTTCAGAGTGTGATCAGAGTGTGATCCTATTTTCTCGGATGAGGAGAAGATGGGAAAAATATGTCTCCTCTTTTCCATTCTGTCAGTCCATGACTCTGTTGTCATCCGTGTGCAGACCAATGTTTGACATGAACTCATTGACTTGTATAATCAGCTTGGTCCATGGGAAAAATTAGACATGTGCACGGCCCCATAGAATAACATTAGCTTGAGTGCGATCAAATGTTTTGTGCACAAGCCCTATAAAATGAACACTCTAATTATCCTGTCCAGTGAATAAAAATCATAGAATCATGCCCTATAGGCAATCCTTTATTGATAAAATACCTCAATGGGTAGCACCCAAAAACAACCGTGATAAAAAAACAAAAAACAAAGTGTATTCCTAACTTAAAAGCTATGGGGATAGCCTAGAGTCCCTGATGTAGGTCTGGGCTGTCACCTGCCTAACAGCGGAGGTTGGCACCCTAGGGGGAAGCGTTGTGGCACCCCGCTCCACGATGGCTGACCCTAGGGTCCCTGTTAGGCCCTTACACCTTAGGGGATACCTCTACCCAGATGGTAGGGAGACCCTAACATTAATACAGAGACCAGCTAACATTAAAGGTGACCCTAAGTCCCCAAAGTATTAAAACAGTTCACAACACACGGGGTGGTAGGAAGTATAATGGAGATTGGCACAGATCTGCTGTACAACACTGCTAGTATACAGCAGCCTCCTTTTATGAACAGGAGTTATGATAAAACTGCCTTCAGTGCACTTCCTACCACCCCGTGTGTTGTGAACTGTTTTTAATACTTTGGGGACTTAGGGTCACCTTTAATGTTAGCTGGTCTCTGTATTAATGTTAGGGGTCTCCCTACTATCTGGGTAGAGGTATCCCCTAAGGTGTAAGGGCCTAACAGGGACCCTAGGGTCAGCCATCGTGGAGCGGGGGCGCCACAACGCTTCCCCCTAGGGTGCCAACCTCCGCTGTTAGGCAGGTGACAGCCCAGACCTACATCAGGGACTCTAGGCTATCCCATAGCTTTTAAGTTAGGAATACACTTTGTTTTTTGTTTTTTTATCACAATTGTTTTTGGGTGCTACCCATTGAGGTATTTTATCAATAAAGGATTGCCTATAGGGCATGATTCTATGATTTTGGTTTTGAAGCCCTTCTGTACCTATTATATATTTCCTGTCCAGTGAATACCATGAAAAAAAAACAAAGCCATAAGTGCTGTTTTAGGTCACTTCATCTAAACAAATTGAATGAAAAGTGATCAAAGTGTCATATACACCCCCAAATCCACGGAATTATTAATTAATCCTGGGAATTAATTATCAGCGCTTATGATGAATATATAAATCATGAAATAAAAAAGAGGATGGCATCGTAATTGCTAGGTCTAAACCTACAAACACTAACAAATAATTGCCATAGTTTCTTTATCCGCAAACGCAATCCATTTTATTATACATAAATAACAGACCAGACAAAAAAAAAATCTAAAAACTAAAAAAGGATCCAAAAGACACAATGGTGTCAACATCAGCATGCACGTAGCATGGTAGTCAGAGAAGTGGTAGGGAACAACTCCTAACGCATATAGCCACTCGCCAAGGAAACACCCTTGAGGAAGCCACTGGGAGCAGCGACACGCATGGGGTTGTTTCCCTTCATCACTTCACTGCCTATTATACCAAGTCCACAACGGGAATTTTTATCTCATTTTCTTCAAGCACCATGGAGGAAATTGCGGTGAGTGGTGATACATTTAGGATATTTTTCACTAGCATTTTCCTTAGCATTTTATTACACAATTATAATAACTTTTTAATAAAATTTTGATCTTTTATTGAATATTATGCAAATTGATACATATCTATATTGCCTGTTCTTCGCAATGTCTCACAGGGTCTTTATTTCACATATCTTGAATATATTTGTATCTTCCTATTATCTATCCTTTTGGAATATAGGGTTGTTTATTTCTATTGCAAGGTTATTTTGGAGAGGCACCACAACTGCTTGATACCTATTGTTTCATGAATGTTAATCCTTTTTAATTGTTTTTAGCTATGTTCTTTGGTCTGTTATTTATTTATATTTTATGCATTCTTGAGTATGAGGCACACTCCAGCTATTTACTCAATACAGAAAAATCAGTGAAAGAAGGTCGGGCAATTATGAACTTTATGGAACGATAGATATTAAAATCTATGAAAACTGATTGCAAACAGACAATATGCCTATGTGCTTCTGATGATAACTGCTTATCTATTATTTTTGCTATGAATAAAATTGCAATTACTGCCATAAATGTGTAAACTTTCAGGGGCTGCATCTTGCGCATCTGCGTTCATGAAAAATACAAAGGAATCGGAAGCACCAAATTGTTAATGAGGCATATGCCTCTTAATTAATTTGGTGCATCTTTCATCATACCTAAAAATGTGTTAAAGAAGGACACTCATCTAGATATGGAATAGTCTTTTTCATAAGCAGTGTGAAAATAAGGATTATTAAAAATATAGAGTAATACTCACATGTATGTTGTGTTATCTAGCCACAACCATCTTTCATTTGATTTTAAAGAACACGTAAGACCTATCCATACATTGTTTGAATATGAGCGTTGTAAGTTGCAAGTGATAAATTTCTGAAATTAATAAACAAATATAAACATAATAAAAAGTTTAGTATTTTTGAAATATGCAACGATATTGGTATTGTTTGAGATATATATATAATATATATATATATAATTTATATTATTACACAGTAGGTACGGAAAGTATTCAGACCCCTTTAAAATTTTCACTCTTTGTTTCATTGCAGCCATTTGGTAAATTCAAAAAAGTTCATTTTTTTCATTAACCCCTTAGTGACAGCCATTTTGCAGCTTAATGGCCAGGCCAATTTTAACAATTCTGACCACTGTCACTTTATGAGGCTATTACTCTGGAAAGCTTCAACGGATCCCGCTGATTCAGAGAATGTTTTTTCGTGACAATATTTTACTTCATGCTATCTTCGATATGACTTGTGTTTATTTATGAAAAAAACAGAAATATGGCAAAAAAATTTAAAATTTTGCAATTTTAAAACTTTAAATTTTTATACCCTTAAATCAGAGAGATATGTCACACAAACTACTTAATAAATAACATTTCCCACTTGTCTACTTTACATCAGCACAATTTTGGAAACAAATTTTTTTTTGTTAGGAAGTTATAAGGGTTAAAATTTGACCAGCGATTTCTCATTTTTACAACAAAATTTACAAAACCCTTTTTTTTAGGGACCACATCACATTTAAAGTCATTTTGAGGGGTGTTACATGACAGAAAATACCCAAAAGTTACACCATTTTAAAAACTGCATCCCTCAAGGTGCTCAAAACCACATTTAAGAAGTTAATTAACCTTTATGTGCTTTATAGGAACTGAAGCAACGTGGAAGGAAAAAATTAACATTTACCTTTTTTTTTTACAAAAAATTTACTTCAGAACCAATTTTTTTATTTTCACAAGTATTAAAGAGAAAATGAACCACAAAATTTGTTGTGCAATTTCTCCTGAATATGTTGATACCCCATATGTGGGGTAAACCCCTGTTTGAGAGCATGGCAGAGCTCGGAAGGAAAGGAGCGCCGTTTGACTTTTTCAATGCAGAACTGGCTGCAATTGAGATCGGATAACATGTTGTGTTTGGAGAGCCCCTGATGTGCCTAAACAATGGAAACCCTCCACAAGTGACACCATTTTGGAAACTAGACCCCTTAAGGAACTTATCTAGATGTGTGGTAATCACTTTGAACCCCCAAGTGCTTCACAGAAGTTTATAACATAGAGCCGTGAAAATAAAAAAATCATATTTTTTCCATAAAAATGATTTTTCGCCACAAAATTTATATTTTCACAAGGGTAACAGGAGAAATTAGACCTGTGCAATTTGTGCTGAGTATGCCGATACCCCATATGTGGGGGTAAACCACTGGGTACATGGCAGACCATATTTAGCGAGGGAGCACCGTTTGACTTTTTGAATGCAAAATTGGCTGGAATCAATAGTGAGCGCCATGTCGCATTTGGAGTCGCCTGATGTAACTAAACAGTGGAAACCCCTAATTCTAACTCCAACCTAACCCCAACACACCCTAACCTAATCCCAACCCTAAACATAACGCTAATCACAACCCTAACCCCAACACACACCTAACCCTAATCCCAAACCCAACCATAAAAATCTTCCTATTGTTGCCGGGTGCCGGCCGGCTGATCGCTGCGGGCGCACTGCACATGTGCACGCCATTTTCTGACCGGAAGAAGATGGCGGCGCCCACTGGAGGATGCAGGAGGGCCTGAGGACCACCGGGAGGTACCGGGGGGATCGGGAACCCTATTTTTTCTCCTTTGATGTGCGATCACATTAGAAGAGAGAAATTAGATGGCACATCGGAATTTTTTTTTTCCGTTGCCGTTATACTGTTAATAACGGCGATCGCAACCCCGGGGTCAGTAGAAAATGACCCAAATCATGTTCTCTTGGGTCTCGGCTACCCCGGCAGCCGAGACCCCGGAGAAAATTGCCCCCAGCAGATCGCGGCGGAAGTGCCCGCCATTTTCTGACCAGAAGAAGAGTGGCAGCGCCCACTGGAGGAGGCAGAAGGGCCCGAGGACCACAGTGGTACGAGGTAGGGATCGAGGACCCTATTTCTCTCTTCTCTGATGTGCAATCACATCAGAGGAGATATAAATAAAATGGCACATCAGATTTTTTTTTTGCGGTCGCTGTTGTATGGTTAATAACGGCGATCACAACCCGGGGTCGGTAAAAACCGACCCGAATCATGTTCTCTGGGACTCGGCTACCCCGGCAGACGAAACCCAGGAGAAAATCGACTCTGGGGGAGCTATACACTTTTTCATTCTTTATGATTCTTATTTGGTCTGACATGCACTGTGAGCTGTGAGGTCTTACATAGACAGGTGTGTGCCTTTACAAGTCAAGTCCTATCAGTTTATCACCAAAGACATCTGGACTCCAATTAAGGAGTAGAACCATCTCAAAGAGGGTCACAAGGAAATGGACAGCATGTGATTTAAATATAAGCGACTGAGGAAAGGGTCTGAATACTTATGATCATGTGATATTTCAGTTTTTCTTTTTTAATAAATTTGCAAAAAAATTCTACATGTTTTTTGGGGTGCAGAGTGTACATTAATGAGAAAAAAAAGAACTTTTTGAATTTACCAAATGGCTGCAATGAAACAAAGAGTAAAAAATTTAAAGGGGTCTGAATACTTTCCATACCCACTGTTATATACATATATATATATGTATATATACTGTATATATTTGTTGCGTGAAAAAGTGTTTTCTCTATTCCTGATTTCCTATTCTTTTGCATGTTTGTCACACTTAAATATTTCAGATCACCAAACAAATTTAAATATTAGACAAAAATTACACAAGTAAAGTTTTTAAATGAAGCTAATATTAAGGGAAAAATAAATGCAAACCTGCAGGGCCCTGTGTGAAAATAAGTGATTGCTCCCCACTTCAAACATAAATTAAATGTGGTTTATCACATCTTTGGGAAGCTGAGTCCAAATTCCCTAACCGTACCCAGAACTAATTACTGCCACACCTGTTCTCAATCAAGAAATCACTTAAATTGGACCTGCATGACAAAGTGAAGTAGACAAAAAAGATATTCAAGATATTCAAGAGCTAGACATCATGCTGCAATCAAAAGAAATTCTGGAACAAACGAGAAACAAAGTAATTGAGATCTATAAGTCTGGAAAGGTATTAAAGCATTTTTAAAGCTTTGGGACTCAAGGGAACTCACAACATCCAAAGTAGTGCAGTCCTCGCTTGCATCATTTAAGGTCAGTTTTCATGACTTCACCTTAAGAAAGAGACTGGGCAAAAATAACCTGCACAGCAGAGGTGGTTTTCCAAGATGAAAACCACCTCTGAACAATAAGAACATAAAGGCTCATGTCAGTTTTTCCAGAAAACATCTTGATTATCCCTAAGAATTTTGTGAGAAAACTCTGTGGAGTGAAGAGTCAAAAGTTAAACTTTTTGGAAGGTGTATGTGTTAGGGATCAAGTTCCTGGTGCTGCACAAGGGGAATCTCGAACCAGTCCGACTGCAGTCCCCATCCATCTCCGGCCACAGTGGAACCTGCTCAGCAGAGACGTCGGTCCCAGCGTCTCGCCCGGTATAGTACTGTGCAGAGACTTGCTGCTGTCGCTCCTGGATCCTCTGTTGTAACCAGTGTTGGAGAGGCAGATTTGGGACTAAGTCCTCTGTTTCTCCATCTGAGCATGCCCAGGGCAAGATCTTCCATTGGAGATCAGGAGTCACATGCTCGGATACAGCTGCGACTCCTATTGGTCCTCCAGGAAGGTCCTGTAGCTGTTGGTGTTCTGAGCAGCTTCCTATTGGTCCTTTCTGGAAGGTCTCGTGCTCATGGCTACTATAAAAAGGTGGCATAACCGCACGGCCGTGCGCTAGTATCAGATTTGTTACGTGCTTGCGCCAGTGTGGTTATGCATGTGTTTAGGGACCCGGCTGAAATAAGCCCTAGAATACCGGCACCTCCGGTGAGGAGTTCGCTGTGTGCATTGCTGACTACTTTATGTTGAAGCTGCGCAGTCCGGACGTAACCCGGTGGCGGCATGCGGACATCGCTATGAGTCAGCGTTTAGGATGCGACTCTGTCGAGCAACAGAGTTCTTAATACCATCATACAGAGCCACATCCTTTTATTTAGCAGCTCTGTGGAGTAACAGAGTTTGCCCACTTCGCCACATAAGGCTACGGTGACCATATCTGCGAATCTGCGGGATAACAGAGTTCGCAAATACCACCTACTGCGCCATCTTACTAGCAGCAGGTTCTGCCTGCACGGTGGACCCGGGCTGCGAATGCACCTTCTAATTATATTTATTTGGTGCGTTCCGCAACCCTTAACATAATACTAGCGCCAGGGTCTGGCTAGTAAAATGGTGGATGACCAGCGTCTACCACAGTACATCCAGCTGCTGGAGGGTAGGTTGGCGGCTCTTGAGCGCACAACCTCAGCTGTGGATGTTACCGCAGTCATGTTCAGGCTGCTAGCGTGGCTGCAGCCAGTTTGTCCTCTGCCACCTCTGCCCCTACATTATCCCACCTCCCGATTCCTGACAAGTTTGCCGGTGACAGCAAGCAATGTCGGGTGATTCGTGAGTCAGTACTCTATACAGCTCGATCTTCTGGCTGCACGTTTCCCCACGGATCGGGCACAAGTGGGTTTTGTATTGTCTCTACTCCCAGGCAGAGCGTTGGAGAGGGCAGCGCAGCTGTGGGAGCGAGACGATCGTGTGGTGCGGAGTGCTCCTCATTTCTTGGATGCTCTTAAAAAGGTCTTTTTAGGACCTCAGGTCACCCACGATACGGCGCTACAACTGCTGGCATTGGCACAGGGTTCGTCTTTGGTCAGTCAGTTTTCCGTCCAATTTCGGACTCTGGCCTCAGAGCTAGACTGATCGGTATAAAGTTCTCATTCCAGTTACTGGAGAGGACTGGCTCACCATGTTAAAGACGCTTTGGCTACCAGGGAGATTCCCGCCACACTGGAGAAGCTTATCTCCATATCTACCCGCATCGACCTTCGTTTTCACAAGCAGAGGTTGGAGCGGGCCCAGTGTAGGCAGAGGATTCGGTTGGTTCCACCTTTGCCAAGCTTCTCAAATCTCTTATTCTGGCGTCCAAACCCAAAAGGCCACCGAGGTTCCTCGTGCGGGACCTAAGTCTCGGGCCGCTCGAGTATCCATGGTCTGTAACCTTTGTCAGCAGACAGGACACTATGCTAACCGATGTCCACAGTGATCGGGGAAGCGATCGCGTCTAGTGACCCTGGGAAGAGGTTCACTGGAGACAGCGGCATTTTCCTCCAAGATGACATTTGAAGGTACCGTCACAGTAGACTCTTCCACACTTACAGTCGAGCTTTGTGTGGACTTGGGAGCAGAGGGGGAATTTATGTCATATACCTTTGCTCGTCGCCGCGCAATACATCTGGTAGCGCTTGACAAACCAGTGACTGTCCGGGTAGTGAATGGGTTGACATTGCCCTCGCAAATTACACATCAGACTCTCCCTCATAATTTGTGTGTACCCCCTTCCCCTCAGGAAATTATTTCCCTTCTCGTCCTTCCGGGGAA
>JARQOD010000003.1:560176318-560189406 GCA_033576555.1 Oophaga sylvatica
GCCTCTCGCTATTTCATTTCGCCCTAAGGGGGGGAAGATTTTTGCGCTCAGTTGTTTTGGGTAGTGTTCAGACAAGTTTTTTTTAATGTCATCATTTTTGTTTTTAGCCCTCATTTTCTGCCGGGGGCTTTCGTTGATTTGGAGCGTTTTTAACCTGAGGGTTTATGTTTTTGCAAAATTTTTGGGGGGTTTTTCCCCTTGTTTCCCCCTTTAAAAGTCTATTCCCTACTGGGGTTTTTTTAACCCCCTTTGGGGGAAAATTAAACCCCTTTTTCTACCAGGGGGAAAATTGGGGGTTAAAACTGACACCAGGGTCTGCTTTTTTTGGGGTTTCTGTAAATCGAGGGTTTTTCTGCGGTTTTCCCTTGGTTACAGTTCATAACCCTGTTTTTTTTTGGGAAAAAACTTTTGTCTTTAACTTTTTTGGGGCCCCCCAAATTTGTTTAATACCAACATCCTGTTTTTTCTGCCTCCCCCCAGGCTCAGTTTTTTCCCTGACTTTTTTTTTTTTTTTGGGGGGGTTTTTAGCAAAAGTAAATCTGCTTCCTTGCCTCCCTAGGAGCATGACTGCGCTAAAAAAATTTTGCCCGGGGGTTTTTAATTCCCCTAAGGGTCCCCTTTTTTTAACTTTTGTACCTAAAAACATGACGCTATGCGGTCTTTATCAAGGAATCATTGGAAAAGGGTCTTTTCAGCCCCCCCTTTTTTTACCCTTGGGCCCCCGGTTTTTTTTTTGGGGCCCCAAAAAGGGGGTTTTCAGGGGGGCCCCGTGTATTGATTTCGTCTCTTGAAAAAATTACTGTTTTTTATCTACCCTTACCCTTTTTCGCCCTTTTTTTCCCCGGGGAAAAAAAACGCTACGGGTTTTACCAAGCTTCCCTTTCGGGGGGGCTTTAAACCCCTTATTCGCATTTAAGCAGGGGGGGATAAGGGGAAAACGGCATTCAATCCCCCCGAAGGGCATTTTGAGTACTGGTGATGCCCTTTGGGCTCACTAATGCCCCTTTCCCCGTCTTCCAGTTTTTGAAGACATTTTTTGGGTTTGTGGACAAATTTTTGTTTTTTTTTTGGTGATATCTTGTTTTTTTCAAGGGGGGGCTTAAGTGAAACTGTTTCGAACTGTACCCCCGTTTTTGAGAGAGTTGCTCGGGTATTGAAGGGGTCAAAGGGTTTTTTTTGGGGTACGGGACTTTTTTTGGGATTCATTTTGTCCCCATTTTTGGTTTTAAAAAGGCCCCGGGGCAAGGTTCAGGCCCCTGGAGGGGGCCAAAACCCCCCTTCTTTTAAAGGGCCCTTTAGTTTTTTTGGGGGGTTTTGGGGCCTTTTTTATGGGAAAATTTTTTGGAATTTTCCCTGGTATGTTAAACCATTAAGGGTTTGACCAAAAAGGGTTCTGATGGGGGAAAATTTGGCCCCCCTGAGGCGTTCGCTTTGGGGGAAAATTTAAGCAGAGTTTTATTCTCCCTTTTTCTACGGCGCCTGATTTTTCTCTTCCATTCATGGGGTTGATGCCTTGAAATTGGGGTGGTGCCGTTTTGCCCCAAAAAACCCAGAGACCACTAAAAGAACCCTTGTCCCTTTTTTCTCCAAAATTTTCTCCTACGAACGTAATTATGCGTGGGTTTTCGGGGTTAGGGCCTGAAGTGGGTTTTGAAATGGGACATTGGCTGGGGGGAGCCAAACATCGGGGGGGGTCCTTACGGACCATAAAATTTTGGGGTTTATCGGAATCTGCCAAGCGCCCTCAACCCTTTGACGGGGCCAGGGGGGCCCTTGTTTTTCACAGTTTTAATTTTGTGGTTTCCTTTTTCCTGGCACAAGAATGTTAAGGGGGGCCCCCCTTCGGGGGCTTCCTTGCGGACCTCCTGGTTATCTTTCCTTCTGTTATTTTAAAGGGGGGTTTGTATTTCTTTCCACCTTTGGAAAAAATTTTAGACTTTCTCTTTGGGGGGGGTTTTCAGGAGGGGGCCCGAGCGCTGCCCGGGGTTGGGAAAAATTTTTTGTCCCGGGCAGTGGAAAAAGAGTGTGATGTCTTGGGGAAAATTTTTTTTTCCCCCTTGGCTGGGGGGCCCGGAAATTTTTTTGGGGGCCCCCGTTTTGGGTTTGTCGGTCCTTTTGGTGGGGCCCCCCCCTTGGGCTGTGTTTTCAGGAATTTGTGACCGGGGACTTGCCTCGCTCCAAACCCCTTTTTTTTCGCTTTGTGGTTTGTGATGGGCCCTTTTTTTTGTGCCCCGGCCAATTTACCCTTCTCTAGGATTTCATTTCCACCTTCCGTTTCTCAAAAGAATGACCACCATTTTGGGTTTTTGATGGTTTTCCAAAATTTAACATCTTTTTGCCCCTTTTTTAATTGTTCCTTTCCCCTGAAAATTTTGCTTGTTCCTTCAGCACGTGGGGTTTTTTTTTAAAGGGGGTTTTAGAACATTGTGTCTGACCAAAGGAAAGGGGGTCCATTTTTTTTCCAGATTTTTTGGGGGACTTTTTTTTCTAAAGGGGGTTTAATTTTTTTTTCTCCTCGAAAATTTTTTTTCCCCCAAAACCCAAAAAAACAAATGAGGAACAAACCAGAATTGGAGACATTAAGAGCTTTGTGTTTTCTGATCAGGTGACTGGGTTTTTTTTGCCTTTGGTGAGTTTGCTCTTAATTTTAGGGGGCTCTGCCACTTTGATGTCTCCATTTTTTTGTAATTCTGGGTTTCACCCCTTTTTTTTCAGGAAACGGGGTTCTGTCTGGGCCCGGTGTTGATCTGTTGTTTGGGGCGTAGCAGAATTTTGGGGGAAAAGGGGGAGGGAAGGGGGGGGTTTTCCCCCCTCTCGGGGGGAGGGCCCAGCGGTTTCCCCCCCAGAAAAAGGGTGGGTCCTCGGTTGAAGTGGGGGATTTGGGTTTTGGGTTTCCCCAAAAAAATTTTCCCCAGGGGGAGCTCTCCTAAATTTTTGCCTGGTTTTTTTTGGGTTATAAGATAATGGGATTAAAATTTAAAAATGTTTCTTTTTTTTTTTCTTCTTCCCCCGGGGGGTTTAAGATCCAAAAAACGTGGTTTCCCCAAAAAATTGTTGAAAGGGGGTTTTTGAGCCCCCGGTTCCTGCCCGCTGGCCCCCTGCCCCCCCTTTTTGGTTTTTAGGGCTTTTTTGGGGGTTTGGGGGTTTAAAAATATTAGATTCCCGTTTTTTTTAACTGTGTTTTTCGATACGTAAAAGCAAATATCGGTATCGACCGAATTATTATCGGCCTTTTTGATAATTTGGGTTTCGATATTTTTGCTTTTCGAAAAACCCGGAATGGATTTTTTCAAATGTCACTGGAGGGCCTCGGCGGGTTTCAGGGGCGGGCCTTACCTGGCAAAAAGATTTTCTGGGGGTCCGTCCTGGCTGCTTTATGGCCGCCATTTTCTTTTTTCCCCGGGGTACTTTCAGTTTTTCGCGATAACTGCAGTGGGGGCTCAGGGTAATCCCGGCCGTAAAAGAGTTTTGTCCATTAGTCAGGGGGAAAAAAAAGGGAAAAGCTGTGTGCGCGGGTGACAGGCTCTGCCTTCTTCGATGTGCAAAGGGTGGGTGTGTGGGCACTTTTATATGGACGGGGTTCAGGGGTTTATTTTTTTTTTTTTCTTTTTTTTTTTCAGGGACCCGGGGTGCACGGGGTGAGACGTAATAAAAGAAATGGAAAAAATGTTTTTTTTTTTTTTATTAAAAAAAAAAAATTTTTTGGGAAAATTCACCCTCCCGGGACATAAAAAATTTTAAAAAAATTTTTTTCTACAGGGGGCCCTGCCCCGGGTTTTTTTGACTTCTTTGGCAGGGGTTTTCCCCGGTACCACCTGGTACTCTTCCGGGGCTTGCCAAACACCCCAAAACCCAAGGACCACGACCTGATGACGTCGTGTGGCCTGTACAGTCAAGTCGTGACCCCCATCTGGGTCTGTGGGGCCCAAACCTCTTTTCTCTCCCCGGGGTCTGGAGCCTATGTCAGGACTGTACGAACCCCGGGGGCCTAACAGGCGCCGGAGGGCCAGCTATATTTTATATGCCCCATAGCTGGGCTGTAGGAGACCACTGAGGGAGGCTGGGGGATTTACGGCGGGGGGTGGACACTTTTGCAGAGGCCTGGATGTTGGGAGGTGAAGGTTCGAGGGTCTCACAGGTTCCTGACCCCACTGGGGAGTGGGGGGCGAACCTGGTAACATTTAGGGCTACCACCCATTGTAACCCCAGTGTCGGGTTGTAAGTCACCAGTCTCCGGCAACAGGTCCCTCCCCGGGTGTCCTTCTGGGAAAGTGAGCCTCCACGTCCGCGGGTCACAAAGACTTCTAAATAAAGTCCAGGCTCCTTGATGAAGCCCACCCACCTTTAAATTTAAAGCCCCGTACTGCACCCTTACCCCGCGGCTCACTCAGGGTTCCTTTATCCTTTTCATCGGTCCTTTTGCCCGGTCCTTCTCCAGGTGAGTTGGCGAAGTTTTAGGGTTTTTCGTGCTCCCTTTTGTCGCTTGCTTCCCGCCCCAAAACGTCTCCACTCTTCCTCCTGACGCAGGTTGTAATTCTCCTCCACCAGTTGCTCCATGTCTCACCCACTCCCCTGCAGTTACAGTGTCCGGTTTGCGGCAGCTACCTGTCGCCCCCCAGTCCTGGCGGCTCCCCTGCGGAGGAAGCAGACGGCTCTAAATCAGTGACGTCGGGGCTCCGGTACGGCAGGTAGTGCTTGGTGCCTGCGGGCCTCCTCCATGAGGACGGGTGTCGCTTCTTCTGTCTCAGCGGGGGGGGCAGACAGCGGGTTCTGGGTGCTGACGGGTTGCTGCGGTTTTTTGCAGGAACGGGTGCCTCCACTGCGACAACGTCAACCGGATCACATTGCAAGGGCTCCTCTACTATAACGGGTGCCTCACCTTCCGGTACAGACACTTCAGGTAAGGAATGGCGCCGTCCAAGTTTAGTTTTTGGGCACGCCAGCTGGCTTCCATCCTGGCGACCTCCTCCCGGTGCCGGGCCAGGCCTCTAGGGTATCTTCCGCTTCTTGCAGCGTAGGAGGGTTACAGGCCGGGTGCCCAACGGTGATTCCGTGGCGATCGGGGGGCGCTTCCGTGGGGGGAGCTCTGACTGCTCCATCCCTTCCACACTTCTGCTCGTCGTGTCCATTACCATCTCTGCCAAGTCACATGTGTCATATCTGGAGAGGGCCCCTCTTTTGTAGGGAGGGGACCTTCGTGTTAGTTTCCGCACACTGGGAGGATGGGAGGGGGACTCCAGAGCTGTGGGGCACGATGTTTACATTGCAGTACCATTTACAGTGGGCGGCCATCGTTTTCACGCCACTGAGTGAGTGACACCCACGAAGACACGCCCTTCTTCTTCACCAGTGCCTCGTCGTGACGCAGATATGGCGGAAAAATGGCAAATAACATTCTCTGATGATTTTAGCAATTCTCAAGCACAAAACCAGTGCAATTCAGGCACACAGGACTCGCTTATAGCGAGCTACAGAATCCTGTTCGTGACGCCCAAGTTGAGTCGCACAGAGCCAGAGGTTTTCGGGGTACTCGACACCGAGCCCGTCGACTTCTATGGGGTATGTCACGTCTTTACCCGGCAATTGAATTAGAGTCGTTTTTACTATTAGAAGTGATAATAAACTATAAATATATGTATATATATATGTCACAATGACATGTATATATATATATATGTATTCTATGTGTGTATATTTTGTGTTTACAACGAAAGAAAGGGGTTTTTTTTGTTGCGATATTTTGTTCCCATAGACTTACATGGGATTCCGGTATCGAAATCGGATATCGAACGATATTTAGTGCTATCGGCGATAAATTTCGATACGATATTTTTTAGATATCGAGCAATATCGCTCAACATATTCTAGACGGAAACTCCAGTATTTGGTTAAATGGAGAGGTTATGGTCAGGAAGACATTCTTGGGTGTTTGCTTCGGACAATCCATGCTAGGAGACTTATCCGTGCGTATCATAGAACTCATCCTGACCAACCTGGTTGCTCAAATGAGGGTTCGGTGACCCCTCCTCAAGGGGGGGGTACTGTTGTGAATGGGTTTGAGATGATTTTCTGAGCAAGGCTCCCTCTGGTGGTTACAAGCAGTGCAAGTCTGTCCAGTGAAGATTGTGAGGACTGGGAATAGGTGTTACTGACTGGTCTTATATAAGGGAGTCACCTTCCATCAGGGTTTGCCGGTGATAAAATTGTTCGGTCTAATCCTTTATTCCAGTTTTCCCTTGTAGCCTGCTGTGTCGTTTCTGCATCTCCTGCTAACAGATAAGACTTTTTCTTCTTTTGTGTTTGTGCTATATTTTTGCATTTTGTCCTGCACTTCTGTGGGGGCCTTCAGGGTCCCTCCGGGGGCTTCTGCCCTCTCTGTTTTGTTCAGCCACTGTTGTTTGTACTTTTGCTTTTTCCAGTTTTTTCAGTGGCTGCTGTTTTGATTTTTGTTACACCAGAGAACTAATTTAGGTGGAAGAGGTCGTGTGATCTCAGGTGTTTTTGAAATTAGTAGAGTTGGTGCCTTTCAGGGTTTTCTGGGATTGCAGTAAGTACCCTTCCTATCCTTTTCTATTTAATTAGTTTGGGCCCCAGCGTTTGCTCATACTATTTCTTTCTGTGTCAGTATTTCATCTTGTCTAACCGCCATTACATGTTTGGGGGCTTTCTGTTATCTTTGGGGTTCTGCTCCGGGGCAGATAGCTTTCCTATTTCTATCTTTAGGTGTAGTTAGTTTCTCAGGCTGTGACGAGGCGTCTAGGACCAACGTAGGAACGCTCCACGGCTGCCTCTAGTTGTGGTGGTTAGTCAGGGTACGCAATCACATAGATTCCAACTGCTCTGGTGTATTGCCTTTTTTAACCTGCACTCCTCAGCTACCAAATCATAACACAAGTCCTCACCGGAGAAGCCGGTATTCTAGGGGCCTATTTCAGCCAAGCCCTGAACATGTGCATACGAATCTCCTCACCGGAGGTGCCGGGTATTCTAGGGGCTTATTTCAGCCGAGCCCTAACCACATGCTTGCATGATCACACTGGCGCAAAGCACATAATACAATTGATACTAGCGCATGGCCGCAAGGCCATGCAACCCTTTTATAGTAGCAACTACCGGACCTGCCAGAAAAGGACCAATGAGAAACTGTTCCAGAACACATGTGTTTCAGGACCTTCCTGGCAGACCAATAGGAGCTGCTGCAGTACCTGAGCATGTGACCCCTGATCTCCAATGAGAGATCTTACCTTGGGCATGCTCAGAAGGGGAAACGCAGGACTTAGTCCTAAAGATGTCTGCTCGCCGCTGACCAGTACTGGCTACAATAGCAGAAACCTGGAGAGGCAGCAGCAAGTCTCTGCACAGTATTAGACCGGGCGAAACGCTCGAACCGATGTCTTTGCTGACAGGCTCTACTGCGGCCGGAGATGGATGGGGGACCGCAGCGGGACTGGTTCGAGACTCCCCTTTGCAGCAGCGGGAACTCGAACCCTAACAAACTGTCTTTTCGTTAGATTTATGGTCGTCATTGCCATAGTTACTGATTGTTTATTTACATATTATTTGAATTTTCGCAGTGTATTGAGGAAGGTCAGTTGTATTGACTGAAACATTTACTACCAGTGACTGCTAATAAAATTCATCTATTTTATAAGTTGAGTGCCAAAAATTTATTTTACATTTATTCTGGAGCGGGAACCTCTTTTTGAGCACCATCACAGCCGTGTTATGATATTCATTCACCAATGAATTGAGTGGCTGCATCATTCTCTTGTTTAAATATTAACTCTGAGCTCAGAGTTGCACAGTGGTACTTTTTCTCATGGTGCTAGTGGTGATCTCATTGAGGTCACCGCAGTTCAGGGGCCTGGCTGGGAACTCAGCCTCAGTGACCTGTGGTAACCTCGATGACATCATCACTAGTCATTGATGCTGCGCTTCCAGCAGCTCATTCTCCAGTGATTTTCTGCCTGGATAATTGAATCTTGGCATTGTCCAGGTTGAAAACTATTTATCCAAGACATGGATATGCCATGTGACAGAACAATGGACAGGTGAGGAAAATGGTTGTTTTTCATTTTTGTTTTTCTGCAGGAGACCATGGCTTCAATGGGATAGGCGTTAGGTGAGTGTAACTGTGCTTGTTATTTTAAATAAAAAGTAAAAGTGTGTTTTTTTATTTCAAATAAAAGACTTGATTCCGACTGTGTTTATTTACTATATAACTGTATAATTTGTAATGGATAGGTGTCTTACAGATGCCTCTCCATTACTAACCCGTGGGCTTGTTGTCACAGAATAATACAAAGGTGACATCAACCTAAAAAATATGAACTTCACTTGCCACCACCACAGGGCAAGAGGGAAAAGTCATGCAAAGCGCCAGAATTTGTCCATACAATATATGCACATTTTCTTGGGGCTGATGTGGCTGCTAGAATTAGGCTGGGTGGGGCAATATCCATGTCCCTTAAGAAGCCTGACAACACAGCCATCAGCTGTCTGCTTTAGATTGACTGTTTGTCAAAAAAAAAGTAAAAATGGCATTGGACTCTATTCTTCATAACCAGCATTGCTAACGCTGACAGCTGAGGGTTGCAGCCTGCAGCTGGCAGTTTTGCCTGGCTGAATATCAAAAATACAGGGGAAACCCTGGCAATTTTTTAAAATTATTATTTAATTGTAGACCAGGCATCGGCTGATGAACACGCCCATTAGCCATTGCCTGCTGTTATTATCAGCAGCAAGCATAGGCAGATGTGTTATGATTTTGGTAGCCGAGGAGGACAGGAGCAAAAATAGCCAAGGCAGCAAAACACCCAGAGAGGTTGGGAACTAATGGGTTGCAGACCCCTAAATTAACCACACAACTAGAAGCAGCCGTGGGACGTACCTACGGTGACCTAGACGCCTCAACACAGCCGGAGAGTTAGCTAAGCCTAAAGATAGAAAGAGGAAAGCTAACTGCCCCGGAGTAGCGCCCCAAAGGAATAGGTAGCCTCCACACATATAATGGTGGTTAGACAAGATGAAATACAAACGCAGGCAGAAAATAGAGTAAACAAACTCTGGGGCCAAAAACTGTCTAGATAGGACAGGACAGTAAAGAATACTGTCTGCAACCCGGCAAAACCCTAGGAAAAATTCCAACACTTCTGATTCCAAAAATGCTGAGACCACACGATCTCATCCCCGCAAATCAGATCTCTGGTGTGAACAAGCAGCTACCCCGCAGCCACTGAAATAACAGGGACAGAGCAATTGAACAGAAACAAATGAGAAACAGAGACCAGCGCAGGCCCCAGCAGTGGGACCAGGCTGACCTCACTCAAAAGGGGCAGCAAAAACAAAGAAAAGCAAAACCACAGAAACAAGCAGAAAATAACTTATCTGAATGTTTCGCAGGAGACAGCAGAAAACCAGCTGACTTCCAAACTGGACCAGGAAGAGAAACTAATCACCGGCGAGGATCATGGGAAAGTTACTCACGTAATCCCCCAGTTATGACTCCAGATTGCAAATCGTCAGCAGCTGAAAGGTCTCTGTCAGTCAAGACTGGTTCATTAATATCAACAGCCACCAGAGGGAGCCCCAACTCAGAATCCAGCGAATTCACAACAGTACCCCCCCTTGAGGAGGGGTTACCGAAAATTACGAGTAGTCTCATCAGCTAATGCCAGTGACTGGAGGTAAATGATTTACCTCCGGTCACAGCTGCAGGCTCACCCTGTCATCCGACAACGAGGCAGCCACAGCGCTCTGATGGGTGGTAATGATCTTGCCGCCATTCAGAGCCACTGGTGTTTATCTAGCTATCATGCAGATAACATCACAAGCAAAAACTCCTGGTGTTCAGGGGCCAAACCTGAACAGTAACATTGACTTCCTGGTGAATTCTGTGTTTGGGTACATGCTTTAACAGAAGTTGTTCGGTACCAAACCCAAACTTTATTGTTCAAGCTTGCTCATCCTAGTATTGAAGCCTTTCTCATTTACTAGTTGGACTCTTCATCCTCAGGCTCCATTCATTACCTAAATATCTGATAATTGGGCAAAAAAGGTATTATGTCTCCTAACTAATAGTTAAATCATCGTATCATCGTATCAAAAAAACTGGAGACCTCTACTTAAAATAATGAGCAAATCTTTATTACACACAATATCAATTCATTAAAACATAGTGTAGTGATGTGGTCTCGCTGGTGTGCGACCGGAGGTAAGCAGGAGGGCGACTCTTCCTGGTTCTTTAAGCAAGTTTATTAAGACTTCATAAACTTGCTGTCAAACAGAAAGCAAAACAGCCTTCTTTGGCACAAAGTAACAGAAAAAACAGCTATAACATCCTGGTACTCTAACTGAGTACTCTCTTCAGCACACACACTGGGGGTCTCCTCAGAACTCCCACACTGGAGGTTTCCACACCTCCAGTCACACACACCTGTGGTCAGCAGTAGGCTCATTTATATCTCAGACATCCAGCTAACACAGAACACATGACTGGTCATGTGGCAGTGACCTCATCACAGCTCCTTAAACCACATACAAAGGTATAGTGAAGTCTTACTCTCCCATCTCTCTATGTGTTCATTACTATCGCTACATACCTCCCCCCTCTGCCTAAAGCCGTGGGCTTGGCACATTTCATTCACCGACTAGAAACTTTTTTTCAGTCGTCTCCACAATTAACCGGTCTGTCACAGTTTGGCTTAGGTCACTGAGTCCTGAGCTAATTGAGGTGTCACTGCCTCTACCTCTCATTTCAGGCCATCTATGTTCTGTCTTAGTTTCACTTCGATGACTTTCACTCTGAAGCGAACCTCTGCGCCTCTCTATACTGTGGGTTGAAGGTGACTGCCTTTTTCCCCCCAACTCTTGCAGCTGTCTGTTGGTCTGCTCCTTCTCAAGTCTTAGCTGCTCTATTCTTCCTTGGTGCACCTCCAGGAGCATCCGGATCTTCCCAAGGCTTTCCACCAACCCCCTCCGACTTGGAGGTTTTCTTGTTGGCTCCCGACGTCTCTGCTTCTCGCGAAGGTATTGTAGTGGCATATCTCTCATGTCCGCCTCCCGCTTCACTGTGACTTCCCGGGTGTGGCCATCTGGGTGGCGGTTCCCTTGCGGTTCCCTTGCTGATTTTCTTCCGCCGTCGAGGCCCCTTCTTTGGTCAGCCTCTTCAGTTCACTCTCCTCCCATACGCTCGGACTGGGAGAGCGCAAACCGTTCGATTTCCCGGTCTGTCGTGGATTTCCTGAGCTGGGCATTAGCCTCCTTCTCTATCTGGAGTTTCTGGAGAATTTTCTCTTGCTCCTCTGCCCAGCAGCGGTGCTCATCCTCTCTCCATAGAAGTTCCTGCTGATGCTTCTCCTGGGCCTCTCTGAGCATCTCCGTATCTTTCACTAGGACTTGGTTCGCCGTCTGGCACGCTAATAGTTGACCTTGGACTTTAGAGACTTCCTTCTCCAGGTCCTCCACTCGTTGCTCAATCCCTTGTCTCCGTATCCTTTCTCGCACGACTGTCTCTTTAAGCAGCTCTATCTCATGGTCTTGCTCTCTTTTATCCCCTACATGTGGCACCATCATTTCCCCCTTATTTTCTCTTCTTAGAGAGTATAGGCTGTCTGGCCTTTCTGCAGCCCCTGCGGGGAGGAGAAGATCTGCCACTTGTACCCGACTCCACCTTGCTTCACTTGCGGTTAAGTTACAGTCTGCATAGGAGTCTTTCCCACTCCCCCTGTCGTCTGGGAACAGCAAGTCCCCCTTAACCAGGTGTCGGCCCCTATTCCTGGAGCTACCCAGTTTCCTTCGGTCCTATATTTGGTCACGCCAAAGTCCCCACTTTGGTCTGAGCCACACTTTCTACCCGTCACCAGGCACTGGGTATCTTTGACTATAGGGGTGCTACCTCTATTTTACCCACCACACTATCAGCAACCCCTACAGCCGCCTGCTGAGATGGGCCTCTCTTAGGGTCCTTCTGGTTCCCTTCTGAGCACTCAGCCAGTCCTTCGTCCCACACCTCCCAAACCGTTTAAAATCCTGCCAATTAAGGGGGGTAATCGGGAACAGGGGAAAATGGGTGAATGAAGTGGACTCTCAATAATTTTCCGGTACCTGTACTCCTTTTACCCCATGAATGCAAGGCTTCCCTTTTCTTCCGGGAATCAGATAGAAGGGAGTGGTGATAGGGTCACCTGGCCCCTGATCAAAGCCACTCCACACCTCCCTTCACTATTCACTGAGTTTTCCAAAAAAGCGGCTTTGGTGAAAATCAAAAAAGGGGAAAAAGTGTTTTGGGAATGTTTGAGGCAAAAAAATCAAAATTGGTTGAGGGTAAAAAAAGGGGGGGGGTGGAAAAACAAGGAACCGGGAGGGGGAACCAAACCTAAAAACCCAAAAAAGATGGATGGCCCTACCGCCGGGAGGTTTTGGGGACCTTTAAAAAGGAACATTGGCGCCCCCACTCCGCGACGGGAAACCCTAAAATTTCTAGAAGGCCCCGGTTTAAAATTAAAATAGGTGTGGAAAAAGAGATTACAAAAAAGGAACGAGATAGACAAAGAAGGACTTTAAGGGGAGGCTTTCGAAGGGGAAAAAAAAAAACCACAAGAAGCATTGTATGTTTGCATTTCTTTAGGCTGACGGTTTTTGGTTTTTAAAAACCCAAAAATCCATTGGCTCACATTGCAGAATTCTTTATCCCCAAAACCCCTTTCGGGGCTCCCTTTTATCAATACCCACAAATTTTCAAATTGGTTTATCCCCCCATGAGGCTAACCATATTTAGCTAGTGGTGATCCTTGCCGGGGCAATATCTCGTAGGTGTTCACCTAACCTTTTTAAAAAATTTCCTTATCGTTTTTTTTTCCCCCAATTCAAAAATTTCAGGGACAAAATCGCTTTTATTACCCCTTTTTACACATTGATGAAATGACGTATCTCATAAAAACCCATTGTTGACACAACTTCAAAAAACTTTTTCCAGTGGATAAACCGGGCATATCAAAACCACAACATTTTTTTGCCCTTTTGACGTTTGTAACCCGTTTCCAAAAAGGGGGGGGAAAAACGGAAAACCTATCATGGCAATCACGGGG
>JARQOD010000003.1:560189506-560340250 GCA_033576555.1 Oophaga sylvatica
CTCTTCCACCTAAATTGTTTTGGGTTTTGTAACAAAATCAAAACAGCACCCACTGAAAAAACGGAAAAAAGCAAAAGTCAAAAACAGGGGCTGAACAAAACAGAGGGGGGAAAACCCCCGGAGGGGACCCTAAAGGCCCCCAAAGAGTGAGGACAAAATGCAAAAATATGCACAAAACAAAAGAAGAAAAAGTCTTATTTTTTTGCAGGAGTGCGAAAGCACGCAGGCAAAGGGAAATGGAATAAGGTTTTCAGCCCAGAAACAATTGTTTCACCGGCAACCCTGATGGGAAGGTGATCCTTTTTATTGAAGTCAGTAAACCTGTTTCCAGTCCTACAACTTCACGGGACAGACTGCACTGCTTGAAACCACCAGAGGGGCCTTGCTAGAATCATCCCAACCCATAAAACAGTCCCCCCCCTTGGGGGGGTAAACGAAAACCTCTTTGAGAAACGGGTTTTGGTTTGGATGAGTTCTAGTACGCCGGAAAAGGCCCCTAGCATGGTTTGTCCGAAGAAAACCCCCAAGAATTTGTCTTCCTGACCAAACCTCCCTTTTAACCAATAGGGGTTTTCCGTCTAGAAATAGTGTTTAGCGATTTGTCGATATCTAAAAAAAATGTATCGAAATTGTATCGCCCTTGATAATATCGTCGTTTTCCGTTTCGATCCGGAAGTCCCATGTAAGTCTTTGGGAAAAAAATTCGCAACAAAAAAAAACCCCCCTTTTTTTCGTTGTAAAAAACAAAAAAAAACACAATGAAACTATTATATATTAATGTCATTGGCTTTTTTTTTTCATTTTTTTATATTTTTTTTCACTTTAATAGTTAAAAATCGACTTAATCATTGGGGTAAAGACGTGCTTTCCCCCTGAAGTGAGGGCTCGGGGTGAGTACCCCGAAAACTCTGGCTCTGGGCTCACTTGGGCCCGAAAGGATTCTGACCCGCTTAAGCGAGCCCTGTGTGCTGAATTGCACTGGTTTTGTGCTTGAGAATTGCAAAATCTCAGAGAATGTTTTTGCTTTTTTCCGCCTATCTGCGTCAGACGGGGCATGGTGAAGAAAAAGGGCGTGCTTTCGGGGGTGTCCTCACTCAGTGGCGTGAAAACGATGGCGCCCTGTAAATGGACTGAAATGTAACATGTGCCCCACGCTTGGGTTTCCGCCTCCTCATCCTCTCAGTGTCGGAAACTAACACGAAGGTCCCCCCCCTCCCTACAAAAGAGGGGCCCTCTCCGTATGCAATGTGATTGGGAGTGGCTAATGGACCGAGGCAGAAGGGGGAAAGGGATGGAGCAGTCAGACTTCCCCCACGGAAGCGACCGTCGCCACGGAATCAGTTGGGCACCGGCCCCTGTAACCCCCCTCCGCTGCAAAAGGGAAGACCCCTGAGGGCCCTGGCCGGCCCCGGGAGGAGGTCCCCCAGGATGGAAGCCGTGGGTGCCCTAAAACTAAATTGGAGCGGCGCCATCGCAGTGGAGGCCCCCTTCCCCTGCAAAAACCGAGCCGTCAGACCCAGACCCGCTTTTCCCCCCCGGTGAGACGAAAAGGACACCCGTCCTCAGGAGGGGGCCCGCGGGCCCAGAGCACTACTCCCTGTAGGGCCCCCGACTGTCATCTGTTTAGGCCTTGCTTCCTCCGAGGGGAGCCCCCGCCAGACTGGGGGGGCAGGTGAGCTCCCAAAAACCGGACCAAGTGCGGGATGGGGAGCTGGAGCAAGGTGGGGGAATTAACCCCGGGGGCGGGGGGAGAGTGGAGACGTTTGGAGCGGGAAGAGAGCGACAAAGGGAGCAGCGAAAAACCCTTTTTAAATTCGCCAAGCACCTGGAGAAGGGACCGGGAGTAAGGGGTGAGAAAGGTTAAAAGGAAACCCGAGGAGGGGGGTTTTGGGTGCGTAGGGCTTTAAATTAAAGGGGGGGGGGGGGTTATCAAGGAGCTGGACTTTATTTGAAGTTTTGTGCCCCGGCGGGGGTGGGGGTCACTTCCCGAGGACCCCCCGGGGGGGGGACTGTTGCCAGGAGATTGGGTGACTTACCCCCCACCTGGGGTTCAATGGGTGGTTGCCCTAAATGTTACCGGTGGCCCCACTCCCGGTGTAGGAACTTTTTAGCCTGAACCCCTTTGCCCCAATCCGGCCCCTGCAAAGTGCCCCACGCCAAAATCTCCCCGCCTCCCCGGGCTCCTCAGGCCCCGTATGGCAAAAAAAGTATAGTGGCCCGTCCCCCGGCCCCCTTTTTGGCCCCCTGGGGTTTTTACAGTCTGCTAGGGCTCCGCCCGGAGAGGTGAAAAAGGTGGCCCACAGCCCGTGCGGGTCAGTTGATGTACAGGCCACGACGTCATCAGGCCCCGGGGGCCCTTGGTGTCTGGTTTTTGGCAAGACCAGAAGAGAAAGGGTGGTACCTGGAAACCCCGCCAAAAAAGTTAAAAAAACCGGGGGAGGGTCCCTGTAGTAAATAAATAGTTAAAGTTTATGTACCGGAGGGTGAATGTTCCAAAAAAATTTTTTTTAAATAAAAAAAAACCCCCCCCCCCTTTTTTTTTTTTTTTACTGTCTCATCTGTGCGCGCCTCGATTCCGTAAAAAAAGAAAAAAAAAAAAAAAACCCTGGACGCGTCCCCCAGTTAAAAAGGGTCCCCCGACGTTTCCCCTTGACTCGAATGAAGGCAGGCCCCTCTCCCCCCGGGGCACAGGTTAATGCTTCCCCCGGGGTGACGTATGGACTGACGTTTACGGCCGGGGGTTACCTGAGACTGCGTTTGCGAAAAAAAATGTGTACCGCCAGGGGAAGTAAGGCGGCCATCAAGCAGCCGGACTGACCGCCCCAGATTTTGCGGAAGTGCCCCTGCTCCTGAAAAACCCGCCGAGGCATCCCTTTACAGTGACAATCCGTTCGGTTGAAAGCGAAAATATCGAAAAAAAATTTTGAAAGCGATAGGTAAATTGGTGATACCCCAATTTTTCATTTGTACGTAAAAATTGTTAGAAAAAAAGGAATTATTTTTTTTTCAACCACATATCCAGTTGCCTAAACCCCAAAAAAGGGGAGGGGCAGCGCGGAACCACTGGCTCAAAAACTCTTAACAATGATTGGGAACCGTTTGGACTTTAAAGTCCCGGGGGAAAACAAAGAAAAGAAACAGGTTAAATTATCTCCCTTATTTTTAAGGCCCCAAAAACCCGGCTTAAATTTAGGAGAGCTACTTCTGGAATTTTTTTTTGGGGAAAACCCGACCAAGTCCCCACTTCAAAAGGGACCTCGTCCTTGTGGCGGAAAAAAGGGGCCCCCCTCCCGAGGAGGGAAAACCCCCCCATACCGGCCCCAAAACGCTCTCCTACAAGAGTCAACACCTGGCAGACAAAGCCTCCGTTGTCCCGAGGGGAAAACGAGGGTAAAAACCCCGAATTACAGAAAAAAAAGGGACATCAAAGTGGCGGAGCCCCCTTATTAAGAGCAAAAAACAGCCAAAAAAAAGAACCGTCATCCGATCGAACACAAAACTCTTGATTTGTCTCCAATTTGGGGTTTTTCTCTCGTTTGTCTTTTTGGTTTAGGTTTAAAGGAGGGAAGACAATTGAAAACCCGTTAGAACAAAAGTCCTCCAAAAAATTTTAAAAAAGGATCCTCTGTCACACAATGTTTAGGATTCCTGTAAAAAGAACCGTGTGAAGGAACAAAAGGCCCAATTCAGGGGGAGCCCCAATTAGGTAAGGCAAAATGTTCTTTTGGAAAACCTATCACAAATTACCCAGATGGTGGTCATTCTCTGAGAAACAGGAAGGTCGGAAATGAAATCCATAGAGATATGGGTCTATGGTCTCTTGGGCACAGGTAATGGCATCAACAAACCACTAGAGCGAGAGCAAGGCTTGGAGCGAGAGCAAGTCCCGCAGGACTGCACAAATTCCCTGACATCACGAGACAAGGTAGGCCACCAAAAGGACCGACTAACCAAGTCTCTGGTACCAAAAATTCCGGGATGCCCAGCCAATGCGGAACAATGAATCTCAGACATCACACTCTTTTTCCACTGATCCGGGACAAACAATTTTCCAACCGGGCAGCGCTCGGGCCTATCCTCCTGACACCCCTCCAGAGCAAGTCTCAATTGGACGAGATGGTGGAAAGAACTACACCCTCTTTCAAAATAACAGAAGGATCAGATAACTCAGGAGAGTCCGCAAGGAAGCTCCTCGAGAGGGCATCCGCCTTAACATTCTTAGTGCCAGGAAGAAAGGAAACCACAAAATTAAAACGTGTGAAAAACAAGGCCCACCTGGCCTGTCTAGGATTGAGTCGCTTGGCAGATTCCAGATAGACCAGATTCTTATGGTCCGTAAGGACCACCACCTGATGTTTGGCTCCTCCAGCCAATGTCTCCACTCTTCAAAAGCCCACTTCATGGCCAATAACTCCCGATTACCCACGTCATAATTACGTTCAGTAGGAGAAAATTTTCGAGAGAAAAAGGCACAAGGGTTACTTTTAGTGGTCTCTGGATCTTTTTGGGACAAAACGGCACCTGCCCCAATTTCAGAGGCATCAACCTCCACCTGAAATGGAAGAGAAACATCAGGCTGCCGTAGAACAGGAGCAGAAGTGAATCTCTGCTTAAGTTCCTGAAATGCAGAGACTGCCTCAGGAGGCCAATTCACCACATCAGAACCCTTTCTGGTCAAATCAGTTAATGGTTTAACAATAACCGAGAAATTACCAATAAATTTACGATAAAAATTGGCAAAACCCAAAAATCTCTGAAGAGCCTTTAATGAAGTAGGTTGGACCCAATCACAGATGGCCTGAACCTTGACCGGGTCCATTTCAATAACAGATGGGGACAAAATGAATCCCAGAAATTAGATCCTCTGTACGCCAAAAAGACACTTTGATCCCTTCACATACAGAGCATTCTCTCTCAAAATCTGGAATACAGTTCGAACATGTTTCACATGAGAGTCCCAGTCATTAGAAAAAATCAAGATATCATCCAAATAAACAATCAGAAATTTGTCCACAAAATCCCTGAAAATGTCATTCATGAAGGACTGGAAGACGGAAGGAGCATTAGTGAGCCCAAAGGGCATCACCAGGTACTCAAAATGCCCTTCAGGGGTATTGAATGCCGTCTTCCATTCATCCCCGTGCTTAATGCGAATAAGGTTATACGCCCCCCTGAGGTCAAGCTTGGTAAACCAAGTAGCGTTTTTCACCCTGGAAAACAGGTCAGAAATCAAGGGTAACGGGTATTGATATTTCACAGTAATATTGTTCAAGAGACGATAATCAATACACGGCCTCAATGAACCATCCTTTTTGGCCACAAAGAAAAAACCGGCACCTAAGGGTAAAGGATGGTCTGATATGACCCTTCTCCAATGATTCCTTGATATAAGACCGCATAGCGTCATGTTCAGGTACAGACAAGTTAAAAAGGCGACCCTTAGGGAATTTACTACCCGGCACTAATTCAATAGCGCAGTCATAGCTCCTATGGGGAGGCAAGGATGCAGATTTACTTTCGCTAAACACATCAGAAAAATCAAACAAAAAGTCAGGAACATCCTGAGCCTGGGGGGAGGCAGAAAAAACAGGAGTGTTGGTATTAACACATTGGCAGCCCCAACTTGTTACAGACACAGATTTCCAATCCAAAACAGGATTATGAGACTGTAACCAAGGGAAACCCAGCACGATAATGTCATGCAGATTATACAGAACCAAAAATTTGCAGCACTCCTGGTGATCAGGTTCAACCCTCATTATCACCTGAGTAGAAAACTGGGGTTTATTCTCAGCCAAAGGGGTAGAATCGATCCCCAGTAGGGGAATAGACTTCTGTAGGGGTATCAAGGGAAACCCACAACGTTTAGCAAAATCATAATCCATCAGGTTAATAGCTGCTCCAGAATCAACGAAAGCCTGAGCAGAAAATGAGGACAGAGAGCATATCAGAGTGACAGTTAATAAAAACTTAGTCTGAACACTACCCAAGACAACTGAGCGTGCAAAACGTCTTCCCCGCTTAGGGCAGACTGAAATAGCATGAGAGGCATCACCACAGTAGAAACATAACCCATTGCGCTTTCGAAACTCATGACGCTGTGCCCCAGACACCACTCTATCACACTGCATGGGTTCAGAAGCTGGTTCACAAGGCAACACCATTCCACGCATACTTCTCCGCTCACGCAAACGTCTGTCAATTTGAATCGCTAATGACATAGAATCATTGAGACCAGAGGGGACAGGGAATCCCACCATAACATCCTTTACATTATCTGACAGACCCTTCCGGAAAAGGGCTACCAAAGCGTCGTCATTCCATTTGGTCAGGACTGCCCACCTACGGAATCTCTGACAGTATAACTCAGCGTCATCAAGCCCCTGATTTAATGCCAACAAGGCTTTTTCAGCTTGATCAGTGACATTAGGCTCATCGTACAATAACCCCAAAGCCTGAAAAAAATGCATCAACATCACTCAAAACAGGATCCCCAGGTGTCAGGGAAAAAGCCCAATCCTGAGGATCGCCGCGCAGGAGAGAGATGACAATTTGAACCTGCTGCGCTGCGTTCCCTGAGGACCTAGACTTCAAGGCAAAAAACAATTTACAATTATTTTTGAAATTCTGAAACTTAGCTCGATCCCCTAAAAACAAATCTGGCATGGGAATCCTAGGTTCCACAACAGGCAACCTAGCAAGATAGGTAGCAATACTCTGAACCTCAGTGGCAAGCTGATCCACACGGCCAGACAACTGTGCAAACTCCATTGAGAGAAAAGATCCTCCCCAGCACCCAGAGATACAGAGGGAAAAAAAGGAAAAAAAAAAATGCAACAAACAGAAAAATATCTCTGACAACTCTGACAACCTATTTTTTTTTTTCTTTCACAATATTTTTCCCTTCTGTGAGTACCACACAATTTTCAGTTATGGCCGGTGATACTGTTATGATTTGGTAGCTGAGGAGTGCAGGTAAAAAAGGCAATACACCAGAGCAGTTGGAATCTATGAGATTGCAGTACCCTGACTAACCACCACAACTAGAGGCAGCCGTGGAGCGTTCCTACGTTGGTCCTAGACGCCTCGTCACAGCCTGAGAAACTAACCACACCCAAAGATAGAAATAGGAAAGCCATCTGCCCCGGAGCAGAACCCCAAAGAACATAGAAAGCCCCCAAACATGTAATGGCGGTTAGACAAGATGAAATACTGACACATAGTGTTGAGCATTCCGATACTGCAAATATCGGGTATCGGCCGATATTAGCTGTATCGGAATTCCGATTCCGAGTTCCGATATTTTCGTCTTATCGGATACCGGAATCGGGATGTCACTGTCACTGTCAGTGTCCGTCTGTCGGGTCTGTCAGGAGTCAGCGGCACTTACCCGGCAGAAGATCTCCGGCGGTCACGGGCTGGACTGCTTCATGGCCGCAATCTTCTTTCCCCGGCGGTCACATGCAGTTTCTCGCGATAACTGCAGTGACTGCTGGGTAATCCCGGCCGTAAAGCAGTCAGTCCGATGACGTCACCGCCGGGGAAGCAGGTAATCAGCTGTGCTGCGTTGCAATGACAGGCTCTGCCTGTCATTGCGATGTAGCAGAGCTGGATCGTCGTGGGACTATCGTTATGGACTGCGTCGGACAGGTGGTATACTGTTGGTTTGTTTTTTTTCTTTTTTTACAGGAGATCGATGGCGTCGCAGGAATGAGAGTATAATAAAAGAAATGAAAACTGTGTTGTCTCTTTTATTTCATTAAAATACTTTTTTCTTGCTTTGTCTTTTTTTTTACACATTTAATAACTTTGGGATTAATAATGGATCGGTGTCTTATTGACACCTCTCCATTATTAACCGGGCTTATTGTCACCGTGCAATCAACGGTGACAATAACCCCTTATTACCCCGCTTGCCACCGCTACAGGGCAAGTGGGAAGAGCCGGGTAAAGTGCCACAATTGGCACATCTTTTGATGCGCCAAATGTGGGGCTGCTGTAGCCTGGTATTATCAGGCTGTTGAGGGCCAAAATCCATGGGCCTTGACAGTCTTTTAATACCAGGCCGCAGCAGTCTGCATTTTACTTGGCTGGTTAACAAAAATAGGGGGGATCCCCACGCCGTTTTTTTTTCGAGGGGATCCCCTATTTTTGTTAACCAGCCAAGCTAAGCAGACTGCTGTGGCCTGGTATTATCAGGCTTGCAAGGTCCATGGATATTGGATCCTTACCAGCCTGAAAAACCAGGCCTCAGCGGTCTGCTTCATCTGGCTGGTTAACAAAAATAGGGGGGACCCCACGCTAATTTTTTTCGAGGGGATCCCCTATTTTTGTTAATCAGCCAAGATATGCAGACTGCTGTGGCCTGGTATTATCAGGCTGGCAAGGTCCATGGATCTTGGCTCCTTAACAGCCTGAAAATCCAGGCCTCAGCGGTCTGCTTCATCTGGCTGGTTAACAAAAATAGGGGGGACCCCACGCGAATTTTTTTCGAGGGGATCCCCTATTTTTGTTAATCAGCCAAGATATGCAGACTGCTGTGGCCTGGTATTATCAGGCTGGCAAGGTCCATGGATCTTGGCTCCTTAACAGCCTGAAAATCCAGGCCTCAGCGGTCTGCTTCATCTGGCTGGTTAACAAAAATAGGGGGGACCCCACGCCATTTTTTTTTCGAAGGGAACCCCTATTTTTGTTAATCAGTTCCCTCTGACGTCACTGATTGTGTCCCTGGCTGACCTGAAGTGAAAGTGGAAAGCAATCAATTAAGCTTTCCACTTAAGGGCCCGTCTCACATAGCGATATCGCTACCGAGATCGCTGCTGAGTCACTAGTTTTGTGACGCAGCAGCGAGCTCACCAGCGATATCGCTGTGTGTGACATTCAGCGACGATCAGCCCCCTGCCGGGTATCGCTGATCGTCGCTGAAATGTCAGGACCTTTGATCGCTGGTTTCCCGCCTGTCACACGCAGCGATGCGTGCCTGTCAGAGGGAAACCAGCGATCAAAAAAAGGTCCTGACATTTCTGCGACGATCAGCGATACCCGGCAGGGGGGCTGATCGTCGCTGAATGTCACACACAGCGATATCGCTGGTGAGCTCGCTGCTGCGTCACAAAACTAGTGACTCAGCAGCGATCTCGGTAGCGATATCGCTATGTGAGACGGGCCCTTAAGCGATGTTACCCGCAGTGTCGCTGTCCCAGATCGCTGCCTGAGCTGCCTGTTTGGCAGCTCAGCAGCGATCATGTAGCGATACACCAGCGATCCTGACAAGTGCATATCGTTGTCGGGATCGCTGGTGTATCGTTATGTGACACCCAGCCTTTACTCTCCTGTCAGGCAGGAGAGGAACTCATTCATTTGGGGTTTACTGTGAGGCTGCAGCATTAGCTGCGGTCCCTGCAGTAAACATTAACCCTTTCTGAAGGATTACACCGTGGGACCTGACTGTGCATGGGATAGGTAAGAATAATTTTGCTTTTTTATTTTATTTTTATTACAGGAAATGGTTTTTGCAGTAAAATAAAAGATGGTCAAAAACATGTGTCTTTATTTCATTAAAATGATTTTTAATTAAAGTGTGTGTGTTTTATTTTTATTTCATGCAATAGGATTAATAATTGATAGTTGTCTAATTGACAGCTCTCAATTATTAACCTGGCTTAAGGTCACCTTTCAATAGCAAGGTGGCTTTAACCCCATATTAACCCATTCGCCACCGCTACAGGGCAATGGGAATAGACGGGCAAAGTGCCAGAAAGGGCGAATCTAATTATAGATTTGTCTTTCCTGGGGTGTCTGGGGGCAGATGTTAGTAGCCGGGGGGGGGCAAAAATAATGGTCCCTCTCTGGGCTATTATTATCTGCCCCCACTCACTGGCTTTGTCTGTCTGGTTGCGAAAATAGGGCGGGAGCCCACGCATTTTTTTTCAGCAATTTTACACCTCATATATATATATACATGTCATTGAATTTGTGACACATATATATATATATATATATATTTATATTTGTAGTTCATACACTTCTACATAGTATAATAGCCGCTAATTCAATTGCCGGCTTTTGTGAAAATGCAGAACCCGACATGAAATGACACTTGGTGTACATAGGGTTAACCATGTCTTTTCATGTCCTTTGCTATCTAATTTGCACAAACAATTAAATCAGACTATGTGTGCAAAATTTCACACCTCTAGGGGTTAATTAAAGGTGTAAATTCGTAGCAAAAAAGTCCGTTTTTTTTACAACGAATTTACACCTTTAATTAACCCCTAGAGGTGTGAAATTTTGCACACATAGTCTGATTTAATTGTTTGTGCAAATTAGATAGCAAAGGACATGAAAAGAAATGTTTAACCCTATGTACACCAAGTGTCATTTCATGTCGGGTGCTTCTGTCTTTTCACTGAAGCCGGCTTTACCCGGCAATTGAATCAAAGGATATTTTACTATGTAGAAGTGTATAAACTATACATATATGTATATATATATGTCACAATGACATGTATATATATATATATGTATTCTATGTGTGTATATTTAGTGTTTACAAGGAAAGAATGGGGTTTTTTTAGTTGCGATATTTTGTTCCCATAGACTTACATGGGACTTCCGGTATCGGTATCGGGTATCGCCGATATTTTAGTGATATCGGCGATACCATTCCGATTCCGATACTTTAGCATATCGGAAAGTATCGCTCAACTCTACTGACACAGAAAGAAAATAGTATGAGCAAACGCTGGGGCCCAAACTAACTAAATAGAAAAGGATAGGAAGGGTACTTACTGCAATCCCAGAAAACCCTGAAAGGCACCAACTCTACTAATTTCAAAAACACCTGAGATCACACGACCTCTTCCACCTAAATTAGTTCTCTGGTGTAACAAAATCAAAACAGCAGCCACTGAAAAAACTGGAAAAAGCAAAAGTACAAACAACAGTGGCTGAACAAAACAGAGAGGGCAGAAGCCCCCGGAGGGGACCTGAAGGCCCCCACAGAAGTGCAGGACAAAATGCAAAAATATAGCACAAACACAAAAGAAGAAAAAGTCTTATCTGTTAGCAGGAGATGCAGAAACGACACTGCAGGCTACAAGGGAAACTGGAATAAAGGATTCAGACCAGAACAATTGATCACCGGCAACCCTGATGGGAAGGTGACTCCCTTATATAAGACCAGTCAGTAACACCTGATTCCCAGTCCTCACAATCTTCACTGGACAGACTAGCACTGCTTGTAACCACCAGAGGGAGCCTCTGCTCAGAACTCATCTCAAACCCATTCACAACCGACTTGTTTGTTTGTGTTGCTGACTGCATGACCACAGACTGCTATCCGCACAGCAGTTATCTGTGTAGCCCTGTGGTGTTAACAGGACACAGTCGCTATCTCGGCGGCTTTATTGCAACGACTCTGTGGTGTAACAAAGTTCGCTTATACAGCCATATAGTGCCACAGCATCTATGTTTGCGACTCTGTGAAGTAACAGAGTTCACCTTTACCGCCATCTTACTAGCAGCAGGCTCTGCCTGCACGGTGGACCCGGGCTGCAAACGCACCCACTATTTATATTTATTTGGTGCGTTCCGCAGACCCTAACAGTATTCTAGCGCCAGGGTCTGGCTAGTAAAATGGTGGACGACCATCGTCTATAGCAGCACATCCAGCAGCTAGAGGGTAGGTTGGCGGTCCTTGAGCGCACAACCTCAGCTGTGGATGTTACCGCAGTCGCTGTTCAGGCTGCTAGCGTAGCTGCAGCCAGTTTGTCCACCGCTACCTCTGCTCCGACATTATCCCACCTCCCACTTCCAGACAAGTTTACTGGTGACAGTAAACATTGTCGGGGATTCGTGAGTCAGTGCTCTATACAGCTTGAGCTTCTGGCAACACGTTTCCCCATGGAACAGACACAAGTGGCTTTTATTGTGTCTCTTCTGTTGGGCAGAGCATTGGAGTGGGCAACGCCGTTGTGGGAGCGCGACGATCGTGTGGTGCGGAGTGCTCCTCGTTCTTTGGAGGCTCTGAAAAATGTCTTTTTAGGACCTCAGGTCATGCACGATACGGCAGTCCAACTGCTGGCAATGTCACAGGGCTTGTCCATGTTCAGCCAGTTCTCAGTCCAATTTCGGACTTTGGCCTCTGAATTAGAGTGGCCAGATAAAGTTCTTATTCCACTGTTCTGGATAGGACTGGCAGACCATGTAAAGGACGCTTTGGCTACCAGGGAGATTCCTGCCACACTGGAGAAACTCATTTCTATATCTACCCGCATCGACCTCCGTTTTCACGAGCGGAGGTTAGAGCGGACCCAGTGTAGGCAGAGTTTTCGGCTGGCACCCATCTTTGCCAAACCTCTTGAATTTCCCGTTCAGGCGTCCGACTCCCAAGAGACCGTGGAGACTACCCGAGTGGGATCTAAGTCTTGGACCACTCGAGTATCCGTGGTCTGTAGAGTGTGTCAGCAGCCAATCGATGTCCCAAGCGAATGAGTAAACGGTCATGTTCCGTGACCATGGGTGCAGGGTCATTAGACGCGAGGAATTTTGCTCCCAAAGTGCTCCTTAAAGGGTTAATCTCTCTAGGTTCATCCACTCTTCCCGCCAAGCTTTGCGTGGACTCTAGGGCAGAGGGGAATTTTAGGTCCTCCTCCTATGCCTCTCACCATTTCATACCGCTGGTGATGCTCGCCGAGCCAGTATCGGTGAGAGTATTGAATGGAGCAATCCTGCCCTCACAAATCACCCACCAGACTGTCTCTCTGTCTATGTCCCCTTCTCATCAGGAGAATATATCCCTTTTTGTTCCTACTGAGGGAATAGATGAGGTTTTGTTGGGATTACCCTGGCTTCGCCACCACTCTCCCCATATTGAGTGATCCTCTGGGAGAATACTTGGTTGGGGTGATCATTGCAGAGACAGATGTCTCAGAGAGGACGTTCAGGTTTCCACCATGGAGATACCCATAGCCCTTGCTTCTCTCCCCAAGGTTTATCGGTCATACGCGGACGTATTCTCCAAAAAGGCAGCGAAGACTTTTCCGCCTCATCACCCCTATGACTGTCCTATAGACCTCTTGCCTGGAACGGAGCCCCCTCGGGGAAGAGTGTATCCTCTCTCTCTTCCTGAGACGGAAGCCATGTCACAATTCATCTAGGAAAATTTGGCAAGAGGGTTTATTAGGATGTCAGTGTCACCAGCAGGGGCAGGATTGTTCTTCATGTAGAAGAGAATGGAGAATTACGATCGTGTATAGACTATAGGGGTCTTAACGCCATTACCGTTAAGAACAAATACCCTTTGCCCATAATATCTGAGCTCTTTGATAGGCTCCGGGGAGCGAGGGTATTTACTAAGCTGGATCTTTGTGGTGCCTATAACCTGATCCACATTCGTGAGGGGGACGAATGGAAGATGGCGTTCAATACCAGAGATGGACATTACGAATATCTTGTGATGCCCTTCGGGCTCTGTAATGCTCCAGCCGTCTTCCAAGATTTCGTAAATTAAATCTTCCGGGATATGCTTGCCACCTCAGTGGTAGTCTATCTGGATGAAATTCTCATCTTTTCTCCAGATATGGACACCCACCGGAGAGAAGTCTGCAGGGTCTTCGACCTCTTGCGGGCAAATTCCCTATATGCGAAGTTGGAGAAGTGTGTGTTTGAGCAGGAGTCTCTGCCATTCCTGGGCTATATCATCTCCACTCAGGGATTGGCAAACTATAGGCTGTAATGGATTGGCAAGAACCCCACTCTCTTATAGCGGTGCAGCGCTTTATGTGGTTCATTAATTACTATCGCCAATTCATTCCCCACTTCTCTACTTTGGTTGCTCCCTTGGTAGCCCTCACCAAGAAGGGAGCCAATCCCAAATTGTGGTCAGAGGAGGTCTCCAAGGCCTTTACTTCAATCAAGTCCCATTTTGCTAGCGCTCCTATCCTACATCGTCCCGAGGTTGATAAGCCTTTTATATTGGAGGTAGATGCCTCGTCCGTTGGTGCTGGAGCAGTCCTTTTTCAAAAGGATGCTCAAGGTCGTAAACATCCTTGCTTATTCTTCTCCAAGACCTTCACACCAGCGGAGAGGATTTATTCCATTGGGGATAGGGAGTTGCTAGCCTTGAAGTTGGCCTTTTCCAAGTGGAGACATCTCCTCGAGGGGGCTCGCTTTCCCTTTCAAGTGTTCACTGAACACAAAAATTTGTTCTACTTACAGACCGCCCAGCGGCTAAATTCCCGTCAGGCCAGATGGTCCTTGTTCTTCTCCCGGTTCCATTTCACCCTTCATTTTCTCTCCTGGGAGAAGAACATTCGTGCCGACACTCTGTCTCGCTCCGTGGTGTCCTCTGAGGCGGTGGAGGAGGAGCCTCGGCTGATTGTCCCCACAGACAGTCTAAGAAATGTGGCCCCGGTTTCGCTTGACTCTGTGCCTCCAGGCAAGACTTTTGTGCCCATCAATTTGCGACCGGAGGTACTCTCTTGGGCACATTCGTCCAGGGTGGGTAGACATTTTGGGGCAAAGAGGACATCTGAGTTGCTGGCGAGGACATACTGGTGGCCACATATGGTCCGTGACATCAGGGAATACGTTCAGGTGTGCGTCTCCTGCGCCAAGAATAAGTCCCCTCGACAACGGCCAGCTGGTTTACTTTTCCCTTTACCGTTGGCAGACAGGCCATGGGAGAAGGTTGGGATGGATTTCGTGGTGGGCTTACCCAAGTCTCGGGGCTGAACCATCATCTGGGTGATAACCGACCACTTCTCCAAAATGGTACACTTGGTGCCGTTACCACGGTTACCTTCCGCACGGGCCTTAGCAGCATTTTTTATCAGGCACATTTTCCGGCTACACGGAATGCCAGACAAAATTGTCAGTGATCGAGGTCCCCAATTTGCGTCTCGGTTCTGGAGAGAGCTGTGTCATCTACTCAGCATTGAGTTAAATCTCTTTTCGGCTTATCATCCCGAGACGAATGGGTTGGTAGAGAGAGCCAACCAGACCTTGGTCACATACTTGCGACATTTTGTCTCAGCCAGGCAGGATGACTGGGCATCCTTGCTACCATGAGTTCGCTCTAAATAATGCTGTGGCTGACTCCACCGGACAGACACAATTCCTCTTAAACTACGGTCAGCATCCGCGGGTACCGGTGCCCATGCTCGTGTCTTCCGACTACTCCAGGGTGGCAGACTGGGCCGTGGATGCACGGGACATTTGGGACCGCACTCAGGATGCCATTCAGGCCTCCAAGGAGAGGATGAGGTCTTCCGCCGATGCTCATCGGCGCCCCGCTCCGACATTTGCTCCGGGCGACTTAGTGTGGCTCTCTGCCCGGAACATCAGGCTGCGAGTAGAGTCTACTTAGTTGGCACCTCGCTATTTGTGCCCCTTTAAGATCCTTGAGCAGGTAAACCCTGTAGTCTACCGCTTAGCCCTTCCACCTCGCCTTGGTATCTCTGATACCTTTCACGTGTCCCTTTTGAAACCCGTGGCCATCTCCCGGTTTTCTGAGTCCTCTGCTGGGACGTCGGGTTCATCTACCGACAATCATGAGGTGAACGCCATCGTTGGGTGTTAGGTGGTATGGGGCAAAAAATTTTATTTGGTGGATTGGGCGGGTTGTGGGCCTGAGGATAGGTCCTGGGAGCCTGCCGAGCATGTTCACGCTCCGCAGCTCATCGCTGCCTTTGAGCGCAGCAAGGCCCAAAGAAGGGGGGGTAATGTTAGGGGTCGAGTTCCCGCTGCTGCACAAGGAGAGTCTCGAACCAGTCCCGCTGCGGTCCCCCATCCATCTCCATAATAATAGGATAGCGTGTGCACTGCTAGGTTGATATGAAGGTGCCGGATTAGGGTCCCAAACCAGTGTATAATATAATGAAATCAGGCACTCAACTTAATGTTGTATGGATAACCAATGATATTTATTGTGGACAATTTGTACGGTTTTCAAATGGCAAAACGTTTCGGCATATATTCTGCCTTTATCAATTGCAGGTAATGAAACCTTTAAAACAAAAATTCACAAAATGGAAAATAATGTATATACAGAAATGAACATAATTTTGGTGACTTGACATTGGAGAGAGCATGGAATTGGAACTCAAATCAAGGCACAAACCAAAGGATCATGTGAAAAGTCATAACGTACCGTTTCTAGATTGAGGAAAAAATATACATGATAAAGTATCACATCTCCATAACCGGATTGATGTCTGAAAAAGAGTTTTTTGTATACAGAAAAACAATCCAGTGAGTGACAATAGGTGAACTACGGTCCCGGGTTAAGATATGAAGCATGCATACCCTTATATGTAGATAACATCGCCGAACTGTTTAGACACTGTGCAGCCTATAGATAAAGAAAGGGATCATATATAATGATCCACTAATACAGGGAAGTGATATTAATAAGTGATGGCAGTGTGTGAAACGGCATACCCTTGTAGTACGTTCAGGGATATCACATAACTGATGCAGCCTCTAATGTGCCGTCTGAAACAAAACACTCCATCATGAGACATAATGATAAACCGCTATATGTAAAAGAACCTAGCGGCCAGTTTACTCACCCAAACGCAGTGGAGCCTGCTCAGCAAAGACGTCGGTCCGAGCGTCTCGGCCGGTCTAATACTGTGCAGACACTTGCTGCTGCCTCTCCAGGTTCTGCTATTGTAGTCAGTACTGGTCAGCGGCGAGCAAAACGTCTTTAGGACTAAGTCCTGCGTTTCCCCTTCTGAGCATGCCCAGGGTAAGATCTCTCATTGGAAATCAGGGGTCACATGCTCAGGTACTGCAGCAGCTCCTATTGGTCCGCCAGGAAGGTCCTGAAACTACATGTGTTCTGGAACAGTTTCTCATTGGTCCTTTTCTGGCAGGTCCTGTAGTTCAAACCACTTCCTCATTGCTATCGCAACTTTACTTTGTTCACAAAGTTTACTGAATGATGACTGTAACCTTTCCTTACGCTACCCAGGTAAATAGAAGTGAGTAGCTATAGAGAGAATACAACTTAATTTTCTCCCTGTATCTGCTGCTCCAGAAAACCAACTATACAGAGTTGAACACTATTTACCTGCAGAATACCGCTATAGCTGTATGTAAATTGTTTTTCTTCATTTGTCAGGGTAACTTCACAGTCACAATAATAATAAATTACACTTTTGTTAAGTGTAATAGAGCCTCTGGAATTAATGGAATCTGAGGATGACAGACTCCATTTAGTTGCTGAGAAAGACTTATGAAGGATCACGGATACATAATTCCAGACAATATTTAAACAAGAGAATGATGTAGCCACTAAATTCATTGGCAGCGTAGGACACATTTTTAGCAACCTCCCTTGGAGCCATTTTGGCACAACAGTTCAGGCATGATTAGTAAGCTATCCTGATTCACACTCTGACTGTTCTGTTATTTCCTTCTCAGTCCTGTCAATATAGACTATGCCTAAGGAGCAGGAGAGTAAAACAGAAACTTTGTACCTCCTGTCTAATTATTCACATTTTTTGATGTACTGAAATACAGTATGTTCTTTTCTTATTGATTTATAGATGATGAAAACCCCCTTGGTAAGTTAAACTCACTCTGTAAATAGGGATTGATATAAGTCAGGTTGTGGGGGCATAAATAGGATAGCAAAAGCCAAATTGTGTTTCTTTTGAACCACTTGCTAGTTCCTATTGCAGCTTTACAATCACACATAATATTTGGTGAACAATGACTGCTACCATTTCCTGCAGCATTACTTAGATAAATAGAAGTGAGTGGCTTTAGGGAGAATAAACCTATTTTCCGGCATATAAGACGACCTTTTAACCCCTAAAAATATCATTAAAAGTCGGGTGTCGTCTTATACTCTGGGACCGTCATCGGGACCACTCCCCCCCCAACATATACAGATTGATCCACACCCATATAAGAAGACCCCCCCATCTTTTAAGAAGATTTTATATTTTAACTGAAAAAGTTGGGGGGTCATCTTACACGCCCAGTCGTCTTATACGCTGGAAAATACGGTAATTTTCTCCCGATAGCTGCTGCTCCAGTAAGCAACTCTACAGAGTTTAAACGCTATTTACCTGCAGAATACCAGTATGGCTGCATATAAGTTTTATTTCATGAAGAGAAGGATGCCTACAAATTAACAATAATATAGATAATTTTTGGGGGTCTGAGAAAAATAGGCTAGGTAATGAATGGACCCTGAGGATGCTAGTTGAGTCCATCTATTTTCTGAGAATGTCTTCAAGAGTAGAGAAGGGCGAGCTCAAACAAAAAAAGTTTGGGGTTCATACCGAACATCTACTATGCAGACATGTAGCCCAAACACGAACTTCATCAGGAAGTCAATATTACTGCTTGGTTTAGGCCCCTTGAACACCAGGAGTGTTTGCTTGTGCTGTCATCTGCATGACAACACATGAAACACCAATGGCTCTGAACGGAGTAAAGATCATTACCACCGGTCAGAGCGCTGTGGCTCCCTCACTGTTGGATGACAGGGTGAGGCCGTAGCTGTTATCGGAGGTAAAAAGTTTACCTCCAGTCACTGGCATCAGATGATGTGTCTACTACTCTTATCAGCTTATGCTTGCTGCTAATAATAACAGTGAGAGCAGGCAACAGCTAATGGGAGTATTCATCATCTGATGCCTGCACTATAATTATATAATAATAAAGAAAATTACTGTGGGTTCACTTGTATTTTTAATCTTCAGCCAGGGAAACCTGACAGTTGCGGGCTTCAACCTTCAGCTGTCATTGTTATCAAAGCTGGCTATGAAGAATAGAGGAGTCCAAAGCCATTTTTTAAAATTATTTTTAACAACTAGCCAAACTAAATCAGACAGCTTAGGGCTGGTATTGTCAGGCTTGTAAGAGATCATGGATATTGCTCCCTCAGCATGATTTTAGCGGCCCGCATCCGTCCCAAGAAAAGGCGCATCTATTGTATGGACAAATTCTAGCACTTTGCATGACTTCTCCCTCTTGCCCTGTGGTGGTGGCTAGTGGAGTTCATATTTTTGGGGTTGATGTCACCTTTGTATTATTCGGTGACAACAAGCCCACAGGTTAGTAATGAAGAGGCGTCTATAAGACACCTATCCATTACAAAGCCTACATTTATATTGTAAATGAACACACAGCCAAAATCAAGTCCTTTATTTGAAATAAAAACACCCACACTTTCTCTTTTTTATTTAAAAATAACAAGCACAGTTACTCTCACCTAATGCCCATTCCATGACATTGTCTCCCGCAGAATAAAAACAAAAATAAAAAGCAACCTTTTTCCACACCTGTCCGCTGTTCTGTCCTATGTTATATCCCATGTCTGGGATAAATAGTTTTCAACCTGGATGATGCCAAGATGCAATTATCCAGGTTGAAAGCCACTGGAGAATGAGCTGCTGGAAGCGCAGCATCAGAGAGTAGTGATGACATCATTGAGGTTACCACAGGTCACTGAGGCTGCATTTTCAGCCGGGCTCCTGAACTGCGATGACCTCGATGAGAACACCACTAGCACAATGAGAAAAAGTATCACAGTGCAACACTGAGCTCAGAGTTAATATTTAAACAAGAGAATGATGCAGCCATTCAATTCATTGGCAACGTAGGATTTATTTTCGGCAGCCTCCCTTGGGACCATAGTTGCACATAGGTTCAGGCAAGATCAGTCACCAATTCTCATGCACAGGCTGACTGTTCGACCATTTACTGCTCAGCCCTGTAACTATGTACTATGCCTACTAAGCATGAGAGTAAAACAGAAATTTTGTACCTCCTCTCTAATAATTCACCTTCTGTTATGTATTAAAATATATTTTTTTCTCATTCATTTCATAGATGTTAAAGAAACCTATGGTAAGTGCAGTCCTCTTAATAAAGAGGTTTCATATATATCAGGTTGTGGGGACATAAATAGGATGACAAAAGCCAACATGTCTTATTTTCAAACCACTTCCTCATTGGTATCGCAACTTTATATTGTTCACAAAGTTTACTGAATGATGACTGTAAACTTTCCTTGCACGAACTAGGTAACTAGAAGTGAGTATCAGTAGCTATAGGGAGAATGCAACATAATTTTCTCCTTGTTGCTGCTGCTCCAGAAAAATAACTATACAGAGTTGAACACTATTTACCAGTAGATTACCACTATAGCTGCATGTAAATTATTTTTCTTAATTTGTCAGGGTACCTTCACAGTCACAATAATAATAATTAGAAATGAGCGACTTTGCCTCCGGGAGGGTCGAGTCGGGTTTCGGACCACCCGACGTTCACAAAAGTCGAGTCGAATGAAATCGGCCGACTATCGGCAAAAGTCGAAGGTCCGACTGAAACACCAAACCCAATGCAAGTCAATGGGGAAGAAAAGTCAGCAGTGAGTGGAGGACAGTAAACACACGTACAGTGCCCATTTCAATGCCAACAACATCTATTCTTATTACTTAAGCTTGTCAACCTTAATTTACTTTATAATAATAGTTACGCATTGAAAACTAGTGGTTATTTGGCTAAAATTGTGGGGGGGCAGGGTTGGCTCCATGTTTTCGTGTGCCCTGGGCGAAAGAGTGTCAGTGGGCCCCTTTAACACATACCACAATTCATGATGCTCCGATAGGGCAGAGAAACATAGGTATAGTGCAATGCCAAATACTTCACTTCTTACATTACATGAGTGATATCTATTATAAATTCTACAATAGCTCAAAAACTGGACAGTATTATGGGCACCACATAGTGCGCCATACAGAATAATGAGCCCCATATATTGCTACATAAATAATTTGTCCCATATAATGTTCCATACAGTATATGATGAGCTCCACATAACGCTACAGTATATGATGGTCCCGATATAATGTGCCATACAGTATAGGACGGTCCCCATAGAGTATAATGAGCCCCACATATTGCTCCATAATACAGTATAATGAGTCGCATATAATGCTCCATACAGTATATGATGGGCCCCATATATTGCTCCATACAGAATGGGCTCCATATAATGTTCCATACAGAATAGGCCCCATATGTGCTCCATATGATGCTCCATACTCTATATGATGCTCCATAAATAATGAACCCATATGATGCTCTAGTAAATGATGGGCCCCATGGATGATGCTCCAGTGTATGATGGGCCTATGTAATGCTCCATATATAATGGGCCCCATATGATGCTCGAGTGTATAATGGGCTCCGTTTATGATGCTCCTGTGTATGATAGGCCCCATTTATAATGCTCCAGTGTATGATGGGCCCCATGGATGATGCTCCAGTGTATGATGGGCCTATGTAATGCTCCATATATAATGGGCCCCATATGTTGCTCGAGTGTATAATGGGCCCCGTATATGATGCTCCAGTGTATAATGCTTCCCATATATCGCTCCAAACATTAAAAAAATGAAATACCTCTCCTGACTTGACACTGCTCTACTCTGGACTAAGCAGCATCTTCCAGCTCTATGCACTGTGGCTGTTCAGGCAGAGGGCGCACAGACGTGACGTCATTGCGCTCTCTGACCTGAATGTCACTGTCAGGAAACGCGGAAGACGTCACAGCAGTGGAGCAGGGAGAGGTAAGTATTGCAAGTGCTGGGGCCCAGAGCAAGCATGGGGGGGCCCACTTGCTGATGCCAGCCCTGCGGGGGGGGGAGTACAGCCCAGTTAGGGAGGTGGAAAAACTGGCATATGTTGACGTGTAGGCTGGACATTCAGCAGCTGCAAATGGAGGAATTGGAGAAGTCGGAGGAAGAGGAGGACAAAGCGAGCCATTTTGCTGGCAACCTATGTGTCATCAGGGGAAGGTGGTACAAAGTCCTTTGAAACCCAGGCATGGTTCATTTTAATGAAGGTAAGATCACCAACATTTTGGGTCGACAGCCGGGTCCTTCTTTCTGTCAGGATTGATCCAGCAGCACTGAAGACTCTTTCTGATAGCACACTACCAGCAGGGCAAGCGAGCTTCTGTAAGGCATATTGTGCCAATTCAGGCAAGGTGTCCAGTTTACAGGCCCAGTAGTCAAAGGGGAATGAACTGTGAGGGAGAACATCGATAGGGGAGGAGAGGTAATTTTGAACCATAGTTGACAACTGCTGTCTCCAGTCTGTTGCAATCGATTCAGTATTAACAGTCATGTGAGCAGTACTCGAGAAATCAGTCCACAAAATGGTCATGAAACCCCTGTCTCCAACGCCACTTTGGCTGTGTGCACCACGAACACCTCTTCTATTTGGCCCAGTACGGCTCGTGGTACAACCTGCACCGCTGCTGTGTGCAGGGAATGCCTCTAACAAACGGTTTGCCAGAGTTGCTTGTTTGTTTGCCAATATTAGCTCTAGGTTCTCCTGTGATGATGTTCTGTAATTTGCCTTTATAGCGTGGATCGAGGATGCTGGTCAACCAGTAGTCGTCATCTTTCATAATTTTGGCAATGCGGGGGTCCCTTTTTAGGATCCGCAAGACATAATCACACATGTGGGCCAATGTTCCAGGTGTCAATGATGCACTGCCAGTGGTGGATGGAGAAGCACTTTCTGCCAAATCCACATCCCTCCAGTCACGCACAAACCCAGTGCGCAGTGATGGAGACGTACCTGGCCATGCCTACTGGCAAAGCATCTGTTGTGAGGTGCACCTTTCCATTCACTGATTGTTTGAGTGCATGGACAATGCGGTCCTTCACATGAAGGTGGAGGGCAGTGATGGCTTTTCTAGAAAAGAAGTGCAGACTGGGTAGGTCATAGCATGGGACAGCGTAGGCCATGAGCTCTCAGAATGCTGCGCTTTCAATCAAACGGAAGGGGATCATCTCTAATGAGATCAGTTTGGCAATGTAGGTGTTCAAAGCCAGTGTACGTGGATGAGAGGATGAGTAATTTCTTGTCCTACTCAGAGTGTCTGCTAGGGTGAGCTGGACTTGAGAGCTGCATATTGAGGAACTAGCGGTGGACCTGGTGGACTGAGAGGGGTTTTTTGATGGTGATGGCGGTGGTGGTGATGGTGATGGCCTAGCTTCAGTTTTTGGTTACAAAAACATTGTGATTCCCTGACTGCTTTGGCCTTGCGACGACACCTCAACATTTCTTGCTGGTGGTGTGCAAACCGGTGTGCTTACTGTGCGGGAAGCGATGTAGCGTTGCTGGCTACCTTCAGTCGAAGCAGGTGCACATGTGCTACCTGAGGCTTTGTAGTCCATCCACGCTTGCAAGTGCATGGTGTTTAAATGCTTAAGCATGCAACTGGTATTCAAATTTCGGAGATTTTTCCCTCAGCTAAAGGTCCTTCCGCACTTCTTACAGATAACCTTTGCCTCATCAATAGGATTTTGGTCAAAAAAGTGCCACACTGCACTCTTCCTTCTATGGGATAAATTTTCAGGGCTTGCACGCTGTGCCAATTGGACCGTCTGGCCAAGCTGTCCTGCAACTCTTTTTTTTTTTTTTTAACACGTTTTTAGACTGCTACGGGCCTGCCAGGTAACTGCAGCTGCAATGTCGATGTCTGCTGCGGATCCTTCTACTCTTCTGAGCTATTGCCAGCGGCACCCTCTTCCCCCAATGGATGCCAATCTGGGTATACAACTGGGTCATCCATCACCTCCTCTTCAATTTCATCTGCACCTTCCTCTGTGTCACCGTGTAAGGTGGTGTAGTATGCGGAAAGGGGCACCTGAGTTTCATCAGGGTCAGATTCTGGCTCAGTAGACTGCGAGGGCAATGTAGTGCTCTGGGGGAATGTACCAGCAGAATCATATAGCAGTGGCTGTGCATCAATGCACTCCATGTCAGATTCATCTTGGACTGGGGAATTCAGGATTTGACTTGATAACCCTGGCATGGTATGTGAAAAGAGCTCCATGGAGTAATCTGAAGTGTGGCCTGCCGCATTCTTCACTTTTGGTGGGGGTGAAGGACACAAGGAAAGGTGTTGCTCCTGACCAGGAGCCTGCACTGACGATTCAGTGCTTGCATTTTTTGAAACTTCAGAAGAGGAGACGATAGAGCTGGAGGCTGTTTCGGCAATGTAAACCAAAACCTGTTCCTGATGCTCCGGATTTAAAAGCGGTTTACTTACTCCCAGAAAAGAGAGACTTCCATGCCTTCTGGAGCCAGACGATGACGCAGGCTCAACATCTCTAGCCTTAGGTGCTATTGTGCTTTTGGCACTACCAGCAGATGCACCACAACCACCATCAGTACCAGCTGGCCCCCCTGCCCACGTCCCATGCCTCTTCCACCATACTTCCTCATGTTTTGGAAAATGTACCAAAAATACCAGCAGATATATAGCTCAGTTTGGATTACACCAGAATATAAAAAGCAGAAAAAGGGTACTGTATCAGAAGCATACAACTGTATACAGTGTAGGGGTAATTGTAAATCTCTGTGTATATTTCTGGAGTCACACACAAATGCTCTTTCAGTATGGATTTGACCATAATACAAAAGGCAGTAAAAGGTAGTGTATCAGAAGATACCAGGTGTATATAGTATAGGGTAAACTTTAAATCTCCGTATATATTTCCAAGTCACACACAAATGCTCTCTTAATATGGATTAGACCAGAATATAAAAAGCTGAAAAAGGGTGCTGTATCAGAAGCATACAGCTGTATACAGTGTTGGGGTAATTTTAAATCTCCGTATATATTGCCAGAGTCACACACTGACACTCACAGGCTCAGTATGGATTAGACCAGAATATAAAACGCAGAAAAAGGGTACTGTATCAGAAACGTACAGCTGTATACAGTGTTGGGAAAATTTTCAATCTCCGTATATATTTTGAGAGTAACACACAGTTGCAAACTCAGTATGGATTAGACCAGAATATAAAAAGGCTAAAAAGGGTACTGCATGAGAAGCGTACAGCTGTATACAGTGTTGGGGTCATTTTAAATCTCCGTATATATTGCCAGAGTTAAACACAGATGCTCACAGGCTCAGTATGGATTAGACCAGAATATAAAAAGCAGGAAAAGGGTACTGTATCAGAAGCGTACAGCTGTATAGAGTGTTGGGGTAATTTTAAATCTCCGTATATATTGCCGGAGTCACACACATATGCTCACAGGCTCAGTATGGATTAGACCAGAATATAAAAAGCAGAAAAGGGTACTGTATCCGAAGCGTACAGCTGTATACAATGTTGGGGTAATTTTAAATCTCTGTATATATTGCCGGAGTCACACAGAGACGCTCACAGGCTCAGTATGGATTAGAACAGAATATAAAATGCAGAAAAAGGGTTCTGTATCAGAAGCATACAGCTGTATACAATGTTGGGGTAATTTTAAATCTCCGTATATATTTCCAGAGTAACACACAGACGCTCACTGTTAGGCATCGGGCAACAGTGGGATCTGAACCTGGATCCGAGGAGTCTGTGGTTTCCCATCAAGACCCAGCCGTACAGATGCTGCTCAGCTTCGCCATTGTTCCCAACGCCTAGCCAATACCTGAGAGGCACAAGTAGTTACTCAGGTTTTTGCTCATAGTAGCCTTAAACCTAGGTTACAGAACAGGAAAAGGCTGTTGTAAGCCTAAGTCCAGAAATGCCTGCACTGAGCATGTCCGTGACATGGCAAGCCATGATTGGTGTTTAATGTCAGCTGATCCTCTGACCTGGCACCGCCTGATTGGTCATGGATGGCGTCACCGATGATGTGATTGATGAGATGGCTGGGGGTGGAGCTTAGCCCTTAAATAGCTTGTCTGTCCGCGGCGCGGTCAGATCATACTAATATAGGCAGTGCTCTTGTGTGGACGTGCCAGAATCTGGGCTCCACGTGCTCTCTAGCTTTGCTCTCCGGGACCTGCCGATGCCAGATTACGCTCAGCTAATTAGCACAGGTCCTTCAGGCAGGATTAGCTATGCCAGGCAGGTAGCCAATGTGGCGCAGTCTTGCTATGAATATAGGGTAGCTATACACCCTGAGCAGACCGCGGGGCGTGTAACCTGTAGCCAATGTGGTGCAGTCTTGCTACGAATATAGGGTAGCTATACACCCTGAGCAGACTGCAGGGTGCGTAACCTGGGCATCGCCTGCCAAGCTGAACAGAGAGTTGCTCAGTCTGGTCTCACTACGGCTGGTAGCACGTACGCCTGGCGTTAGTCGCACGCACTTCCTAGCGGCTGGCACGTAGCTCTCTGTGGAGTCAGCAGGGCTACGTCTATACCAGCCTGCAGCACATAGTGCAAACCTAATATCTGGCAAGTGGCCTCTGTGCCATTAACAGGGCTACATCTACGCCAGTCGATAGCACATCTCCCGTGACGTTAACGTAGATAGTGCCAATTCTACATCTCCCCTAGTGTGAAGTAACACAGGCGAGATCAAATGTTAGATTTCTATTGTAAGTTTGACCCTCATATTCTAGGGGTGTTCGGCAGCAGTGACTATAAACTGAATCGCGGACCCCATGTTCGGTTGCAATCCATTATAGTTGTTGCAACCGAGCACATAACATTCACTCAGTATGGATTAGACCACAATATAAAAAGCAGAAAAAGGGTACTGTATCAGAAGCAAAAAGCTGTATACAGTGTATGGGAAATTGTAAATCTCCGTATATATTTCCAAAGTCACACACAGATAGTTAGCATGTATTTGGCCATGAGACCAGCCTCTATACGGTGTGGGAAAAAATGAACGCTCGGTAACTGCAGAAAAAAGGAATAAAAGTATTAGTTCTGTGTAAAAAGCAGTCTGCACAGCAGTGTACACACAGCAATACAGCTAGCAGGCAGCCTAATAACCAGCGCTGCTGCACGCAAGAAAATCCTCCCCTGTCACTGCACACTAACTACAGCACAATTGCTATCAGCACAAGCACATAAGAACATCTGTTTCCAGCCCTAACTTTCTCCCTACTGATAAACAGCGTCAGCAACCTCTCCCTACTGTTAAGATCGGCAGAAGTAAAATGTCGGTGGGCGGTCAGGGCTTTCATAGACACTATGATGCCACCCAAAGCAAGCCAATCACTGCAATGCCCTTCTCTATGATGGTGGTGGACGCTGCCCATGTCATCTCGTTGTCCACAGTGTACAGTCATGGCCAAAAGTTTTGAGAATGACACAAATATTAATTTTTACAAAGTCTACTGCTTCACTTTTTCTAATGGCAATTTGCATATACTCCAGAATGTTATAAAGAGTGATCATCTTAACAGCAATTACTTGCAAAGTCAATATTTGGCTAGAAAATGAACTTTATCCCCCAAAACACATTTCAACATCATTGCAGCCCTGCCTTAAAAGGACCAGCTAACCTCTTTTCAGTGATTGCTCCATTAACACAGGTGTGGGTGTTGATGAGGACATGGCTGGAGATCAATCTGTCAAGTAAGAATGACACCACTGGACACTTTAAAAGGAGGCTGGTGCTTGGCATCATTGTTTCTCTTCTGTTAACCATGTTATCTCTAAAGAAACACGTGCAGTCATCATTGCGATGCACAAAAATGGCCTAACAGGGAAGAGTATCACAGCTAGAAAGATTGCACCTCAGTCAACAATCTATCGCATCATCAAGAACTTCAAGGAGAGAGGTTCCATTGTTGCCAAAAAGGCTTCAGGGCGCCCAAGAAAGACCAGCAAGTGCCAGGACCATCTCTTAAAAGTGTTTCAGCTGCGGGATCGGGCTACCAGCAGTGCAGAGCTTGCTCAGGAATGGCAACAGGCAGGTGTGAGTGCATCTGAACGCACTGTGAGGCGGAGACTCTTGGAGCAAGGCCTGGTCTCAAGGAGGGCAGCAAAGAAGCCACTTCTCTCCAGAAAAAACATCATGGACAGACTGATATTCTGCAAAAGGTACAGGCAGTGGACTGCTGAGGACTGGGGTAAAGTTATTTTCTCTGATGAATCCCCTTTTCGATTGTTTGGGACATCAGGAAAACGCCTCATTCGGAGAAGACAAGGTGAGCGCTACTACCAGTCTTGTCTCATGCCAACTGTTAAGCATCTTGAAACCATTCATGTGTGGGGTTGCTTCTCAGCCAAGGGAATCGGCTCTCTCACAGTCTTGCCTAAAAACACAGCCCTGAATAAAGAATGGTACCAGAATGTCCTCCAAGAGCAACTTCTCCCAACCCTCCAAGAGCAGTTTGGCGATCAACAATGCCTTTTCCAGCATGATGGAGCACCTTGCCATAAAGCAAAGGTGATAACTAAATGGCTCAGGGAACAAAACATAGAGATTTTGGGTCCATGGCCTGGAAACTCCCCAGATCTTAATCCCATTGAGAACTTGTGGTCAATCATCAAGAGACGGGTGGACAAACAAAAACCTAAAAATTCTGACAAAATGAAAGCATTGATTGTGCAAGAATGGACTGCTATCAGTCAGGATTTGGTCCAGAAGTTGATTGAGAGCATGCCAGGGAGAATTGCAGAGGTCCTGAAGAAGAAGGGTCAACACTGCAAATATTGACTTGCTGCATTAACTCATTCTAACTGTCAATATAAGCTTTTGTTACTCATATGTTTGCAATTATTATATTTCTGTCTGTGATAAAAACATCTGTCAAACACACATAAAAACCAGAGGGCAGCAGATCATGTGAAAATATAATATTTGTGTCATTCTCAAAACTTTTGGCCATGACTGTACGTCCTTGCTCATTGGCTGAAAAAAGGCACCTGAAAGCATTATGGGAAAACGACTTTGGCGCTCGACGACCGCATGGCTGACTTCACGCTATGGTCGGGTTTCGCTCGGCGTGTGCATGTGTAACGATTGCTCTCTCTACATTTGGTTACTTGTAGATTCCTAACTACTGGCATATCCTATGCCACACTCCATCTGGAATTTTTGATTGGGAGGTCCACCATATCTGGCATTGTGCGTGATACCTGCTCACAACTCTGGGACAGACTTCATCAACTCGTGATGCCAGAGCCAAAGATGGAAGACTGGTAGAGGATTGCCAGGGGATTTGAGGAGCAGTGCCAGTTCCCAAATTGTATAGGAGCCCTTGATGGGAAGCACATCCGTGTGCATAAGCCGCCGAACTCAGGGTCCCAATTCTATAATTATAAACAATCTTTTTCTGTTATGCTTTTGGCTCTGGTTGACAGTAACTACAGGTTTATAATTGTAGATGTTGGGGCTATGGAAGAACTGGAGACTCTAGAGTCTTCAATTCTTCCATTATGGGTCAGCGGCTTCGCAATAACGAGTTGCACACACCACCAGCACGACAACTTCCTGGCTCCAATCTAGAACCTGTCCCATATGTTGTAGTTGGGGATGAGGCCTTCCAGCTATCAAGGAATGTGATGAGGCCATATCCACGACGACACCTTGACCACCGTCGTCGGATCTTCAACTTGCGCCTATCAAGGGCCAGGCGCCTGGTGGAGTGTGCCTTTGGCATTCTGTGCGCAAAATGGCAGGTTCTCCAGTCTGCTATTCAGCTGAGTGAAGCCAAAGTCAATGAGGTCATCAAAGCATGTGTTGTTCTACATAATTTCACCAGAATGCATGATTGTGGCCCATCTGATGTTGGTGAAAGTGTGGTGACCAATGGGGATATGCCTACGCCCCATGTCATCCCTTTATGTTGCCCACTGTCAGGACTGAAAACCTGTGATATCTTTACCCAATATTTTGTGTCACCTGAAGGTACTACAACATGGCGAGATGATGCATTATCTATGCTGTAATGTATTTGTGTGTGTATACATAAATGGTATTTTTCTATGACCTAGTATGTGTGTGGTGTTACAGTTCATAGCAGATGTGTTGGTGATGTAGTAGAACTTACTTATGAAAGAAGACACCAAACTTTCTACAAAAATATATTTTTATATGTGCAAACTCTCACTTGAGGTAGTGACAACCATGTTTTAGTCATATGGTATATGTCATCATTGCAGTATACTGTAAGTGTGCATTATTACACAAGTTACAAAATAAGGCATAAAAAAATAACAAACATTTGCATAATAAATAATAATACATAAGCAAAATAACAAAGTTTCACTATCACTAGTGAGCACCATATCTGACCCATTTGGTTGAGTTGTAAGACTAGACTATTGCAATTATGCATTAGCCAACATGTGTTAAAAGGAAATAGAAGAAAATAACAAATATTGGTATAAATTATAAGATATTAAGAAAATAACAAACTTTCAGGTAGCCCATTTCCCACCATCTCTGTACAATATGCTGTTTGTAGGCATTCAGATTAGTGCAAATATGCTTTACACAACATGTTGTAAAATAAAAAAATAACAAACTTTTTTATAACTAATAATAGATAATGAAAATAACAAACTTTGGCTAAGCCTACTGAAGAGCATATTGGTACCATATGTTGTTTTGAGGCATTTAGATTAGTGCAAATGTCTTTGACACAACATGAGGTTCAAATAAATATAAAAAAAATAACAAACAGCTTTTTAAATCATAATATATAAGTAAAATGAAAAATCACAGCTGGTGGTATGTGGGTGGTGGGGTTGGCGGGTGCCCAGCGTTTCTGGGTGGTTGGCTATGATGAGAACCTTGACCATCACCCTGTTGGGGTGGATTTTCTGGGCCCTGAGCTAACATCTGCCCATGGTCAGGTTGGTGTGTAGGCACATTGCCATACAGATAAGGGAGATTATATTCCTTTGTAAGATGGTACCCCCGAGACTCATACCCCCCAATATTACCATGTTGTGCACATTCAGGTTGGGACCAGCCTTCAACACTGGATCTGTACAAGTGGCCATATTGGGAAGTGGGATTAAAGCCAGCCATTTGACCCTGTTGTTGCCAAGGTTGGTTTTGTGGGGGAATGGGTTGAGGTGGGTGTAGGCGCCCGTACAGGAGGATCATCAGATCCTAATTGAGCATGCACATTTTGGGGGGAGGTAAGGCGCAGAAAGTTACAGGGTGAGAGCTGCCACCTCTCAAGAAATTCAAACACCTCTTATGGGGTATTGGGGGTGTGCATGTGTCAATTAGGATGTGAATTGATCCTCGCACACGGAGCCTGATCTCACGGGGTAGGGGGCGAAGGTAGCGGGCAAGGCTACGTGCATAGGCCTTCTCACCCTCATCCACAGCTGCCCTTGAAAGGTAATTGAGTACCCCAGTGTCCACATGCCGATGTGTGTCTGAGCCTGTTATGTCTCACCGTCTTCTCCCTCGGCGGGATATTGCAGCAGGCTGGGGGGGAGACCCCCAGAGGTACAGTGGAGCTGCTGCTGTTTCCTGCTTCATCACCAATGGCGGATGCTGCTGCAGCTGGTGCCTCTGGTACAGGTGGAGGAGGAGGTGGTTGCTGAGGTCCTTGTGCTTGGGAACCTTGGGGGATGCTGATGGGAGGGTCACAAGATGGGCCAGCCACCTCTTCACCTCCCTCAACCGGGTCAATAATGGCCTTTGAGTAGGAGCCTGTCTCCCTCTCAGTGAGGTTGGATTGAGTTCTGTTAGGAAATTAAATGGGATTAGAAGATGTTGGAGAGGTGACACTAAACTGCATATGTGTTATGTGAGAACCAAACAAGAGAAAAAAGGAGTAAAAAACACTATGATATTACAAAGATAAATTCATTTATTTTGAAAAATACACGTGTACATAAAAGTCACACAATGGTGATAATGACCCTAGTATAAAAATTAATAATACACACGTGGGACCAGAATATTTTGTATAAAGCAGCAAGGGAAATACACTTGTATTGTAACAAATATATATCTCATCATGAGAACATCTTAAACAACTAAAGACACGTATACTGCAATAGTGAACACACCAGCGTGCGTAGTTTGCAATGTGAATCTGCCTAATGGCGTACCCTGAATATTAGTTGTCTTAGTATAAAGTTGCTTACCCTTTGAATGTTTAAGCCGCTTACTTTGGACCCACGTGTGACCCTCTGACGTGCGTTTCGCGTTTGATAAAGCCATCCTAAAACAGAAACTTTGTACCTCCTGTCTAATTATTCACATTTTTTGATGTACTGAAATATGTTCTTTTCTTATTGATTTATAGATGATGAAAACCCACAAGGTAAGTTAAACTCACTTTGTAAATAGTGATTGATATAGGTCAGGTTGTGGGGGGGCATAAATAGGATAACAAAAGCCAAATTTTCTTTCTTTTGAACCACTTCCTTGTTCCTATTGCAGCTTTACAGTCACACATAATATTTGGTGAACAATGACTGCTACCATTGCTTGCAGCATTACTTAGATAATTAGAAGTGAGTGGCTTTCGGGAGAATAAACCTTAATTTTCTCGCTGTAGCTGCTGCTCCAGTAAGCAACTCTACAGAGTTTTAACGCTATTTACCTGCTGATTACCAGTATGGCTGCATATGAGTTGTATTTCTTGAAGAGAAAGATGCCTACAAATTAAAAATAATAATGGTAATTTTTGGAGTGCTGAGAAAAAGAGGCTAGGTAATGAGTGAAACCTGAGAATGCTAGTTGAGTCCATCTAGTTTCTGAGAATGTCTTCAAGAATAGAGAAGGGCGAGGTCGAACAGTAAAGTTTGGGGTTCGTACCGAACTCCTACTGTTCAGGCATGTACCCAAAACATTGACTTCTCCAGGAAATCCATATTACTGTTCGGGTACGGCCCCTGAACACCAGGAGTTTTTGCTTGTGCTGTCATCTGCATGACAGCACAACAAATACCGGTGGCTCTGATCGGCGGTAAAATCATTATCACCGGTCACAGTGCTGCTGCTCCTTCGCTGTCAGATGATAGGGTAAGCCCGCAGCTGTGACCAGAGGTAAAAGTTTACCTCCGGTCACTTGCGTCAGCTGATGGGACTTCTACTCTCATAAGCCTATGCTTGCTGTTGATAATAACAGCGAGAGCAGGCAATGGTTAATGGGAGTATTTGTCAGCTGGTGCCTGCGGTCTAATCAAATAATGATAGAAAAAATTGCCATGGATTCACCTTTATTTTTGATCTTCAGCCAGGCAAAACTGACAGCTGCCCCATGAAACCATCAGCTGTCAGCGTTAGCAAGGCTGGTTATGAAAAATAGATGAGTCCAATGCCATTTTTTTAAATTAATTTTAACAACCAGCCATGCTAAAGCAGACAGCTGAGGGCTGGTATTGTCAAGCTGGTAAGAGGACATGGATATTGCCACCCAGCCTAATTATAGCAGTCCGCATTTGCCCCAAGAAAATGCGCATCTACTGTATTATATGGACCAATTCTGGCACTTTGCATGGCTCTTCCGTCTTGCCCTGTGGTGGTTGCAAGTGGGATTCATATTTTTGGGGTTGATGTCACCTTTGTATTATCCGGTGACATCAAGGCCACGGGTTAGTAATGGAGAGGCGTCTAAAAGACGCCTCTCCATTACAAATCCTATAGTTATATTGTCAATGAGGACACAGCCAGAATCAAGTCCTTTATTTTAAATAAAGAAAACAACTGTTAGGCGTCGGGTTACTCCCGCTGCACGGGATAGATCCCAAGCATTGCCTGGTGCTGTGATCTCCCATTCTGGGCTAGCCCTGCCAACACTGCTCAGCACAGACATAGGTCCCAGCATCTTGCTCAGGCTCGTGGTCTATGTTTGCTTGCTGCTGGTTCGTCAGTCAAGCCTATGGCAACCAGTAATATGCAGGGGCAATTGGACACTTGGGAGTCTAAGTCCAGATTTCACCGTACTGAGCATGTCCATGATGTGGCGTTTGCTCATTGGTGGATGGACGGGGATGCACCGGTGAGGTGGCTCCAGATTGGCCTGCGATGTCTCAGACGATTGGGCGTGAGTGTTTGGGGTGGAGCTGAGGGTATAAAAGGCTTCCATTAGTGCCCGCGGATAAGCTGTTATTCACTTTATGTGTGTGTATGGAACACTGAATCAGTCTGATTTTTGCCAGTGTGAGCTCAGGGTCGGCGGTAAGCCGTTAGAATTCCGGCACCTCCAGAGGGGAGATTATTTGTTTGCCTTTAACCCGGTGTGTGACCTCGATGAGATCACTGCTAGCACCATGAGAAAAAGTATAACGGTGCAACACAGAGCTCAGAATTAATATTTAAACAAGGGATTGATGCAGCCACTCAATTAATTGGCAACATAGGATTTATTGTTTGCAGCCTCCCATGGAGCAATAGTGGCACATGGGTTCAGGCAAGATCAGTCAGCAATTCTCATGCAGAGTCTGACTGTTCGATCATTTACTTCTCAGCCCTGTAACTATCCAATATGCCTGCCAAGCATGAGATTAAAACAGAAATGTTGTACTTTCTCTCTAATAATTCACCTTCTGTTATATATTAAAATATATTTTTTCTCAAACATTTCATAGATGTTAAAGAATCCTATGGTAAGTGCAATCCTCTTTATAAATAGGTTTCATATATATCAGGTTGTGGGGACATAAATAGGATGACAAAAGCCAACTTTTCTCACTTTTACACCACTTCCTCATTGCTATCGCGACTTTACATTGTTCGCAAAGTTTACTGAGTGATGACTGTAGCATTTCCTGGCACTGCCCAGGTAACTAGAAGTGAGTAGCTGTAGGGTGAATACAACTTAATTTTCGCTCTGTAGTTGCTTCTCCAGAAAGCCATCTGTACAGAGTTGAACACTATTTACAAGCAGATTACCACTATAGCTGCATGTAAATTGTTTTTCTTCAGTTGTCAGGGTACCTTCAAAATCACAATAATAATAGTATTATATTTTTGTGAAGTGTAATAGAGGCTATGGAATTAATGGAGTCTGAGGATGATAAACTCCATTTAGTTGCTGAGAAAGTCTTTAAAGGGAATCTGTCACCTCATTTTCGCCCTATGAGATAGGGCCACCGGCATCAGGGGCTTATCTACAGGATTCTGGAATGCTGTAGATAAGCCACCGATGTTACCTGAAAGTGAAGAAAAACGAGTTATATTATACTCACCCAGGGGCGTTTCGCCGTCCGTTCGGTTCAGATAGGCGTCGCGGTCAGGTCTGGGGCCTCCCATCTTGTGATGAAGCCGGCGTCTTCTTTCTGTCCCGTCGCGGCTCCTGCGCAGGCGCACTGCTCTGCCCTGGTGCTGCAGTGCGCAGGTGCCGGGAAAGGTCAAAGAGGTACGGCGCCTGCGCACTGTAGTACTCTGCTCTGCCCTCACCAGGGCAGTGCAGTACGCCTGCACAGGAGCCGCGACGGGACAGAAAGAAGACGCCGGCTTCGTCACAAGATGGGAGGCCCCAGACCTGACCGCGACGCCCATCTGACCCGAACGGACGGCGGAACGCCCCTGGGTGAGTATAATATAACTCGTTTTTCTTCACTTTCAGGTAACATTGTGGGCTTATCTACAGCATTCCAGAATGCTGTAGATAAGTCCCTGATGCCGGTGGCCCTATCTCATAGGGCAAAAATGAGGTGACAGATTCCCTTTAAGAGTTAGACAATAAAAGATCATGGATACATAATTCCAGACAATATTTAAACAAGAGAATGATGTAGCCACTGAATTCAGTGGCAGCAGTGACTATAAACTGAATCGCGGACCCCATGTTCGGTTGCAATCCATTATAGTTGTTGCAACCGAGCACATAACATTCACTCAGTATGGATTAGACCACAATATAAAAAGCAGAAAAAGGGTACTGTATCAGAAGCAAAAAGCTGTATACAGTGTATGGGAAATTGTAAATCTCCGTATATATTTCCAAAGTCACACACAGATAGTTAGCATGTATTTGGCCATGAGACCAGCCTCTATACGGTGTGGGAAAAAATGAACACTCGGTAACTGCAGAAAAAAGGAATAAAAGTATTAGTTCTGTGTAAAAAGCAGTCTGCACAGCAGTGTACACACAGCAATACAGCTAGCAGGCAGCCTAATAACCAGCGCTGCTGCACGCAAGAAAATCCTCCCCTGTCACTGCACACTAACTGTACAGCACAATTGCTATCAGCACAAGCACATAAGAACATCTGTTTCCAGCCCTAACTTTCTCCCTACTGATAAACAGCGTCAGCAACCTCTCCCTACTGTTAAGATCGGCAGAAGTAAAATGTCGGTGGGCGGTCAGGGCTTTCATAGACACTATGATGCCACCCAAAGCAAGCCAATCACTGCAATGCCCTTCTCTATGATGGTGGTGGACGCTGCCCATGTCATCTCGTTGTCCACAGTGTACAGTCATGGCCAAAAGTTTTGAGAATGACACAAATATTAATTTTTACAAAGTCTACTGCTTCACTTTTTCTAATGGCAATTTGCATATACTCCAGAATGTTATAAAGAGTGATCATCTTAACAGCAATTACTTGCAAAGTCAATATTTGGCTAGAAAATGAACTTTATCCCCCAAAACACATTTCAACATCATTGCAGCCCTGCCTTAAAAGGACCAGCTAACCTCTTTTCAGTGATTGCTCCATTAACACAGGTGTGGGTGTTGATGAGGACATGGCTGGAGATCAATCTGTCAAGTAAGAATGACACCACTGGACACTTTAAAAGGAGGCTGGTGCTTGGCATCATTGTTTCTCTTCTGTTAACCATGGTTATCTCTAAAGAAACACGTGCAGTCATCATTGCGATGCACAAAAATGGCCTAACAGGGAAGAGTATCACAGCTAGAAAGATTGCACCTCAGTCAACAATCTATCGCATCATCAAGAACTTCAAGGAGAGAGGTTCCATTGTTGCCAAAAAGGCTTCAGGGCGCCCAAGAAAGACCAGCAAGTGCCAGGACTATCTCTTAAAAGTGTTTCAGCTGCGGGATCGGGCTACCAGCAGTGCAGAGCTTGCTCAGGAATGGCAACAGGCAGGTGTGAGTGCATCTGAACGCACTGTGAGGCGGAGACTCTTGGAGCAAGGCCTGGTCTCAAGGAGGGCAGCAAAGAAGCCACTTCTCTCCAGAAAAAACATCATGGACAGACTGATATTCTGCAAAAGGTACAGGCAGTGGACTGCTGAGGACTGGGGTAAAGTTATTTTCTCTGATGAATCCCCTTTTCGATTGTTTGGGACATCAGGAAAACGCCTCATTCGGAGAAGACAAGGTGAGCGCTACTACCAGTCTTGTCTCATGCCAACTGTTAAGCATCTTGAAACCATTCATGTGTGGGGTTGCTTCTCAGCCAAGGGAATCGGCTCTCTCACAGTCTTGCCTAAAAACACAGCCCTGAATAAAGAATGGTACCAGAATGTCCTCCAAGAGCAACTTCTCCCAACCCTCCAAGAGCAGTTTGGCGATCAACAATGCCTTTTCCAGCATGATGGAGCACCTTGCCATAAAGCAAAGGTGATAACTAAATGGCTCAGGGAACAAAACATAGAGATTTTGGGTCCATGGCCTGGAAACTCCCCAGATCTTAATCCCATTGAGAACTTGTGGTCAATCATCAAGAGACGGGTGGACAAACAAAAACCTAAAAATTCTGACAAAATGAAAGCATTGATTGTGCAAGAATGGACTGCTATCAGTCAGGATTTGGTCCAGAAGTTGATTGAGAGCATGCCAGGGAGAATTGCAGAGGTCCTGAAGAAGAAGGGTCAACACTGCAAATATTGACTTGCTGCATTAACTCATTCTAACTGTCAATATAAGCTTTTGTTACTCATATGTTTGCAATTATTATATTTCTGTCTGTGATAAAAACATCTGTCAAACACACATAAAAACCAGAGGGCAGCAGATCATGTGAAAATATAATATTTGTGTCATTCTCAAAACTTTTGGCCATGACTGTACGTCCTTGCTCATTGGCTGAAAAAAGGCACCTGAAAGCATTATGGGAAAACCGACTTTGGCGCTCGACGACCGCATGGCTGACTTCACGCTATGGTCGGGTTTCGCTCGGCGTGTGCATGTGTAACGATTGCTCTCTCTACATTTGGTTACTTGTAGATTCCTAACTACTGGCATATCCTATGCCACACTCCATCTGGAATTTTTGATTGGGAGGTCCACCATATCTGGCATTGTGCGTGATACCTGCTCACAACTCTGGGACAGACTTCATCAACTCGTGATGCCAGAGCCAAAGATGGAAGACTGGTAGAGGATTGCCAGGGGATTTGAGGAGCAGTGCCAGTTCCCAAATTGTATAGGAGCCCTTGATGGGAAGCACATCCGTGTGCATAAGCCGCCGAACTCAGGGTCCCAATTCTATAATTATAAACAATCTTTTTCTGTTATGCTTTTGGCTCTGGTTGACAGTAACTACAGGTTTATAATTGTAGATGTTGGGGCCTATGGAAGAACTGGAGACTCTAGAGTCTTCAATTCTTCCATTATGGGTCAGCGGCTTCGCAATAACGAGTTGCACACACCACCAGCACGACAACTTCCTGGCTCCAATCTAGAACCTGTCCCATATGTTGTAGTTGGGGATGAGGCCTTCCAGCTATCAAGGAATGTGATGAGGCCATATCCACGACGACACCTTGACCACCGTCGTCGGATCTTCAACTTGCGCCTATCAAGGGCCAGGCGCCTGGTGGAGTGTGCCTTTGGCATTCTGTGCGCAAAATGGCAGGTTCTCCAGTCTGCTATTCAGCTGAGTGAAGCCAAAGTCAATGAGGTCATCAAAGCATGTGTTGTTCTACATAATTTCACCAGAATGCATGATTGTGGCCCATCTGATGTTGGTGAAAGTGTGGTGACCAATGGGGATATGCCTACGCCCCATGTCATCCCTTTATGTTGCCCACTGTCAGGACTGAAAACCTGTGATATCTTTACCCAATATTTTGTGTCACCTGAAGGTACTACAACATGGCGAGATGATGCATTATCTATGCTGTAATGTATTTGTGTGTGTATACATAAATGGTATTTTTCTATGACCTAGTATGTGTGTGGTGTTACAGTTCATAGCAGATGTGTTGGTGATGTAGTAGAACTTACTTATGAAAGAAGACACCAAACTTTCTACAAAAATATATTTTTATATGTGCAAACTCTCACTTGAGGTAGTGACAACCATGTTTTAGTCATATGGTATATGTCATCATTGCAGTATACTGTAAGTGTGCATTATTACACAAGTTACAAAATAAGGCATAAAAAAATAACAAACATTTGCATAAATAATAATACATAAGCAAAATAACAAAGTTTCACTATCACTAGTGAGCACCATATCTGACCCATTTGGTTGAGTTGTAAGACTAGACTATTGCAATTATGCATTAGCCAACATGTGTTAAAAGGAAATAGAAGAAAATAACAAATATTGGTATAAATTATAAGATATTAAGAAAATAACAAACTTTCAGGTAGCCCATTTCCCACCATCTCTGTACAATATGCTGTTTGTAGGCATTCAGATTAGTGCAAATATGCTTTACACAACATGTTGTAAAATAAAAAAATAACAAACTTTTTTATAACTAATAATAGATAATGAAAATAACAAACTTTGGCTAAGCCTACTGAAGAGCATATTGGTACCATATGTTGTTTTGAGGCATTTAGATTAGTGCAAATGTCTTTGACACAACATGAGGTTCAAATAAATATAAAAAAAATAACAAACAGCTTTTTAAATCATAATATATAAGTAAAATGAAAAATCACAGCTGGTGGTATGTGGGTGGTGGGGTTGGCGGGTGCCCAGCGTTTCTGGGTGGTTGGCTATGATGAGAACCTTGACCATCACCCTGTTGGGGTGGATTTTCTGGGCCCTGAGCTAACATCTGCCCATGGTCAGGTTGGTGTGTAGGCACATTGCCATACAGATAAGGGAGATTATATTCCTTTGTGAGATGGTACCCCGAGACTCATACCCCCCAATATTACCATGTTGTGCACATTCAGGTTGGGACCAGCCTTCAACACTGGATCTGTACAAGTGGCCATATTGGGAAGTGGGATTAAAGCCAGCCATTTGACCCTGTTGTTGCCAAGGTTGGTTTTGTGGGGGAATGGGTTGAGGTGGGTGTAGGCGCCCGTACAGGAGGATCATCAGATCCTAATTGAGCATGCACATTTTGGGGGGAGGTAAGGCGCAGAAAGTTACAGGGTGAGAGCTGCCACCTCTCAAGAAATTCAAACACCTCTTATGGGGTATTGGGGGTGTGCATGTGTCAATTAGGATGTGAATTGATCCTCGCACACGGAGCCTGATCTCACGGGGTAGGGGGCGAAGGTAGCGGGCAAGGCTACGTGCATAGGCCTTCTCACCCTCATCCACAGCTGCCCTTGAAAGGTAATTGAGTACCCCAGTGTCCACATGCCGATGTGTGTCTGAGCCTGTTATGTCTCACCGTCTTCTCCCTCGGCGGGATATTGCAGCAGGCTGGGGGGGAGACCCCCAGAGGTACAGTGGAGCTGCTGCTGTTTCCTGCTTCATCACCAATGGCGGATGCTGCTGCAGCTGGTGCCTCTGGTACAGGTAGAGGAGGAGGTGGTTGCTGAGGTCCTTGTGCTTGGGAACCTTGGGGGATGCTGATGGGAGGGTCACAAGATGGGCCAGCCACCTCTTCACCTCCCTCAACCGGGTCAATAATGGCCTTTGAGTAGGAGCCTGTCTCCCTCTCAGTGAGGTTGGATTGAGTTCTGTTAGGAAATTAAATGGGATTAGAAGATGTTGGAGAGGTGACACTAAACTGCATATGTGTTATGTGAGAACCAAACAAGAGAAAAAAGGAGTAAAAAACACTATGATATTACAAAGATAAATTCATTTATTTTGAAAAATACACGTGTACATAAAAGTCACACAATGGTGATAATGACCCTAGTATAAAAATTAATAATACACACGTGGGACCAGAATATTTTGTATAAAGCAGCAAGGGAAATACACTTGTATTGTAACAAATATATATCTCATCATGAGAACATCTTAAACAACTAAAGACACGTATACTGCAATAGTGAACACACCAGCGTGCGTAGTTTGCAATGTGAATCTGCCTAATGGCGTACCCTGAATATTAGTTGTCTTAGTATAAAGTTGCTTACCCTTTGAATGTTTAAGCCGCTTACTTTGGACCCACGTGTGACCCTCTGACGTGCGTTTCGCGTTTGATAAAGCCATCCTAAAACAGAAACTTTGTACCTCCTGTCTAATTATTCACATTTTTTGATGTACTGAAATATGTTCTTTTCTTATTGATTTATAGATGATGAAAACCCACAAGGTAAGTTAAACTCACTTTGTAAATAGTGATTGATATAGGTCAGGTTGTGGGGGGGCATAAATAGGATAACAAAAGCCAAATTTTCTTTCTTTTGAACCACTTCCTTGTTCCTATTGCAGCTTTACAGTCACACATAATATTTGGTGAACAATGACTGCTACCATTGCTTGCAGCATTACTTAGATAATTAGAAGTGAGTGGCTTTCGGGAGAATAAACCTTAATTTTCTCGCTGTAGCTGCTGCTCCAGTAAGCAACTCTACAGAGTTTTAACGCTATTTACCTGCTGATTACCAGTATGGCTGCATATGAGTTGTATTTCTTGAAGAGAAAGATGCCTACAAATTAAAAATAATAATGGTAATTTTTGGAGTGCTGAGAAAAAGAGGCTAGGTAATGAGTGAAACCTGAGAATGCTAGTTGAGTCCATCTAGTTTCTGAGAATGTCTTCAAGAATAGAGAAGGGCGAGGTCGAACAGTAAAGTTTGGGGTTCGTACCGAACTCCTACTGTTCAGGCATGTACCCAAAACATTGACTTCTCCAGGAAATCCATATTACTGTTCGGGTACGGCCCCCTGAACACCAGGAGTTTTTGCTTGTGCTGTCATCTGCATGACAGCACAACAAATACCGGTGGCTCTGATCGGCGGTAAAATCATTATCACCGGTCACAGTGCTGCTGCTCCTTCGCTGTCAGATGATAGGGTAAGCCCGCAGCTGTGACCAGAGGTAAAAGTTTACCTCCGGTCACTTGCGTCAGCTGATGGGACTTCTACTCTCATAAGCCTATGCTTGCTGTTGATAATAACAGCGAGAGCAGGCAATGGTTAATGGGAGTATTTGTCAGCTGGTGCCTGCGGTCTAATCAAATAATGATAGAAAAAATTGCCATGGATTCACCTTTATTTTTGATCTTCAGCCAGGCAAAACTGACAGCTGCCCCATGAAACCATCAGCTGTCAGCGTTAGCAAGGCTGGTTATGAAAAATAGATGAGTCCAATGCCATTTTTTTAAATTAATTTTGACAACCAGCCATGCTAAAGCAGACAGCTGAGGGCTGGTATTGTCAAGCTGGTAAGAGGACATGGATATTGCCACCCAGCCTAATTATAGCAGTCCGCATTTGCCCCAAGAAAATGCGCATCTACTGTATTATATGGACCAATTCTGGCACTTTGCATGGCTCTTCCGTCTTGCCCTGTGGTGGTTGCAAGTGGGATTCATATTTTTGGGGTTGATGTCACCTTTGTATTATCCGGTGACATCAAGGCCACGGGTTAGTAATGGAGAGGCGTCTAAAAGACGCCTCTCCATTACAAATCCTATAGTTATATTGTCAATGAGGACACAGCCAGAATCAAGTCCTTTATTTTAAATAAAGAAAACAACTGTTAGGCGTCGGGTTACTCCCGCTGCACGGGATAGATCCCAAGCATTGCCTGGTGCTGTGATCTCCCATTCTGGGCTAGCCCCTGCCAACACTGCTCAGCACAGACATAGGTCCCAGCATCTTGCTCAGGCTCGTGGTCTATGTTTGCTTGCTGCTGGTTCGTCAGTCAAGCCTATGGCAACCAGTAATATGCAGGGGCAATTGGACACTTGGGAGTCTAAGTCCAGATTTCACCGTACTGAGCATGTCCATGATGTGGCGTTTGCTCATTGGTGGATGGACGGGGATGCACCGGTGAGGTGGCTCCGGATTGGCCTGCGATGTCTCAGACGATTGGGCGTGAGTGTTTGGGGTGGAGCTGAGGGTATAAAAGGCTTCCATTAGTGCCCGCGGATAAGCTGTTATTCACTTTATGTGTGTGTATGGAACACTGAATCAGTCTGATTTTTGCCAGTGTGAGCTCAGGGTCGGCGGTAAGCCGTTAGAATTCCGGCACCTCCAGAGGGGAGATTATTTGTTTGCCTTTAACCCGGTGTGTGACCTCGATGAGATCACTGCTAGCACCATGAGAAAAAGTATAACGGTGCAACACAGAGCTCAGAATTAATATTTAAACAAGGGATTGATGCAGCCACTCAATTAATTGGCAACATAGGATTTATTGTTTGCAGCCTCCCATGGAGCAAAGTGGCACATGGGTTCAGGCAAGATCAGTCAGCAATTCTCATGCAGAGTCTGACTGTTCGATCATTTACTTCTCAGCCCTGTAACTATCCAATATGCCTGCCAAGCATGAGATTAAAACAGAAATTTTGTACTTTCTCTCTAATAATTCACCTTCTGTTATATATTAAAATATATTTTTTCTCAAACATTTCATAGATGTTAAAGAATCCTATGGTAAGTGCAATCCTCTTTATAAATAGGTTTCATATATATCAGGTTGTGGGGACATAAATAGGATGACAAAAGCCAACTTTTCTCACTTTTACACCACTTCCTCATTGCTATCGCGACTTTACATTGTTCGCAAAGTTTACTGAGTGATGACTGTAGCATTTCCTGGCACTGCCCAGGTAACTAGAAGTGAGTAGCTGTAGGGTGAATACAACTTAATTTTCGCTCTGTAGTTGCTTCTCCAGAAAGCCATCTGTACAGAGTTGAACACTATTTACAAGCAGATTACCACTATAGCTGCATGTAAATTGTTTTTCTTCAGTTGTCAGGGTACCTTCAAAATCACAATAATAATAGTATTATATTTTTGTGAAGTGTAATAGAGGCTATGGAATTAATGGAGTCTGAGGATGATAAACTCCATTTAGTTGCTGAGAAAGTCTTTAAAGGGAATCTGTCACCTCATTTTCGCCCTATGAGATAGGGCCACCGGCATCAGGGGCTTATCTACAGCATTCTGGAATGCTGTAGATAAGCCACCGATGTTACCTGAAAGTGAAGAAAAACGAGTTATATTATACTCACCCAGGGGCGTTTTGCCGTCCGTTCGGTTCAGATAGGCGTCGCGGTCAGGTCTGGGGCCTCCCATCTTGTGATGAAGCCGGCGTCTTCTTTCTGTCCCGTCGCGGCTCCTGCGCAGGCGCACTGCTCTGCCCTGGTGCTGCAGTGCGCAGGTGCCGGGAAAGGTCAAAGAGGTACGGCGCCTGCGCACTGTAGTACTCTGCTCTGCCCTCACCAGGGCAGTGCAGTACGCCTGCACAGGAGCCGCGACGGGACAGAAAGAAGACGCCGGCTTCGTCACAAGATGGGAGGCCCCAGACCTGACCGCGACGCCCATCTGACCCGAACGGACGGCGGAACGCCCTGGGTGAGTATAATATAACTCGTTTTTCTTCACTTTCAGGTAACATTGTGGGCTTATCTACAGCATTCCAGAATGCTGTAGATAAGTCCCTGATGCCGGTGGCCCTATCTCATAGGGCAAAAATGAGGTGACAGATTCCCTTTAAGAGTTAGACAATAAAAGATCATGGATACATAATTCCAGACAATATTTAAACAAGAGAATGATGTAGCCACTGAATTCATTGCCAGCGTAGGATTTATTTTTAGCAGCCTCCCTTGGAGCCATTTTGGCACAACAGATCAGGCATGATCAGTAAGCCACAAACAAAAAGAGCATAGTAAAACCAAAAAATTTTATGTTGCAAAAAAAATAACAGTAAACAGCAAGTGCCAATAAAAGAATGGAAAAACATAGGGTATATGGTTAATACGTTTTTTGCAAAAAATGTATATTAAGCCGCTCTACCAAACGTCAAGGTATACCCGTATTAGAGCAGTCCTGACTAATGTATGTAATCCCTATCTGATGTATTTAAAAACCTGGTCATGTGTATAATAACTGTATGAGCAGGATTCAGAAAGGTAATGTCCAATGTGAACACGCAGCATAGAACGGCTTTTATGTGCACATCTCACAAAGGAGGGGTGGAAAACTCCCTGGTCTTGTAGAAACAAGAAAACAATTGATTAAACCAGAAACACATGAGCCGTGCACACAGCGAACAAGCCAGTAGGGACAATGTTCACACAGTGATCAGTAAGCCATCTTGATTCAAACTCTGACTGTTCTGTTATTTCCTTCTCAGCCCTGTCAATATAGACTATGCCTAAGGAGCATGAGAGTAAAACAGAAACTTTGTACCTCCTGTCTAATTATTCACATTTATTGATGTACTGAAATATGTTCTTTTCTTATTGATTTATAGATGATGAAAACCCCCATAGTAAGTTAAACTCACTTTATAAATAGGGATTGATATAGGTCAGGTTGTGGGGGCATAAATAGGCTAACAAAAGCCAAATTTTCATTCTTTTGAACCACTTGGTCATTCCTATTGCAGCTTTACAGTCACACATAATGTTTGGTGAACAATGACTGCTACCACAAACAAAAAGAGCATAGTAAAACCAAAAAATTTTCTGTTGCAAAAAAATAACAGTAAACAGCAAGTGCCAATAAAAGAATGGAAAAACATAGGGTATATGGTTAATACGTTTTTTGCAAAAAATGTATATTAAGCCGCTCTACCAAATGTCAAGGTATACCCATATTATAGAAGTCCCTGACTAATGTATGTAATCCCTATCTGATGTATTTAAAAACCTGGTCATGTGTATAATAACTGTATGAGCAGGATTCAGAAAGGTAATGTCCAATGTGAACACGCAGCATAGAACGGCTTTTATGTGCACATCTCACAAAGGAGGGGTGGAAAACTCCCTGGTCTTGTAGAAACAAGAAAACAATTGATTAAACCAGAAACACATGAGCCGTGCACACAGCGAACAAGCCAGTAGGGACAATGTTCACACAGTGATCAGTAAGCCATCCTGATTCAAACTCTGACTGTTCTGTTATTTCCTTCTCAGCCCTGTCAATATAGACTATGCCTAAGGAGCATGAGAGTAAAACAGAAACTTTGTACCTCCTGTCTAATTATTCACATTTATTGATGTACTGAAATATGTTCTTTTCTTATTGATTTATAGATGATGAAAACCCCATGGTAAGTTAAACTCACTTTATAAATAGGAATTGATATAGGTCAGGTTGTGGGGGCATAAATAGGCTAACAAAAGCCAAATTTTCATTCTTTTTAACCACTTGGTCATTCCTATTGCAGCTTTACAGTCACACATAATGTTTGGTGAACAATGACTGCTACCATTTCTTGTAACATTACTTAGAAAATTAAAAGTGAGTGTCATGTATAGTGTACAGTTCCTATAGCGTCTTGTGCTTGGGTGCGAGGAAAACACAGGAGACATAGGTTGAAATGAAATGACTTGTATTACTTCATACAAGCATGCTGAAAAGTTCACACAATTTGCAGGAACAGAGTCAGGAGACACAGCAGGCCAGAGTAATTTCAAGCACTACAATAAATCTCCAAAGCAGGTTCAGGATCTCTTCTCTGTACCGTAATTCCTCTGCAAACATGGATTCACCAAACAGCAGGTTTCCAAAGTCCAAAAGTGTTCCAAGGTTCCTCAGTAGGGAATAGCTGGAGTACAAGTTCAAGGTTTCCAGGAGTCAGGTCACAGACTGACTGAGGCTTGATTCAGGAGCACTGATTGTTCAGCTGAGGCTGCTTAAGAAGCAAGAGGGAAGAATCAGGGCGGGAACATGAAAACTGGAACTCCATATTAACTGAGGGCAAGAGCTGCAGAAAGACAGAAAGCAAAATGGCCGACGGAAAACTGAGTTTCAAGGAACATGTCAACAGAGACAAAGAACCTTACATTACTCCCCCCTTAGGGACAACCTCCGGATGACCTCAGACCAGGCTTGTCAGGGTACCTCTGATTAAACTGGCGGAGCAGGCGAGGAGCATTTACATTGTTGACTGGTTCCCATAATATTTGGTGAACAATGACTGCTACCAATGCTTGCAGCATTACTTAGATAATTAGAAGTGAGTGGCTTTCGGGAGAATAAACCTTAATTTTCTCACTGTAGCTGCTGCTCCAGTAAGCAACTCTACAGAGTTTTAACGCTATTTACCTGCTGATTACCAGTATGGCTGCATATGAGTTGTATTTCTTGAAGAGAAAGATGCCTACAAATTAAAAATAATAATGGTAATTTTTGGAGTGCTGAGAAAAAGAGGCTAGGTAATGAGTGAAACCTGAGAATGCTAGTTGAGTCCATCTAGTTTCTGAGAATGTCTTCAAGAATAGAGAAGGGCGAGGTCGAACAGTAAAGTTTGGGGTTCGTACCGAACTCCTACTGTTCAGGCATGTACCCAAAACATTGACTTCTCCAGGAAATCCATATTACTGTTCGGGTACGGCCCCCTGAACACCAGGAGTTTTTGCTTGTGCTGTCATCTGCATGACAGCACAACAAATACCGGTGGCTCTGATCGGCGGTAAAATCATTATCACCGGTCACAGTGCTGCTGCTCCTTCGCTGTCAGATGATAGGGTAAGCCCGCAGCTGTGACCAGAGGTAAAAGTTTACCTCCGGTCACTTGCGTCAGCTGATGGGACTTCTACTCTCATAAGCCTATGCTTGCTGTTGATAATAACAGCAAGAGCAGGCAATGGTTAATGGGAGTATTCGTCAGCTGGTGCCTGCGGTCTAATCAAATAAATGATAGAAAAAATTGCCATGGATTCACCTTTATTTTTGATCTTCAGCCAGGCAAAACTGACAGCTGCCCCATGAAACCATCAGCTGTCAGCGTTAGCAAGGCTGGTTATGAAAAATAGATGAGTCCAATGCCATTTTTTTAAATTAATTTTGACAACCAGCCATGCTAAAGCAGACAGCTGAGGGCTGGTATTGTCAAGCTGGTAAGAGGACATGGATATTGCCACCCAGCCTAATTATAGCAGTCCGCATTTGCCCCAAGAAAATGCGCATCTACTGTATTATATGGACCAATTCTGGCACTTTGCATGGCTCTTCCGTCTTGCCCTGTGGTGGTTGCAAGTGGGATTCATATTTTTGGGGTTGATGTCACCTTTGTATTATCCGGTGACATCAAGGCCACGGGTTAGTAATGGAGAGGCGTCTAAAAGACGCCTCTCCATTACAAATCCTATAGTTATATTGTCAATGAGGACACAGCCAGAATCAAGTCCTTTATTTTAAATAAAGAAAACAACTGTTAGGCGTCGGGTTACTCCCGCTGCACGGGATAGATCCCAAGCATTGCCTGGTGCTGTGATCTCCCATTCTGGGCTAGCCCCTGCCAACACTGCTCAGCACAGACATAGGTCCCAGCATCTTGCTCAGGCTCGTGGTCTATGTTTGCTTGCTGCTGGTTCGTCAGTCAAGCCTATGGCAACCAGTAATATGCAGGGGCAATTGGACACTTGGGAGTCTAAGTCCAGATTTCACCGTACTGAGCATGTCCATGATGTGGCGTTTGCTCATTGGTGGATGGACGGGGATGCACCGGTGAGGTGGCTCCGGATTGGCCTGCGATGTCTCGGACGATTGGGCGTGAGTGTTTGGGGTGGAGCTGAGGGTATAAAAGGCTTCCATTAGTGCCCGCGGATAAGCTGTTATTCACTTTATTGTGTGTGTATGGAACACTGAATCAGTCTGATTTTTGCCAGTGTGAGCTCAGGGTCGGCGGTAAGCCGTTAGAATTCCGGCACCTCCAGAGGGGAGATTATTTGTTTGCCTTTAACCCGGTGTGTGACCTCGATGAGATCACTGCTAGCACCATGAGAAAAAGTATAACGGTGCAACACAGAGCTCAGAATTAATATTTAAACAAGGGATTGATGCAGCCACTCAATTAATTGGCAACATAGGATTTATTGTTTGCAGCCTCCCATGGAGCAATAGTGGCACATGGGTTCAGGCAAGATCAGTCAGCAATTCTCATGCAGAGTCTGACTGTTCGATCATTTACTTCTCAGCCCTGTAACTATCCAATATGCCTGCCAAGCATGAGATTAAAACAGAAATGTTGTACTTTCTCTCTAATAATTCACCTTCTGTTATATATTAAAATATATTTTTTCTCAAACATTTCATAGATGTTAAAGAATCCTATGGTAAGTGCAATCCTCTTTATAAATAGGTTTCATATATATCAGGTTGTGGGGACATAAATAGGATGACAAAAGCCAACTTTTCTCACTTTTACACCACTTCCTCATTGCTATCGCGACTTTACATTGTTCGCAAAGTTTACTGAGTGATGACTGTAGCATTTCCTGGCACTGCCCAGGTAACTAGAAGTGAGTAGCTGTAGGGTGAATACAACTTAATTTTCGCTCTGTAGTTGCTTCTCCAGAAAGCCATCTGTACAGAGTTGAACACTATTTACAAGCAGATTACCACTATAGCTGCATGTAAATTGTTTTTCTTCAGTTGTCAGGGTACCTTCAAAATCACAATAATAATAGTATTATATTTTTGTGAAGTGTAATAGAGGCTATGGAATTAATGGAGTCTGAGGATGATAAACTCCATTTAGTTGCTGAGAAAGTCTTTAAAGGGAATCTGTCACCTCATTTTCGCCCTATGAGATAGGGCCACCGGCATCAGGGGCTTATCTACAGCATTCTGGAATGCTGTAGATAAGCCACCGATGTTACCTGAAAGTGAAGAAAAACGAGTTATATTATACTCACCCAGGGGCGTTTCGCCGTCCGTTCGGTTCAGATAGGCGTCGCGGTCAGGTCTGGGGCCTCCCATCTTGTGACGAAGCCGGCGTCTTCTTTCTGTCCCATCGCGGCTCCTGCGCAGGCGCACTGCTCTGCCCTGGTGCTGCAGTGCGCAGGTGCCGGGAAAGGTCAGAGAGGTCCGGTGCCTGCGCACTGTAGTACTCTGCTCTGCCCTCACCAGGGCAGTGCAGTACGCCTGCACAGGAGCCGCGACGGGACAGAAAGAAGACGCCGGCTTCGTCACAAGATGGGAGGCCCCAGACCTGACCGCGACGCCCATCTGACCCGAACGGACGGCGGAACGCCCTGGGTGAGTATAATATAACTCGTTTTTCTTCACTTTCAGGTAACATTGGGGGCTTATCTACAGCATTCCAGAATGCTGTAGATAAGTCCCTGATGCCGGTGGCCCTATCTCATAGGGCAAAAATGAGGTGACAGATTCCCTTTAAGAGTTAGACAATAAAAGATCATGGATACATAATTCCAGACAATATTTAAACAAGAGAATGATGTAGCCACTGAATTCATTGCCAGCGTAGGATTTATTTTTAGCAGCCTCCCTTGGAGCCATTTTGGCACAACAGATCAGGCATGATCAGTAAGCCACAACAAAAAGAGCATAGTAAAACCAAAAAATTTTATGTTGCAAAAAAATAACAGTAAACAGCAAGTGCCAATAAAAGAATGGAAAAACATAGGGTATATGGTTAATACGTTTTTTGCAAAAAATGTATATTAAGCCGCTCTACCAAACGTCAAGGTATACCCGTATTAGAGCAGTCCCTGACTAATGTATGTAATCCCTATCTGATGTATTTAAAAACCTGGTCATGTGTATAATAACTGTATGAGCAGGATTCAGAAAGGTAATGTCCAATGTGAACACGCAGCATAGAACGGCTTTTATGTGCACATCTCACAAAGGAGGGGTGGAAAACTCCCTGGTCTTGTAGAAACAAGAAAACAATTGATTAAACCAGAAACACATGAGCCGTGCACACAGCGAACAAGCCAGTAGGGACAATGTTCACACAGTGATCAGTAAGCCATCTTGATTCAAACTCTGACTGTTCTGTTATTTCCTTCTCAGCCCTGTCAATATAGACTATGCCTAAGGAGCATGAGAGTAAAACAGAAACTTTGTACCTCCTGTCTAATTATTCACATATATTGATGTACTGAAATATGTTCTTTTCTTATTGATTTATAGATGATGAAAACCCCATGGTAAGTTAAACTCACTTTATAAATAGGGATTGATATAGGTCAGGTTGTGGGGGCATAAATAGGCTAACAAAAGCCAAATTTTCATTCTTTTGAACCACTTGGTCATTCCTATTGCAGCTTTACAGTCACACATAATGTTTGGTGAACAATGACTGCTACCACAAACAAAAAGAGCATAGTAAAACCAAAAAATTTTCTGTTGCAAAAAAATAACAGTAAACAGCAAGTGCCAATAAAAGAATGGAAAAAACATAGGGTATATGGTTAATACGTTTTTTGCAAAAAATGTATATTAAGCCGCTCTACCAAACGTCAAGGTATACCATATTATAGCAGTCCCTGACTAATGTATGTAATCCCTATCTGATGTATTTAAAAACCTGGTCATGTGTATAATAACTGTATGAGCAGGATTCAGAAAGGTAATGTCCAATGTGAACACGCAGCATAGAACGGCTTTTATGTGCACATCTCACAAAGGAGGGGTGGAAAACTCCCTGGTCTTGTAGAAACAAGAAAACAATTGATTAAACCAGAAACACATGAGCCGTGCACAAAGCGAACAAGCCAGTAGGGACAATGTTCACACAGTGATCAGTAAGCCATCCTGATTCAAACTCTGACTGTTCTGTTATTTCCTTCTCAGCCCTGTCAATATAGACTATGCCTAAGGAGCATGAGAGTAAAACAGAAACTTTGTACCTCCTGTCTAATTATTCACATTTATTGATGTACTGAAATATGTTCTTTTCTTATTGATTTATAGATGATGAAAACCCCCATGGTAAGTTAAACTCACTTTATAAATAGGAATTGATATAGGTCAGGTTGTGGGGGCATAAATAGGCTAACAAAAGCCAAATTTTCATTCTTTTTAACCACTTGGTCATTCCTATTGCAGCTTTACAGTCACACATAATGTTTGGTGAACAATGACTGCTACCATTTCTTGTAACATTACTTAGAAAATTAAAAGTGAGTGTCATGTATAGTGTACAGTTCCTATAGCGTCTTGTGCTTGGGTGCGAGGAAAACACAGGAGACATAGGTTGAAATGAAATGACTTGTATTACTTCATACAAGCATGCTGAAAAGTTCACACAATTTGCAGGAACAGAGTCAGGAGACACAGCAGGCCAGAGTAATTTCAAGCACTACAATAAATCTCCAAAGCAGGTTCAGGATCTCTTCTCTGTACCGTAATTCCTCTGCAAACATGGATTCACCAAACAGCAGGTTTCCAAAGTCCAAAAGTGTTCCAAGGTTCCTCAGTAGGGAATAGCTGGAGTACAAGTTCAAGGTTTCCAGGAGTCAGGTCACAGACTGACTGAGGCTTGATTCAGGAGCACTGATTGTTCAGCTGAGGCTGCTTAAGAAGCAAGAGGGAAGAATCAGGGCGGGAACATGAAAACTGGAACTCCATATTAACTGAGGGCAAGAGCTGCAGAAAGACAGAAAGCAAAATGGCCGACGGAAAACTGAGTTTCAAGGAACATGTCAACAGAGACAAAGAACCTTACATTACTCCCCCCTTAGGGACAACCTCCGGATGACCTCAGACCAGGCTTGTCAGGGTACCTCTGATGAAACTGGCGGAGCAGGCGAGGAGCATTTACATTGTTTACTGGTTCCCATGAGTTGTCCTCCACTGGGTAGCCCTGCCATTTAATCAAATATTGCAACTGATTTCTGTACAACCTGGAATCTAGAATCCTTTCCACCATAAATTCTTCCTGACCATCGACCAGCACTGGGTCAGGGCAAGGAGAAGAACGTCCAGGAAACGTATTGGGTGTTGCAGCCTTTAGTAGGGATACATGAAAGACAGGGTGGATTCTCATAGTTCTGGGCAGTTGAAGACGACAAGCAACAGCACTTATAATCTTACTGATCTTATAAGGTCCAATGTACTTATGTCCCAATTTAGACGATGGAATCTTTAATTTAAGATTTCTGGTTGACAGCCAGACCAAATCTCCTACCTTGAAAGCTGGTGCAGGTTTACGAAATTTATCTGCTGCTTTCTTGTACCTTTCCTGAGCCAATTCTAGATTTTCCTTTAGAAGATCCATATTCTTTTGTAAAGAAGTGATTCTTTCAGCCACTGCCGGCAAGGGCGTATCTATGGGAAATCGAGGAAGAATGTTAGGATGATAACCTAGATTGGAGTAAAAAGGAGACTGCTTAGTGGAGGCGCTCTGAGAGTTGTTATAAGAGAACTCAGCCAGTGGAAGTAGATCCACCCAATCATCTTGTAGGTGGCAGATAAAGCAGCGGAGATACTGCTCCAGGGTCTGATTGGTTCGTTCTGTCTGTCCATTAGTCTGAGGATGAAAAGCAGAAGAAAGGTTTACTTTAATGTCCAATGCTGCACAGAAATTTTGCCAAAACCTTGAAGTGAATTGCACCCCTCGATCCGAAATGACCTCATCCGGTACTCCATGTAAGCGAAACACATTCTTAATCATCAAGTCTGATGTCTGTTTTGCAGTGGGTAAGCCGACACAAGGGATAAAATGAGCTGCCTTTGTTAGACGGTCAACCACCACTAGAATGGTGTTCTTCCCTTGAGAGGTTGGTAACTCCACAATGAAGTCCATAGAAATGGATCCCCACAGGCGGGACGGGGTGGGAAGAGGTTGCAACAGACCAGTTGGTGAGGAGCGAGGTGTTTTGCATCTTGCACAGACTTCACATGAAGTGACATAGTTTAAAACAGTTTTCCTGTAAGTGGGCCACCAAAAGAAACGAGAAAGAAATTCTTGTGTCTTTAGAATTCCCCTATGCCCGGCTATCTTGGAATCGTGGATGAGTTGCAATACTCTCAATCTGACTGTTTCAGGTATATACAGACGTTGTCCCTGAATCCACACACCATTCTTAAAGACAAGACTTACGTCCCTTGGGGGTTGAGCCAACAAAGAATCCGCATGGTATGCTTCCTTGATGTCCTTAAGTAGGTCTTGATTATGAATCACTCCCAGGAATCTAGAGTCAGGAAGAATAGTCTTAGGAGGAGTAAGTGGACGTGTCTCTGCTGAATGAATCCTAGAGAGTGCATCAGCCTTTCCATTGCGCGATCCTGGTCTATAAGAAATGACAAAATTAAATTGGTTTAGGAAAAGATTCCAGCGAGCCTGGCGAGGAGTCAGGCACTTAGCCGACCTGATAAATTCAAGGTTACGATGGTCTGTCAGGACGACTATTTGCTGTGCAGTCCCTGAAGAAGGTGTCTCCATTCCTTGAAGGCGGCAATAATGGCCAACAATTCTCTATTGCCCACATCGTAGTTCCTCTCAGCCGAAGACAACTGCTGGGAAAAGAAGGCACAGAGATGCAAGACATTCTTCTCACCTGTTCTCTGAGAGAGTATAGCTCCAACGGCACAGTCTGAAGCATCCACCTCTATTATGAAGGCAAGCTCGGGGTTGGGATGTACTAAGATAGGTGCGGTGGTAAATTTATCCTTTAAACAGGAAAATGCTTCCTGAGCTTGCGGGGTCCAGGAGAACCTAGACTGTTTCCAGGTAAGTTGGGTGATAGGTGACACTACCTCAGAAAAATTTTTAATGAAACGTCTATAGAAGTTGGCAAACCCGATGAAGCGCTGCACCTCCTTCACATTTCTAGGAATTGGCCAATCCTTGATGGCTTGGGTCTTGCTTCCATCCATACTAATCCCTTGCGTAGATAGTACATACCCCAGAAATTGAATTTCGGTCCTATGGAATTCACACTTTTCAAGTTTGATGTAGAGATGGTTTTGTCTTAGGCGTTCTAAGACCATTCTCACATGTCCATGATGTTCCTCTGTGGAGTTAGAAAAAATTAGAATATCATCCAGATAAATCACCACAAATGTATCTAGGAGATCCTGAAGATATAATTCACGAAGTGTTGGAAAGTGGCTGGGGCGGTACTCAGACCAAAAGGCATAACTAGATATTCAAAGTGTCCATAGCGTGACCTGAAAGCAGTCTTCCATTCATCCCCAGGTCTAATATGGACCAAGTTATAGGCCCCACGGAGATCCAGTTTAGAGAAAATTTTGGCATGCCGCACTCTCTCCAACAACTCAGGGATTAAAGGCAATGGATAACGGTTTCTAATAGTAACCTTACTGAGTTCCCTATAGTCTATGCAGGGTCTCAGAGATCCATCTTTCTTCTTCACAAAGAAGATGGGTGCACCTGTGGGAGATAAAGAGGGGCGTATGAAGCCCTTGGCTAAATTTTCGTCTATATAATCCTTCAAAGCTTTTAGCTCGGGCCCCGTTAGGGGGTAGATCTTACCAAAAGGTATCTCGGCTCCAGGCAATAATTCAATTGGACAATCATATGGACGGTGAGGAGGAAGCTGATCAGCGTTCTTCTTGTCACATAAATCCACATAGTCCTGGTATACAGCTGGTAGTTCAGGGACTGACATGGTTCCTTTAGGAACAGAGCAAGCTGAAACTCCTTGACTCATCTGTTTCTCCGGAAAGTGTAATTCCTTGGTCTCCCAGTTAATCGTAGGATTCTGCGCCTGCAGCCATGGTAGCCCTAGAATAATGGGAAAGTGGGGAGAAGAGATAAGCATAAAAAACATTTTCTCCTGATGATCTTTACCCATAAGGACCCTCAAAGGCTCTGTTTCTTGATCCACTGGTCCAGAAGTCAGTAGAGAGCCATCCACAGTCTCCATCTGTACTGGAGTAGCCTTCTTCACTGAACGTATCCCCTCTTTCAGAGCAAAGGAGATATCCATAAAATTTCCACTTGCTCCTGAGTCGATCATAGCAGAGCTAGACACCCAGACTGAGTCAACCCAGAGTTTGATGGAAAGGAAGCAATGAGAATTGTTTCTTTTACAACTCAGCTTGGACATCGCTGAGGAAACTTGAAAAATTGCAGCGTTTATACCGTCATCGTCCCAGAACTAACAGAGTTTAAGTCCGAGAAATCAAGATCTCTTGCAGCAGATCTCTCTGGAGCCTGAGGCTCGGACATGACAGAGCTCCTCTCGCAACACTCACAGTGAATGACTGCTGCAGTAGTCTTACGAGAACGGCTGGGGCAGTTTATAATGAAGTGCCCTGACTTACCACAGTAGAAACATAGATTTTCCTTTATACGATGTTCTTTGCGTGCATCACTAACCCGTATTTGTAAAGAGTCCACCTGCATGGGTTCAGGTTCTGGTTCCCTTGTGATCCTACTCAAAGGTTCCTTAGCTGAGGAGGGAGGTAGTAAAAGGTTAGTGCGATTATTTTCGAACCATCTCTCTTGTCTGCGTTCAGTCAGACGAGCATCAATACGAATACAATAGTTAATAAAGTCACCTAACGCAGTGGGAGGGTCGGCACGAGCAAGTTCATCCTTAATCAGTGGAGACAACCCTTTCCGAAAAATAGATTTCTTAGCGGAAGTGTCCCAAGTGGTATCAAGAGCCCATCTCCTGAAATCCAGGGCATATTCGGCTACTGAACGCTTACCTTGGCGCAAAGTTAACATGGCTGCTTCAGCTGTTGCACCTCGATTGGGGTCATCAAACACCTGCCCCATGGCTGAAATAAAAGCATCAAGGTGATTCAAACAATCATCCTCAGTCTCAATCAGAGGGTTTGCCCACATCAAAGCCTTATTGGTAAGCAACATGATTATAGTAAGCACTTTGGATCGTTCAGTGGGAAATTGTGAAGCATGTGCAGAGAAAAATAAATTGCATTGATTAATAAATCCCCTGAATTTCTCACGTTCACCGCCAAAACGAAAAGGAGGTAATTTGGGGATCCCAGAACTCGGGGTTATGGCAGGAGCCTGGGCTCGTTCCTCTAGAGCCTCAATCCTGGCTCGCAATTCCTGGGTAGTCTGTCCAAACACTTGCAAATTATGATTAGTGAGGTCCTGTAAGCTTGCAAAACGGGTTTTTAAAGTCTGTACATCTGAAAGGATTGTATCAGTCACTCCGCAAAGTTCCTTTATGCGGGCCTCCTTCTTCCAGATCTTTTAAGGCAGAAGTGCTGGAAGGAGAAGAGGAAAGGAAAAAAAAAAAAAACAATAGTGTTTACCTGTGGTAACACTGCAGAGTAAAATTTTAAGGGAATGCGCTCACCTGGAATGGTTGTGAGAAGTCACAACCACTGTCATCACATAAGGTATTTAAACGGACATCTGATATCCACAGCCACAGCAGACACGGCTTTCCCAGACCCAGCAGACACTAAACATTGGCTCCTGAATCTTGTCATGTATAGTGTACAGTTCCTATAGCGTCTTGTGCTTGGGTGTGAGGAAAACACAGGAGACATAGGTTGAAATGAAATGACTTGTATTACTTCATACAAGCATGCTGAAAAGTTCACACAGTTTGCAGGAACAGAGTCAGGAGACACAGCAGGCCAGAGTAATTTCAAGCACTACAATAAATCTCCAAAGCAGGTTCAGGATCTCTTCTCTGTACCGTAATTCCTCTGCAAACATGGATTCACCAAACAGCAGGTTTCCAGAGTCCAAAAGTGTTCCAAGGTTCCTCAGTAGGGAATAGCTGGAGTACAAGTTCAAGGTTTCCAGGAGTCAGGTCACAGACTGACTGAGGCTTGATTCAGGAGCACTGATTGTTCAGCTGAGGCTGCTTAAGAAGCAAGAGGGAAGAATCAGGGCGGGAACATGAAAACTGGAACTCCATATTAACTGAGGGCAAGAGCTGCAGAAAGACAGAAAGCAAAATGGCCGACGGAAAACTGAGTTTCAAGGAACATGTCAACAGAGACAAAGAACCTTACAGTGAGTGGCTTTAGGGAAAAGAAACCTTAATTTTCTCCCTGCAGCTGCTGCTCCAGTAAGCAACTCTACAGGGTTTAAACGCTATCTACCTGCAGATTACCTGTATGGCTGCATATAAGTTGTATTTCTTGTAGAGAATGATGCCTACAAATTAACAATAATAATGGTAATTTTTGGGGGGCTGAGAAAAAGAGGCTAGGTAATGAATGGAGCCTAAGGATGCTAGTTGAGTCCATCTAGTTTCTGAGAATGTCTTCAAGAGTAGAGAAGGGCGAGCTTGAACAGTAAAGTTTGGGGTATGGTGGTCACTTGGGAGCCGGTATCGACTAGACAACGTAGGGCCCGGCCATCCATTTCGACCCATACAAGAGGACTTTGGGAAACCAGACTTGTGTGACTGCCTGCTTTCCTGCTTGGCTGAACAGGCTCCGGGTGGCGTCCTCCAGCCAAGGAGCCCACTAGTTCAACGGCCGATGGGCAAGTGGTCGGCCCCGTTGCGCACATCCTCAGGCATAATGTCCAGTGTCTCTGCACATGAAACAGATCGGCGGTCTCTCTGCACATGATTGTCTTGTTTCTGGGCGGGGTCCCGGGTGGTGTCTACCTCCGGGGTGGTTCAGGACTGCTTGAGGCTTCTTCAGGTCGGACCACTCTTCCCGCATTTCCGGGATCTCTTTCCTGATTTCTCTCACCCTACCTGGTTGAGCTGTGGGCGGAACAGATACCTCACCGCTCTGGAATTTCCTCGCCAAAGCTGTCATCACCTGCTCCTGCTCACGCACGCGCAAGTTCCAGAAAAGGCATGCACTGATTGACTTAAGTGCTCCCGCAGGACCTGTTTAAGCAGCGCGTCCCTGAAGCCGGTCACTAACTGGTCTCTCAGAATGACATAAGGAGGCCCTACCCCAACATTGTCCAGCTTAGCAATTGCAGCGTGAATCTCCTGCAGCGCATTCATATATTGAGTCACAGACTCCCCCTCCCTTTTGGATGCAACTAAACAAGTGCATTCGCAATTCACTGACATACGTGGGGTCCCCATGCGTTTCTAGGATTTGTAAGACCTTGGTGAAAGTGTTCCACTCGTGCGGGGGTTGAAACATGATGGAGCACCTAGCCTCTCTGTCCAGGGCCATCATAGCAATCTCCGCCTGCATCGCGGGGGTCATATGGTGCATTCTCAGCATCCCCTTAACCCGCTCGATCCAGTCTCATAACAGTAAATTGCTCCCTGTAATCTTTGGGAGGTTGCTAAGCATGGCTCCCAGCAGCAAGCTGGCCCTTGGGACACCCCGGCTGCCTGGTCTGTCACTTCTGTGCCTGTAGACTGCATCCTGCCGACTACGCCAAGTGTTAGCAGGTTGCAGTGACAGACAGAAGGCAGAGCAACCGTTAACGAAAATAACTGTTTAATCTAACAAGGGGTTAACTCCTCGCAGGGAGACAAATGGTTAAAGGGGAAACGTGTAGAACAATTAATGCAAAGCAAGAGCAGTCTTTTTGTAAACTTATTGTGTCCGTTATGCTCCTCCACGACAGTATCGGTCACGGATGAAGGGATATCCACGAGGAGGTCCTTTACATGATGGTCCATCTTCTGGCATGAGCGGTCGGTCCCCGGTCCCTTCCGCTGAGCCCCTAGTCCATGAGTGGCTGTGGCCAAACCAAACAAGGCCACAGTGTCTCTCAAATCCCGAGTGTGGCTGCTGAGGTTCACTGGCAAGGAGGGCCACAGGTATTTCTCCGGTACCTGGCCTCCTCTACTCTGTACACCCGCTGAGCTCACAGTCCTGGAGTGCACAGCACCTTTCTCCTCAACAAACAAGCAGGTAGCAGCGGGGGCTAAACCCTGCGGCCTGAAGCAGCGCCGGCTTCTCACTCCTTCCCCCAGGCAACAGGGGAGACAGCCTTAACGGTTCCGGACCCAGCGCAGGACAGGTACCCGTGGCCCTGCCTTCCTCCTTACACATGGATACCTAATTCCAGGCAAAATTTTAAAAAACAGAGGATGCAACCACTTAATTCATTGTCATTGCTGCTGGATATATTTTCAGCAACCTCCCTTGGAGCCATAGTGGCACATGGGCTTAAGTAAGATCAGTGAGCCATCCTTGTGAACAGTTTTACTGTTCTACCAGGCTCACGCCTGTAAATATAGGCTATGCCTATCGAGCATAAGAGTAAAACAAAACTTTGTACCACCTGTCTAATTATTCACATTCTGTTATGCATTGAAATATATATTTTTTCTCATTCATTTCATGGATGATGAAAAAACCTATGGTAAGTTTAAACCTATTTGTAAATGGGGTTTCATATATATCAGGTTGTAGGGGTATAAACAAAATGACAAAAGCTAAGTTTTCTCTCTTCAAAAACTTGCTCGTGCTTACCGAGCATGATAGTAAGGCCGGAGTCACACTAGCGAGGAATACAGATGAGTGCTATGCGATAAAACATCTCATAGCACTCGGACTGCTATTAATTTATGGGGCAGCTCCCATCACCATTTTTTTTCTGGGGTGTATTATACGTGCAAGTGAAACCACCGTATGCTGCTATTTGCAGCGTATATCGGCCGAGTCTCGCCAATGCAAGTCTATGGGTACGAGAAAAAAATCGCACACCACACGGACCATCATTGTGACTTGTGAGAAATATGCAAGCATTTTCCAGGTCATTTTCAGGCCATGGATCCATTATATGTCCATTTTTCAAGTCTGCGATAAAATCACTGCATACAGATGCCATATGGATGCCATACGGATGTCACACGGATACACAGAAGCGAAGAAATCGCATCATTGCATTGCAAACAGATTACATACGGATCACCATATGGAGAATATTGGTGTGATTCTTGGCCTAGAGAATCGGACCAATTTTTTATACGACAAGTGTGACTCCAGCCTAAAGCTGAATATTTGTACCTATTGTCTAATTATTCACGCTGTTTCTGTGTGTACTGAAATACTTTTTTTTTCATTTGTTTCATAGATGATGTAAACACCTATGGTAAGAGTAATCATTTTTGTAACTGGGGTTTAATATATATCTGGTTGTGAGGTCATAAATAGGATGACAACAGCCAACTTTTCTTTCCTTTGAACCACTTGCTCGTTGCTATTGCAGTTTTACAGTGCGCATAATGCTTAGTGAGCAACAACTGTAACCGTCCCCTGTACTGCCCAGTGAAGTGAGATGTTGTAGGGAGAATAAAACTTAATTTTCTCCCTGTAGCTGCTGTTCCAGTAAGCCAACTGTACAGGGTTTAAATGCTATTTACCTGCAGATTACCACTATATCTGCATGTAAGTTGTATCTCTTTAGTCTACAGGTTGCCTTCAATGCAACAATAATAATGGTATTACATATTTGGGCTGTGAGATAGAGGCTAGGGAAAGCATCAATACGAGGATGAGAATAATTCTATGTTCACACGTTTCATTTTTGCTGCATATTTATCTGCAGGCATTTTTGGTGCGTTATTGCTGCGTTCTTTTGCTACATTTTTGTTGTCTCTTTTGCATGCTAATAAAGTTTATTGCCCCCCAAAAAAAATCATGATGCAGCATTTGTAAGGATTTTGCATCAAAAGCAGCAAAATCTGTTACCTGTGTATTTTCACTCACTCATTACTTTCTATGAGTGCAAAAATGCTGAAAAAACTCTGAAAAAAGTGACATGCTGCAGTTTGCAAAACTCCAGCAGTTTTCCAAATCAGTCAGGAAATAAAACAACCTGTGTGCATGATTTTTCAGAAATCTCATAGCTTTAGCTGGTACTGTAAATTGCAGCTTAAAATATTTGCATTAAAAAAATGCAGCAAAAAGACGCAGCTAAAATGCAACGTGTAAACATAGCCTAAAACTGAAGATGTATATTTCTATTTATTCACATTCTGTAATGTATTGATATATATTTTTCTCACTTGTTTCATAGATGATGAAAATCCCCATGGTAAGTTTAACCCCTTCACCCCTCAACCCTGTTTTCACCTTCATGACCAGGCCAAATTTTACAATTCTGACCAGTGTCTTTTAGTGCGATAATAACTCTGGAACACTTCAACGTATCCCACTGATTCTGATTTTTTTTTTTGTAACAAATTGCTCTTCATGATAATTGTAAAATTTGTTTGATACCATTTTGTTTTAGTGTCCATTTGAAGTGACTTTAGTGGGCCTATATTACAGAAAATACCCCAAAATAACAAAGTCCTCAAAATCACATTCAAGAAGTGTTTTAACCCTTTAACACTAGGACTACTGGACTCGTGACCCCGCCTAGAACTACTGAAAGGAGTCATTTTGACTCCTTGCTTGTTTTTGTTTATTTTTAGAGTTTCATTTGTGGTTATTTATTAATAATTATATTTTTTGTAATGTGTTATTATTGTGAGATCCAACAGTAATGCTTTTGATTGTTTTTTTTCTGCTTTTCTTATTTTTCTACAGAAAATAACAATAATTATAATAGACGTTTTTCAAACATTTTTTTTTATTCAAGTGCACACATATAAACAACAACTGAAGAACAAAAAGCAGAGAAAATGTAGGTGGAGGAGCATAAAAATGAAAATATGGCGCAGAATTCACCTTCTAAACATTTGGTGTTTCGCATTTTAGGCATTGCCTTTGATTTTGGCAGTACATTGCCCACACAAAGACTTACCACAAGTCTTACAATTGCCGACAGATCTATTTTTCTTGCACTTTTCTTTGATCTGGCAAAATTTTGTTTGAACCATCACTTCTGAGCATGTTGAAACTTGGGACGTGGAACCCTTTTCCCTATCTGTGACATAAGGACCACTCAACTCTCTCACAAGCGTTTGCAAAAATGCCTTGCGTGACATTTTTTGGTGGGTTATCTCATTGAATATTATCCATGCATTTATACCCGCAAAGTCTAAGGCATTTTCAAATGCATGAACAGGCCATCTCCTTGTGCATGTTCGTGTGGTATATTTTCGTGCCATCTGATCCACTACATCTACTCCATATTTTGTTTCATTGTAAAACTTTACCGTTTCTGGAGTTTTTTTAGCGGAATCAGACGCAACAACAACATCTGGATGGACGGAACTCAAAATGACAACATTTTTGTTGGGCTTTCCTTGATATACTGTAAGTGTAAAATTGTCTTCATTTCTAAACACTTTAGTGTTGTACAATTCCTCTTTCATGGATTTTATTTCTTTAGGCACTTCTCGCCTTATCTTGTTCAGTGTTCCCACGATGGTTGTTCCTTTGCTTTTTAGCTGTTTAGCTAATTTTACTGAAGTAAAATAATTATCGGTTGTAACATTGCGACCTTTTTTCAAAAACGGGTCCAATAACTTCATTACCACATGATCAGCTAAACGGTCCTCAGCACGGCGTGTGTCATCTTTGCCTAGATAAGGGAAGCCATTTGCCAGATATTTGCTCTCCTTATCAACAGCTAGCCAATATTTGTGGCCATATTTATCTGGTTTGGAAGGCATGTACTGCGTGAATGGACACCTAGTTTTGCTTGGGAAAAGTTGCTCATCCACCGTTATGTATGGGCCAGGTTTGTAACACGCAATACAATTTTCAATAAACCTGTCCCACACAGTAGAAAATAGAGCAAACTTGTCCGTTTGCAGTCTCTCCGATCGAGTAGATTTCTCATCAAATCTGAGAAACCTCATAATTTCAACAAAGCGGTCCCTAGACATTGTCGCTTTGCAAAACGGTATTCCCCAGTCATTACACCAAATACTGCTAATCGAGTGACGGTTCGTGCCAGATATTCCACGAGCATAGAATATCGCAATGAATGCATCTAGCTCCTCATCAGATAGAGTAAACTGTAAATTATTGTTCCTGCATGCTTCTGCAAGCGTACAGTTCTTTATATGTGTCAATATATATGAATCAAAAATTAGCATAAGATAAGAGCCTAGAGTAAACAAGCTATTTTGTTCAGCATTACACAGTAATACAACAGGTAAAACACAAGGAAAATGTGAAAAGTTGACATGTAAATTGAACTACATCTATATGAACATCAGGGTAAATAAGACAGAGTGAAAAAATTATGCACAAAACTTTATAGCAACATTTAGTGACAAAAGGACCTCAAAATATAGTAGGGAGTCAAAATGACTCCCTTCAGTAGTTCTTGGTAAATTTTGAAAAAAACGCGCAAATTTTTCACCAAAATTATTTATTCTCACAAAATCTTTTTTCACATCATATTTGAGGAAAAGTCACCGAGTTTCAAGCCGGAATTCTGAAAAATGTAGTCACAGAAGAGAAATAAAAAACGAAAGGAGTCAAAATGACTCCATCAGTAGTTCTAGTGTTAAGTATTTCACAGGAATTAATGCAATGTGGAAGGAAAAAATTAACAATTACTTTTTTTCACAAAAATTTAACTTTAGCCCCAAAATTTTTATTTTCATAAGGGTAACAGGAGAAAATGGATCTCAAAATGTCTTGTGCAATTTCTCTTGAGTATGCCAATACCCCATATCTGGAGGAAAGCTACTGTTTGATAGCACAGCAGGTTTCGGGAGGGAAGGCGCACCATTTGACTTTTTGAATTCAAACTTGGCTGGAATCATTAGCGGACGCTATGTTGCATTGCTACACTTGCGCATGGATCATGGACCCACTGTGCCATGGATCGAGAAGACCCTGTAAGGCCATGGCTAAGCAAACACCCGACTCTTTTCTAGAGCTGGATGGTGGGGTTAGACTTGATTCCAGTAGACCTCGGACACACGGCAGCTGACTCTCAAGCAGGTATTCAGGCATTGGCGGGTTCAGTTGGTATATAGGAACGGCAAGTGCTGGCAGGCACAGCTGGTATACAGGAACAGCAGGTACTGGCAGGCACAGCTGGAATACAGGAACAGCTGGTACTAGCAGGCATGGCTGGTGTACAGGAATGGCAGGTGTTGGCTGATATACAGGCAGGCAGATTGTAATGACTCTGGTTAGTGACACTGAGAAAGCCTAGGGGGCGCTAGCAGGGGCGCAGGTCTGCACACAGGGAGTGTGAGGACTGAGACACGCAGAGCATGCAGGACCTGAGCCTAAACAGTCACGTGATTGCAATCACGTGATTGCAGGAGAGGCGATGGAGGGCAGATCCAACGCACTTGAGGATGGGAAAAAAATGAGAGCGCTAAATACAGCACACAAGAACTGAAACGTGGTCAGTAGAGAGCCGAGGGTCAGAAGTCAGCCGGGAACAAGGTAACCAGGGGTAAGACAGCAGAATAAACCGAGATGAGCCAAGGGGTCAGAGAGCCAGGAAGGGAAGAGCAGTACCGAGCAGAAAACAGAGGCAGAATTTAGGAGACAAACCGGGTCATACACAGCAAACCTCACACACAGAGGAACAACAATTACAGATGAATAACCTGGGTCAACTAACCGAGTAAACGGAAGTATTACCGACACCGGACCCTGGAACTACCTGAATTAAATAGCCACCCAGAACAAAAAAGTGGCAAATTCACTTAACCCTGACCTGACCAAGATGGAGCCAGAGCATACCTGCCCAGAGTCATGACACAGATGCTGGCAAGTACAACTAGTATACAGGTAGGCAAGTGCTGGAAAGCACAGCTGATTATACAGACAGGCAGGTGCTGTCAGGTAGGTACGACTGATATACAGGTAGGCAGGTAGGCTTAATTAACAGGAACAGACAGAACCCAGTTGACACAGGACATATCAGAACAGCTTCAGGGAGAACTAGGTTATTTGCAGGAGAGGTTGCAGTCTGCAAGTGCGGACAGGCAGGGAACCGCAGGTGAACCGACAAGCAGGGAAATGCAGGAGTGGACAGGCAGGGAATTGCAGGAGAGGACAGGTAGGGAACCACAGATAAATACGGAATCACATGTGTGAACAGGCAGGGAATTGCAGATGCTGACAGGCAGAGATCCGCAGATGCAGACAGGTAGGGAACTGCAAATGCGGACAAGAACAAAACCGCAGATGTGGACAGGCAGGGAACCGCAGGTTCTCACAGGACTGACATGACCAGGTTCATACAGGACAGACAAGATAAGATACTCACAGGACAAATACAAGGACAGGTACACACAGGTCAGACAGAGCCAGATTCACACAGGGTACTTACAATGAAGTAGCAGGTGTACACCGTAATCACTAATGTTGCACAGTGACAACAGATGGAAACAAAGGAAACCCCCAAAAAGTGACCCCATTTTGGAAAGTAGACACCTCAAGGAATGTATATAGATTTGTGGTGAGCATCTTGAACTTCCAGTTGATTGACAGAAGTTTATAACTTTGAATTGCGAAATAAAACAAATCACATTTTACCCTGAAAAATGTTCTTTTAGCCCAATTTTTAAATCGTAAGTGGACACCATATCGGGATTGAAGAGCCTCTGATGTGCCTAAACAGTGGAAACCCCCCACAAGTGATGCCATCTTGGAAACTAGACACCTCAAGGAATTTGTCTTGATATGTGATGAGCACTTTGAACCTCAGGTGCTTCACAGAAATTAAAACAGTGAATTGTGAAAATGAAAAAATAATTTTCCCACAAAAATGTTGGTTTTGCCACAATTTTTTTTTATTTTCATAATAGTTAACAGGAGCAAACTGGACCATACTTATTTATTTTTTTAATTTATTTTACTCATTTATATAGCGCTATTAATTCCACAGTGCTTTTCAGATATTATTGGCACTGTCCCCGATGGGGCTCACAATCTAAATTCCCTATCAGTATGTCTTTGGAATGTGGGAGGAAACTGGGGAACCTGGAGGAAGCCCACGCAAACACAGAGAGAACATACAAACTCCTTAAAATGTTATCCTTGGTTGGATTTGAACCCATCGCTGCAAGGCTGCAGTGCTAACCACTGAGCCACCGTGCCACCCATACAATTTGTTGTGTAATTTCTCCTGAGTATATCCCATATGTGCTCAGAAATTACTTTTGAGTCACAGTGCAAAGCTCAAAAGGGAAGAAGTACCATATTTCAGTCTAGATTTTGCTTGAATGGTGTGGCTGCCATGTCACATTGATAGAGCCCCTGGGGTGCCAGAACAGCAGAATCCTTCATAAGTGACATCATTTTACAAACTACACCTCTCAATAAATTCATATAGGGGTGCAGTGAGCATGTTGACACCACATGTGCCTCACAGAAATGTATATCATTGGGCGGTGAATAGTGATGCTCGGGCATTATCCTAGTATCTTGGGCTTGCTCGGATAATATTTTCAGGACCCTGCAGCTAAATGATGATCTTTCGTTTCCTACACTACATCTACAGTATTTCCTGTGACATAATACCTTTCATATACAATCTGAGTCTTTTCATCATTCGACCCAGTTATAAGGTATTCTGACCTTATCCAAATAATATCACTCTACGAATTACTATAATGCGCTATGCTCTAGATACTGTGCTCACACAGCAACTAACAGTGTCAGTCTAACTTCTCCTTTGCACAAGCGCGCATAGTTTCCCTAACTTCTCCTTTGCACAAGCGCGCATAGTTCCCCTACGTAACCGTTACAACATGTTCTCTTAACATTGGAGATTTTAGATCACTAAGATAAGATGTTTGAATCTGCAGGATCACGAAGTGACCCTGGCGGTGCGCACCAGGCTGGCTGATGTATATTTTTGTGGATCGCAGGACCACCTGGGCCCTGTCAATGAAGACGACCGCCGAAGAGTCCCACACACCTGCGTGGAATGGCAGGAAGATCAAGGAGATTATGGGAGTGGACGAGTCCCAGTTGACATCTGAGCAGGCACGCAGATTGGAGAACACATTGTGGGAATATAAAGCTGCTTTCTCCAAGGATGATGAAGACTTTGGTTGCACAAAGGAAGTGGAACATAAAATACCCACAGGAAAGACCCTTCTGATTCGGGAGAGTTATTGTCAGATTCAACCGAACCTCTACCAAGAGGTTAAGAGAATGATAGCGCAGATGCTGGAAAATGGGGTAATTCGTCAGAGTCCTTGGGCCGTGCCAGTCATGTTGGTATGAAAGAAAGACGGGTCCATACAGTTTTGTGTTGATTACCGCAAGCTGAATACACACACTGTATGGGATGCCTACCTGTTGCCCAGAATCAAGGAATCCTTGTCTGCATTGGGAAAGGCGAAGTATTTCTCTACGCTTGATTTAGCCAGTGGTTACTGGCAGGTGCCTGTGGCGGCCCGAGATTGACAGAAGACCGCATTCATCTTATCGATGGGTCTATTCGAGTTTAATCGAATGCCCTTCGGAGTGAGTACTTCCCCAGGAACGTTCCAGCGGTTGATGGAGTATTGCTTGGGTGATTACAACTTCGAATCTGTGTTGATCTATTTGGATTATGTGATCGTGTACGGACATTCGCTTGACGATCACCTAGAAAAACTCAGGCATGTGTTACACCATCTAAGGGACAATGGACTTAAGATCAAGCCAAAAAAGTGTCAACTGTTCCGGACGTGGATCGAGTATCAGGGCATGTAGTAACAGCTGAAGGTGTGCATCCGTCGCCGAGTAAAATTGAGGCCATTAAAGAGTGGCCCAGACCCAAGACCAGGAGGGACGTACAGGCATTGTTCATTTAGCCGGGTACTCCCGGCGGTTTGTAAAAGACTCAAGCCACTGAATGAGCTGTTGAGAGGGACAGCGCGAGGGTCCAAGAACCAACCCATCCAATGGACAGACCGACAACAACAGGCCTTTGATTGGATCCGAGATGCCCTTGTACAGGCACCATTGCTGGCGTATGCACGCTTTGGCCGTCCTTTCATCCTGTATACAGATGGGAGCCTTTATGGCTTGGGAGCTGTGTCAGCCCAAGAACAGCAGGGGCGTGAGAGGGTTATCGCATATGCTAGTCGGTCTCTGCCAGACACCGAACGAAATCCCAATAACTATAGCTCATTTAAGCTGAAATATTGTCTTTGGTGTTGGCTATGACCGAAAAATTTGCAGAGTACCTGGCTTGTTCTGAGGTTCTTGTGATGACAGATAATAATCCGCTGGTGCACCTGGAGAATGCTAAGCTAGGAGCCTTGAAGAAGAGATGGGTGGCGCGGATGTCCAAGTTTAATTACCAAATTCAGTTCCGTTCTGGTAAAGAGGACTCTAGCGCCGATGCATTGTCACGAGTGACTCGTAGTACCCCTGAGCGTGCTGTGAATGAGGATCTCAAGGATACCAAGATCGCAGACCGGAGGCGGTTGTCTGTGTTTGTGGATGTGGCACGGTCAAGTGGGGTGGCGACACAGGTTGACACGTTGCTGGGAAAGACTCATCAGGAGTGGGCCGATTTGCAGGATGCTGACTCTGAGCTGTCACGAGTAAGAAGTGGCTGAGTCAAAAATCCTGGCTCGATGGAAGGGCGAGAGCTCGGCTGGGCACAGAGGGGCAGAAACTGCTATGGCAGTGGGACCGATTGGCCATAGCGGAAGGGGTACTGTATCGCTGGGTCTACATACCGGTGGAGCTGGGGTACTGTTGGAAGGTGGTGATCCCAGCCTCAGTGGCTCCAGACATTGCCCGAGAGGCTCATACACAGAGCGCACATTTTGAACCTGAGAAGACTTATCTATAATTGCTCCGGTTTGTGTACACTCCTGGCTTAGAAGAAGTCGTGAGGGAGGTGTGTGCTAAGTGCCGGCCCTGTGAATTGAATAAGTCCCCAGAACAGAGAGCCCCTGTTCAGACAATGACGTCTGCCCCGTTGGAGGTGTTAATGGTGGACTATCTGTCCATTGGGTACTCCAGAAGATGTCATCATTCATGTCTGGTCATGACCGATCATTTCACAAAATTTGCTGTGGCCGATCCCACCAAGGATCAGTCTGCTAAGTCCGCAGTATAAGCAATTTGAAAACATTTCATTCCTGTGTACGGGAGTCCCCAAAGGGTGCATTCAGACCAAGGTTCCTGTTTTCAGGGTCAGATCATGACTTGCAAAAACTCAGTCTATGGAATTGCGGACGACGCCCTAACACCCACAGGGAAATGATGCTTGTGAGCGATTCAATCGAACACTACTCCAGATGCTGAGAACGCTAGAACAGAGACAAAAGGAGCGATAGCCGGAGTACATCCCAAAACTTATGTGGGCCTATAACAACAGGGTCCATAACACCAAAGGATTCACACGCTATGTGTGTTTGGTCCTTACGCGATGATGTTTGGTTGGCCTGGACGAGAAATCGAGGAACTGGGTTTGACTGTACCGAATGAGCCAGAGTAGCATATAGCCAATGAGTGGGTCCAGGAACACCGACGGAAATTGTGAGAAATCCACCAAATAGTGAAGGAATGTGTCCAGAGTCATCCATACCGATATCGAGAACTGGTGCATGGGGATGAGTTCCAGGTGGGTGATTAGGTGCTAGTGCGAGTCATGCGTCCAGAAGGGAAGTTGAGTGACAGGTGGGAAGATACGTCTTACATGGTAGCGGAAAGGGTGTTTCCAGGAGGAAGTGTGTACACAGTGGTTCCAGAGGGGTGTATCGGACCTCGTCGCACGATGCATCTGAATTGGCGAAAGCAGTCTATGTCCGATGCACCTGTTTGTTCCCCTGAGTCATCTGACCCCCCAACGGTGGTGGAACCGAGCAATGTTGAGTGTGACTGTTGGGATGACTGTGAGAGTGAACTCCCAGAAGTGCAGAGTTCGACAGTGCAAACCTGAGATGTACCAGATAGGTCAACTGATGTTACTGTTCCACCAGATACAACAAATGTTTCATTGAGTCTGACAGATACTGGATTACAGAGATCGGAGAGGAGCACAGCTGGAATTTCCCCAATACGCTATAATCCTGAAGAGTATGTGTTACATGTGCGACGTGAGTAGCTATTGTCGGGATGTCAAATTGTAAATGGGGTAGAGTGTAGGATGTATTATTATTATTATTATACATTTTTATAGCGCCATTTATTCTATGGCGCTTTACATGTGAAGAGGGGCAAATATAGACAAGTACAGTAAACATGAGCAATACAAGGCACACACAAGTACAGAAGGAGAGAGGACCCTGCCCGCAAGGGCTCATAGTCTACAGGGATGGGTGAGGATACACTAGGAGAGGGTAGAGCTGGTCGTGCGGTGGTTCAGTAGACTGATGATCACTGCAGGTTGTATAAAGTAATAAACTTGGCACTCAACTTGATGCTCAAAAGGAAAACAAATTTATTTGTGGTGATCCAAAAACTTGGTTTTCAAATATGTGGCAAAACGTTTCGGCTAATTAATAGCCTTCATCAGTTGCCAAATTTGCATACATGAAGTCGAAAACCTTCAAAGAATACATAATATAGAACAAAAAATCAACAAAGAATATATACAAGGAAAATATATACAAGTATAACATCTGTATAATGTTATACTTGTATATATTTTCCTTGTATATATTCTTTGTTGATTTTTTGTTCTATATTATGTATTCTTTGAAGGTTTTCGACTTCATGTATGCAAATTTGGCAACTGATGAAGGCTATTAATTAGCCGAAACGTTTTGCCACATATTTGAAAACCAAGTTTTTGGATCACCACAAATAAATTTGTTTTCCTTTTGAGCATCAAGTTGAGTGCCAAGTTTATTTCTTTATATATCCTGGTTTGGGAACCTAACCTGGCACCTCTTTCCCAGCAGTGCACACGTTTCATTTAATCACTGCAGGTTGTAGGCTTGTCGGAAGAGGTGGGTCTTCAGGTTCTTTTTGAAGGTTTCCATGGTAGGCGCGAGTCTGATGTGTTGGGGTAGAGAGTTCCAGAGTATGGGAGAGGCACGGAAGATGTAGGCATTTTACATTATAAACAGTGATGATGATACAGTAATTTGGTGTTTTCTATTTAAACAATGATGATACAGTAACTTTGCTCAGCCACCAGAGGTCACCTTGGAGTAGTAAAACAGAACACTGGAGAAAACAGGAAGCAGAGTAAGAGGAGTTTTTCCCGGGCAAAGCAAAGAGAGAGCTGGATGCTGTATGAGAGGAAAGTTTGAGAAGCAAAGACCTTTTGTGGTTGGACAGTGAGATTCCTGCAAACACCTCTTGTGAGTAATTTGAGAAGTGTGACCAGTCACCGGCTGTATAATTAGTTAGGGATAGTTAGATAGGGATCAGGGCCGGCTCCAGGTTTTTATGGGCCCCGGGCGAAAGAGCCTCAGTGGGCCCCTTTAACACAGACCACGATTCATGATGCACAGATACAGCAGAGAAATATAGGTACAGTACAATGCCAAATACTTCACTTCTTCCATTACATGAGTGATATCTATTGTAAATTGTACAATAGCTCAAAAACCGCCAAATCCTCACAGCGCACAGTACAGACTGGACAGTACAATCCTCCATGCAATATTATGGGCACCACTAGTCTCCCCCTCATCACCCATATAATACCTCATGCAGGATGTCACCCCACATCCCCATATAATGCTCCATACAGAATACTGGACCCAAAATAATGCTCCATACAGAATACTGGACCCAATATAATGCTCCATACAGGATACTGGTTCCCATATAATGCTCCATACAGGATACTAGTCCCCATATAATGCTCCATACAAAATATAGAGCTCTCCTCTGCGCTGTACTACGTTCTGCACTGTAATGGCTCAGGAAAGGGCGCTGTGGAAAGACTCCCCATTATCATCATGATTGCCTCCCCATCATCATCATTGCCTCCCATCATCATCATCGCCTCCCCCTCATAATCATTGCCTCCCCCTCATCATCATGGCCTCCCCATCATTATCAATGCCTGCCCATCATCATCATTGCCTCCCCATTATCATCAATGCCTGCCCATCATCATCATGGCCTCCTTATTATTATCAATGCCTGCCCATCATCATCATCGCTTCCCCATCATCATCAATGCCTGTCCATTATCAACGCCTACCCATCATCATCAATGCCTGCCCATCATCATCATCTTCTCCCCATCATCATCAATGCCTGCCCATCATCATCATCTCCTCCCCATCATCATCAATGCCTGCCCATCATCATCTCATCCCCATCATCATCAATGCCTGCCCATCATCATCATCTCCTCCCCATCATCATCAATGCCTGCCCATTATCATCAATGCCTGCCCATCATCACACACAGACAGCACTACAGCACACAAGCACTCTCTCACATACATACATACATACATACACACACACACACACACACACACACAAAGCACCGCACTACATACACACAGACACACACACAGACACATACACACAGACACATACACACACGCCTCACGTGTCCGGCGTCAGCGCGCTCTCTGCCACAGCCGGCCACTGAATGATGACGTCATTCAGCGGCGCTGCTGTGAGAGGAAGCGCCGGCGCCCCGGAGCCCGGAGCTGTGGCAGCAGAGGCACGGGAGAGGTAAGTATTGTGCCAGCTGTTGCCGGGGCCCTGAGCAAGCGGGGGGGGCCCAGTGGCGGCGCTGACACCGCTCTCCTCCACTAACAGGTGCCGGGGTGCCCGACGGCGAGTGGGACCCCCGCCTGCTCAGGGCCCCGGCACTTGCCGGGTGTGCCGGGTGCTGACGCCGGCCCTGATAAGGATTACAGTATATCCATTGACACTCTTGCTGCTAAGGATTGAATATGAACTGTTAAAGGCTGTGAAGATCCCTGATTATTAGGACTTGTGGAATATTGTTTGGAAGTGATTGAGAGCTTCATCTACAGTAAATCTGCATCAGCAGATTTATGTGTCATACTGAGCTGTTTAACCCCTTCACCCCCAAGGGTGGTTTGCACGTTAATGACCGGGCCAATTTTTACAATTCTGACCACTGTCTCTTTATGAGGTTATAACTCTGGAACGCTTCAACGGATCTTCGCGATTCTGAGAATGTTTTCTCGTGACATATTGTACTTCATGTTAGTGGTAAAATTTCTTCGATATACCTTGCTTTTATTTTTGAAAAAAACGCAAATATGGTGAAAATTTTGAAAATTTTGCAATTTTCAAACTTTGAATTTTTTTCCCTTAAAACAGAGAAATATGTCACACAAAATAGTTAAGAAATAACATTTCCCACATGTCTACTTTACATCAGCACAATTTTGGAACCAAAATTTTTCTTTGTTAGGAAATTAGAAGGGTTAAAAGTTGACCAGTGATTTCTCATTTTTACAACAAAATTTACAAAGCCATTTTTTTAGGGACCACCTCACATTTGAAGTCACTTTGACGGGTCAATATGGCAGAAAATACCCAAAAGTGACACCATTATAAAAACTGCACCCCTCAAGCTACTCAAAACTACATTCAAGAAGTTTGTTAACCCTTCAGGTGCTTCACAGGAGCTGAAGCAACGTGGATGGAAAAAATTAATATTTAACTTTTTAGCCACAAAAATGATCTTTTACAAACTTTTTTTTATTTTCACAAGGGTAAAAGGAGAAAATGGGCAGATAAAGTTGTTGTGCAATTTCTCCTGAGTACGCCAATACCCCATATGTGGGGGAAAACCACTGTTTGGGCACACGGCAGAGCTCGTAAGGGAAGGAGCGCCGTTTGACTTTTTCAAACTAAAATTGGCTGGAGTTGAGATTGGACGCCATGTCGTGTTTGGAGAGCCCCTGATACGCCTAAACAGTGGAAACCCCCCACAAGTGACACCATTTTGGAAACTAGACCCCCTAAGGAACTTATCTAGATCTGTTGTGAGCACTTTGAACCCCAAAGTGTTTCACAAAAGTTTATAATGCCTGGGTGTGAAAAAAAAAAAAAAACAATTTTCCCAAAAATGATTTTTTTAGTCCCAAATTTTTGATTTTTTTCCAAGGAAATTGGACACCAAAACTTGTTGTCCAATTTGTCCTGAGTACGCTGATACCCCATATGTGGGGGGGGAAACTGTTTGGGCGCACGGCAGGGCTTGGAAAAGAAGCAGTAACGTTTTGGAATGCAAACATTGATGGGGGTCATGTTCCGTTTGTAGTGCCCCAGATGAGCCTAAACAGTGGAAACCCCCCACAAGTGACCCCATTTTGGAAGCTAGACCCCTAAGGAACTTATCTAGATCTTTGGTGAGCACTTTGAACCCCCAAGTGCTTCACACAAGTTTATAATGCCCGGGCATGAAAATAAAAAATCCTATTTTTTTCCCACAAAAATTATCTCTTAGTCACTAATTTTTTATTTTCCCATAGGTAACAGGAGAAATTGGACCACAAAATTTGTTGTCCAATTTGTCCTGAGTACGCTGATACCCCATATGTGGGGGGGAACCACTGTTTGGGCGCATGGCAGAGCTCGGAATGGAAGGAGCACCATTTGACTTTTTCCAACCAAAATTGGCTGGAATTGAGATTGGACGCCATGTTGCATTTGGAGAGCCCCTGATGTGCCTAAACAGTGGAAACCCCCCACAAGTGACCCCATTTGGGAAACTAGACCCCCTAAGGAACTTATCTAGATCTTTGGTGAGCAATTTGAACCCCCAAGTGCTTCACACAAGTTTATAACGTAGAGCCGTAAAATTAAAAAATTATATTTTTTCCACAAAATTGATCTTTTCACCCCAATTTTTATTTTCCCAAGGGAAACAAGACTCCAAAAGTTATTGTGCAATTTGTCCTGAGTGCGCTGATACCCCATATGTGGGGGTAAACCACTGTTTGGGTGCATGGCAGAGTTTGGAAGGGAAGGAGCGCCGTTTGACTTTTTCAACGCAGAATTGGCTGGATGCCATGTCGTGTTTGGAGAGCTCCTGATCTGCCTAAACAGTGGAAACCCCCCACAAATGACACCATTTGGAAACTAGACCCCTCAAGGAACTTATCTAGATGTGTGGTGAGCACTTTGAACCCCAAAGTGCTTCACAGAAGTTTATAACGTACAGCCGTAAAAATAAAAAATCCTTTTTTTTTTTTACAAAAATGATTTTTTCCCCCAATTTTTATTTTCACAAGGGTAACAGGAGAAAGTGGACACCAAAAGTTGTTGTCCAATTTGTCCTGAGTACGCTGATACCTAATATGTGGGAGTAAACTACTGTATGGGCGCACGTCGGGGCTCGGAAGGGAAGTAGTGACGTTTGGATTGCAGACTTTGATGGAATGGTCTGGGGGAGTCATGTCGCATTTGGAGAGCCCTGATGCGCCTAAACAGTGGAAACCCCCCACAAGTGACCCCATTTTGGAAAATAGACCCCACAAGGAACTTATCTAGATGTGTGGTGAGCACTTTGAACCCCGAAGTGCTTCACGGAAGTTTATAACGTACAGCCGTAAAAATAAAAAATCCTTTTTTTTTTTACAAAAATGATTTTTTCGCCCCCAATATTTTATTTTCACAAGGGTAACAGGAGAAATTGGACACCAAAAGTTGTTGTCCAATTTGTCCTGAGTACGTTGATACCCAATATGTGGGAGTAAACTACTGTATGTGCGCACGTCGGGGCTCGGAAGGGAAGTAGTGACGTTTTGGATTGCAGACTTTGATGGAATGGTCTGGGGAGTCATGTCGCATTTGGAGAGCCCCTGATGCGCCTAAACAGTGGAAACCCCCCACAAGTGACCCCATTTTGGAAAATAGACCCCACAAGGAACTTATCTAGATGTGTGGTGAGCACTTTGAACCCCGAAGTGCTTCACAGAAGTTTATAAAGTACAGCCGTAAAAATAAAAAATCCTTTTTTTTTTAACAAAAATGATTTTTTCGCCCCCAATATTTTATTTTCACAAGGGTAACAGGAGAAATTGGACCCCAAAAGTTGTTGTCCAATTTGTCTTGAGTACGCTGATACCCAATATGTGGGAGTAAACTACTGTATGGGCGCACGTCAGGGCTCGGAAGGGAAGTAGTGACGTTTTGGATTGCAGACTTTGATGGAATGGTCTGGGGGCGTCATGTCGCATTTGGAGAGCCCCTGATGCGCCTAAACAGTGGAAACCCCCCACAAGTGACCCCATTTTGGAAAAAAGACCCCACAAGGAACTTATCTAAAAGTGTGGTGAGCGCTATGAAGCCCCAAGTACTTCACAGAAGTTTTATAACATACAGCCGTAAAAACAAAAAAATCATTTTTTTTTTTTACAAAAATGATTTTGTCGCCCCAGTTTTTTATTTTCCCAAGGGTAACAGGAGAAATAGGCCAAACTGCACAATAACTCTTAGGGTCCAGAGTACGCTGATACCCCATATGTGGAGTAAACTACTGTTTGGGCGCATGGCAGAGCTCAGAAGTGAAGGAGCACCATTTGACTTTTTCAACGCAGAATTGGCTGGAATTGAGATCAGACGCCATGTCACATTTCGAGAGCCCCTGATGTGCCTAAACAGCAGAAACCCCCCAATTCTAACTCCAACCCTAACCCCAAACACCAATAACCCTAGTCCCAACCCTAACCACAAACCTAACCCTAACACACCCCTAACCCTAATCCCAACCCTAATCCTAACGTTAGCGCCAACCCTAACCCTAATACTAACGTTAGCGCCAACCCTAACTTTAGCCGCAACCCTAACCCTAACGGGAAAATGGAAATAAATACATTTTTTAATTTTATTATTTTTCCCTAACTAAGGGGGTGATAAAGGGGGGTTTGATTTACTATTTATAGCGGGTTTTTATGATTGGCAGCTGTCACGCTAAAAGACGCTTTTTATTGCAAAAAATAGTTTTTTGCATCACCACATTTTGAGAGCTATAATTTTTGCATATTTTGGCCCACAGAGTCATGTGAGGTCTTATTTTTTGCGGGACGAGTTGACGTTTTTATTTGTACCATTTTTGAGCACATGACATTTTTTGATCGCTTTTTATTTCGATTTTTGGGAGGTTAGAATGAACAAAAATCAGCAATTCATGAATTTCTTTTGGGGGAGGCGTTTATACCGTTCCGCGTGTGGTAAAATTGATAAAGCAGTTTTATTCTTTGGGTCAGTACGATTACGGCGATATCTCATTTATTCATTTTTTTATGTTTTGGCGCTTTTATAGAATGAAAACAATTTTATATAAAAAATCATTATTTTTGCATCGCTTTATTCTGCGAGCTATAACTTTTTTATTTTTTCTCTGATGATGCTGTGTGATGGCTCGTTTTTTGCGGCACAAGATGATGTTTTCAGTGGTATCATGTTTATTTATATCGGTCTTTTTGATCGCGTGTTATTCCACTTTTTGTTCGGCGGTATGATGATAAAGCATTGATTTTTTGCTTCGTTTTTTTTTTTTTTTTTTAAGGGGTTCACTAAAGGGGTTAACTAGTGGGACAGTTTTATAGGGGGGGTCGTTATGGACGCGGCGATACCAAATATGTGTACTTTTATTGTTTTGTTTTTTTTATTTACAGGAAAAAATGAATTTATTGGGGAATATATATTTTTTTTTAATGATTTTTTTTTACACTTTTTATTTTTACTTTTTTTACTTTTTTACTTTGTCCCAGGGTGGGACATCACAGTATTTTAGCAGATCGCTGGTGTGACAGTGTGCACAGCACTCTGTCACACCAGCGATCGCTCTGGCATCGCTGCAGGCTTCCTCTGCGCCTGCTCTCAGCAGGCACTGAGGAAGCCGCCTCCCTGCAGGACCCCGGCGCCATCTTGGATCCGGGGACCTGGAGGGAGGACGGACCCTCGGAACAGCGCGACACATCGCGCTGCTCTGAGGGTCTCAGGGGAGCGCGCAGGGAGCCCCCTGCCTGCGCGATCCTCCCCTGTGCCCCGGGTACACCGCTATCATGTCCGTGACCGCTCCTGACACACAGTCACGGGTGTCAGCTGTGATAATCAGCTGACACCCGGCGGAGATCAGCTGTGCTCCCCCCGGGAGCGCAGCTGATCGCCCATGACGTACTATTCCGTCCATGGGAATTAGGTCCAGGGTCACATGGACGGAATAGTACGTCTGATGGAATAAAGGGGTTAACCTGGTGGCTGGAAGTCCATATAACAAGTACAGTTGTTCTGATTGAAGTATACTTTGTATATGATTACGTTCTGAACGCGCAATAATAATACGGTGCACTGTGACTATACTGCGTTTATGCTCTGTTGGTTAGGTGTTCTGTCGGGCATATATAGATATATTAACGCCTTTACCTCCAAGGGTGGTTTGCAAGTTAATGACCGGGCCAATTTTTACAATTCGGACCACTGTCCCTTTATGAGGTAGTATCTCTGAAATGCTTCCATGGATCCTGGTGATTCTGACACTGTTTTCTCCAGACATATTGTACTTCATGTTAGTGGTAAAATTTAATTGATGTAACTTGCGTTTATTTGTGAAAAAAATGGAAATTTGGCGAAAATTTTGAAAATTTTGCAATTTTTCAGCTTTGAATTTTCATGCCCTTAAATCACATAGATATGGCACATAAAATACTTAATAAATAACATTTTCCACATGTCTACTTTACATCAGGACAGTTTTGGAACCAAAATTTTTTTTAAAAGAGAAAATGGGAAACAAAAAATATATAGTCAGCTCACCCTTCTGTGAAATCTTCATTAGACAGCTGGTGCTCAGCACGGTTCCATGGAGCAAACGTACTTGGGAAGAGAAAAAAAAAAGCGAGAAGGTTGCAGTTTAAAAGATAACCTTTAATCAGATCTTGATGAAGACTGCTAAGTCGAAACGCATCATCTGTTTTTGAAGTGTTTTTTCCCATGCCCGGCAATCCTGTGCCACTTATGTTTTAACCTAATGGATTAAAGGTTATCTTTTAGACTGCAACCTTCTCGCTGTTTTTTTTTTTTTTTCTCTTCCCAAAATTTTTTTTGTTACGAAGTTATAAGGGTTAAAAGTTAACCAGCGATTTCTCATTTTTACAACACCATTTTTTTGGGGGGACCATATCACATTTGAAGTCACTTTGAGTGGTGCATATGATAGAAAATACGCAAAAGTGATACCATTCTAAAAACTGCACCCCTCAGGGTGTCCAAAACCACAGTCAAGAAGTTTATTAACCCTTCAGGTGCTTCACAGGAATTTTTTGAATGTTTAAAAAAAATGAACATATAACTTTTTTTCACAAAAAAAATTATTTCAGGTCCAATTTTTTTATTTTCCCAAGTAAGGCTGAAGTCACACTGGCGACTAAATCGTACCACTAGAATGCGATGAAATATCGCATTGCAGTCGAACCAATATTAATCAATGGAGTAGCTCCCATCATCCGATTTTTTGTGGTCCGATTTAAACGTGCGAGTGCAATCGCAGCATGCTGCGATTGTCACCGATTGTGGGTCGACTATCGCCAATGCAAGTCTATGGGAGCGATGAAAAGTGGGATTACAAACGGACCGCACGTGTGAGTTGCGATTAAATCGCACAACGTTAAATGTTCATTTTTCTATGATGCCACTAAAAATCAGTAGTCGGTGGGTAATCGGATGTGAAGCGTACATGCTACAAAATCGCATCAACTACAAAAAATCGGATGCCAGTCGCATCAATGTTCATGAAATTTTTATCCGATTATTGGCCGACTAAAACGGACCGATTTTTTAGACGTGTGTGACTCCAGCCTTAAAGGAGAAATTGGAACCACTGTTTCAGCGCATGACAGAGCACAGAAGGGAAGGAGCGCCGTTTGACTTTTTCAACTCAAAATTCGCTGGAATTGAGATAGGATGCCATGTTCGCATTCAGAGAGCCCCTAATGTGGCTAAACAGTAGAAACCCCCCAATTCTAACTCCAACCCTAACCCCAACACACCCCTAACCCTAATCCCAACCCTAACCATAACGCTAACCCTAACCCTAATGGAAAAATGGAAATAAATACATTTTTATAATTCTATTATTTTTCGCTAACGGGGTGATACAGGGAGGTTTGATTTACTATTTATAGAGGGGTTTTATAGCGGGTTTTTATGTTTGGCAGCTGTCACATGCTAAAAGGCGCTTTTTATTGCAAAAAATAGTTTTTGCATCACCACATTTTGAGAGCTATAATTTTTCCATATTTTATCCTACAGAGTCATGTGAGGTCTTACTTTTTGCAGGATGAGTTGATGGTTTTATTAGTACCATTTTCGGGCACATAACATTTTTTGATCGCTTTTTATTACGATTTTTGAGAGGCAGAATGAACAAAGAACAGCAATTCATGAATTTCTTTTGGGGGAGGCCTTTATACCGTTCCGCGTGTGGTAAAATTAATAAAGCAGTTTTATTCTTCAGGTCAGTACGATGACAGCGATATCTCATTTATATCTTTTTTTATGTTTTGGTGCTTTTATACAGTAAAAACAATTTTATATAAAAAATTATTATTTTTGCATCGCTTTATTCTGCGAGCTATAACTTATTTTTCGCTGATGACGCTGTATGGCGGCTCGTTTTTTGCGGGACAAGATGACGTTTTCAGAGGTATCATGTTTATTTGTATCCATCTTTTTGATCGCGTGTTATTCCACTTTTGTTTGGCGGTATGATGATAAAGTATTGTTTTTTTGCCTTTTTTTTTTAAGGGGTTCACTAAAGGGGTTAACTAGTGGGACAGTTTTATAGGGCGCGTCGTTACGAACTCGGCAATACTAAATATGTCTACTTATAATGTTTTTTTTTATTTACATAAAGAAATGAATTTATTGGAGAATATTTTTTTTTTTTTCTCTATTTAGGAATTTTTTTTAAAATTATTTTTACACATGTTTATTTTTTTTTAGACTTTTTTACTTTGTCCGTGAGTGGGACATCACTGGATAGTGTCAGATCGTTGATCTGACAGTGTACACAGCACGCAGGGATCTGACAAGCACTGCTGGAGGCTTTCTCAGCGCCAGCTCTCAGCACGCACTGAGAAGCCACCTCCCTGCAGGACCCGGAAGGACCCCACGGCCATTTTGTATCCTAGGGCCTGCAGGGAGGAGGGCCTCGGAACAGCGCAATCACTTCGCACTGTTCTGAGGGTCTAAGAGAAGCACGCAGGGAGCCCCCTACCTGGGCAATGCTTCCGTATGCCGCCAGAACACTGTGATCATGTTTGATTGCAGTGTGCCGGGGGCTAATGTGTCGGGAGCAGTTCGTGACTGCTCCTGGCACATAGTACCGGGTGTCAGCTGTGATAATCAGCTGACATCCAGCCACAATCAGTTGCGCTCCCCCGTGAGTGCTAGCTGATCGCGTATGACGTACTATCCCGTCCACGGTCATACGGGCCTGGGTCACCTGGACGGGATAGTACGTCTGATGTCAGACAGGGGTTAAGGGGAAAAGGATACCCACATTCTATTGTAACTTATGTGGGAGGCGGTTGTAAGATTGTATTCCTGAGAGGACCACGTGTCACAGTCACGCTAGAACCCTGTATAGATCCGTTATGGTTAAAGGAGGGAGCGGCATAGTCTTGGGGTAGTTTTATTCCCTGCCGTGAAAGTTGACACTTGGAGTCTCTCAGGCTGCATAATTTGTTCTGAGTGGGTTGTGGCAGTTGTGGCCTATATTCTGTTGGAAGAGAGAGAGAATCCTGTTATTCCTTACATCAGTTATAAAGAAAAGTTGGTTACTATCACATTGTGTTTTGAGTCATTCATAGCAGCGCCGTACTTCAGCCTCGAGCAATGACGGTGTACCGGCCGTTACACATTAGCGACAGGGAAGAAGCCACTTGTCCGGAACACCCGATAACAGTCGCGTCACATGAAGTCCCGTGACTGCTTTCTTGCATCGGAGAATTATAAGAGCATGTGCACCACAAGGTGTCACAATTTGTCAGTCTGCAGTCAAATAGCATGACTGCAGAATCTTATCCCAAGCCTGGACAACCCCTTTAGTGACATCGCTGCATGTTCGGGTTTGTTGTCCTGCTGCAAAACAAACTAAATTTGAAACCAATCAGATACCTCCTTGCTTTCCTTGTCCGCTTCCAGTGGGTGTATACGGCTAAAAATGATATCTGACAGAGCGCGCAGTGACTCCATCTGCATCATTATAGTCAATGGCGTTGTCAGCGCATACGCCCAAATGCTATTCTATGGGAGATCAGGCACAAGCCTCAACAGAGCCACTGAATGTATGTTGAAATGCTATGTGAAAATAACCATACTCCTTAACCCCTTCACTACCCAGCAAATTTTCATTTTTTAATTTTCATTTTTTATTTCCCTTCTTCCAAGAGCCATAACTTTTATTTTTCTGGCCATATAGCCCTGTATTGCCAACCTCAATGGTTAAGTAGACTAAAAGCTTTGTAGGGCCAAGTAGGGTCTGTTAGACATGTAACTGGTTATCTATGTATAGGCCCTTAATGTTAAGCATCTGTATTTTGTTTTGTTTTTTAAGAGTGTTATGTATATTAATATATAGTTTTAAACAGTAATCATTAAAAGTTATATTTTAGGGGATTTTCTTATTTTTTGTTATTTATTCTTGTGGGATCCCACATTATATATTTACACATTTGTTTTTCCCTATTTTTCTTTACTAGCAGGTGAAGCATAATTACTTATCATATATTAGTAATATACTGGAGCAGTCAATTTGAGATAATTTTTCTTCCTATAGCCAAACCTTTCTACTGGTCTGAGTTTTTAATGGCATTTGTCTAGCTAACCAGTCCTCATACAACACTGAACTTGTTGAGGTTGAGGCTCCCTTGCTGTTAAAGGGAATCTGTCACCCCAATTTTGCCATATCAACTAAAGATATGGCTGAATAGTGCGTTCCATAACAAAGCTAACGGTAGGCATCATATATCTTGATAGCCCGTTTTCATATCAAAATACATTTGTAAAGTTGGCATTTTTCGCTGTCAATCATGGCAGTCAGGTCAGGAGGGCGGCGTTTTCTCTGTCTTCCCCCCGCTCCTCGGCATCAGTTGCATATCGCCGTCTGTGAATCCCACAAATGGCGTACGGCTTCCCGCAATTGCGCAATTCAAATTTGGGCCGGCGCATGTGCAGTGTGCTTTGCCCAACAGTGGGCAAAGCATACAATCATTACAACGCATGCGCTAGTCTTTCCTTGCCCCGGAAATGACTGCTTGCCTTGGACGACTTCCGGGGCAAGGAAAGAGTAGCGCATGTGCTGTAATGACTTTATGCTTTGCCCACTGCTGGGCAAAGCACACTGCGCATGCGCCGGCCCGAATTTGAATTGCGCAATTGCGGGAAACCGAATGCCATCTGTGGGATTCACAGACGGCGATACGCAACTGATGCCGAGGAGCTGGGGGGGAGGACATAGAAAACGCCGCCCTCCTGACCTGTCTGCCATGATTGACAGCGAAAAATACCAACTTTACAAAGGTATTTTGATATGAAAACGGGGGTATCAGGATATATGATACCTACCATTAGCTCTGTTATGGGACGCACTATTCAGCCATATCTTTAGTTGATATGGCAAAATTGGGGTGACAGATTCCCTTTAACAGCAAGGGAACCTCAACCTCAACAAGTTCAGTGTTGTATGAGGACTGGTTAGCTAGACAAATGCCATTAAAAACTCAGACCAAATGTCACGCGGTCTTATGATATGTGTACGATGTCAGTAAACTATTCTTAAAAGAACAACACTCTATACAACATATAGATTAGCAACATCAGCATGTAAATATAGAATAGATTTACCTGACACGATATCCGTTGAACTCAGGATTAATCTTGAGGACTTGATACACTGTCACAGGAAAGAAGAGGACCGGGGGTCTAACCTGACCCTAAACTGGGGTCCTAACTAATCCCTCACCTTGGAGGTACTGATAATGGTTCAGAGGTCCAAGTCTCCAGCCTAACCCTGTCTCCTATCAGTCCCTGAACCCTGTAATCAGTCCTAAGAAGGATTCTGATTACCACCAAAGGGATATGGGCTGATCTCTGCTAAATACACAGATTAGAAATATAAGACAGACTGGAGAAAACACAGACTTGCATACACACTCAAACACAGAAGGAACATAAATGATCTGGGATATTAAACTCTAAGCAAGGTGAGCTTAAAACAACTAAGGAGCTATTTAACTTAAGTCTATACAGATACAATCCTATCTGTGGTCTGCATGAAGAATTTCACTGGCAACTCCCAAAACAGACAACCAGAGATTTAAAGGAAACCAATCAACAAATAATTAATTGCAGCCGGGAGAAACTGCACCCAGTCCCAGAACTGAGCACAGACAGAATTAACTCCCTAACTGCCAAACACAAAGAAACAGCAACTCAGCTGTGAGAAGTCAGAATGTGCAACCGCGACGATCTTCGTGGCGATGCACACATGACAGTACCCCCCCTTCTACGAGGGGCCTCCGGACCCTCAGGGCCAGGTTTGCCCGGGTGAGTTCTGTGGAAGGTCCGCACCAAACGATCTGCGTTAATGTCAGACGCAGGAACCCACGTCCTCTCCTCTGGACCATACCCCTTCCAATGCACCAAGTACTGAAGGGACCGGCGATTCAGACGTGAGTCAATGATCTTTGACACTTGAAACTCCAAGTTACCATTGACCACCACTGGAGGAGGAGGTAGAGGTGATGGTATGACTGGTGCCACGTACCTCTTAAGTAATGACTTGTGGAACACATTATGAATTTTAAACGTAGGAGGGAGGTCCAGACGAAATGCCACAGGATTAATTATGGAACTGATCCTGTACGGCCCGATGAATCTGGGGCCCAGCTTCCAGGAGGGAACTTTAAGTTTTATATTCCTGGTAGACAACCATACCAGATCGTTCACATTAAGATCTGGACCAGAAACTCTCCTCCTATCAGCCATACGTTTATAACGGTTCCCCATAGCACTCAGATTATTCAATACACCTCTCCACACTGAAGCAAGTGACGACGAGAAACGCTCCTCCTCAGGAACCCCAGAAGGGCCCCCCCATTGAAAGTACAAAACTGGGGATGAAAACCATATGCCCCAAAAAACGGGGATTTACCAGTGGACTCGCTCCGCCTGTTGTTAAGAGCGAACTCTGCCAGAGGCAAGAAAGAAGACCAGTCCTCCTGGTTCTCTGAGACAAAACACCGAAGATAAGTCTCTAGGCTTTGATTCAGACGCTCTGTCTGACCATTGGTCTGCGGATGAAAAGCTGAGGAAAATGACAATTGCATCCCCCGACGTAAACAAAATGCCCTCCAAAACTTGGACACAAACTGAGACCCCCTATCTGACACCACATCAGAAGGCAACCCATGAAGTCTCACAATCTCCCCAATGAACACCTGCGCCAGAGTTTTAGCATTAGGGAGGGCAGGAAGAGCAATGAAATGTGCCATCTTACTGAACCTGTCAACAACCACCAGTATGACAGTCTTCCCTGACGACTGAGGAAGGTCCGTGATGAAGTCCATAGACAAATGAGTCCATGGACGCTCCGGAAGTTTCAAGGGTATAGGGTCCCAGACGGACGGGTATGAGGGGTCTTAGAGCGAGCACAAACCCCACAGGACGCGACAAAAGTTAAAACATCTTTATTAACGTTAGGCCACCAAAACCGGCGAGAAAGGAGATCTAAAGTAGCCTTACTCCCTGGATGTCCTGCTACAGCAGAATTATGATGTGCCTCAATAACCTTTTGTCTCAACTGATTTGGGACAAACAGTCTCCCTGGAGGTCCTGCAGGGGCGTCCCCCTGAACCTCTAATACCTCCTCCTCAAGCTCAGAACATACAGCCGACACTACCACCCCCTCCTGAAGGATAGGAATCGGGTCATCAATTTTCCCGGCCCCTGGGAAACTGCGAGACAAGGCATCCGCCTTAACATTCTTAGATCCAGGGCGATAAGTGACAACAAAATTAAACCTGGTAAAAAACAACGACCATCGAGCTTGTCTGGAATTCAGACGCTTAGCAGATTCCAAATACAGCAGGTTCTTGTGATCAGTAATGACGGTGACCGGGTGGACTGCCCCCTCCAAAAAGTGACGCCATTCTTCAAAAGCCAACTTAATGGCCAAAAGTTCCCTATTGCCGATATCATAATTCCTTTCGGCGGACGACAATTTCTTAGAAAAGAAAGCGCACGGATGCCATTTACCAGGGACGGACCCTGGGACAATATTGCACCCACCCCTACGTCAGACGCGTCCACCTCCACAACGAACGGCTGTGATGCATCTGGTTGGATGAGAACGGGTGCCGAAGCAAAACATTTTTTCAAAGAGGAAAAAGCTTGGCAAGCTTTGTCCGACCATTTAGAAAAATCCATCCCCTTTTCTTGTCATGTCAGTGAGAGGTTTGACAACAGATGAGAAATTACAAATAAATTTCCGGTAGTAGTTAGCAAACCCCAGAAAACGCTGCAGAGCCTTAAGATCCTCTGGCTGATCCCATTCAAGCACTGCTCTCACCTTTTCAGGGTCCATACGGAAACCGGAGGCTGACACCAAGAAACCCAAAAACTGAAGTTCCTGTACGGCGAATACACACTTTTCCAGTTTGGCGTATAGTTTATTGTCTCGCAAGATCTGCAACACCTGTCTCACATGCTCCTGGTGAGACACAAGATCTGGCGAGTAAATTAAAATGTCATCCAAATATACGACCACAAACAGCCCCACCAGATGACGAAAAATGTCATTAACAAAATGTTGGAATACTGCTGGTGCAGTAGTCAGACCAAAAGGCATGACAAGGTTCTCATAATGTCCCTCCGGCGTGTTAAACGCCGTTTTCCACTCATCCCCCTCTTTTATCCTAATCAGATTATACGCCCCCCTGAGATCCAATTTAGAGAACCATTTGGCGCCAACAATTTGATTGAAGAGATCAGGAATCAGAGGGAGTGGATACGGATCTCGAACAGTAATCCGATTAAGTTCGCGGAAATCCAAGCAAGGGCGTAGGCCTCCATCTTTTTTCTTCACAAAGAAGAACCCCGCGGCCACTGGGGAAGATGAAGGTCTAATATGCCCTTTGGCCAGACTTTCCGAAATATAATCTTTCATAGCCTGCCTCTCAGGACCAGAAAGGTTATATAACCTAGCTTTAGGTAACTTAGCATCAGGAAGTAAATTAATAGAGCAGTCATACACGCGATGAGGAGGCAACTCCTGACACCCCTCCTCAGAGAACACATCCCCAAAGTCCTCCAAAAAAGGAGGCAAAGTACTAGGCACGACCGCACTGATGACTGTGTTCATGCAGTTACTTTTGCAAAACTCACCCCATTGGCTTATCTCTCTGGACTGCCAATTAATCACAGGGTTATGTTTAACCAACCAAGGAAGTCCAACACAATAGGAGTAGGTAGACCCTCCAACACATAACAAGATAATAGTTCCCTATGTATTGCCCCTACCCGAAGGTCAATGTTATGAACCTCATGAACAAAGCTACCTTGGCCGAGAGGCCTGGCGTCAATGGAGAATATAGGGATCGGTTTGACCAATACACTCAGATGCATACCTTGAGCCTGAGCAAACTGAGCGTCAACCAGATTAGCCCCGGACCCACTATCAAGAAGAACAGAAAATCTCTCCACTCTCGTACCAACCACCACCTCCACTGGTACAAGGAACTGAGAAGAACTAGCGGACGAAATACATACTCCCAGGTTGTCGTCCACCACAAACCTGGGATTAACAGTTTTCCGGCGACTTCTTGCTCAACAAGGCACGGGACGGACATCCCCCAACAAAATGTCCCTCTTTCCCGCAGAAGAAACACCTTCTAGTCCTGCGGCGTACCGCCAATCCCCTCCTACGAAATGATGTCCCTCCCAACTGCATAGGCTCCTCCGAACAGACAAGGGGAACCTCAACATAAGGGACTTTAGTAGTAGGTGGAGTAACAACAGGGGGCGGAGTTACCTCGCACCTCTCCCGGAGCCGTCTATCAGTACGGATAGCCAGGGCCATAGCAGCCTCCAGTGATGGAGGAGAATCATACTGAGCCAAAACGTCCTTTAATTTGTCAGAAAGCATGACAAAACTGGCTCCTAAGAGCTGGGTCATTCCACTGAGTATCTGTGGCCCATCTACGGAACTCAGAAGCAAATTCCTCCGCCGGACGATCTCCCTGCTGTATCTTACGTAATTTTGTCTCAGCAAGAGAGACCCGATCTGGGTCATCATATACCAAACCCAGGGCAGTAAAAAATCGATCTACTGACTGTAGAGCCGGGGATCCCGGAGGAAGGGAAAATGCCCAGGATTGAGGGTCCCCTTGTAGGAGCGAGATAACAATTCCCACTCTCTGCTCTTCACTCCCTGATGATCGAGGCCGAAGCCGAAAATACAATTTACATGCTTCCCTGAAGGTAAAAAATTTGTCTCGCCCACCAGCGAACCTGTCCGGGAGAGCTACTTTAGGTTCAAATCTGGTTTGCTCCGAGGGAGACAAAACTTTGGACTTAATGTCCGTCAGCTCCATGGATAATCCCTGCAACTGCAGAGCCAGCTGGGCTACTGGATCCATGGCAACTGGGAATAGTTTTATGGGCCAGTGAAAATGTCACGCGGTCTTATGATATGTGTACGATGTCAGTAAACTATTCTTAAAAGAACAACACTCTATACAACATATAGATTAGCAACATCAGCATGTAAATATAGAATAGATTTACCTGACACGATATCCGTTGAACTCAGGATTAATCTTGAGGACTTGATACACTGTCACAGGAAAGAAGAGGACCGGGGGTCTAACCTGACCCTAAACTGGGGTCCTAACTAATCCCTCACCTTGGAGGTACTGATAATGGTTCAGAGGTCCAAGTCTCCAGCCTAACCCTGTCTCCTATCAGTCCCTGAACCCTGTAATCAGTCCTAAGAAGGATTCTGATTACCACCAAAGGGATATGGGCTGATCTCTGCTAAATACACAGATTAGAAATATAAGACAGACTGGAGAAAACACAGACTTGCATACACACTCAAACACAGAAGGAACATAAATGATCTGGGATATTAAACTCTAAGCAAGGTGAGCTTAAAACAACTAAGGAGCTCTTTAACTTAAGTCTATACAGATACAATCCTATCTGTGGTCTGCATGAAGAATTTCACTGGCAACTCCCAAAACAGACAACCAGAGATTTAAAGGAAACCAATCAACAAATAATTAATTGCAGCCGGGAGAGAAACTGCACCCAGTCCCAGAACTGAGCACAGACAGAATTAACTCCCTAACTGCCAAACACAAAGAAACAGCAACTCAGCTGTGAGAAGTCAGAATGTGCAACCGCGACGATCTTCGTGGCGATGCACACATGACACCAGTAGAAAGGTTTGGCTATAGGAAGAAAAATGATCTCAAATTGACTGCTCCAGTATATTACTAATATATGATAAGTAATTATGCTTCACCTGCTAGTAAAGAAAAATAGGGAAAAACAAATGTGTAAATATATAATGTGGGATCCCACAAGAATAAATAACAAAAAATAAGAAAATCCCCTAAAATATAACTTTTAATGATTACTGTTTAAAACTATATATTAATATACATAACACTCTTAAAAAACAAAACAAAATACAGATGCTTAACATTAAGGGCCTATACATAGATAACCAGTTACATGTCTAACAGACCCTACTTGGCCCTACAAAGCTTTTAGTCTACTTAACCATTGAGGTTGGCACGCTAATAGTGACATTGCGTCCCCACTCAACGTCGGCAGTCCCTGGACAACCCTAATGTCACCTGTAGTAGACAATAAGTATGTACAAGCTATAAATATATACCACCCTACGGGGGTCTCACATAAAAATATTGGTGAACGCACAGAAGGTACTTTATAATGTCATACAGTAACCAAAGTCTATCAAATGTACATCATATTAGATCAAAGGTGCCTAAAAACATTCTCTGAGATGCTCCCATAACTTGAAAAAAACACCATACCTACAGAAAACCTATATATATTACTTATATCAAGAAATTTTCTTCAAAGTGAGATGCCTAATCCCTTTGTCCCAATGCATTTCTCTCCACCATTCAAGGGATGCATCAGAGGATGTTAGGTAGAGAAGGACCTCAATGGGTCAAAGGGCCAGTAATTTCACCTTTAGTGCACCCATAAACATGGGAATAAGGCAGTCCAGGAACTGCCGACGTTGACTGGGAGTGGCATGTTGAATATTTAGGGTGCCAACCTCCATGGTTAGGTAGACTAAAAGCTTTGCTAGCTATATAACTGGTTAAACCTATATACACCCTTAATGTCTAGCATCTATTTTGTTTTTTGATTTTTTTTTAAGTGTTATGTGTGCTAATATAGTTTTAAGTAGTAATCATTTTTTTCATTTTTGGTATTTAGTAAAAAACAATGTAAGACGCACCATTATCAATATACTGTATGTAAAAACAAAGATGGCGATATTCCACTTATGGACTGAAGACAAGCACAGAATTATAAATGAGCATTTGCAAAAACTGCTGGAACACACACTACAAAACATGCACTATGGGTGAATGGGATTATTCTTCATATGGCTAGTTTCCTTCGGCTGCAGTTTCACCCACAAGTGCGAGTCAATCATTACACAAAAGGATGTTGTAACTGATTAATTGTCACGATCCATTTTTGAATCTGTGGCAGATTTTGCTTTTCATATCAGTCTTTTCCCCCGGTGGCTGCTGGTATAATTACATTGCTGCTGAGTTTGCTTGTGCAGGTGGTGACCACTCCCACCACCCTTTAAAAGGTCACCTGATGCTTCAGCTGACTGTTGGCGATATAGTTCCTCTTTGGAGACCAACCAAGCTGGAGTCAGGAGCTTTTCTGGTGCTGCAGCTGTTTACTGTGATCTGGTGCCTTACTCTGCTGTGCAGTGCTTTGCAGCAGAGAAAGCTAAGTTTTGTTTTTTAGTTGCCTTGTCCCCTAGATGTCTGTCTTTTCTTTCCTTTTGTTATATTGGTGCTGTTCACTTTATTCCCTGTCTCACCTCCTGGGGAGGGGGTTGGGGGTTTAGCTCAGGGCTAAACAGGAGATAGGGACAGGTTGGTGACTTGGGCCTCCCTACCTTCAAGGGTACCCCCAAGTTAAGGAGAGACAGGGCACCCCCTTAGCATAAGGGGCAGTTCAGGGGCACAGGTTCCTCGTCCCCTGTTTTCCCACTACTGCTCCGTGACATTAATCATGACTAAGGGTGCTGCGTCACCTAAAACGCGTTGATAACGCATTCATCTGCTGCTATCTATGCTGATACTCCTCTGTATTTGGAATGACAAGTGAATAAAGATTTTTTTATCTTGACTTCATCGTTGAGCTGGATTTTCTCCTTTTGCAATGTTCTACGTCTGACACAGCGGTTCCTTGCTCTGATCTCTGGTATGCTGCACTGGTGAGCTGGACTTTTATTTCCCCATGACATTAATGCATGGCAAAATCAGCTCCTCTCACTTTTTAACTATGGTACTTTCTTGTCATCATTGTTGACAAATATATCTTAGGGGATAGCAATTATCTCCACATGTCATTCAGAATTCTGCGCTTTTGAGTACTTAAAGTGTCTGACCAGTGAAAACACGTTATTACCCAGCCATGGAATAAATGATAACTCCTTAATCAGTGGGGGGTCCCACCACTGGGACCTAGAGCTATCTGCAGAAAAAGGAATTTGTTATCTACGACAGGGAAGTTTTTTCCACTCTACAAAATAGAGTGGCAGGTAAAATGTTGGAATGCTTTCCATTTATTCTTTATGAGGCTGTTGGTTCTAAAGGAATGAGTGGAACGGCAGTCAAGCATGTTCACTGCCTCTCCATTCTACAGTAACTGGGATAAAGGATCTCCATTCTGTCAATTGGGGTGGGTACAAGCAGTTGGACAAACACCATTCCACAAGATTTTATCCATCTTATGGGTAGAAGATAACTTGTTTTAACCAGAAATATAATTAAATAGAGTCGCATGTAATTAAATGAATATTATTAAAAATAATAATAATGATAATAAATACAAGTATATACTGGAAAGAATATCCTTCTGCTAGTAAGGAACAGTGTAAGAGGTACCACAGTGTTAGTTTCACTGTAAGGCTCAGTGTAAGCAAAGTAGAGAAACCACAGATGTAGTACATCAACGAATGTTAAATAAGAACAGAGTCTAACAACAGAATATGGCTTACTGCAACCAAAGTAATTCCAGGAGGATTGCAAAAGGCAGATGAAATTCAGGAAGCACAAAATAGGGCAGTAGACCCAGAGGAAGGAAGCAGAGCCAGGGACAAGTATGTAGCACAGTCAATAAGTGTAAAAACAAAGTTACTGTCAAGCTGACCTGTGCACTGTTAAGACATTAAAGTAAAAAGTAGTACTCCTCAGAAGGTGGAATTCCGGCTGGTGTGGATTGTAGACTATCACAGTATTATGAAAAAATTAACATGAAAAAAATGCATTCTAAGTAAACGGGATGATGCTGTAAATGTCTAATTTCTTATTGTCTGTAGATTCAATGCAAAGGTCAAAATGAATAGCCTTCCTTAGATCCATAACAACATATGGTTTTGAGCAAGAACAGTCAGCCATCTTGCCCCAAACCATCGGTTGAGACTAGAGATGGGCGGACCCCTGGATGATTGCCGAACAGTTAAAAAAAAGTTTCGGTTCGGGTACCAGAACAGTACCCGGACCCGAATTCGGACCCTGTTCACTTAAATGGTGACCCTGAACACCTAGTGTTTTCCACGCTGTCATGTGCACAACAAGGTGGCTAACACTGCTTCTGGTTGGCGATAAAATAATTACTACTAGTCAGACAGCTGCGGTTCCCATGTTGTCATATGACAGTGTGAGCCCGCAGCTGTGATCAGAGGTAAAAAGTTTAAGTCTGGTCATTGGCGTCGGCTGATGGGACTACTACTCCCATCAGCCTACGTCTGCTGTCGCTAATAACAGTGAGAGCAGGAGCAGCTGATGGGAGTATTCAATAGCCGTTACCTGCGCGCTAAATAAATAATAAAAAAAACAGCCCCCAGCTGTCAGTTTTGCCAGGTTGGTTTTAAAAAAGACTGGAACCCATGCCAGTTTTTTTAAATGTAATTATTTATTTAAAGCACAGACGGCAGCTGATGAATACTCCCATCAGCTGCTGCTTGCTCTCGCTGTTAGTAGCAGCAGGCGCAGGCTGATGGGAGCTGTAGTCCCATCAGTCAACGCCGGTGATTGGAGGTAAACTTTATCCCTCCGATCACAGCTGCGGGCTCACGCTGTCATTTAACAGAGTGGGAACCATGGCTGCCTAACCGACGGTAATGATTTTACCGCCGATCAGAAGCAGTGTTTGCCGTGCTGTCATACACATGACAATGCGACAAACACCCAGTGTTCAGGTGGGCTTACCCAAACAGTAACACAGACTTCCTGGTGAAGTCCGTGTTCGGTGTCCGTGCCCGAACAGTAGGTATTCAGTTTGTACACCGAACTTTACTGTTTGGGTTCACTTATTTCTAATTGAGACCATCAGGACTCTATCAAGGACTGTGTGAAATTTCTGAAAATATTTTCAATTACAGTATAACCATGTATAACTGTATATAACCATTGACTATTACCATCTGCCATTATTAAAGAGAAAGTGCCCACCAAGCATGCGGGTGAAACTTATTATTTGTAACTCATATCAAGTTAGTCACATTTAAATGTTTACAACATTTTTCTCTTCATTTCCCAGGTTATGAAAATCACAATGGTAAGTTTAATTTTCTTTGTAAATGTTGAGATGTTCATGTTCTCTTAAGAATGGAAAATGCGGTACTCACCGTTGATGGTAAACTTATCTTAATTATACAGTAAATGAAAGAAATAGAACACACATCCATTCTTAAATAAAAATCTTCAAACTTCATTAGAAATCCATTTAATTAAAAGCTGTGAACTAGTGAAGGCATAGTTGTAGGGTAGCCTGGGCCATAGTCGTGGCTGACAATGGTTGCTCAATCACGCCTGGTCTCCCGCCACACACACACAATGTCCCCTTTGAACTGTACCTTTCATCCCACTCTCGGTTCCATCCAGATCCTTTATGAGCTGCTGATGACTGCTTTCTGGCAGTTTCAATCAAAGAGAGACAGAGTGCAATTCCAACTTAACAAAAATGATTTTACTTTTTTCCATTCTCAGTTCGTCCAGTTCAGTCACAGTTGCATCACAGGGATCATCACAGAGTACATTCCTTTCTTGCCCTGTTCTTTTCCCTCACTTCCAGAATGTCCCAGGGTTATACCGGATCGTCCGGTATCTCAGCATTCCTTTTGGCCAGCCTAACTATCTTCAGGAGTTCCCCTGTCCGTTTCTCCCTTGACAAAAAGGCATCAGCCCATGTAGTTAGCTGCCACATACTTCAGCTGCCCTGCATTTTCTCACGTCTGTGACTTTCGGCCCTCAGGCCCTGGATGATTGGACTCAGTGCTTCAACGTTACGGGGTCCACCTGCCCTGTCCGGGTTTTCAGGCCCTACTGACCAAACTACAGGAAATCTTCCTGACAAACTCACAGTTGGCACCTCCTATTCTAACTAATTCCTTTTCTATTCTAAGTTCCTATTCCTATCCTACAATACCCTTCTAGTGGCTAACCCTATAACTTCACTTTCCCTTTCTACACAATATACATATACATAGCAGCATTAAGTACATTACAAATATATATATATATATATATATATATATATATATATATAATATATATATATACAGATTAAAACATTCACAGTTAACCGGGACGTGTTTGGGGGCACAGGTCAGTCTCTTTAACCCCTTACATAGTCTTTCTGACTTGTTTCTGCCGCATACACCTTTAGTCTATTTATTATGTTTTTTCTCTGCTGTTTAGCAGATGGAGTGGTACCTGACAAAAGAAGAAAGAGGTCATATTTTCAGTACGGTGAGCAGTATATATATATTTTACTCTGCTATGCTTCTCTTAATTAAAATTAATACTCAATCCAAGGTGCATAAAACTGCAGCGGAGAGTTGCAAGGTCTGTTCTGGATGACTACTGTTTTGCATTCTCTGATACTTCCTCTAGCCTGCTTCAGTGCACAATACTTAAGCACATGGTTGCTACAGTAATCTCCAACAAATATATATGTCTCAAATAGTGATGAACGAGCACTAAAATGCTCGGGTACTTGTTATTTAAGTTGAGCAAATCGTAATGCTCTGGCGCTCTACCCGAGTAACTAGTATAAAGAAAGTCAATTGGAAACTCGAGCATTTTTCTGCCCCCCACCACCGCGGAGATCTGGAGGGGTCTAAAAATTGCTCAAATCGATGTAAACAGGGCTGAAATGGCATGGATCCCAACTTATGTCTTGTTTCGTGCAGGCGCACTGACACGGCTTGCTTTGCATGTCGTGCACACGCGGTCTGGATTCTTGGCCTTGATTGGGCGGACATGTGCGGTCCTGCATTGCAGCGCCCTGGCCTGGCCCTTCCTTCCGGCTTACACCAGTTGGCTATTAAATAATTACTCATCGACTATTTATGAACAGGTTGGCCTTTCCTTTAACACTTCCCTGATAAAGCCTCACATGCTGGGGTGATACGCGTGGGGCCACGTTCTCTTTCCACTCAGGCTCCAGATTTGGGGGTCTTTGCCCTTTTACATGTTGCGGATCTGGTAATTTGATTTCTTGCCACCTTGGGCTTCCATTGGTTACTCACCCATCCCATGGATGCCTGTTAGGTCTCTCTAGAATCACTGGTCATTTGGCTGGTATATCTTGGGCTTTGTTTAGAATGTGTGGCCCTCTCATGGTTCATTTAGGGCAGCTTTTCTCCTCCTCATGACCTCTGTTTAGGGTCTTGATACTGTATTGGGTATATTGCTGTACATATACATATATTTTTTGCCTCATGAGCCAGTGGCTTTTGATAGGGATTTTTCATGTATATTTTCCCTTGTCTATACTGGGCATTATTCTGAGTGGATATAGTTTTTCTATTTTTAATTGTGTTTTAATATGTTATTGTGTGCCAATAAAAATTGTTCATTATTACTCAGGATATATTTTTTGTGGTGTGCATATCTTGCAGGAGTGTCTTTTTCTCGGTATCAGGATCCCAACTTGGAGTCTCCACATTTCAAAAAATTATTGGCACACACCACTAAAATGGCATGAATTTCTCCAATGCAGAAATACAGTGGTGGCCAAAAGTATTGGCACCCCTGCCATTCTGTCAGATAATACTCAGTGTCTTCCTGAAAATGATTGCAATCACAAATTATTTGCTATTTTTATCTTCATTTAATTTGCTTGCAAGGAAAAAACACAAAAGAGAATGAAGCAAAAATCAAATCCTTGATCATTTCACACAAAACTCCAAAAATGGGCCAGACAAAAGTATTGGCACCCTCAGCCTAATACTTGGTTGCACAACCTTTAGCCAAAATAACTGCGAACAACCGCTTCCGGTAACCATCAATGAGTTTCTTACAATGCTGTGCTGGAATTGTAGACCATTCTTTTTTGGCAAACTGCTCCAGGTCCCTGATATTTGAAGGGTGCCTTCTCCAAACTGCCATTTTGAGATCTCTCCACAGGTGTTCTATGGGATTCAGGTCTGGACTCATTGCTGGCCACCTTAGAAGTCTCCAGTGCTTTCTCTCAAACCATTTTATAGTGCTTTTGGAAGTGTGTTTTGGGTCATTGTCCTGCTGGAAGACCATGACCTCTGAGGGAGACCCAGCTTTCTCACACTGGGCCCACATTATGCTGCAAAATTTGTTGGTAGTCTTCAGACTTCATAATGCCATGCACACGGTCAAGCAGTCCAGTGCCAGAGGCAGCAAAGCAACCCCAAAACATCAGGGAACCTCCGCCATGTTTGACTGTAGGGACTGTGTTCTTACTTTGAATGCCTCTTTTTTTTCTGTACAATCTATGTTGATGGTTTTTCCCAAAAAGCTCGACTTTTGTCTCATCTGACCAGAGAAAATTCTTTCAAAACGTTTTAGGCTTTCTGAGGTAAGTTTTGGCAAACTCCAGCCTGGCTTTTTTATGTCTCGGGGTAAGAAGTGGGGTCTTCCTGGGTATCCTACCATACAGTCCCTTTTCATTCAGACGCCGACGGATAGTATGGGTTGACACTGTTGTACCCTCGGACTGCAGGGCAGCTTGAACTTGTTTGGATGTTAGTCGAGATTCTTTATCCACCATCCGCACAATCTTGCGTTGAAATCTCTCGTCAATTTTTCTTTTTCTTCCACATCTAGGGAGGTTAGCCACAGTGCCATGGGCTTTAAACTTCTTGATGACACTGCGCACGGAAGACACAGGAGCATTCAGGTCTTTGGAGATGGACTTGTAGCCTTGAGATTGCTCATGCTTCTTCACAATTTGGTTTCTCAAGTCCTCAGACAGTTCTTTGGTCTTCTTTCTTTTCTCCATGCTCAATGTGGTACACACAAGGACACAGGACAGAGGTTGAGTCAACTTTAATCCATGTTAAGTTGTTGCAAGTGTCATTTAGTTATTGCCAACACCTGTTAGCTGCCACAGGTAAGTTACAGGTGCTGGTGATTACACGAATTAGAGAAGCATCACATGATTTTTCAAACAGTGCCAATACTTTTGTCCACCCTCTTTTTTAGGTTTGGTGTGGAATTATATCCAATTTGGCTTTAGGTCAATTCATTTTGTGTTTTTTCATTGAAGACAAATTAAATGAAGATAATAATACCAAAGAATTTGTGTTTGCAATAATTTTCAGGAAGAAACTGAGTATCATCTGACAGAATTGCAGTGGTGCCAATACTTTTTGCCACCACTGTAGTAGAATGATGCTCTGAAACCCCTTCCACTTCAGGCAACCCACCAGCTGGAGGCCCAACTTGGAGACTCCACATTTAAAAAAAAAATATTGTCACACACCACTAAAGTGGCATCAATTTCCCCATGCTAGAAATAGCATAGTTGTGCTCTGACACCCTTTCCACTACAGGCAACCCACCAGAAAGAGACACAATTTGGAGTCTCCACATCTCAAAAAATTATCTACAGGGCATACCGCTGTGTGGCTTCCAAACAAAGAGAGAGGAGTAGCCTGTCCAGTAACAGAAGTTACATTGGATGAGCAAGTGTTTGTTCAGTAGCGCTTTCAGTAACATTACCACCTACCCCACGTAAATCTTGAACACCAAGCCTTTTACCCCTTCCACCACAAACTCACATTTTCCTACTCATGTTGGATGTACCCTTACCCTCCTATACCCAGCTGTTTCACAAGCTTAGACCCAGACCTATCAGTCACCTGTCACTAAAATAACAAACAGTATTTATTTGCTGAGATAGTGTTGCTGGACCACTCAATTAGCACAAATGATTTAGATACTACACTGTGGACTTGTGGCTGGACCACACATATAGTAAAAAGGAATTTTATGCTGAAATGTGGACTGGTGGTGGTATAACAGTATTAGCACAAAAGATTTACATGCTGAAATGTGGACTGGTGGCTGGACTACACAATTAGCACAAAGGATTTAAATGCAGAAATGTGGACTGATGGCTGGACTACACAATTAGCACAAAGGATTTTTATGCTGAAATGTGGACTGGTTGCGGGATGACAGAATTAACAAAAAGGATTTAGATACACTTAGCACAGGGGATTTATATGCTGAAGCGGCATCTTGTGACTGCACCACAAAATTAGCACTCCAGATTTATATGCTGGAAGATTGATCTGACACAGGATCCTATCTGAACTAGCTGAGACTAAACCGCCTACCTAACTACTTGCAGCAGCCTCACTACCCTGTTACAGTCCCAAAATGGTGCTGAAGCCATATGTCCACTTTTTATATGGAGAGGGACGTGACTTTGGCAGCCAATTAGACAAGCCCTTGTGTTATGAATGTGCTAGAGATGGTTTCTGAGCAGAGGCTCCCTCTGGTGGTTACAGACAGTACTGAACCTTTCAGCGAAGAATGGCAATCTGGGATCACGGACTGGTCTGATATAAGGGAGGTTCCCTCCCATGATGGTCGCCGGTGATCAATTGTTCTTGTCTCAATTGTGGTTCTTGGTTCATTTGGAAGTTTGCTGAGTCTTGCCTGCATCTTCTGCTATCAGATAAGATATTTTCTGCTTTTATTTTTGTGCTTGCTTTTTGCATTGTTCCCTGCACTTCTGTGGAGGTCAGCCAGGTCCCCTCCGGGGGCTCGTGCTCCTCTCAGTTTATCTGGAGCCACTGTTGTTTGTTCATTTGCTTTTTCCTGTTTTTTAAGTGGCTGCGGCTTAGTTTTGTTACACCAGACAACTGATTTAGGTGGTAGAGATCGTGTGATCTCAAGTGTTTTTGCAATCAGAAGAGTTGGTATTTTTTAGGGTTTTTTTTGGATTGCAGTGAGTATCCTTTCCTGTACTTTTCTGTCTAGACAGATTGGGCCCCAGCGTTTGCTCATTCTATTTTCTGTCTGTGTCAATGCTTCTTCTTGTCTAACTGCCATTACATGTTTGGGGCTTCCTATTTTCTTTGGGGATCTGCTCCGGGGCAGATAGCTTTCATCTTTCTGCCTTTAGGTGTAGTTATCTCTCAGGCTGTGACGAGGCGTCTAGGATCAAAGTAGGAACGCTCCACGGCTACCTCTAGTTGTGTGGTTAGTTCAGGTTACTGCAATCCAATAGGTTCCAGCCTCTCTGGTGTATTGCCGTTTTTGCTTATTCTCCTCAGCTACCAAAACATAACACCCTTGTGTCTGGACGTTTTGGATTGTTTCTGCTCCCTGATTGGCTGCCGGAACATGCACACATTAAGTTAATAAAAAAATAAATAACAGTCTACAGCTCCTTTGACCTCTCCTCACCCCCTCCCCTCATTAGACACATTCCATCTGCTCATCATACAGCACCACAGACAAAGTGCTAGACCTGGGCAAAGTGCGGCCCATGGGACACATCCAGTCTCAGTCCAGCCTGCGGTGAAATGCTGAACAGGGTGCAGCATATGGGGGTGACATGCTTTATATGGTGCATCATATGGGGGGTGACATGCTTCATATGGTGCTGCATATGAGGGGTGAAATGCTGCGCATGATGCTGCATATGGGGTAACATGCTGCACATGGTGCTGCATATGGGGGTGACATGCTGCACATGATGCTGCATATGGGGGCGTCATGCTGCACATGGGGATACTATAGGGGCAGAATGCTGCACATGGGGAGGCTATAGGGGTGCCATGCTGCACATGGGGAGGATATGGGACCCTCAAGCAGTATATGGGGAGGCTATGGGGCCTCAAGCAGTGTATAAAGGGAGGCTGTGTGGGGCTCATGCAGTGTATATAGGGAGGCTGTGTGGGGCTCATGTAGTGTATATAACCAGGCTGTGTGGGGCTCATGCAGTGCATATAGGGAGGGTGTGTGGGGCTCATACAGTGTATATGGGGAGGCTGTGTAGGGCTCATGCAGTGTCTATAGGGAGGCTGTGTGGAGCTCATGCCATATATGGGGAGGAAGATGTGGAGCTCATGCCGCATATGGAGGAGGCTGTGTGGGGCTCATGCCGCATATAGGGGAGGCTGTGTGGGGCTCAGGCCATATATGGGGGAGGCTGTGTGGGGTTCATGTTGCACATGGGGGAGGCTGTGTGGGGCTCATGCAGTGTATATAAGGAGGCTGTGTGGGGTTCATGCTATATATGGGGAAGCTCGGAGGCTCATGCTGTGTGTAGGGAGGCTGTGTGGGGCTCATGCCACATATGGGGAGGAAGATGTGGAGCTCATGCCGCATATGGGGGAGACTGTGTGGGGCTCATGCCACATATGAGGGAGGCTGCGTGGGACTCATGCCACATATGGGGGAAGCTGTGTGGGTCTCATTTTGCATATGGGAAGGCTTTGTGGGGCTCATGCCGCATATGGGGGAGGCTGTGTGGGGCTCATGCCACATATAAGGGGAAATTGGGGGGGCTCATGCAATATACAGAAGGTGATGTTCACGGCTTCAAACAATACTGCATATAGGGGATGTCAGCATACTTAATTCTGCTCAATATTAAGTGATACAATTAGTATTATTATCAACAATATATTAATTATAATTTATCAATATTAATATTGAGTAGAATTAATTTCAACCTTTTGGTTCGGCCCTCCATTACAGTCACAGTCTCTCATGTGGCCCATTGGGAAAATTAATTGCCCACCCCTGAGCAAAAGCATTAGTGGAAACTTGATCATTTACCAAACTTTGGCCAAATTTTTCCGATTTCCAGGAAAATGCTCTGGAATCCAAACATGAGTCTGAATGTGCAACTTTCATGCTGAATTTGAGATTGGCGAACAATTTTGGAACAATTTTGCTCATCTCTAGGCTTCAGGCCATCCACGCTGAACAGATGCAATGAAGGTGATGTGAGTATTACCAGCTCCTTTTCTTCAATCTCCTCCTCTACACTATCATACAATTTGCGCTGAGAAGATGATATGAGACTGGGCTGTACAGCATCACCCTGTATAGTTTCTTGCTCCATCTCAACTTGCTCCATCTGCAATGCCTCCTCTTTAATTGTGATCAGCGAGAATTTAAATAGACAGAGAAGTGTCATGTTATGCTGATTAATGCGTCATTGCCACTCACCATCTTGGTTGATTCCTCAAAGTTTTGGAGAACTGCACAGATGTCAGACATCCATGCTGCCCACTCATCAGCTCTTATGTGCAGAGGCTAACCGGAATACCAACAGGCATTGTGTAGCTGGTATTCAATTACTGTCCTCTGCTGCTCACAAAGCCTTGCTAATATATGTAATGTTGAAATCCAATGCGTTGTGACATTGCACACCAGTTGGTGAGCTGGAAGTTGCAAATGCTGCTGCACCACTGACAGAGTGGAAATGGGAACACATGCGGCGTATTTTTAAAAGTAGCTCAGGCAGATCTGGAGAGGTTTTGAGAAACCACTGAACCACTAAGTTGTGTGGGCCAGGCATGGCATGTTTGCGATGTTGCCAACCGTCAGAGCTGCCACCATGTTTCGGCCATTGTCACACATGACCATGCCTGGTTGTAGGTTCAGAAGCGAGAGCCACACATCAGTCTGGTCTTCTAGACCTTTCAACAACTCCATGACGGTGTGCAGTTTGTTATCTAAGCAGATAAGCTTCAGCAGAGCCTGTTGACACTTGGCCAAGGCAGAGCAGCAGTGCTTCTAGCTTGTGACTGACATTGACATTGTAGGGTGTAGGGAGGAGGTGCAGGAACTGTTGTAGAAGGTGGGAGAAACCCTGATTGAACCAGGACCTGTAATCCTCGGTGTTGGTAGCACGTGTTCCGTCCCAGGGTCCGACTGAGTTCCGTCTTCCACAATGTTCACCCAGTGTGCCTTCAGGGAAATGTAGCGTCCCTGGCCGCAAGCACTTGTCCACGTGTCTGTGGTTAAGCGGACAATCCCAGTAATAGTGTTGGTCAGGGCACGGCTGATGTTAAGGGACATGTGCTTGTGTAAGATGGGGATGGCACCATGAAGTTGCAGAAAGCTTCCATCTACACAATCTTAAATAGCAACAATTCCAAGGAAAGCAGTCTGAAAATGTAGCTGTTTAGTATTGTGGCCTGTGGGTGGGTGGCTGCATATTTATCCTTGCATATCAAGGACTGGGGCAGGTACAATTGAACGCTGGGTTGGGACAAAGAGGTGGACATGATTGCTGACAGTGGTTGCAAGTGTACAATGACAGATGCAGTGTGGGAGGTATCTTCACTTGCATCATGGACAGGGGATTGGTATGCATGTAGAACAGGGGAGGAGGCAGTGGTGTCACCTGCAGACATTGTTTCTGGACCCTAGAGTTTGGCCCAACTGATCAGGTTCTTTGCTGTAATGTGCCTGAGCATGCTGGTTGTGGTCAGGCTGGTAGTTGTGTTGCCCCTGATGATGCTGGAATGGTAGATATTGAAAATGGCTTTTTTTGGATTATCTGGACTGTCTTTAAAAAGCACCAGACTCCAGAACAGCTAACCCTTGGCCTGGCAACTTCACCTGTGTCGGTGCTCTTGGGAACAGAAACAGCCTTCTGTTTTCTGGCCACCCCAGTGGTGCTCTGGATACCTCCCCTTGTGTTCTCCTGTATTTGCTCTGCATGTCACCTTCCCAGCATGGGTCTGTGATTTCATCGTCCAACTCTTTTTGCACTTCCGCATCATGACTTGACAAAATCACTTTCTGGCAATTGTGTCTCATCATCATCCACCTCTTGAGACAGAAATTGCTTTTTCCCACTATCGTCTTCTTGTGACAAAGGCACAAGTCAAATATTTGGACATCACTACTTGTGATCTCATTTCTGCCTTGAAACAGGGGCACAGTGAGAGGCCATAATTTCTTATTGGAAATGTGAGCAGCACTTCAGAGTGTCCAAGTGTGGGATCACTTGTCTTCAGGCATTCGGCATGATGCGAGGCAGAAGGATCAGGGTGATGGTTATGTGGTCCAGAATCATGGCTACTGAGGCTGGACCATGTGGAAGACAGGGTGGTGCTGGCAAAGTGACTGGAAGCATTATCTGCTATTTATCCAACAACATTTTCACACTGCTCTGACTTCATGAGTGGTGTTCTGTGCCCCCTACAAAGTGGGACAGGAAGCTAGGTCGACATTATACATGTGTTTTTTGTGCTCCTGCAGAACACACAGTTTCACCTTGCACATGTCATCAGCCTCTGCACTCATCATCACCATCATGTCCACTTCCCCATTCCTTACTGAGAGATGAGCGAATATGTTCAGAAAATGATCACCAAACATAAACATAAATTCCGCATGAATATGGTACATTCAGATTTGTGATCGGTAACACAAGCATTTTCCTTAAAATCGGAAAAAGTCAGTAACATTTGGTAAAAGATAGAATAAAAGCTGGCAATTCATGTGCCGCGCTCAGTAAAATCACAGTGAAACAAGTTAGAATAGAATAGATAGAAAAGATATATACACATAGAATACATATATAAATATAGATGTCAGTGACACACACATGTATATGTATATATATTACATAGATAGAAGAAAAGCTGGCAATTCAGCAGCCGCGGTAGTGTAAAATCATAGCAGGAGCTGACAGGATAGAAGAGATGGATTACATATAGTAAATACAAATAGAATAGGTAGATATATAGATGTCAGTGACAAATACAAGTAGTACAGTATGTGGGCAGCTTACTGTACATGTATTTAATTAATAAAAGATTATTTTTCAGTAAAAATGTTGTGGGCTCCTGCATAATTTTTGTAATCAGCAGAGGGATAATCGATGGCTGAGGGCCAATGTTTATAGCCTGGGAATGGCGTAATACCCATGGAGCTTCCCAGATTTTTAATATCAACTCACAGCTGTATGCTTAGCCTTTACTGGCTATTAAAATGGGGGACCCTAAAAAAAATGACATATGATCCCCCTATAATTAACAACCAGCAAAGGCTATGCAGACAGCTTTGGGCTGATATTAATATCCAAAGAAGGGGCCATGGATACTTGCCCCCCTCAGGCTAAAAACATAAGCTATCAGCGACCCCAGAAAAAGTGTATCTCTAAGATGCACCAATCCTGGGCACTTAGCCTCGCCCTTCCCACTTGCACTGTAAAGTTCGCAAGTGGTTTGATAGTTGGGGGGTTGATGTCACTTTTGTATTGTCAGGTGACATCAAGCCCTGAGGTTAGTAATGGAGAGGTGTCAATAAGACGTCCCCATTACTAACCCCATAGTCACATTGTATGAAAACACAGACACCCAGAAAAAGTCCTTTAATTGAAAGAAAAACATAGACGTCTTTAATAATCTTAATTAAACCATACTTATGACCTCGCCTATTCCTCTGATGCCCTCGTCATCTGAAAAAGAGGTAAAAAAACAACAACATGCCTCACTTTTCGGCAGAGATGCTTTTAATCCATTTACCCCACGACTGGTCCAGCTCTCCCACATCTAGATGGCAGGATGCATGAATGCATGATGCGTCCATACAGCCTGTCATCCAGCTGACACTGAGCACCGTGTGCTATAAAAAATAATTTAAAAAAAAACTGCATGGATTCCCCTGTTTTTTTGATAACCAGCCAGGCAAAACTCACAGCTGGGGCCTGAAACCTTCAACTGTCAGTTTCAGCAAGGCTACTTAACAAAAATAGAGGGGTCCCCACGCCATATTTGTTAATTATTTAAATAAATAATTTAAAAAAACGGCATGGGGTCCCCCATTTTTGACAACCACCCTTGCTAAAGCAGACATCTGGGTGCTGGTATTCTCAGGCTGGTAAGGGGCCATGAATATTGGCCCACTCCATCCTAAAAATAGCAGCCCACTATCGCACAGAAAAAGCATATCTATTAGATGTCCCAATTCTGGCACTTTGCCCTGCTCTTCCCACTTGCCTGTAGTGGTGGCAAGTGGAGTTCATATTTGTCGGGTTGATGTCACCTTTGTATTGTCAGGTGACATCAAGCCCATGGATTACTAATGGAAAGGTGTCTATAAGAGGTGTCTAATCCTATAGTTGTATGGTAAATTAAGGCACAGCCAGAATAAAGTCATTTATTAACAACTTCCCACTGGGCAAATGGGAAGAGAGGGGCAAAGCGCCAGAATTGTCGCATCTAATAGATGTGCCTTTTCTGGGCAGCTGCAGGCTTCTATTTTTAGACTGGGGGCTATATCCATGACCCCTTACCAGCCTGAGAATACCAGCACTCAGCTGTTTGCTTTAGCAAGGCTGCTTGTCAAAAATGAGGGGGACCTCATGCCATTTTTTAAAATTATTTATTTAAAAAATTAAAAATACGGCATGGGGACCCCTTCTTTTTTGATAACCAACCTTGCTGAAGTTGACAGCTGAGGGTTGAAGCCCCCAGCTTTGAGTTTTGCCTGGCTGGTTATCAAAAATACAGGGGAACCCATGCAGGTTTTTTTTAAACTATTTATTTACAGCGCAGGAGCGGCTGATTACCACTTTGTATACCAGACCAATGCCCTAACCCCATAACCTCCCTCTCCAATATAACTGAAGGGGAGCTTAATTGTCTTCTCTCCAAATCGCACCTCACAACCTGTGCACTTGACCCCATCCCAACCCACCTCCTCCCCAACCTCACCACCACTATTATTCCATCCCTAACCCACCTCTTCAACCTATCACTAACTTCCGGTACCTTCCCTTCTGCTTTCAAGCATGCCACAATCACGCCTATCCTTAAAAAGCCAACCCTCGACCCAACCGCTATGTCCAGCTATCGCCCAATATCGCTGCTCCCATTCGCTTCCAAACTCCTGGAGCTGCATGTCCACGCTGAGCTTTCCTACCACTTCTCTTCTAACTTGCTCTTTGACACTCTACAATCTGGTTTCCGCCCCCATCACTCCACTGAGACAGCCCTGACCAAAATTACTAATGACCTACTTACAGCCAAAGCAAACGGACAATACTCTATACTCCTGCTTCTTGACCTGTCCTCTGCTTTTGACACAGTTGACCACTGCCTTCTACTACAGATTCTTTCCTCCTTTGGCGTCAAAGACCTCGCCCTATCTTGGATCTCCTCATACCTTTCCAACCGCACATTCAGCGTCTCCCACTCCCACACTACCTCCTCGTCCCACCCTCTCTCTGTTGGAGTTCCCCAAGGCTCTGTTCTAGGACCCCCACTCTTCTCAATCTATACACTTGGCCTGGGGCAACTCATAAAGTCCCACGGATTCCAGTACCACCTTTACGCTGATGACACTCAGATCTACCTCTCTGGCCCAGACATCACTTCTCTGCTATCCAGAATCCCGGAGTGTCTATCAGCCATATCCTCCTTCTTCTCCTCCCGCTTCCTCAAACTCAATGTGGACAAATCTGAACTCATAATCTTTCCCCCATCCCACAGATCTTCCTTACCTGACCTATCTACCACAGTTAACACATCACGCTTTCCCCCGTACCAGAAGTCCGCTGCCTCGGAGTAACCCTTGACTCTGCCCTGTCCTTCAAACCGCACATCCAAGCTCTTTCTACCTCCTGTCGCCTTCAGCTCAAAAATATTTCAAGAATCCGTCCTTTCCTCAACCCTCAATCTACTAAAATGATTGTGCACGCCCTCATCATCTCCCGCCTCGACTACTGCAACACCCTTTTCTCTGGCCTCCCTGCTAACACCCTCGCACCTCTCCAGTCCATCCTTAACTCTGCTGCACGACTAATTCACCTCTCTCCTCGCTACTCCTCCGCTTCTCCCCTCTGCAAATCTCTTCACTGGCTCCCATTCCCTCAGCGTATCCAGTTCAAATTACTAATACTGACCTACAAGGCCATCTATAATCTGTCTCCTCCATATATCTCTGAACTAATCTCCCGATATCTTCCCTCACGTAATCTCCGATCCTCCCAAGACATCCTTCTCTCCTCCACACTTATTCGCTCCTCACCCAACCGCCTCCAAGACTTCTCCCGAATATCCCCCATCCTCTGGAATTCTTTGCCCCAACACATCCGACTATCAAACTCATTCAGATCCTTCAGACGGAACCTGAAAACCCATCTCTTCAGGAAAGCTTACAGCCTGCAATGACCCTGCTACCTCCTCACCACTACCGGAGATATCGCCTCAACCAACACCGGAACTGCTGCGACCCCTTAACCTGCTGTCTCCTGCCCCACAATCCTGTAGAATGTAAGCCCGAAAGGGCAGGGTCCTCTCCCCTCTGTATCAGTCTGTCATTGTTAGTTTGTTTACTGTAAGTGATACCTGTAATTTGTATGTAACCCCTTCTCATGTACAGCACCATGGAATCAATGGTGCTATAGAAATAAATATTAATAATAATAATAATAATAATGAATATTCCCACCCAACGCTCCTGTTCTCACTGTTATAAGCGGCAGCACATGTCAGCTGATGGGAGCTGTAGTCCCATCAGCTGACACCAGTGAACGGGGGTAAACTTTATACCTCTGATCACAGCTGAGCACTCACGCTGTCTTCTGACAGCGTGGGAACCACGGCTCTCTGACCAGCAGGAATGATTTCACCATTGATCAGAAGCACTAAGCCGGCGCTACGCTGGTTTTTACCACGCTGTGACACAGCATGGGAAATACCGGCTTTTGTGTATCTTTGTCTATATTTGGCAATTCAATCGACGATTAAATCGGTGAATATTGCAAATTCGGCAATCGTGAGCTGAAATATTCGCTCATATCTACATACAAAGCGCCTTGACCATTTTAAATTAGGTATGATATATCCCTGTTGAGAAAACTGGTACACTGCAGTAGCAATATAGCAAATCAAGTCTGGCTGTATGCTTTTGATGCACAACTGGCGCAGTTTAAAGACCGTATAATATTTCAATGAAGAAAAAACTTTTTAGAATTACTATCGCAAGAAAATTTGCCCACTTCAGATGGATTTGTAACACTGTCGGAGGGATATAGTGATGCTATTGAAAACCAACCAAGTCTCTCTGTATGCTTTTAACGCAAAACTGGTGTAGAAAAAATGACATATAATATTTCCCTGCTGAAATAACTTTGCAGGATTAGTATTGCAGGAAAATTTGCTCACCTCAGATGGACTTGTTACACTGCAAGAGTAATATAGCAATTCTATTGCTAAGTCTGGCTGTATGCTTTAGATGCACAATTGGTGCAGTATAAGTAACGTATAATATTTCCCTGCTCAGAACAATTTGCAGGATTAAGAGCAAAAAATAATATTATTAACCTTGAGAAAGGCATTTGGTATGAGTTGCAGCACAATCTCCTCCTAAGTGCTGCTAACAGCAGTATGAATATTGATTATAATTAGCTCTAATATGGGCTGTTGTCCCAGTTAAGAGAAATATTAATGGTGTCTAATCCCTGCTTATACTCAGCTACAACTGTGTCCCTAGCTCAGCAGTGCAGCAACTCTCCCTGCTCTGCCTATGTCTGTTGGTACACTATGCCAAGCATCGCATCACGGTTCTTACATAGACCCGACCTTGACGCTATGCGGCCAGTCAATCACACTAATGCCTGATCCAAGATGGCTATGGCATTACAGTGACAGGCAGGCAATCCCCGCATGTTTATTGACTATCTAACAAGCACAAAACATGCGGTGCGGGGACTCGAGCTTGCACGCGAACATTCAAAAATACTCGCCGAGTAACAAGCATCTCAAGCACACTGATGGTCGAGTGAGTTACGAGCAGTAAGGAGCACGCTCGCTCATCACTAGTCTTAAATTATTATGTCGGATGCTAATTGTGGGTATATATTTATTTAAGATTGCTATGGCTTCAGTACGCTTCAATAACGCCATCATATTTAGGGATACAGGGAGCATGAACCAGTGAAGGTCCCAGCAGTTGGACATCCATCATTCCACAAGATATTACCTATCCTGTGGTTAGATGATAATTTGTTTTCACCAGAAAACCCCTTCAACAAATTTAATATAGACACATATAATTAAAGTAATAATAATAATAATAATAATAATAATTATGCTAAATATATATTGGAAATAATATATTTCTTTCAGTAAAGAACAATGTAAAATAATATAGTCAATATGTGTAAAAAGATAGTTACTGTCAAGTTGACCTGTGTACAGTTAAAACAAGTTAAAGTAATACTTCTAAAGAGGCAGTATTCCAATCGTTTACTATAGACTAGCACAGTATTATGAAAAGATCAGTATTTGTAAAAATAGCTGAAATGCATATGACAAAATATGTATTCTATGTGAACGCGGGAGATTCTGCAAATGGTAATTTCTTATTTGTTGCAAAATCAATACCAAGGTAGGGTAAACTTTCAAAGTGAATAGCCTTCCTTAAACCCATAGCAGCACATGGTTTAGGGAAAGATTAGTGAGCCATCGTGCCCAAAACCATTGGTTGAGATCTTCATGACTCTTCAAGGATTGTAAAATTTCTGCAATTATTTACTATTATAACCAATTATAAATGTGTATAACCATTTACTATTGCCATCTGTCATTTTTAAAGAGAAGGTGCCTACCAAACATGAGGGTAAAACTTAAGATTTATAACTCATATCAAGTTATTAACATTTACACATATAAAATATTTATCCCTATTCATTTCCCAGGTCATGAAAAACACAATGGTAAGTTTAATTTTCTTCTGTATATATTGAGATGTTAACACAGGGTCTTTAAAGAATAGAAAATGTAGTACTCCCCCTATGATGGTAAACTAGTACCTATGGTGGTAAACTTCTCTTAATTATTCAATCCAAAGTGCATAAAAGTATATACAGTGGGTACAGAAAGTATTCAGACCCCTTTAAATTTTTCTCTCTTTGTTTCATTGCAGCCATTTGGTAAATTCAAAATGTTCATTTTTTTCTCATTAATGTACACTCTGTGTTAGGGCTGGCGGAACGCACAAAATAAATATAAATAATAGGTGCGTTCGCAGCCCGGGGTCCACCGTGCAGGCAGAGCCTGCTTCTAGTAAGATGGCGGTATAAGAGAACTCTGTTACTTCACAGAGTCGCAGACATAAATGCTGTATCACTATATTGCAGTATAAGCGAACTCTGTTACACCAAAGAGTCGCTGAGGTAGAGACGCAGAAATAGAGACTGTGTCCTGTTAACACCACAGGGATACACAGATAACTGCTGTGCGGATAGCAGTCCTTGATCATGCATTCAGCAACGCAAACAAACAACTCCTCATCGGGGAAGCCGGTATTCTAGGGGCTTATTTCAGCCAGGCCCTGAACACGTGCATACATATATCCTCACCGGAGGTGCCGGTATTCTAGGGGCTTATTTCAGCCGAGCCCTAACCACATGCGTGTATGATCACACTGGCGCAAAGCATATAATGCAATTGATACTAGCGCATGGCCGCAGGGCCATGCAACCCTTTTATAGTAGCAACTACAGGACCTGCCAGAAAAGGACCAATGAGAAACTGTTCCAGAACACATGTAGTTTCAGGACCTTTCTGGCGGACCAATAGGAGCTGCTTCAGTACCTGAGCATGAGACCCCTGATCTCCAATGAGAGATCTTACCCTGGGCATGCTCAGAAGGGGAAACGCAGGACTTAGTCCTAAAGACGTCTGCTCGCCGCTGACCAGTACTGGCTACAATAGCAGAACCTGGAGAGGCAGCAGTAATCCTCTGCACAATGTTAGACTGGGCGAGATGCTGGGACTGACGTCTCTGCTGAGCAGAGTCCACTGCGGCCAGAGACGGATGGGAGACCGCAGCAGGGATGGTTCGAGATTCCCCTTGTGCAGAAGCGGGATCTCGACCCCTAACACTCTGCACCCCAACTTGATTGAAAAAAACCTGAAATGTAGAAATTTTTGCAAAGTTATTAAAAAAGAAAAACCAAGACCCTTTGCTCAGATACTCATATTTAAGCATCTTTTTTGTTTATCATATTTAAGTCACATGCTGTCCATTTCCTCGTGATACTTGTTGAGATGGTTCTACTCCTTCATTGGAGTTCAGCTGTGTTTAATTAAACTGATAGGACTTGATTTAGAAAGCCACACACCAGTCTATATAAGACCTCACAGCTCACAGTGCATGTCAGACCAAATGAGAATCATGAGGTTAAAGGAACTGGCCAAGGAGCTCAGAGACAGAAATATGGCAAGGCACAGATCTGGCGAAGGTTACAAAAGAATTTCTGCAGTACTCAAGGTTCCTAAAAGCACGGTGGCCTCCATAATCCCCAAATGGAAGAAGTCTGGGACCACCAGAATTCATCCTAGACCTGGCAGTCCAGCCAAACTGAGCAATCGTGTGAGAAGAGCCTTGGTGAGAGAGGTAAAGTAGAACCCCAAGATCACTGTGGCTGAGCTCCAGAGATGCAGTAGGGAGAGGGGAGAAAGTTCTACCAAGTCAACTATCACTGCAGCCCTCCACCAGTTGGGCCTTTATGGCAGAGTGGCCCGACGGAAGCCTCTCCTCCGTGCAAGACATATGAAAGCCCGCATAGAGTTTGCTAAAAACACATGAAGGACTCCCAGACTATGAGAAATAAGATTGTCTGGTCTGATGAGATGAAGGTAGACCTTTTTGGTGATAATGCTAAGCGGTATGTGTGGAGAAAACCAGGCACTGCTCATCACCTGCCCAATACCATCCCAACAGTGAAACATGGTGGTGGCAGCATAATGCTATGGGGTGTTTTTCAGCTTCAGGGACAGGATGACTGGTTGCCATTGAAGGAAATATGAATGCAGACAAGTACAGAGATATCCTGGATGAAAATCTCTTCCAGAGTGCTCTGGACTTCAGACTTGGCCGAAGGTTCACCTTCCAACAAGACAATGACCCTAAGCAAACAGCTAAAATAACAAAGGAGTGGCTTCAGAACAACTCTGTGACCATTCTTGACAGGCCCAGCCAAAGCCCTGACCTAAACCCAATTGAGCATCTCTGGACAGAGTGAAAATGGCTGTCCACCAACATTCACCATCCATCCTGACGGAACTTGAGAGGATCTACAAAGAAGAATGGTAGAGGATCCCCAAATCCAGGTGTGAAAAACTTGTTGCATTATTCCCAAGAAGACTCATGGCTGTACTAGCTCAAAAGGGTGCTTCTCCTCAATACTGAGCAAAGGGTCTGAATACTTATGGCCATGTGATATTTCTGTTTTTCTTTTTTAATAAATTTGCAGAAATTTCCACATTTCGGTTTCTTTTCAGTTTAGATGGGGTGCAGAGTGTACATTAATGAGAAAAAAAATCAACTTTTTGAATTTACCAAATGGTTGCAATGAAACAAAGAGTGAAAAATTTAAAGGTGTCCGAATACTTTCCGTACCCACTGTATATATATATTGGAGAGTAATGTGGTAAGTGTGCTTAAATGCGTCAGAGAATGTGAAAAACAGTAGTCATCCAGCACAGACCTATATACTTTATATCTGTGTATTTCTATACTGTTTCTACTGCATATAAAATTAATTAAGTTTTAGAATATTATGGCAGCAGCTAATTGTTTATATCTATTTGTTTAAGATCACAATGGGCTTCAGTACGGTTAAAAGACGCCAGCACATTGAAGGCTAGAGGGAGCGTCAATGAATATAAAAATTCTGTCAACTGCCTCACACTCTGCCACTCTTTACTGCTGATTGTGCTCTTTGAAATGGATTAAATAATAAAGAGAAGTTTATCACCATTTGCGATTGCGTTACTTTTTTCTTCCTATTAGATGCTTTTGTGGATTGGAAATAATTTATTGTAAAGCATGACCATTAAAGAGGTATTCTTATCTCATACCTTAATGACATATCCACATGATATGCCATAAGTGTATGGTAGGTGAAGGGTGCTACTGTAAGATGATATGATAGTACAGTCATGGCCAAAAGTTTTGAGAATGACACAAATATTATATTTTCACATGATCTGCTGCCCTCTGGTTTTTATGTGTGTTTGACAGATGTTTTTATCACAGACAGAAATATAATAATTGCAAACATATGAGTAACAAAAACTTATATTGACAGTTAGAATGAGTTAATGCAGCAAGTCAATATTTGCATTGTTGACCCTTCTTCTTCAGGACCTCTGCAATTCTTCCTGGCATGCTCTCAATCAACTTCTGGACCAAATCCTGACTGATAACAGTCCATTCTTGCACAATCAATGCTTTCCTTTTGTCAGAATTTTTAGGTTTTTGTTTGTCCACCCGTCTCTTGATGATTGACCACAAGTTCTCAATGGGATTAAGATCTGGGGAGTTTCCAGGCCATGGACCCAAAATCTCTATGTTTTGTTCCCTGAGCCATTTAGTTATCACCTTTGCTTTATGGCAAGGTGCTCCATCATGCTGGAAAAGGCATTGTTGATCGCCAAACTGCTATTGGAGTGTTGGGAGAAGTTGCTCTTGGAGGACATTCTGGTACCATTCTTTATTCATGGCTGTGCTTTTAGGCAAGACTGTGAGAGAGCCGATTCCCTTGGCTGAGAAGCAACCCCACACATGAATGGTTTCAAGATGCTTAACAGTTGGCATGAGACAAGACTGGTGGTAGCACTCACCTTGTCTTCTCTGAATGAGGCGTTTTCCTGATGTCCTAAACAATCGAAAAGGGAATTCATCAGAGAAAATAACTTTACCCCAGTCCTCAGCAGTCCACTGCCTGTACCTTTTGCAGAATATCAGTCTGTCAATGATGTTTTTTCTGGAGAGAAGTGGCTTCTTTGCTGCCCTCCTTGAGACCAGGCCTTGCTCCAAGAGTCTCTGCCTCACAGTGCGTGCAGATGCACTCACACCTGCCTGCTGCCATTCCTGAGCAAGCTCTGCACTGCTGGTAGCCCGATCCCACAGCTGAAACACTTTTAAGAGATGGTCCTGGCGCTTGCTTGTCTTTCTTGGGCGCCCTGAAGCCTTTTTGGCAACAATGGAACCTCTCTCCTTGAAGTTCTAGATGATGAGATAGATTGTTGACTGAGGTGCAATCTTTCTAGCTGTGATACTCTTCCCTGTTAGGCCATTTTTGTGCATTGCAATGATGACTGCACGTGTTTCTTTGGAGATAACCATGATTAACAGAAGAGAAACAATGATGCCAAGCACCAGCCTCCTTTTAAAGTGTCCAGTGGTGTCATTCTTACTTAATCATGACAGATTGATCTCCAGCCATGTCCTCATCAACACCCACACCTGTGTTAACGGAGCAATCATTGAAAAGAGGTTAGCTGGTCCTTTTAAGGCAGGGCTGCAATGATGTTGAAATGTGTTTTGGGGGATAAAGTTCATTTTCTAGCCAAATATTGACTTTGCAAGTAATTGCTGTTAAGCTGATCACTCTTTATAACATTCTGGAGTATATGCAAATTGCCATTAGAAAAAGTGACGCAGTAGACTTTGTACAAATTAATATTTGTGTCATTCTCAAAACTTTTGGCCATGACTGTACCTTTGAAGAGCCCTGCATAATGTATCATTAGTGCAGGAAGGCTGCCATCTACTGGCTAGATGGGACCATGCAGAACCAACTAGCACCAGAAGAATTGCAGGGGGAACAAGTTCAACTGCCAAACCAGGTCAAGTGCCCTGGATGACGGAGTTTCCGAATATAAAAATTCTGCTTGCCAAACCGTAGGGGTCTTTGGCACCGAGAGAGCGTAAGATGCCGCAGCCATAGTGAAAGACTGCAGCAGGAACCTTGTGTCAGCAGGGTGCTGGCCACTTGCGGACAGAAACCAGATGACACCAGATCAGATCCAGAGCCCCGACTACACTGGTCAAGACCTGAGGATCTGATCTACTCCAGTCAAGACTCCGAGTCCAGACTGCGCTGGTCAAGGCCCGAATCCTAGACATGTGCTGGTCAAGAGTCAAGAGATCATTCACGATGACACCAGTCAAGATTCGGAGCCCAGACTTCTGCTCCCCAAATCCGGGTGACAACAGTTGTCGGTCAAGCACCGAAGATCTCTGAGTAGACTTCACTTGGAAGAGGACGTCTGCGGTTACAGAAGGATGACAAGAGTGAACCGGCCCATCACTTTTAGCAATAGCGTACCGTACAGAAGTCTGCCTGTTTTAGGACAACAGGTGTGATGGGGGCAGTTGGTATACAGAAATTTCAAAGTTCCTTGATAGATTTTGTAAGAAGGACTTGTGGCATAGCAGGAAAACCCATTGATCCGGCTATGGCTACTGCTGCAGGAAGAGCTAATGCAGCTCCTCAGGAACTGGTGTACCACCCTTGTAAGAAGCACACAAGTATAATCCCTGAGAGATGTTTTCATTATTCAACTTGTGTTCTGAACTCTATGGTATGATTTCTGTTGTATGGTTTACTGCTGTTTGTACTGTTTCATATTAGCAGTGACTGTTCCCTGGCCACTTTGATTTCCTGCTATATTGGGAGGAAGTAAATAGTTCATAGACTGTTCCTGCCTCATGTCTTCTGTGCATTGAATTCGGTCACCTTCATTACATTACCAATGGGGCTTCAATCTTAAATATGTGGCCCGGTTGTAAGCTCTAAGTGGAGATATTGTCAGAATTCCACTTCAAATTAATAGGGATTCTGATGACATCTACCATTTCAAAAAGGCCACATTATGAAAGTTAGAGTTAGGTCCTGAAGGTTTGGCTCATATATTATACATTTATGACATCTCTTATGGATATCTCATTAATAAATGAGAGCGGAATACCCCTTGTGCTTACCAAGCATGAGATTGACACCCAAGCTTTGTACAAACTGTGCCTCATTTGTTGCTGTTCACAATCTTTACAGTTGTGCTCAAAAGTTTACATACCGCTGCATAATTTTTGCTTTTTTGGCCTTCTTTCAGAGAAAATGAATGATAACACCAAAACTTTTTCTCCACTCATGATTAGTGGTCGGGTGAAGCCATTTATTGTCAAACTACTGTGTTTCTCTTTTTAAATCATAATGACAACCCAAACATCCAAATGACCCTGATCAAAAGTTCACATTCCCTAGTGATTTTGGCCTGATAACATGCACAGAAGTTGACACAAATGGGTTTAAATGTCTTCTAAAGGTAACATCCTCACCTGTGACCTATTTGCTTGTAATCAGTGTACATGTATAAAAGCTGAGTGAGTTTCTGGGATCCAAACAGACTCTTGCATCTTCCATTCAACTGACTGAGTTTCTGGATTGTAAGTCATGGGAAAAGCAAAAGAATTGTCAACAGATCTACGGGAAAAGGTAGTTTAACTGTATAAAACAGGAAAGGGATACAAAAAGATATCCAAGGAATTGATAATGCCAGTAAGCAGCATTCAAACTGTGATTAACAAATGGAAAATGAAGGGCTCTGTAAAAACAAAACAATGGTCAGGTAGACCAACAAACATTTTGTCCACAACTGCCAGGAAAATTGTTCGGGATGCAAAGAAAAACCCACACATCACATCAGCTGAAATACTGGACTCGTGGTTTGGCTGTTTCTAGATACACAATAAGGAGGCACTTGAAGAAAAATGGGCGGCATGGTCAAGTCGCCAGAAAAAAGTCATTACTGAGCAAATGCCACAAAGCATCTCTCCTAAAATATGCAAAACAGCACAGAGACAAGCCTCAAAATTTCTGGAACAAGGTAATTTGGAGTGATGAGACAAAAATTGAACTTTTTGGCCACAGCCATAAACGTTACACATGGAGAGAGGTCAACAAGGCCTATGACGAAAGGAACACCATTCCTACAGTAAAGCATGGTAGCGGATTGCTGATGTTTTGGGGATGTGTGAGTTATAAAAGCACAGGAAACCTGGTCAAAGTTAAAGGAAAGATGATTGCAGCATGTTATCAGCAAATACTGGAGGCAAGTTTGCAATCATCAGTCCGAAAGCTGCTCATGGTACGTACTTGGATGTTTCAACATGACAACAATTCAAAACACAAGGCTACAGTCGACCTGTCATTGACTACAGCCAATGGCCATCTCAGTTTCCTGACCTCAATATCATTGAACCACTCTGGGGAGATCTCAGATGCGCAGTTCATGCTAAACAGCCCAGTGATTTACAGGAACTGGAGGCTTTTTGCCAAGAAGAGTGGGCAGCTTTACCATCTGAGAAAATAAAGAACCTTACCCACAACTACCACAAAAGTCTTCAAGCTGTCATTGATGGTACAGGGGGGCAATACACAGTGTTAAGAAATGGGGTATGTGAACTTTTGATCAGAGTCATTTGGATGTTTTGGGTTATCATTATGATTTAAAAAGAGAAAACACAGTAGTTGGACAATAAATGGCTTCATCCAACCACTTACCATGAGTGGAGAAAAAGTTTTGGTGTTCTTATTTACTGTATATTCTCTGAAAAAAGGCCAAGAAAGCAAAAATTCTGCTGGGGTATGTAAACTTTTGAGCACAACTGTATATATTAAAATATTTCACTTATTCATCTCCCAGTTAAAGAAAAAAAGTAAGTTAAATCTATATTATAAGTATTGAGATTTTAGTGTGGCATTTTATATTTATCGGATGGTGGGATAACAAAGGACAACTTTTCTCTGATTTCCACTACTTTCTTGTTCTTAACACTTTTGACCATGTTATCTAAGAGATTCAAGATCCAGGAAAGTAGTTATCACTGTACATCATTCAAAAGCCAATACTTTTGAGGATGTAAGGAATCAAATAACAGAGTAATTAAATTGGTGGTCGGACAACCCCCTTCTCAATTACAATTTGACTCATGAAGATTAAAAACACCTTATACTCACCTCTGGTGCCCAAACTACTTCAGCGATGTCTGTGTCGGAGGTTGTATGATGTTATGTAACATTAACCAGGCAGCGAATGAGCAGCAGCTGTTGGGCAGCTTCACTTTCACTTCCTTCGGGCGTAACTGGCATCTGGAGGGAGTTAGAGAGCTGCTGCTGCTCTCTCTTCTTCCTGATGTCAGTTTTATCCAAAGGAAGTGAGAGTGAAGCGACTCAATAGCTCCTGCTGATTGGCTGCAGATCTCACATGACATAACATCACATACTGTCCGGCACTAACGTTGCTGAATAGCTCTGGAACCAGAGGTGAGTAGAAGGTATTTTATGCTGTGTAGGGGAATATTGTAATTAATGTACTAATAGGGGGATTAATGTAATAATCACGATAAATCCATACTAAAAAGAAAATCTTTGGGTTGTCAAATAAATAGAGGCCAGGAAATGACTGAAACCTAAGGATGATAGGAGTAATCTGTTGAATTTGAGACATTAAAATGATTATTAATCATTTTTAAAGCAGCATTTATTCCACTATGCTGTACTTGTGAAGAGAGTTTACATACAAAATACCTAATATGACTTACAATGACCAATCTAACAGTGACAGACTGGTAGAAAGGGAGAGAGGACCTTACCCTCACAGACTTACAATCTGCAGGATAGACTTTTTGCAAAGAAGCTAATGGTTAAGGTCCATCTGGTGTGAAAGGAGGTGTTGTTGACAAAGCAGTCATGGTCAACATGTGAACCAATGACAGACTGGATGGTAAATCGATGGCTCTTAAAATTTTAAAGAACTGGGCTGCAAATTGAAGGGAAGGACCTACAAAGTAGTATTCTCTGAAGTACTGCCTATGCTTTGCACAACACTGCTGGAACTTAGAGAATTAAATGCATGGCTTAAATCTTGGGGTAAAGCAGAAGATGTTGATATCCCAAAGCACTGTGGGGTACAACATATTATGCAAATAATTTGCACTTGAACGAAAGATGGTCTGCTGTGCTAGGGGAGAGAATTCTATACATGGTTACTATTAGTGTTGAGCGATACTGCTCGATATCTAAAAATATCGGATCGGAATGGTATCGCCGATATCACTAAATATCGTCGATATCCGATTCCGATACCGGAAGTCCAATGTAAGTCTATGGGAACCAAATATCGACATTAAAAAAAACCATTCTTGCCTTGTTGGTTAATTGTACATGAAGGAAAACAACAAAGACTAATGTAGAATGTATTGGGGGAGGTTGAGGAGACAATAAAGGCATACATGTTTAACCCAATGCATTGGAATAGCATTAATATATTATTTTTTTGGAAATACGTTTGGATTGACTAACAAATTGACAATGTTGTTAACCTTTTTTCTATTTTGGCAAATATGTATGTTTCACAACTTCCATTCTCTTCACCTTTTTAACTTTTGCCAGTGCCACACTTTCTCCTTCATAATCTTCAGCAGCAGCAGCATCATCTTTCTCATCAAATTATTCTTCATCTTCACCGGGGGTAGCCGAGACCCCAGAGAACATGATCCGGGTCGGTATTCACCGATCCCGGTGTTGCGATCGCATCTATGCAAAAAAAAAAAAAAAAAAGATTTCTCTCCCCTCTGATGTGATCGCACATCAGAGGGGAGAAAATGAGGGTCCCCCGATCGCCCCCCCGTATACTTACCGGTGTCCTCCGTCCTCCCGCAGGCCCCAGGATCCCAGCATCTTCTTCCTGCAAAAAAAAAATGCGCCCGCCGCTCTGCTTGGCGGCAGATACAAAAATGATTTCATTCATTCTCCAGAAAGTGCATTTTGATCACTGTGATAAACTATCACAGTGATCAAAATAAAAAAAACAGTACATAACCCCCCCATTTATCACCCCCTTAGTTAGGGACATATAATAAAAAATAGAAATTATATTTATTTTCATTTTTCTGTTAGGGTTAGGGTTATAATTAGGGTTAGGGTTAGCATTAGGGTTAGGGTTAGCATTAGGGTTAGGGTTATAATTAGCGTTAGGGTTAAGCTGGGTTCATACTGCGTTATGGCAGTCCGTTAGACGGACTGCGTTACACCGCGGTATAACGCGGTGTAACGCAGTCCGTTAACGCTGCCATTCATCCCCATTTGAGGGCGCATCGCGACGCATGCCGTAAAGCGGGATGCGTTTGCGACGTGCCATCATTCAGTGACAGAGCCTCGGACGCGGGCTGCAGCGTCTGGGCTCCGTCACCGCTAGCGCAGATGAATCATCTGCTGATTCCTCTGCGCTAGCGGGTATAGCATAACGCGATCGTGTTATGCTATACCGTTAACAGCCCGTCAACGCTATGTGTTGAACGGGCTGGTAAAACGCAAAATGAACCTAGCCTTAGGGTTAGGGTTATAATTAGGGTTATAATTAGGGTTAAGGTTACAATTAGGGTTAGGGTTAAAATAAATTAGGGTTAGGGTTACAATTAGAGTTAGGGTTACAATTAAGGTTAGGGTTACAATTAGGGTTGGGATTTAGGTTAGATTTAGGGTTGGGATTAGGGTTAGGGGTGTGTTTGAGTTAGGGTTGGAGCTAGAATTGAGGGATTTCCACTATTTAGGCACATCAGGGGGTCTCCAAACACGACGTGGCTTTCAAAAAGTCAAATGGCGCTCCCTCCCTTCCGAGCCCTGCCGTGCGCCCAAACAGTGGTTTACCCCAACATATGTGGTATCAGCGTACTCAGGACAAATTGCACACTAATTTTGGGGTTCTAATTTCTCCTGTTACCCTTGGGAAAATAAAAAATAGCTGGCTAAAAAAAACATTTTTGAGAAAAAAAATGATTTTTCATTTTCACGGCTCTGCGTTTATAAATTTCCGTGAAGCACTTGGGGTTCAAAGTGCTCACCACACATCTAGATAAGCTCCTTGGGGGGTCTAGTTTCCAAAATGGTGTCACTTGCAGGGGGTTTCTACTGTTTAGGTACATCAAGGGCTCTACAAACACAACATGACGCCCGCAGAACATTCCATCAAAGTCTGCATTACAAAATGGCGCTCCTTCCCTTCCAAGCACTCCCATGCGCCCAAACAGTGGTTTCACCCCACATATGGGGTATCAGCGTACTCAGGAAAAATTGCACAACAACTTTTTGGGTCCAATTTCTCCTGTTACCCTTGGGAAAATAAAAAAAATAGCGGGCTAAAGAATCATTTTTGAGGAAAAAAATGATTTTTTTTTTCACGGCTCTACGTTTATTAATTTCTGTGAAGCACTTGGGGGTTCAAAGTGCTCACCACACATCTAGATAAGTTCCTTAAGGGTCTAGTTTCTAAAATGGTGTTATTTGTGGGGGGTTTCGACTGTTTAGGCGTATCAGGGGCTCTCCAAACGCGACATGGCGTCCAATTTCAATTCCAGCCAATTTTGGTTTGAAACAGTCAAACGGCGCTCCTTCACTTCCAAGCCCTGCCGTGTGCCCAAACAGTGGTTTACCCCCACATATGGGGTATCGGCATGCTCAGGACAAATTGCACAAAAACTTTTGGGGTCTTGTTACCCTTGGGAAAATAAAAATTGGGGTGAACAGATCGTTTTTGTGGAAAAAATATGATTTTTTATTTTCACGGTTCTATGTTATAAACTTCTGTGAAGCACTTGGAGGTTCAAAGTGCTCACCACACATCTAGATAAGTTCCTTAGGGGGTCTAATTTCCAAAATGGGGTCACTTGTGGGGGTTTCCACTGTTTAGACACATCAGGACCTCTACAAACACGACATGACGTCCAGACAATTCTGCGCTGAAAAAGTCAAACGGCGCTCCTTCCCTTCCAAGCTCTGCCTTGCACCCAAACAGTGGTTTACCCCACATATGGGGTATCAGAATATTCAGGACAAATTGCACAAAAACTTTTGGGGTCTTGTTACCCTTGGGAAAATAAAAATTGGGGTGAAAAGATTGTTTTTGTGGAAAAAATATGATTTTTTATTTTCACTGTTCTATGTTATAAACTTCTGTGAAGCACTTGGAGGTTCAAAGTGCTCACCACACATCTAGATAAGTTCCTTAGGGGGTCTAGTTTCCAAAATGGGGTCACTTGTGATGGGTTTCCACTGTTTAGACACATCAGGGCCTCTACAAACGCGACATGGCGTCCAGCCAATTCTGCGTTGAAAAAGTCAAATGTTGCTCCTTCCCTTGCAACCTCTGCCGTGCGCCCAAAAAGTGGTTTACCCCCACATATGGGGTATCGGCTTAATCAGGAGAAATTGCACAACAAATTTTGTGGTTCATTTTTTCTTTTAACAGTTGTGAAAATAAAAAAAATAGGTTCCGAAGTAAAGTTTTTGCAAAAAAAGTTAAATGTTAATTTTTTCCTTCCACATTGCTTCAGTTCCTGTGAAGCACGTAAAGGGTTAATAAACTTCTTGAATGTGGTTTTGAGCACCTTGAGGGGTGCAGTTTTTAGAATGGTGTCACTTTTGGCTATTTTCTATCATATAGACCCCTCAAAGTGACTTCAAATGTGAGGTGGTCCCTAAAATAAAAATGGTGTTGTAAAAATGAGAAATCGCTGGTCAACTTTTAACCCTTATAACTTCGTAACAAAAAAAAATTTTGGTCCCAAAATTGTGCTGATGTAAAGTAGACATGTGGGAAATGTTATTTATTAAGAAATTTGTGTGACATATCTCTCTGATTTAAGGGCATAAAAATTTAAAATTTGAAAATTGTTAAATTTTCAAAATTTTTGCCATATTTCCGTTTTTTTTCATAAATAAACACAAGTCATATCAAAGAAATTTTACCACTAACGTGAAGTACAATATGTCATGAAAAAACAATCTCAGAATCAGCTGGATTCGTTAAAGCGTTCCAGAGTTATAACCTCATAAAGTGATAGTGGTCAGAATTGTAAAAATTGGCCCGGTCATTAAGCTGCAAAATGGCTCTGTCACTAAGGGGTTAAACTTCTTGCTATTCATGTTTTTGTTTACATTACTCATATTGTTATTATTAAACTAATTAATCTTCTTCATATTCAAATTCTTCATCTTCTTCCTCTTCATCTTCTTCATCATATTCTTATTTGTGACAGAGATTCCTGTACTTGTAATCTGTAAAAGTATGAATTGTTCATCCTTCCGTTCTTGCTGTCACAAAAGATTTAAATTACAACAGTATTTGTCCGTGTTCACTTTAGCCTGCAGCAGCAGGCATTTTCCAGGGGCACCACGAGGAGGAACGGACTCACCCCATTACACTGCTTAGTCTTCTTCTGCTTAGAATTTAGAGCATATATTTTGCTCTTCGTTTTGGTCTTATACTTCATGTTCTTCTGCTTTTTGATCTTCTGCTTATTGTTCTTCTGTCTCTTGTTCTGTATCTTGTAGTTTGTCTTAACCTTCTTTGTCCTGTTGGTGATCTTCTTCTGGGTAATCTTTTATTTTTTCTTTGTGATGGTGTTCAGGCTGGTTGGCTTCATGCTCGTCGTCCTTGTTGTCGTCATCTTCTTCTGGGTGGTCTTTAAGGTCGTCTAATTTCCGAGAAACAGCTGACGTTACTGGAACCCTGACGGGTATCAGATGGAGCAAGAGACAATGGAAGTAACGAGGACCAGCTGACTGTGCTGGAACCCGGACGGGTAGCAGAAGGAAAAGAGGCAATGTCACAACCGAGTACCAGCTGACGTTACTGTGACACGGTTACTAAGCAGGAGGTACCTGTGCTCCAAAGCACTACCAAGGACCAGCAGACGTTGGTGGAACTCGGATACGGAGATGGAGGCACCTAGGCCAAAGGCACTGGGGAGAACCAGTTGACGGTACTGGACCCCGGACGGGTAGCAGAAGGAAAAGAGGCAATGTCACAACCGAGTACCAGCTGACGTTACTGTGACACGGTTACTAAGCAGGAGGTACCTGTGCTCCAAATCACTACCAAGGACCAGCAGACGTTGGTGGAACTCGGATACGGAGATGGAGGCACCTAGGCCAAAGGCACTGGGGAGAACCAGTTGACGGTACTGGACCCCGGACGGGTAGCAGAAGGAAATGAGGCAATGTCACAACCGAGTACCAGCTGACGTTACTGTGACACGGTTACTAAGCAGGAGGTACCTGTGCTCCAAAGCACTACCAAGGACCAGCAGACGTTGGTGGAACTCGGATACGGAGATGGAGGCACCTAGGCCAAAGGCACTGGGGAGAACCAGTTGACGGTACTGGACCCCGGACGGGTAGAAGAACGCACCCATGAAAATGTAAGTTGACAGGACGCAAGCCGTCCGCAGTTACCGAATCACACAGTCCTACAGTGGGTGCTTGTCCTATTGTCACAATGGAAACCGCCTTTATTTACATATCCCACAGCACACATAGGAATCACCTAAACTGCAGGCACCATAGAGTCGGCTAACCCGAATGCAACACGACAGCACAACTTATTGGAGGATAATTGACGTTGACACTGCCAGGAAACAGCTGTCGTGCTGTAACCAGGCTGGCCATGAGTCAGTACCCCTGCCAATTACTTACGAGCAACAAATGGCGGTGTTGTAGCCCAGGGAGTAGAGTTCAGGTGGTAGAAAGATGAACATTACAGGAGACATGGAAAACGTTGCCAAACAGTTATTTAATCTGAAAACGGACAGGCAAATTCAGGTGAGATCCATGCCTTGTTCATTTTCAGAAAAGTAAGCCGGTCTACATTCTCTGAGGATAGTCGCATGCGACGGTCTGTTACTACACCACCTGCAGCACTAAAGACGCGCTCAGATAATACACTGGCAGCAGGGCAAGCCAGCACCTCCAATGCATACTGGCTAAGCTCTGGCCATGTATCCAACTTAGAGACCCAAAATTTGAAAGGGGAAGAGGCATCTGGGAGTACACTTAGAGGGAAAGCCAAGTAGTCTGTCACCATCTTACGGAAACGTTTCTTCCTGGTGACTGGAGCCGTCTCGGATGGTGTAGACCTTGCTGGCGCTGTCACAAAACTTTGCCACATTTGTAACATACAGATCTTGCCCTGTGCAGAGGCGCTGCTTCTGCTCCCTCTTGTTGTAGAGGTGTCTACACTGCCTCGACGCACAGAGCTGCTTTGTAAAGCAGTAGCAGCAGCAGCAGCTCTCTCGGCTGGAATGTACAACAGTATGGATTGCACCAGTGTGTCTTGGTACTCCTGCATTTTACGGTCCCGGTTCACCGGTGTGATGAGGGTTTGTAAGTTGTCCCGGTAGCGAGGGTGTAGGAGGGTGTACACCCAATAATCTGACGTGCTGAGAATGTGGGCGATGCGGCGGTCGTTTCTCAGGCACTGAAGCATGAAATCAACCATGTGCTGCAGACTCCCAACTGGCCAACAAAGGCTGTCCTCTGGAAGAGGCGTCATCTCTGCCTCCTCTGCATCACCCCACCCTCGCTCCACATACTGACTAGAGCGTTGTGTACCTCCCTCTGTAGGGATTTCTTCCTCCTCCATTGACTCCTCCTCCTCCTCATCCTCCTCACAAAGTGAGCCCTGCCCAGCCCTTTGTGAGGAACCACGTTGCGCTGACTGTCCTGAAGGTAATTGAATTTGTGACTCCTCATCCTCCACCTCTTCCAAAACCTCTTCCTTTAGTGCTTTCAGTGATTTCTGAAGCAGGCAGATAAGGGGGACAGTCATGCTGACTAGTGCATCATCTGCACTCGCCATCCGCGTTGAGACATCAAACGCACGCAAAACGTCGCAGATGTCCTTCATAGAGGCCCACTCAGTAGTGGTGAAGTGTGAACGGCGCAAATTGCGAGTTGATTGCGCCTGTTGCAGCTGATACTCCATTACTGCTGGCTGCTGCTCACACAACCGCTCCAACATATGTAACGTGGAATTCCACCTGGTGGGTACGTCACATATGATGCGATGTTCAGGAAGGCGAAATCTGACTTGCAGAGCTGCAATGCGCGATCTGGCCATGCTGGAACGTCGCAAGTGAGCGCACTCTAGGCGGACCTTGTGCAGCAGTGCATCAAGATCCGGATAGTCCCTCAAAAAACTCTGCACGACCAAGTTGAGCACATGTGCCAGACATGGTATGTGAGTGAGGTTGCCAAGGCCCAGAGCTGCCACCAGATTTCGGCCATTGTCACACACTACAAGCCTGGCTGGAGATTAGCTGACAAAAACCACACGTCGCTCTCCTGCTTGATGGCATCCCAGAGCTCCTGCGCTGTGTGGCTTCGATTCCCCATGGAAATTAATTTCAGGACGGCCTGTTGACGTTTGGCCACGGCTGTGCTCATATCGGTCGCAACAGGTAAGCGTTCACGGGTCCATGTGGAGGTATACCGTGACGGCTCGTGCAGCGATGATTCTGAGGAACTGGAGTAGGAGGAGGAATCAATGTGTACAGACTGGATTCCTGCAATCCTTGGAGTTGGTAGAACACGTACAGTGCCACTGGAAAGATCTGTACCCGGCTCCACAACATTGACCCAATGGGCAGTGAGGGAAAGGTATCGTCCCTGGCCATGGGTACTGGTCCACGCATCGGTGGTCAGGTGGACCCTGCTACTGACGGCGTTTAGTAGCGCATGTTTAATGTTTTCCTCGACATGTTTTTGCAGAGCAGGGACAGCTTGCCTGCTGAAATAAAATCGGCTTGGCACATTATATTGTGGGACTGCCAATGCCATAAAGTTCCTGAAACTGTCAGTCTCCACCAGCCTGAATGACAGCATTTCAAGGGACAGGAGTTTTGCAATGCCAGCATTCAGAGCCTGTGCTCGTGGATGGTTTGCCGAGTATGGCCGTCTTTTATCCCATGCCTGTGGTACCGATGGCTGTTTTTTGTTCTGGGAGTGTGACGATGACTGTGAACTTGCTGCTGTGGGTGGAATAACAGTTTGTCTATGGACAACAGTGACCGAGGTTCTTCCATGGAGATCCTGTGAGGAAGCCGAACCAGGTGTGTGTGAGCTGGAGGTAGAGGCTCGAACACGACCTGAAGATGTAGGTGCTGCTGTAGGTTGGCCTACATCTCCAGTGTGTCTTTGTAACTCAGCTACGTGCTTTGTCCGTACATGTTTCCACATATTTGTGGTATTCAGGTTACTGATATTTTTACCTCTTTTAACTTTTTGCTTACACAGCTTGCATTGAACATAGCAAATATCATCTACAAGTCTGTCAAAAAAGGACCACGCAGTGCAAGTCATGGGAGCGCCAATTTTGACATTTCTAAGAGAACTGCTCCCAACAGGTGCCAAACTGGAGGCTACAGGCAAGCGAGTCTGCAGCCTACCTCTCCCTCCTCTTTGTACCGTTGGGACAATCTCTTCCTCAGAGCTGCTCCCACCACCTTCCTGTTGCTCACGCCATGTTGGGTCTCGGACTTCATCATCTCCACTACCCTCTTCCAACACCTGCTGCTGTTGGATGGTCTGGGCAGCACCATGCTCCACAAAACCTGGCACCTGAGTCTCATCATCATCATAAGATGCGTTCTGCGGTGTGCTGTCCATCGGCACTGGCTCACCCGCCTCTTCAGATTGAGAGAGACACAGCTGTTGCGCATCACTGCATACTCCCTCTTCTTCAAATTGCAGAATGCTGCTTGCCTGTGCCCGTGTTTGCGAGCCAACAGATTCTGAGAACAGAAGCAGAGACTCAGCTGGCTCCTGTACAGAACTCTCTGACTGCCTGGGCAATTTGACAGGCGGTGAACAGACAGATGGTTGCTCAACAGTATTGTGTTCCTGAGAGGAGGTGGAAGGAATTGAAGTCGATGCATTGGCTGCCATCCAACCAACAATGGCTTCAATTTGTTCTTCCCGCAGCAGGGGGCACGCCGAGCTCCTACCAAAGTGCGCATAAAGGAACGCTCATGGGTAAAACTGGTGGATGCTGTGTCACTGAGGGCAGCAGCAGCCACAGAATCCCCACGTCCTCTCCCTGCTGAAACTCCACGGCCACGACCACGTGCCTTACTCACTGACTTCTTCATCTTGGTAGATTGATAAAGAAAGTCTGAAAAGTTATAAGGCCTAAGTGTGGTTATTACGCAGAGACTGAAGTGAACACTGAAACACAACTGTTCACAATCTGTGAAAGGCTACTCCTTTGTCTACTTCTATAGTGTTTGCAACCAATGTATTGGATACGGATGGAAGCGCGTCACACTAATAGATTATATTTTAAATGGAATGGAGCAGAACCAATTGGAGATAAATGAAAAGGATGAGGCACTGAGAAACGCTCAGCAGAGTACAAGCAGCAGTGCTTGAACAAGTAACTGGAGCGTGATGTGCACTCAAAAAATAAAAAACACAGACTGATGTGAACACTGAAACACAACTGTTCACAATCTGTGAAAGGCTACTCCTTTGTCTACTTCTATAGTGTTTGCAACCAATGTATTGGATACGGATGGAAGCGCGTCACACTAATAGATTATATTTTAAATGGAATGGAGCAGAACCAATTGGAGATAAATGAAAAGGATGAGGCACTGAGACACGCTCAGCAGAGTACAAGCAGCAGTGCTTGAACAAGTAACTGGAGCGTGATGTGCACTCAAAAAATAAAAAACACAGACTGAAGTGAAGACTGAAACACAACTGTTCACAATCTGTGAAAGGCTACTCCTTTGTCTACTTCTATAGTGTTTGCAACCAATGTATTGGATACGGATGGAAGCGCGTCACACTAATAGTTAAATTGCATGGAGCTGCAAGAATTACACTGAAGGAAAAAAAAAGAGTCTGTGAGTGACACGTGCAGATGCCTACAGACAGCGTTGCATGCAGAGCAAACTGCAGCGTCACCTGCACTCACACACACCTTGCAGAGCTGTTAAAACAACACTGCAGGCAAAAGGAAGCTTTACACAGCGGTTGGTGCTAGCCTGCCTACAGCACAGTACACTAAATCGCAATCTCTAACTGTCCCTCAGAGTCAGCACAGCAGCGTTCTGTCCCTTACTGAATTCACAGCACAGTGATGCTAAAATGGCGGCGGCGCCTTTTATAGTGCATTCTGACATCATTTCAGCATCCAATCACAGCCATGCCATTAGTTAACATGACCGCAGCAGTACAGGATGTGCCCACACTTCTTAGGATTCCTCATTGGCTGACTAAAATCACATTGCCTCTCAAAGAATTATGGGAACTTCCGATTCCGGTATACGATATATGGAAAATATCGAAACTAAGTATCGAAAGGCCGATAGAGCTAATATCGGCCGATACCCGATACTTGCGGTATCGTATCGCTCAACACTAGTTACTATATGTTATATTTACTGTCTGTTGAAAAGGAAGAGATTATGTCTAGAATTGACAGCTCCAGGGATTACGAGTACATGACTAGCATGTGTAATTTTCCTTCTGTTGCTAATAAAGTACAGTCTATGAGGCATCATAATAATTAATTAGCGTAAAAACAAAGTTTGGATTTTGTTCTGTTAACACAGTTAAAGTTAAAATGGTACTCGAAATAATGCATAAATCTAGTTCTGAACTATAAACTACCACATAAATAAACATGGGTCAGTCTTTTTAAAAACTTCTGAAACACATACTACAAATCAAGCCTTCTAGGTGATTGGGTGATTCTGTAAATGTGTAGTTTCCTATCGACTGTAGATTCACCTCAGTGTGCTAGAGACTCTAGGCAAGTGGATGGTGCAACTGCATCATTCAAGTCTTGGGTAGGTTTTAATTTATAAGGGAGTGGCCACTCTTAGACTCATATTGGCACATAAATTCAGGCAAGAGCAGTTTGACATCTTTGGAAGAGCCAGACAACTAGGTCTTATCCAAGATGTGTAATTGCTGCAGCTGTCCTGGTATTTTCTGATTAGCCCTTTTATATGGGACTGTGCTTGATAAGCATAAAAGTAATGCCCAAACTTTGTATATCATTTCTAATTATTCATATTCTGTTGAAATTTTTTTTTCTAATTCCCTTTCCATAATGGAAAGTTTAACCCCTTAATGACTGCCAATACGTCTTTTTACTGACCTGAGATACAATAAAATAGCATCTCCATACATGTGACAATCCATCAGCTGTAGGCTGTACACTATAGCTGACAATTTGCTGCATTAGCGATGATCAGTTTTGGCACTGCCCATATCTGTTTATACTCAGCCTGTGCTATCCCTAAGCCCCCCTAATGCCCTATGCGGGTCCTTCCCCACGCTGCCATCACAAACCTCATCCCTAGCTGTCACCTCACCATACCCTGGCTAGTGCACTGGTCGGCAAGGACGCTAGCCTCACCACTGCAGATAATGAAAACACAGGGGGTAGTGACAAGCAAGAGACAAAGACAGGGAATAAGGAAACTTAGCTTCCAAACTGCTGCTGCAAACTCCACACAGCAGAAGATTCGGAATCAGGATCTCAAGCAGCTGATACACGCAGACACCAGAGAGCTCCTCACTAATCGGCTGGTCTCCAGAGAAGAACTCTATCACCAACAATCAGCTGATTCATCAAGTGACCATTAAAGGATGGTGGGAGTGGTCACCACCCATATCAGCTGACCTAGCAACTCTGCAGTTGAAGTACGGTGCTAGCAAGGGAAACTGACATAAACCTTCTCTGGCCTGATAGGAAAAAAGCTACATTTAAACTATAGTGGAACCAGAGCTGCCATGTATCCAAAAATGGATGTGAGAAGTAGGATATAAATTAGCAACCAGGGAATGACTGGAATTAGGGATGAGTGAATCTTTAGAAATTCATATTGCCAAGTTCGTTGAACTTTTCAAAAAAATGTGATTTGTGGTGAGTAGTGTTGAGCGATACGATAATGCAAATATACCGATATTAGCTCTATCGGCCTTTCGATAATTAGTTTCGATATTTTCGTCATATCGGATACCGGAATCGGATTTGTCACTGTCACTGTCAGTGTCCGTCGGTCGGGTCTGTCACTGTCAGTGTCCGTCGGTCGGGTCTGTCAGGAGTCAGCGGCACTTACCTGGCAGAAGATCTCCGGCAGTCACATCCCGGACTGCTTCATGGCCGCTATCCTCTTCTCCCCGGCGGTCACATGCAGTTTCTCGCGATAACTGCAGTGACTGCTGGGTAATCCCGGCCGTAAAGCAGTCAGTCCGATGACGTCACCGCCGGGGAACCAGGTAATCAGCTGTGCTGCGTCGCGATGACAGGCTCTGCCTGTCATTGCGATGTAGCAGAGCTGGATCGTCGTGGGACAATCGTTACTATGGACTGCGTCGGACAGGTGGTATACTGTTGGTTTGTTTTTTTTCTTTTTTTACAGGAGATCGATGGCGTCGCAGGAATGAGAGTACAATAAAAGAAATGAAAACTGTGTTGTCTCTTTTATTTCATTAAAATACTTTTTCTTGCTTTGTCTTTTTTTTATGCATTTAATAACTTTGGGATTAATAATGGATCGGTGTCTTATTGACGCCTCTCCATTATTAACCGGGCTTATTGTCACCGTGCAATCAACGGTGACATTAACCCCTTATTACCCCGCTTGCCACCGCTACAGGGCAAGTGGGAAGAGCCGGGTAAAGTGCCACAATTGGCACATCTTTTGATGCGCCAAATGTGGGGCTGCTGTAGCCTGGTATTATCAGGCTGTTGAGGGCCAAAATCCATGGGCCTTGACAGTCTTTTAATACCAGGCCGCAGCAGTCTGCATTTTACTTGGCTGGTTAACAAAAATAGGGAGACCCCTACGCCGTTTTTTTTTCAAGGGGATCCCATATTTTTGTTAACCAGCCAAGCTAAGCAGACTGCTGTGGCCTGGTATTATCAGGCTTGCAAGGTCCATGGATATTGGATCCTTACCAGCCTGAAAAACCAGGCCTCAGCGGTCTGCTTCATCTGGCTGGTTAACAAAAATAGGGGGGACCCCACGCCAATTTTTTTCGAGGGGATCCCCTATTTTTGTTAATCAGCCAAGATATGCAGACTGCTGTGGCCTGGTATTATCAGGCTGGCAAGGTCCATGGATCTTGGCTCCTTAACAGCCTGAAAATCCAGGCCTCAGCGGTCTGCTTCATCTGGCTGGTTAACAAAAATAGGGGGGACCCCACGCCATTTTTTTTTCAAAGGGAACCCCTATTTTTGTTAACCAGTTCCCTCTGACGTCACTGATTGTGTCCCTGGCTGACCTGAAGTGAAAGTGGAAAGCAATCAATTAAGCTTTCCACTTCCTCTCCTGTCAGCCAGGAGAGGAACTCATTAATTTGGGGGTTTACTGTGAGGCTGCAGCATTAGCTGCGGTCCCTGCAGTAAACATTAACCCTTTCTGAAGGATTACACCGTGGGACCTGACTGTGCATCGGATTGGTAAGAATAATTTTGCTTTATTATTTTATTTTTATTACAGGAAATTGTTTTAGCAGGAAAATAAAATATGGTCAAAAACTGTGTGATTATTTCATTAAACTTCTTTTTTATTAAAGTGTGTGTGTTTGATTTTTTTTCATACAATAGGATTAATAATTGATAGTTGTCTAATTGACAGCTCTCAATTATTAACCTGGCTTAAAGTGACCTTTCAATTGCAAGGTCATTTTAACCCCTTATTAATCCATTCGCCACCGCTACAGGGCAATGGGAATAGACGGGCAAAGTGCCAGAAAGGGCAAATCTAATTAGAGATTTGCCCTTTCTGGGGTGTCTGGGGCAGATGTTAGTAGCCGGGGGGGGCCAAAAATAATGGTCCCTCTCTGGGCTATTATTATCTGCCCCCACTCACTGGCTTTGTCTGTCTGGTTGCGAAAATAGGGCGGGAGCCCACGCATTTTTTTTCAGCAATTTTACACCTCATATATATATATACATGTCATTAAATTTGTGACACATATATATATATATATATATTTATATTTATAGTTCATACACTTCTACATAGTATAATAGCCGCTAATTCAATTGCCGGCTTTTGTGAAAATGCAGAACCCGACATGAAATGGCACTTGGTTTACATAGAGTTAACCATGTCTTTTCATGTAGTTTGATATCTGATTTGCACAAACAATTACATGAGTGTAAGTGTGCAAAATTTCACACCTGTAGGGGTTAATTAAAGGTGTAAATTCGTAGCAAAAAAGTCCGTTTTTTTTACAACGAATTTACACCTTTAATTAACCCCTACAGGTGTGAAATTTTGCACACATAGACTGATGTAATTGTTTGTGCAAATCAGATTGCAAACGACATGAAAAGACATGGTTAACCCTATGTACACCAAGTGTCATTTCATGTCGGGTGCTTCTGTCTTTTCACAGAAGCCGGCTTTACCCGGCAATTGAATCAGAGGATATTTTACTATGTAGAAGTGTATAAACTATACATATATATATATATATATGTCACAATGACATGGATATATATATATATGTATTCTATGTGTGTATATTTAGTGTTTACAAGGAAATAAAGGTTTTTTTAGTTTCGATATTTTGTTCCCATAGACTTACATGGGACTTCCGCTATCGAAATCGGATATCGACGATATTTAGTGATATCGGCGATACAATTTCGATACGATATTTTTAGATATCGAGCAATATCGCTCAACACTAGTGGTGAGTTAATTCCACACTAATCAAAAGTATTCTAAAGCCTTCTGCTGCCCTGAAAAGACATGTGTGACATTCCAAGGTCTCTTAAGACAGTATCCAAATCCTTTTAATCAACCTTAAATACAAACTCAGCCTTAATACTGTCAAAGTGTCCTCAAACCATAGGGCAATGAGTAACCAGTCCACCACAGGTAACAAACTGCTTGTGTAACATAGTAACATAGTTAGCGAGGTCAAAAAAAGACATTTATCCATCCAGTTCAGCCTATTTTCTGTCAGAATAAATCCCAGGTCTATGTCCTTCTATAGAATCTAATAGCTGTAAGATACTATATTGTTATGCTCCAGGAAGACATTAAGGCCTCTCTTGAACCCCTCGACTGAGTTCACCATCACCACCTCCACATTCAAGGAATTCCAGATTTTCACTGCCCTATCAGTAAAGAATCCTCTCTATGTTGGTGTAAAAACGTTCTCTCCTCCATAGGCAGAGAATGCCCCCTTGTGACCGTCACCTTCCTTGGTATAAACAGATCCTTTGAGAGATATTTGCATTGTCCCCTTATATACTTATACATGGTCATTAGATCGCCCCCTCAGTCATCGTTTTTCTAGACTAAATATTCCTAATTTTGCTAATCTCTCTTGGTATTGTAGTTCCCCATCCCCTTTGTTAATTTTGTTGCCCTCCTTTGTACTCGCTCTAGTTCCATTATATCCTTCCTGAGCAGCGGTGCCCAAAACTGTACACAGTACTCCATGTGCGGTCTAACCAGGAATTTGTACAGAGGCAGTATAACGCTCTCATCATGTGTATCCAGACCTCTTTTAATGCACCCCATGATCCTGTTTGCCTTGGCAGCCGCTGCCTGGCACTGGCTGCTCCAGGTAAGTTTATCATTAATTACGATCCCCAAGTCCTTCTCCACGTCAGATTTACCCAGTGGTTTCCCGTTCAGTGTGTAATGGTGATATTGATTCCTTCTTCCCATGTGTATAACCTTACATTTATCATTGTTAAACCTGCCACCTTTCGGCCCAAGTTTCCAATTTATCCAGATCCATCTGTAGCAGAATACTATCTTCTCTTGTATTGACTGCTTTACATAGTTTTGTATTATCTGCAAATATCGATATTTTACTGTGTAAACCTTCTACCAGATTGTGTAATACACTACTGACAGACTTTTTGTGTTTTTAAAAATAAAATCAAAATGGTTCAAAAAATATTCCTTTATGTGGTCAGGCAGATTGTTCTGGCACTATCTTTAAGTTCAGGAGATCTACTGAAATGTCCTGCACAGGAGATTAACCAGCAGAATCCACCTGCCAATGCCTATGGTTCTGGCCAATCCTGGTTGTACCATGCATTTTATAAATGGTGAATGCAGGGCTGGGGCGTGGATGGCAATCATCTAATTAGGCATCACTGTTTGTCTTATCTACTTTGAATTTTGATTTCTGTGACTAATATTTTGACCAGACCACTACTAACATAAAATCAGGTTTTGATTCCTGGGTTAATTACATTTAGGTAGCGTTAAAAAATGACATAAGTCTTTTATGTTCCCATTCCAGGGCATGGGCCCGCTGGTGAAATTCATTCCATTCAATTCCCAAAAATTCTTACTTTTTCAAAGACAAGCCCAGCAGTACATTTACATGACCAGTCCATCTATCCATTACTGAGAAATCAGATGAATATGCAAATGAATATGGTAGTCCTGAAACATTTTTGACTAAAAAAAAAAGTCAGTGTCGTAACTTGAATCCCCAGTGCTAAATCTACAACAGGACCCCCAACTATTAAAGGTCTTTATTAATATGTATCTTTTCATATGGGCCTAAGGTGATTTTGGGACCCCCAAAACTCCAAGGTCCAGGTGTGATTGTAATCCCTGCACCTATTCTAGATTTCCCACTCCCTTCACCACAGTGCATAATTCAACAGGCTATTTAAGAGGCTGTGCCTACCAAGCATAAGAATAACACTGAGCATTATAGATCAAATCTAGCTATTCTATTATGTATTAAATATTTTCCTTATTATGTTGCCAGGTGGTGAAAAACACAAAGGTAAGTCTAGTTTCCTATAAGAACATTTGTAGACTATATGGAGAAAATTCATCAAGACTGGTGTAGCACACACTTAATGTATTTGATGTACCTCCTGCGCGGCTTGTGCCTCTGACCAGAGTAGCACTTCTGACATTTGAAATTCACTTTTGATGAATCAGTTGGGTAGGCATGGCCATGCCTCACCCTGCCCTGGCTCCTCCTTAGCACCACCCATTTAGGTGGAGCTGACTTAAACTGGCATGAAAACACCAAAAGTTGTATTTTTTTTGCAACTTTTTAAAGCTTTTACACCACTTTCTGCCACAAAAAACTTTGATGAATCAGCCCCTATATCTATTTCATAGAATCATAGAATCATAGAATGGTAGAGTTGGAAGGGACCTCCTGGGTCATCTGGTCCAACCCCCTGCTCAAAGCAGGATTCTCTAAATCATCCCAGACAGATGTCTATCCAGCCTCTGTTTGAAGACTTCCATTGAAGGAGAACTCACCACCTCTTGTGGCAGCCTGTTCCACTCATTGATCACCCTAACTGTCAAAAAGTTTTTTCTAATATCTAATCTGTGTCTCCTCCCATTCAGTTTCATCCCATTGCTTCTACTCTTTCCTTGCGCAAATGAGAATAAAGATGATCCTTCTACAATGTGACAGCCCTTGAGATATTTGTAGACAGCTATTAAGTCTCCTCTCAGTCTTCTTTTTTGCAAGCTAAACATTCCCAAATCCTGCAACCGTTCCTCATAGGACATGGTTTGCAGACCGGTCACCATTCTGGTGGCTCTTCTCTGAACTTGCTCCAGTTTGTTGATGTCTTTTTTAAAATGTGGTGCCCAAAACTGGACACAGTATTCCAGATGAGGTCTGACCAAAGAGGAGTAGAGGGCAATAATGACCTCACGTGATCTAGACTGTATGCTTCTGTTGATACATCCTAGAATTGCATTTGCCTTTTTTGCTGCTGCATCACACTGTTGACTCATGTTAAGTCTGTGATCAATTAGTATACCCAAGTCTTTTTCACATGTGCTGTTACTTAGCCCTATTCCTCCCATTTTGTATATGCTTTTTTCATTTTTATTGCCCAGATGTAGTACTTTGCATTTTTCCCTGTTAAAATCCATTCTGTTAGTTGCTGCCCACTGCTCCAGTTTATGTATATCTTTTTGAATCCTCTCTCTCTCTTCTCTAGTATTAGCTACCCCTCCTAGCTTTGTGTCATCAGCAAATTTGATCAGTTTACCCTCAATTCCTTCATCTAAATCATTGATAAAGATGTTGAACAATACAGGGCCCAAAACAGAGCCTTGTGGTACCCCACTTGAGACATTCTTCCAACTGGATGTGCAGCCATTTACAACCACTCTTTGGGTCCGATCACTAAGCCAGTTATGAATCCACCTAACAGTTGCCTTGTCCATTCCATACTTAGTCATTTTTTCAATAAGGATTGTGTGAGATACTTTGTCAAATGCTTTGCTGAAGTCAAGATATACTATATCTACAGCATTTCCCTGATCCACCCAGTCAGTGATTCTGTCATAGAAGGAAATTAAGTTAGTCTGACATGACTTATTAGTTACAAACCCATGCTGACTCTGTTTAATCACTTCATTCTTATCCAGGTACTTGCATACATGTTCTTTAATAATTTGTTCAAAGATCTTTCCTGGTATAGAAGTCAGACTCACCGGCCTGTAGTTCCCTGGGTCCACCTTCTTCCCCTTTTTGAAGATAGGAACAACATTTGCTCTTCTCCAGTCTTCTGGGACTGCTCCTGTTCTCCAAGAATTTTCAAAGATTATGGACAGTGGTTCAAGAATTTCTTCTGCTATCTCCTTCAGTACCCTGGGGTGTAATTCATCTGGACCTGGAGACTTGAATTCATTTAGGTTAGCTAAGTGTTTCCTCACTGTCTTTCTGTTTATAGATATCCTGGATTCTTCTATTCCTTTAATAGGACAGTGAAGATCAGTTGATGTTACATTTCCTTTCTGAGAGAAAACAGATGCAAAATAGGAATTTAAAAGTTCAGCCTTCTCAACATCCTGACTTACCATTTCATCATTTTCATCCTGTAAAAATCCTATAGCATCTTTGACTTTTCTTTTACTTTTGACGTATCTCCAAAATCCTTTTTTGTTGCTTTTGACGTCACTTGCAAGCCTTAATTCATTGTCAGCTTTAGATAATCTGATTTGTGCCCTGCAGGTTCTGCAGACGGCATTATATTCTTCTTTAGATATGCCTCCCTCTTTCCATTTGATAAACATTTCTTTCTTCCTTTTTAGCATGTGTTTAAGTTCTATGTTCATCCATCCTGGTTTCCTTAAATGCTTCCCATTCTTCCCTCTTTTCGGAATTGTTAACGATTGTGCTTTGAGAATCTCATTTTTCAAGATTTTCCATCCTTCCTGGACATTTTTGTCCTTAAGGATATCCAGCCATTGGATCCCTCCAATTCTCTTTCTGAGTTCCTTAAAATCTGCCTTTCTGAAATCTAACCTTGACGTCTGAGTCTTCACAGGTCTTCCTCCTCTTGTTATCCAAAATTCTAAAATAGCATGGTCACTACCTCCTAGGGTCCCAGCCACTCTTACCTCCTCCACCATTTCCTCCCTGTTTATGAGGATTAGATCCAAGGTAGCAGATCCCCTTGTTTTCTCCATTACCTTTTGGAAGATAAAGTTGTCAGCAAGAGAGGATAAGAATTTCCTGGACCTGTTAGTTTTGCCTGAGAGAGATTCCCAACAAATGTCTGGATAGTTGAAATCTCCCATGACCACTATGTCATATTTTTTGGAGAACTTGGCCATTTGATGCATAAAGAGTTCATCCATATCTTCAGCTTGCACAGGCGGCCTGTAGTAAATGCCTACAATGGTGTCCTTTCCATTGTTCTGTCCTTGTATTCTTACCCAAACAGTTTCCACAGAACTCCCAGTCTCTGAAGCTTCAATCTCTGTGCAGATATACGCTTTTCTAACATACAATGCAACACCTCCTCCTCGTTTATCAAGTCTGTTTCTTGCAAATAAGTTGTAACCTTCTAGCCTTGTATTCCAATCATGTGTATCGTCCCACCAAGTCTCAGTGATTCCAATGACATCATATTTCTTCTCCTGCGTTAGTAGCTCCAGTTCTCCTTGTTTGTTGCCCATGCTTTGTGCATTCGTATAGAAACACTTTAGTTTGTGATTGGTTTCTCTTTCTTCAATATTTTTATTATGTAGATTTTTTTGTCTTTGTTCTTCCCCTTCACTTCTAATAGCAGAGTTCTCAATAGCATTTGTCAGGTGTATGGCTTTTGCTGGCGTTTTGCTTCCTTTCCCACATTGTTCTAGTTTAAAGCTCTCCTGATGAGTGTAGCAAGGCGACTTCCAAATACATGTTTTCCAGTCTTCGTAAGGTGCACCCCATCTCTAGCAAGTAGTCCATCGTACAGGTAATTCACTCCGTGATCCAGAAATCCAAATCCTTGCTGACGGCACCATCGACGTAGCCAGTTGTTCACCTGCAGAATCTTATTCCACCTCCTTGTTCCATGGCCATCCACTGGAAGGATGGAGGAGAAGACCACCTGCGCTCCCAGTTCTTTCACTTTCTTACCTAAGTTTTCAAAGTCACTGCAGATGGTTTCCAGGTCACTTCTTGTGGTGTCATTTGTCCCCACATGTATTAGCAGCAATGGGTAGTCATCTTTAGGTCTGAAGAGTCCTGATATCCTGTCAGACACATCTTTAATTTTTGCACCTCGAAGACAGCACATTTCTCTTGAGGTTATATCTGGTCTGCAGATAGCAGCCTCTGTTCCTCTCAACAGGGAATCCCCCATGACAACAACTCTCCGTTTCTTCTTCACAACATTTTTCTTTCTCCATTCAGGAGGACTCTGAGGGCGTACAAGGTTACTCTTTGTGGGCAAAGTCTTATCCTGATGTATTTCTTCATCGTTCTCCTGTGTATTTATTGCAGAGCACAAATGTTAATGGTTAGTTACTCAAAACTGCTGTTAGTATTTTGAATTTTGCTATTTCATCTTAATGATCAGATGTTGTACATGTTGTAAAGTTTTATATCCATATCAAATTTAAATATTAAGTTGAAATATTTTTCCTTATTAATTTCCCAGGTGGTGAAAACCCTAAAGGTAATTTTAATCTTCTTTGTAAATGTTGAGATGTCAGTATAGTGTTTTATATACTTCTCAAAAAAATAAAGGGAACACTCAAATAACACATCCTAGATCTAAATGAATGAAATGTTCTCATTGAATACTTTGTTGTGTACAAAGTTGAATGTGCTGTCAACATAATCACACAAAAATCATCAATGGAAATCAAATTATTGAACCAATGGAGGCCTGGATTTGGAGAGACCCCCAAAATGAAAGTGGAAACAAGTCTAAATGAAAATCAAAAAAAAGACAAAATGAAAGTGGAACAAGTCAAAATGATGCTCAGTATTATGTGTGGCCTCCACGCGCCTGGGCATGCTCCTGATGAGGTTGCGGATGTTCTCCTGAGGGATCTCCTCCCAGACCAGGACTAAAGCATCCCTCAACTCCTGGATAGTCTGTGGTGCAACATGACTTTGGTGGATGGAGCGAGACATGCTATCCCAGATGTGCTCAATCGGATTTAGGTCTGACAGGATTTGGGTCTATGTTGACAGCACATTCAACTTTGTACACAGCAAAGTATTTAATGAGAATATTTCATTCATTTAGATCTAGGATGTGTTATTTGAGTGTTCCCTTTATTTTTGAGAAGTGTATATCAGGTTGTGATGGCTAACTTCTCAATTTTTAGCCACTTCTTTGCTGTTATCACTGTTATCCATTATACCTAAGAGGTTAAACAGTCAAAATAGTAGTTATCTTGCACATTTAAAGAATTTAAAGTATTAAGGTAATACTAACAATAAAAACATACAATAAAACACACACAGTATATGGGCTGTCAAATAGAGGCCCGAGAGAGTCTGGAGCCTGAGGCTGAATAGAACATACAAGTTATTAAAGATAGCAATAATGAGAGGGAAGGGTCATGCAGAAGGGACAAAGATATAATAGCAATTATGAGCAGATCAGGAAAAATTCTAATACGTCTGTTTTCGCATTTTCTCCTGGTAAATGTGATGTGTAAAATATATAAAAAAATACTTATACTTACTTTACAGCTCAACTCTTTGGTCCTTTCTCCTCACCATCATCCATATGGTAGGTGCTGCATCTTCAGATCACAACCACTCATGCTAAAATCCCCAGGCATCTCACTTTAAGCTGGAACTTCTGGCTTTGATGGCACCTAGGAAGGTTCTGTGCATGAATTGCATATGCTATGTTATCATGATGCTGTGACACTTCCAGTGCTTACACAGAATCCTCCGGCCACTCACCAAAGCCAAAAGTACTAGCCCAGCATGAGAAAGCTGGTAATTTCACTGTTAGCAGTGGAAATCTGAAGATGCAAGGAGGAGCCGAAGTTCACAAGTTGAGTATTTGGTGAGCTGGGTTAAAAAATTCACCAAATGCTAATTTTATTTTTACATTTTCATTCGATTTCACTGTTCAGAAATGTGAGTACATGCATAATAAAACTATATAAAATCTGCATTTTGGAAAATGCAGATTTTTGTTAAATTTGAGTAGAGTCCAATTCCACTTTAATTTATTTGCTGATCTCCATCAGCCTCATTTAGACCTATAGCAGTATATGGGTTTGTGAAAGATAAGACAATCATGTTGCGAAACAGTCTGATCACTAAAGGGTATGCCACACTAAACAATATCGCTAACGGGATCGCTAAAAAACGTCACTATTTAGCGATCCCGTTAGCGATATTGTTCAGTGCGGCAGCTTCCAGCGACGAGCTTCCTGCTGTGATCTCGCTCGTCGCTGGAATCGTTCCGGACCCTATTTTCTCGTCGGCGCTCCCGCTGGGTAAGTATATATCGCTAGTGTGGCACCTTTTCTTAGCGATTTAGCGGTACTTTTGTACCGCTAAAGTCGTTAAGAAGATCGCTAACGGCGATAGCGTCGTTAACTATATCGCTAAATGTGGCCGCATTTAGCGATATAGAAACAATCCCGCTAGCGATCCATTAGTATGCAACGCTAACGAGATCGCTAGCGGGATAGCTTAGTGTGGCAGTACCTTAAGCTTCAACTAAGAACTGTGCAAATTTGCTGCAACTGTTCTACTTTATCTAATTCTTTTGACCTTTGAAAAAGGATGTGCTCACCAAGCACGAGGAACCCCAAGATTTGTATCTAATATCTAGCTATTCATATTTTGTTATGTTTTAAAATATTTACCATATTCATTTTTCAGATGGTGAAAAACCCAGAGGTATGTTTTCTCTTCATTTCAAATGTTGAGATGGTTGTTATAGTATTTTTTATATATCTTAAAGTCTCAGGGTATCGATATGATGACAAAGGCCAGACTCTCCCTCTTTGTAACAAAGTATCTAGGTATTTGAGGCAATGTTAATGGTGTCTACGTCTAACTTCTAGCAGTTGCAGATTCTCCTGAAAGTGTCAGTTTCCTTAAAAGCATGCAGCCCCGTTACTTAGCTGCTTGTTAGGCCGGGGTCACACTTGCGAGTGCAATGCAAGAAACTCGCGTGAGTCTCTTGCATCAATACCTGGCACTGCCGCCGACATTCTGGACCGGAGTGTGCAGCTGCATGTATTTCTATGCAGCTGAACACTCCGGTCCTGAGTGCCAGCAGCAGTACCGGGCATTGAAGCGAGAGTCTCGCGCAAGTTTCTCGCATTGCACTCGCAAGTGTGACCCTGGCCTTACTCAGTTTTTTTTACTGATTCTGAAAAAAGGTGATTATTAGATTTTATTTTTTAAGAAAAAACATACCTTGTTTAATCACATTTTGATATGCATTAAAATATTTTTCCTCTTTCATTCTCCAGATATGTGAAGCTAAAGTCTCATTCAGACATTCTTGTATCACGGTCTGAGTACACACCACAATGTACAGACGGGCCTCCTGACCTGAACTGGACAGCCTGATAGGCATACATGAATATCCGCTGCCAGTCTGTTGTGCATTTTGGTCCATACTTGGAGGCTTACGTCTAAAGTTGATTGTGAAGCTAATCAAATTAATTTTTGCAATTGAGGCTTCTCAAGAGTCTCGCCACTTATTTGCTTAATCCAACAGAGAAAATGGATGTCCAATGCATCTGATATTTTCAAGATGTTTTCTTTATTCCATAATGTTAAAAAAATTACACAAGGGGCAAATTTATTTTTAGCATGATGCACTAAAGCAAACATTTGGGGAATATCTGGTGCCTTGGAAGACCACTTTGTTTTTCAGCTAGACAGTTTCTATAAGATTTTGGAGCTTGCAGAAGGCCATGCAAAGTAACACATTGTCAAATGCATACAGAAATAACGTATCAATTATGTAATCGCATAAAATGCATAATATAAAACATAGTCAGTTACATGTATAATACCTATTTATTTCTTATTAGGCCCTGACAATAATCAGAACCATAATGGTAAGAAGCTAAAATCAAAGAATTAATGTATAAATAAATATAAAAATTCCATATATCATTTATGACAGACAATGCACAGTGGCATGTAAAAGTTTGGTCAACCCTGGTCAAAATTACTGTTATTGTGAACAGTTAAGTAAGTTGAAGATGAAATAATCTTTAAATTAACTACAGTTAAAGATGACACATTTCCTTCATATTTTAGTCAAAAAATATATATTTTTTATCTTTTACATTGTAAAAATTGATGATTGGTCCATCCTATCACATGTTTGAGTTGCGTCTTCCTATTGGTGGATAGTTCTTTTTTACACCTCACCCTTCCTATTTCCCATCACCCCTTGATAAAGGCCATTTTCCGAAACGCGCGTCGGGGAGGATGCACCAGGTCACTTGTTACTTCTACTTGAACAGGTATTAATAGAAAATCCATTGCATTTTTGATTGGATATGTGATCTTTAAGATGATAACTGGGCTATAGCATTTCTTGCTCACTTGGGATAGTGCAATATACAATATGATTATTGGTTATAATACGTGATGAAATGAGATTTATAAACATCCCCCCACATATATTGTATATGTGTTTTTTTCTATATGATGTCTGTGTTATAGCATTCAATGTTTACCTGGGATCAGTACAATATATGTATGATGGCTAATCTTTATGGCATGTGATGTAATGAGTTTACACAGATCCCTTGTTGACCTGTGTGGGTCCCTTGTCTCCCATGTGCAATTTGGTCAACTGACCTCTGCCCCACCTTTGTTTTCAATATATCTTGGTGTTTCTACAATAAATTATATTTATTATACATTCTATTTCTTGTTTGGGATCTATTCTCATCGCAATTTTCTCTTTGGTGTGTAAGTATCACAGCTTGTAAATGCTTTTTGTAACCAGACAAGATGCTTTCAGTTCTTGTTTAAGGGATTTTCATCCACTTTTCTTTGGAAAATTCTTCTAGTTCTGTGAGAGTCCTGGGTTGTTTTGCATGCACTGCTATTTTGAAGTCTAGCCACAGATTTTCAATGTTGTTCAGATCAGGGTACTGTGAGAGCCATTGTAAAACCCTCAGCTTGCACCTTTTGAGTTAGTCTATTGTGGATTTTGACGTGTGTTTAGGATCAGTATCTATTTGTAGAAGCGATCTTTTTTCAGCTTCAGCTTTTTTTTTACAGATGGTGTTATGTTTGCATCAATAATTTGTTGAAATTTCATTGAATCCATTTCTCTCTCTATCCGTGAAATGTTCCCAGTGCCATTGGCTGTAACACAACCCCAAAGCATAATTGATTCACCCCCAAACTTAATGGTTAACAAGATGTTCTTTTCCTGAAATTTTGTGCCCTTTTTTCTCCACACATACCTTTGATCACTGTAGCCAAAGAGTTCTGTTTTAACCTCATCTATCCACAGGGCTTGTTTCCAAAATGTATCAGGCTTGTTTAGATATTCTTTTGAATACTTCTAAATTTTATAGTGATGACACAGTAGAGGTTTTCTTCTGATGACTCTTCCATGAAGGCCATATTTTTGCAGGTGTCGCTGAACAGTAGAACAATGCACCACAACTCTAGAGTCTGCTAAATATTTCTGAAGGTCTTTTGCAGTCAAACAGGGTTTCTAATTTGCCTCTCTAGCAATCTTATGAGCAGCTCTCATTGAAATTTTGCTTGGTCTTCTAAACCTCATCTTGACCTGCACTGTTCCTGTTAACTGCCATTTTTTGAACCGAGGAAAGGGCAATTTGAAAACAATTTGGTCTCTTCTTATAGCCTTCTCCTGATTTGTGGGCATCCACCATTTTCAGAATGCTAGGTAGCTGTTTAGAAGAACTCATGGCTGCAGTTTTTTGGGAACAAGGTTAGAAAAGGCTGGGTTTTTATAAAGTCAGGAAATTTGCATCACCTGGCCTTTACTAATGATGATAGTGAACAAACAGTAACCCTAACAGGCTAATTAACCTTGGCCAAAGTTATCTGATCACACAAATGTGCCAAAACGTTTGCATTGGCCCTAAAGTGTAAAAAAAAGATAATATATATATATATATATATTTTGCCTAAAATACAAATGAAATGTCTCATCTTTAACTTTAGGCCTTTTGGAGATCATTGCATCTTCAACTTGCTTAACTGTTCACAAAACAGTAATTTTAACCAGGGGTGCCCAAACTTTAGCATGCCACTGTATCAGTTATGACAGACACTTATAAGTAGCACTCTACTTCCGCTCAAAAATGATATAGAATATTTTAAAGATATATATAGAGAGATAGATAGAGCTACAGTTATCTATCCATCTATTGTTAGGGGTCGAGTTCCCGCTTCTGCACAAGGGGAATCTCGAATCATCCCTGCTGCGGTGTCCCATCCGTCTCCGGCCGCAGTGGACTCTGCTCAGCAGAGACGTCGGTCCCAGTGTCTCACCCATTCTAACATTGTGCAGAGGATTACTGCTGCCTCTCCAGGTTCTGCTATTGTAGCCAGTACTGGTCAGCGGCGAGCAGACGTCTTTAGGACTAAGTCCTGCGTTTCCCCTTCTGAGCTTGCCCAGGGTAAGATCTCTCATTGGAGATCAGGGGTCACATGCTCAGGTACTGCAGCAGCTCCTATTGGTCCAACAGGAAGGTCCTGAAAATACATGTGTTCTGGAACAGTTTCTCATTGGTCCTTTTCTGGCAGGTCCTGTAGTTGCTACTATAAAAGGGTAGCATGGCCCTGCGGCCATGCGCTAGTATCAATTGCATTATGTGCTTTGGGCCAGTGTGATCACGCACGCATGTGGTTAGGGCTCGGCTGAAATAAGCCCCTAGAATACCGGCACCTCCGGTGAGGAGATTTGTATGCACGTGTTCAGGGCCTGGCTGAAATAAGCCCCTAGAATATCGGCTTTCCTGGTGAGGAGTTGCTTGTTTGCATTGCTGAATGCATGATCACGGACTGCTATCTGCACAGCAGTTATCTGTGTATCCCTGAGGTGTTAACAGGACACAGTCTCTATTTCTGCGTCTCTACCTCAGCGACTCTTTGGTGTAACAGAGTTCGCTTATACTGCAATATAGTGATACAGCATCGATGTCTGCGACTCTGTGAAGTAACAGAGTTCACTTATACCGCCATCTAACTAGCAGCAGGCTTTGCCTGCACGGTGGACCCCGGGCTGCGAACGCACCTATTATTTATATTTATTTTGTGCGTTCTGCCAGCCCTAACATCTATTATCTGTCTATTTATCTGTCTGTTTGTCCGCCCATCTATATGTCTACGGAATAATATATATATATATATATATATATATACCGCATACATTTTCAATATTTAGAGGCTTTTTGGCTGGATGCTGGAGGAAGTATTACACCCACAATAGTCCTAATGTTGTTAGCGCAATACTTCCTCCAGCATCCAGCCAAAAAGCCTTCAAATATTGAAAATGTAGACCTTTCCCTGTCCCTGCTGACGAAAATCATCCTCACAGCATGATGTTTCTGTATTTGGAGGCTTTTTTACTGGTTGCTGGAGGAAGGCGGGCTGAATAAAAATGAACGTCACAATTTTCAGATTTAGATTTTTTAAACATTTTGAAATCCATGTATCATTTTCTTTACACTTTAAAAATACTTACTGCTTTTTGTCGGTATGTCACATAAAAGCCCAATTAAATACTTTACATTTTGGTGTCTATCATGAGAAAATATGAAAAAAAAGTTCAGCTTCTCACATATACAGTATATGTGTGTTCCTAATAGGATATTTGAGGTGTCTGAGGCCGTATGTTCATTTATTGCAATTTGTTGCAGATTCATGTCTACTGCTATATTCCATAGCAGAATTCAATACCAGTCAAGTAGATGGTGTTTATTAAATTGTCATTTACAAATTGCACAAATTTTCCAATGCGACATTGATATGAATTGAAGCTTTTAAAATTCAAAGTTTGTCACTGGGAATTTGACCCAATGCAATGCATAAGATGAATTCTGCAGCATATCTTCAAGCTTGACACATAATACGCAAATAATAATAAAAATTTTTTTGCTATGGATGAGTCATGATTTAGTGGCAAAATCTGTACACTTGCTGAGGAAAAACATGTCCCATGTACACGTAATTTTAAGTAAACATCCACTTGAAGCATCCACATATAACACAACATATTTCTTTTCTTCTTTTTCAGATGAAGTAAACCCAGCTTGTAAGTGCAAGTAAAAAGTATAGTAATTGCATATACGGAAAGAGTTTTTTCCCCCAACAGTAAAAACCTAATTAGTACAGTGGGGAAAAAAAGTATTTAGTCAGCCACCAAATGTGCAAGTTCTTCCACTTACAAAGATGAGAGAGGCCTGTAATTGACGTCATAGGTAGACCACAACTATGAGAGTCAAAATGAGAAAACAAATCCAGAAAATCACCTTGTCTGATTTGACAAGATTTATTTTGCAAATTATGGTGGAAAATAAGTATTTGGTCACCTAAAAATATGCAAGATTTCTGGCTCTCACACACCTGTAATTTCTTCTTTAAGAGGCTCCTCTGTCCTCCACTTATTACCTGTAGTAATGTCATCTGTTTGAACTTGTTAATGGTATAAAAGACACCTGTCCATAACCTGAAACAGTCACTCTCCAAACTCCACTATGGTGAAGACCAAAGAGCTGTCGAAGGACACCAGAAACAAAATTGTAGTTCTGCACCAGACTGGGAAGACTGAATCTGCAATAGGCAAGCAGCTTGGTGTGATGAAATCAACTGTGGGAGCAATAATAAGAAAATGGAAGACATACAAGACCACTGATAATTTCCCTCTATCTGGGGCTCCACGCAATATCTCACCCCGTGGGGTCAAAATTATCACAAGTAATGGTGAGCAAAAATCCCAGAACCACACAAGGGGACCTAGTGAATGACCTGCATAGACCTGGGACCACCGTAACAAAGACTACCATCAATAACAAACTATGATGCCAGGGACTCAGATCCTGCAGTGCCAGACGTGTCCCCCTGCTTCAGCCAGTACATGTCCGGCCCGTCTGAAGTTTGCTGGAGAGCATTTGGATTATCCAGAATAGTATTGGCAGAATGTCAAATGGTCTGATGAAACCGAAGTAGAACTGTTTGGTAGAAACAAAACTTGTCATGTTTAGAGGAGACAGAATGCTTAGTTGCACCCAAAAAACACTATGCCTACTGTGAAGCATGGGGGTGGCAACATCATGCTTTGGGGCTGTTTCTTTGCAAAGGGACCAGGATGACTGATCCGTGTACATGAAAGAATGAATGGGGCAATGTATTGTGAGATTTTGCAAACCTTCTTCCATCAGCAAGGGCATTGAAGATAAAACGTGGATGGGTCTTTCAGCATGATAATGATCCCAAGCATATCGCCAGGGTAACAAGGGAGTGACTTCGTAAGAACCATACGAAGGTCCTGGAGTGTCCTAGGTAGTCTCCAGATCTCAACCCCAAAGAAAACTTTTGGAGGGATTTGAAAGCCTGTGTTACCCAGCGACAGGCCCAAAACATCACTACTCTAGAGGAGATTTGCATGGAGGAATGGGCCAAGAAACCACCAACAGTGTGTGGCAACCTTGTGAAGACTTACAGAAACCGTTTGACCTCTATCATTGCCAGCAAAAGATATAAAACAAAATATTGAGATGAACTTTTGTTAATGACCAAATACTTGTTTTCCACCATAATTTGCAAAATAAATCTTGTCAAATCAGACAAAGTGATTTTCTGGATTAGTTTTCTCATTTTGACTCTCATAGTTATGGTCTACCTATGATGTCAATTACAGGACTCTCTCATCTTTTTAAGAGGGAGAACTTGCACGATTGGTGGCTGACTAAATACTATTTTTCCCCACTGTAAATATCAATCTTGTGTTTTTTTTCTTTGCTAGTTGACAACTACTATACCTGTCATTGATGCTTTGGTGAGGAGTTGTTTGTGTAGTTTTGCAGTCATGCAGTATTTTTCTTTGTCATATATTCCTGAATAAAAGGTGCCTTACATACATAATATATGTCATATAGGAGATACAATGACAAGAAAGGGAGGATTTTATTAAAATATGAAACTTCTATTTGTTGTCCATAGCAAACAATCACAGCATGAGTTTTATTGTGAAAAAAAGCAGACTATGAAATAAATGCTTAAATGTGATTGTTTGCTGTTGGCAACAAAGATAGTTTCACTTTTAAGTCATTTTTTTAAAGTTTCGCATGAGAAATACAAGACCCACCATTGTTGCATAAATATTTTTTCCTAATTTAGTAATTGGCAACTTTTGAGAATGAACAATAGAGAAATTATAAAGAAAGAAATAGAAAGTGAAGACAACTTTGCAGCATGACAGCATTTTAATTGAAAATATTACATATGACCCCCTTCAACACACTTCAAAATGAATGCGGACCACACTCGCGACTCATGAAAGGGGATTTCCATCTCCAAGATCCTTTCCCAATATGTAGAAGGTGTAATAATATTATAATAATATAATAATAATATAAACAAATACTTTCAATTAGAAATAAAACTAAAGATAAAAACAAATACCCAGCAATAAATAAATAAACAGCAGTACTGCATGAAAATAATAAAAGTGCTTAGTTAACATAATTTTGAGCCATCACGTCACGGTGACCCTATTTAGCAAAGTCCTAACCTCTAGTATTAAAACCTTACCATTTGCTAAGTGATGTACATGTGGATAAATAAGGGCTGAGAAGGACTGAGACTGGGCTAATGGACACCCAGACACGGGGAACTACAGGAATGTAATGAAAAGCTCAAAGAAAAGGGAGGCCACACCTTTATTTGCACAGACTGAAAAAAAATTGAAACAAAAA